>LS997564.1:13228090-13828090 GCA_000469685.2 Haemonchus contortus
TCACTTAACGAATCACACTTCGAATTAACACCTTTAGCACCATAACTCCATTCTACTCCGCCACTCGGCCACCTAATTAGGCATGTGGCTCGAGTGGCCGAGGCAGCATATTGATTGATTGCCTGTTTGCTTTGATGTGCGCCATCAATCGAACATTCTTAGAAATTGGCTCTCGTGATTGAATGTGCACAATTCTAACACGCAGCTGTTTCCAATAAACCTCACTTTGCAGATTACGATATTTCTTTCTTTTCTACTGGGGTTTAGTCGTACTTTTGGAGTTCATTTTATGAAGTGATGGTCGTATTTGTCGTTTGCATTTGTATCATTTCCACCTTGTACATTTCTGGGAGCCGATGATGCATCGTCTTCCCAAGAAGCTGTTGCAGCACCTTGAGTCGATCTCAAGTATTGTCCCTCGACCTTAGCGGCTCCCACAGTAATTACGGAAGGAGTTTCTTCGCACCTCGACAATAGCCTGCCTACTAATGGTGCCGCAGTCGTAAACTGTTTTACAACCTACACATTCAAATGCAGCCGCTATTATCTCTTACTAGTGAGCATGATAGTGATACAATTATTCAAGTTGCAAAGTTTTTGTTGCAAACACAAGAATATCCACAAATACTTAGAAAAATTCGTGTCATAGGAGAAGTTGTCACTAAAAACTTACACATCTTGTAAATCATCTTGTTTTGCAAAGTGAGGTGAAACAGTTGTACAGTTGCCCACATTCAATCACAAGAGCAAATTTCTAAGAATGTTCGATTGGTGGCGCACATCGAAGCAAACAGGCAATCAATCAATATGCTGCCTCGGCCACTCGAGCCACATGCCTAATTGAGTGGCCGAGTGGCGGAGTAGAATGGAATTATGGTGCTAAAGGTGTTAATTCAAAGTGTGATTCGTTAAGTGATTTTTATACCGCTGAATAGCTTTTTGGAAATGGATTCTAACGGTGTAGGATTTCATACGTTTACTTCAAATAAAAAAATATGTGGTTCAGTCTCCTGTACTTTGGGCTGAGATCGGAAGCTATTTATGAAGCCTGAGGATCCAAACAAGTAACTATTACTCATATCCGTGGTTGTTCACAAAAAGTTTAGTATGAGCACTTTCGATGATAGGCGTAACTTCCTCATAAACATCGAAAATCCTACTTGAAAACGCAAGAAAACGTAAGTTTTGTGCGAAAATATGCCGCAAACCGGAACTTGGACGATAAAAACTCTGTTACTATTGAACTAGTGCATACAATATGCATACTGTAGGGAACCACTATTTCTGAAGTGTAGGTAGATCATTTACTAGCATTGAGTATCAACTCATATTTGCTATTTCTCAAATTAAAAAGTCGCTATCGTTCAAGAATGGTGCACGACTGAATTCGTCCATTTCGGAAAAAAATGGTACCAAAATGATCAGAAAAGCATGTATAATGCAATGGTCTACTTTCTGCTTAGTTTTCGGATATGACAGCTGCCCTACAACTCACTGAATACTTTCAATTGAGGAGAATGCCTTCTGGTTATAATTATGGCGAGCGTCGCCGCTAATGACGTACCCCCAGGAACTTCGGTGGACCGAGGACTTGAAAATCAAAGTTTTCCAAATTTGGAACTCACCATTTTATAGACCTCGACGAGCTGAGTCGAACTATATAACATCATACATGAAAAAAGTGTAAACTCACCTAGTTATAGAGAAAAGACGAAAAAGACGCGAATCCGCGTCTTTTTCGCCTTTTTTTGAATAATTAGGGAGGGTATTGTATGTTAGCACAGTTTTCAAAAGCTTCATAGTATGGAAAAGGTGCTCAACGTGGAGGAGAAGTTTTGGATAGCACATGTGCTTCCTAGTACCAGCAGTGAGTCTGTGTCACTGAACCGTCTTCACTTTAATTCTTTTTTTTTTTTTGAACGAGAGCTGCAATCTATCAGGGTATCTACTCAAAAAACATTCTCGAGAAGATGCTAAGATAATTCAAACACTTCTTGTCGGATTTGCAACACGACGGAGCAACCGTGCACAAAGGAAGGAAGACAAAGGCTGGTCCCGAGAATGTTTTGCCGATTTTGTTTCTCCTTAAGATTGCCCTGCGAATGTGACTGACTCAACTATTATAATACGAATAGTCTCTTAAAAAAGCACTGAACCTAAAAAACAAAATAGTTGTTACTATCGAGAAATTACGCAATTAAGATCTAAGAAGTTAGAGATGAAACCTATACTGAGTTTCTTGAGAAACCGGCTGTAGATGTGATCCTAGGCTCATTCGAGCTATAAACTGTGCAAGAGGCTGCCACATCGAGTAATCCTTAGCTTCGTTTTGTTCATGCGACTTTGACGAATAATCGTCCATCTAGAAACCAACTAGCTTTCCATGTTTTGATTCACAACTGCAGTTTCTTTACTTGGATTACTTTGTTACTATGTAAGAGGTGCAGATGTAGTGATGTGGTTCCTTACAACCGACTGTCACGCAATTTTTTGACGAAAGCGTGCTTACCATAAATGCATTGTTAGGTGATAAAATATCCAAGAAAAAAAAGGTTTGATCTTAGGAATGGACGTTCGATGGAGAACCATTGTTTGTAGATGGAGAACGCGTCTCGTTGAAAGCTCATGGTCAAATTCTCGCTATTAAAAAGGTATTTTTCTCAACAGAACAGTTTACAGTACTACACGAGAAACTCTGATGAACCTTGTACTTATGGAGGAAGCGGTGTTACCCTCATGCCCTACAACAGGTGTGGGAAAGTGGACTGCTTTCTATTCTACGAAGCTTATTAACCATCTAGAAGAAGATACTGCTCATGCTGACGTTACAGATTCAACTGAGTGATGCTGGAGAGTATGCCTGCGAAATGTGGGCCGGCAACGATCAACTAGCTCGACAAGTGGCAAAAGTGGTAGTAGTAGGCCGAGAAGAAATTAGAACGGACCCGAATTCTCAGGAGCAGTTCATTTTTCGACCATATGCCGTGCTACTGGGCCTGATTTCCGCTATAGTTTTGTAAGTTCGTTCATTTCAAAGGGTTTTCTTCATTTGATATTTAAAACTCAAGGATTTTTTCCGAATATAGCAACGTTACTGATAATCACTGCTGACCATTCACATTGTGTTGACGTTTCGGGCAGTGCTAAAGAGTTATACGTCGATGCGAGGATTGATTGGGAAATCCTAGATGGCAAGTGTCCATGCCACAACAATGTACCCCACACATGTACAACGCCGTGACATACATACACTGTTAGTTGTGTATGGCGTCTAACTGTCGGTGAATGATGCTTCTGTGCAACCTGTCGTCCCACTGTTCTGTGCCTTTGGTGAGCAATTACTACATCCGTCCCTGTCCTGGAAATATGCATTTAATCTGCGTCGAAGACGTCATCTCATAACTGTCGAAGCCCCCTGAGCAGTGCAAATGTTGCCCCAGGCTGCCCTGTAAGATCGCATTTCAGTTGATAACTGCGTGCAGGATTCTTGAAAAAGGTCGTCCCCTGCGATTTGGTTGCTTTCCCAGCAATAATGTGAATACTTTCGACGGACTCAAAAGGGAGTGCATGAAAATATTCTGTTATGGAAAATTTAAGTGTGGGCAAAGGAAGTGTTGGACTTGATAGCAGTCTTGATACTTTGAAATTCAGTACCTCGCTCCTCGCATCTTAGTAGACGTGTTCTAGCGAAGAGACGATTATTAAAACTTCTCTCAAACCTTGGTACACAAGCGATATCAGTATAACAAAGCCTCGTTCGAAGGTGATGAAGTCTATCCCACTACAAAATGCCCACCAGTGCCGGCGGCCACATCAAAAAGTGTTCTGATGACCTGTAGGGGTTGCACCACCCCATCACAGTCTCGTCATCGTCATCTCAGTCATAATCGTTATATTTCCAATGTTCAAAAGCTGCCCTACATGCTTGGAATCCGTTGATTTTGCGTATTCTTTGCACATCTCGCCATCACTTTCTTCATTTTACTTAAGCTACGTGCCATCAAAATTGTCTTGAACGACGCCTGGGAAGAACCGTGACTCTAAATTAAGTGTGGTCTTCTTTGTGGAAATTTCACGGATCAAAATCTGATACTTTCGGCGCCTGTTCGTCATAGTATTGAAATGTAAGCGACGAGAATTGTTGCAGCTGGAGTTATGCCTCGTTTTCTTGATCACAACGAACGATTCGAGCTAAGGACATTTGTACGATTGTACATGACCATGTCTATGTCAAGGAGAAGTTCTACACTTGAATAAAAGCTTTTGCATGAGCGCTTATGGAGGATGACCGACCGACAAATTTTCCTTGAGCTCATGCAAAGATTTGCGGAGAGACAGATAAATTGTTTGAGCACAACAGAAGACATTGATCCATGCCCTGGACTCGCCAAAGTCCTACGGTTAGTCCATACATGATGGCTTCTAGCCATTATTGGCACCAACACCCCGTCTTGATTTGCGCCACGTAGCTCACTGAATACGAAACCATTTACGAGAAAGGAACCTTGTTGAGCGATTGCTGTAGCTTTTATAAAATCACTTATTGCAATGATATGCTTTCTTGGTCTCCAAAACAGCCCCGTACTATACAGGGTGGGCCAAAATTATGATTACACAGACATCAGATCCCCGAAAACGAATAGAAACTGAAAAAGCAAACCAATATCATAAAAGTGTCGATCACTAATCTCTTATCAAAATAGTACATTGATACTGGGATCTGTTGCTTTCTGCTTTCACCCAACCCCAGAGACGCCGATGGATGGCATTGACGGTGGCACGCGGCTAAGGTCGTCGAGTTGAACTCGACTTTTTGCAAGGCATTCTCGAGATTATTTCAGTTCTTCTTTGGGCTGACGGATGCTTTCATCTCGAAGGCTGACCACTCTGAGACAGTCATGGGATTCAGGTCAAGGCTCCAGAGTGGTCACTGACCGAAAGTTATCAAGTCATGGAACGCCTTTTACGGAGTTTCTAGACAATTTCTGATCTCCAGTCAGGAGCATTATCTTGACAGTATGTCCGGTTTGAATCGCTAAAACGTCCTATTGCGCACGAAGAGATCGAACAGGTCTCCAAATCAACTTTCACTCTTTATTTTACAAAAATAATCGGTGCTTTTGCCTTGGCGGTGACGCTCGCAAAGGATATCGCAGAAAGTGAGCAAGCCTGGCGCTGCATCACTTCCATTTCTTTCAGCTTTATACAAATCTTGTAGCCCTGCTTATTGGGCACCTTTTTCACTGCGGATATCTTTCCGCCGGTGAACAGGAATCCCGTACGACAATTTTTTGTATGCGGCGGGGCAGCTTTGGTGAGCCAGCATTTCTCTTCTTTTTAGTCTGCTCACTGGGGAAATCACTTTCTGATCGCATGAAGGCCTTGTCGTGCAGATGATGCATCACGATTTCGCGCAGAAAACTTCATGAGATATCCATTCATTTAGTCATTTTGGGCTCGGAATGAATTTTGCTGCTACGTAGACCTTCCCCTGCTTCCTTAACACTCTCCCTAAATATAACCACAGATCTCTTAGGTTTATCACTCCTATCTGCGACTGCTCCCAACTCTCGAAAGCGTCTTATGGTTGAATGCACCACCTGCCTTGTTACGCTAGTTCGTCTGTAGATGCACCGTGCCAAAAGTGCTTGTAAATGCAAAGCGACGTTTGATTCACGGGGTAATTACGCTCACATTATTTGCAAAATCTATCAAATGTTTAGTATCATCAGAAAGGCAATAATCTAATCTACCTTGTGAAATAGAAGAAAGCGAACGAATTGTCATGACCTCAGAAAAAATTCGTCATGAGCGTCAGCGCGCGCTGTAATCATAATTTTGGCCCACCCTGTAGTCTACTATTTTGTGCGTATCAGTAAGTTTTTTTTCAGCATCCTCGCATTGATTGCTTGCTGTTTGGGAATTGGACGAGTATGGAGCAGCCGGAAAGTGAGAGATCGTCCTGAAAATGTATGAGCACGTTGTGTCCGATGAGACTATCAACATGGAGAAGGACTACCACAAGAGCAATGCGAAAGACTGCTGCCGACTGAAAACGATCTGGATAGGGTCGGTGAAGGGTCGCGTTACCCTTTGACAGAAGCATTGCGAAAAATCTTTCGAAGATTTTCGGTAGTATTCGTAGTAATAATGTTAGAGTTTATGTAACTCTAGAAGTAGGGATATCGAATGGGATTGATGATAGCTCTGCCTCCTGTGGGAGAGCTATACCCAAAGCTAGAAACTAATCTATTAGTTGTGCATATCACTTCGGTGGTAGATGTTTAATTTCTATTATTAATTGACGAAAAAACGGGTATATAATGGTTTTGTTAGATGAATAGGCTAATTTAGGAATTTCTTTTGTAGTTGTGTAGCCACTGTATAGTCACTTTGTTAAAATGAATGAATTTGAATCTGATCTAGAATTTGATAGGAATATCAGTTTTCATTTTATTATGTCTCCAGCGAAGACAGAATAGTTGAGAATGGCGAGCGAGTGCCGAGAAGAAGGCCTCACAAATCTCAACATCGCAGTACCTCTCACCTTAGGTGCAGCGGTTATGTCAGGTGTCGGTCTTGTGACTTTGCGTGACCGTAGACGTCCCGTCAGTGAAGGATCCTTCTTCAAAGGGTCTGTGTTCTTCAACGCTGAACTTGAAGTTATCTCCAAATTTCCTGGGCAATTCTCTAGTTGGAGTTCTGATGTCGTCTTTGCTATACCTTACAGTATAGAGAGGTTTCGTGCCTCTGTCGTTAATGGGGTATGAAACGTCGGCATTCCCATACACATAAATAACGTACACATACAGACATACATAATGGATGCAGGTATACAAGACACCAGCAGTTTGCATCCTTTGCTGCACCTCGATTTCCTCTTTGTGAAGCGTAGTTTAGAACGGGCGCGCATGATCTGGTTTTCAGTAGCAGTAGAAGGCTGAAAATGTCAGGGAAAGGGGAAGATACAGTTGGGTAGTTATTACTTCAGCAACGAGTTCACGAAATTCTGAGAGGTAACATGAAACGAGAAACTGAAACTCAAACCCTTTTTGGTAGCTGTTTTTCGAAAAAATGATGAAGGAAACGATCCCGTAGACCTGTTGCGACTGTTACTCTATCACGGCACGATTGTCTTTTCCATCTACAGAGGCCATTTCTCACTCATGGCTAAGCAAGATGTGTACGAAAAAACATCATAATAGCTTCTATTACTGAATCGCTCTTGCAAGTTTGTGTGAAATCCGAGATCATCGTCCAAAAAAACGATAGATGGAGTTCATATCAGAAATATTTACTTCAACCAAGAATCCTTCCTCTCACTCATTGTTAGACCTAGAATCCTTCCCCATTCAACACGTACAAACATACCTCTGCGACCTCTTCCATTCCTCCTCCTCGTTTAGTCCGATCCCTGGTTTCAAAGCGTCGAGTCACTTGTTACAGCACTTTTAGGCGAAGTTTGATGTGAACCAAGTTTTCTTGACTCTTCTCAATATCGAATGCTCATATCAAAGATGAAACTTTAATAAATTATTCGTAAAAACAGCGTTCTAAAAGGAGCACATTTATTCAACTACTCATTACATTGAGAAATTCAGACTCTTTGATTATAAGCGTAAGCAGAATTACCAACAGTTTGGCTAAACAGAGAATTAAACATACTTGAAGCGCTTCCAACAAACGTGTCCGACAACTAATCGATTGGTCTCAAGCGCGCGCAGTCACTTCCTATACCGATTCGTCAAACGCGGTGCGATAGCTCACGTCTCATTTTTATCACAGATACTGCAATGTAACAGGCGTAGGTTGCACACCTTGAAGGCTTACTTACCTCATAAGTGAAATAAGTGAAACTATAGAATCGAACCAGATTTTTATCACACGAGTCACGGAAAGAAATGCTAACACACAAAAAAGCAATAACCTCTAGAGAAATAACATAATGGCGACAATACGTTTGAACTGAGTTGCATCGAATATGCGGCGATTACGTAAATGGGAAGAAATCACTGTAGAGGGCTGATGAGATGAGCGCCGCAGTCACAGATGTGGATACTGTGGTAAAAAAAAGAGTGCGTGTTGGATTAGAAGCTTGTAAGTTCCTTTGTGACGGGGAAAATCAGGTATTAAGGAGACAGCTCCTAATCAGAAGGCGCTCGTGGTTACATTGCGGATGCTACCACCAAATGTTACGCATTTACTGACTTCTTCATTGTCGCCTTCGATTCCTGTCCTACTGAACGCATTCTTTTTCCAGATAACGGATGTGCAGTGAGGGCCGTGAAAAACGTTGTACAATTGACGCCCTTAGGACAAGTCCTTTCATTTCAGGCGCTGGTGTCAGACAAGAATGAGCTTCGTGCAAAAAACGTTTTTTTTTACGTTTCCAGCTTTCATTGCCCACACGGCAATGTTCTGAATCTGCGGAACTTCCAATCATGTTACCCGTGGTTTTCTCCAGTGGTCGATAATTCGGATTGCTTACAACAGCAAGCGAATCACCGGCAGCGAAAACAATGACCATGGCTGGAAAAAGCGAAACGGAGATGGGACTCCGGTTGTTATTTCTTATAAACTCCTTTTTCACTTTACAATTACGCAGTATTCATTTATACGCCAATTAATAAGGAAATGTTAACACGACAATGAAAAGAATTAGTAAAAAGGAAATGCCTGTTATATACATATATACATAAAAAAGGAATATGAAATACGTCAGCAAATAAACTACGATGAAAACCAGCAACCTACGTCTCAGGTGGTACGAACCCAGTACGTTAATCTCACGAGGGGAGGCGACGTAGCTCGGGACCGCTCGGCACCTTTGGGCTTCCATGCCCAAGTCGATCGCATCATATTCTATCGGATTGCATCACACTTCCAAGCTCGAGCAATACGGCAACAGGACGACGGGCAGTGGCGGCCGGCTACGACGATCGATGGAGACACACTGCCGGATGGTGTTAGGCCAGAGCACGCGTCGAGTATAGCCGACGCGCAGGCATCGATACGCTGTGTGCGCCGGGACCCCTGCGCGCCCGACCAGGCGTGGCCCTTTAATAAGTCGGGCGGGAGTCACGACACCATTCGTTGGTTTCTGCAAGCTTATGGAGTAAACTTTTTGGACCGGATCACTATAAGTTGTATTGTTGCCAAGTTATCAAATAAGTTTCTCTTTGATTTCAATGAATTTCAAACCTAAACTCGGTCTGAATCTTCATCGCCTTCAGTACAATGCATAACAAATACATGTGGACACCTCGTTATTTTGTTCACCGAGCTTGCCAGTTAATTCTGAGCTATAGATTTTTTACCATTCAAATTTTCGGATGCGTAGACTTGGAGAAACCTGTTCTGTTGAAGACTTCGCGGAGCTCTTACTTCGTTTTAATCTGGAGGCGTAATCTTCTTCGTGGCAGAAGTGTTATATGTGGACATCCGAGTTAGATCTGACTTTGACGCCGTAATCTCGAAGTATTTTCGGTGGTTTTTAAGAATTGCCGTTCCATCGTCATGCCTGTCCGTGGTAACCTTTATGCTGATGAAGAACAAGCGTAGATCAGGGCTCTTCATGAAGCTGGACACTCGAATAGACAAATCGTACACCAACTCGCGGCTCTCTTCCATGCATATTGGGAAAGGCGTTCCAAATCCGGATGCCTACCGCTCAACACGAATAGTGCGGCGACCTCGCAGCTCGGCGCTCAAGATCATAGAAGAATAGCCCGGACCGCCTCAAATTCTACCTTATCTATTAGTCAAATTCGTGCTTCAATGATAATGTCCGTCTCGAAGATGACGATATCGCAGTCAATTCGATTGAACCAGCGCGTAACACGAGAGATAACGAAGAGAGCGTCAAGTCTGGCTGCTCACCACATTAGGCAAGGATGAAATTCGCACTCAGGAACATGACAACTTTGTGGGACAAGGTACAGTTTTTTAGGATATTTGTAACTTTGGTTCAAATATCAATTTCTGCAAGTTTTCCGTTTGGGTCATTTTCAATGATGAAAAAGTTTTGCCTGGAGGTCGATGTGGAAACCGTTATTACTGGAGAGATCTTCGTCGCGACCCGCCAATTTATTCGAAGCTAGTTTGAAGAAGCACTTTTGATGGTTTGAGTGGTTTGGAAGCGAAACAAAGCAAGCTGGAGCTGGCTTTATCTTTATGTCGGATGGATAATCCGTATTAAGGAGTGCTTTATTTCTACCTCCTTTCATTTCGCAGAGGTGAGCGGCGCAGAACACATCTTTCCAGCATGACAATGCAGCAGTCCATGTCTCACTGTCCAAGGAGGAATGGCTCCAACGCCAAGGTGTTGATATGGTGGATTGACCAGCCTGTTCTCCTGAATGCTCACCCCCATTGAAAATCTGTCGGGAACTATGGTTCGGCGGATCTATCTCAATAACCGCCAGTAAAACAGCGAGGAGGAACTGAATGCGGCTATCCTGGCTCTTCGGGAAACAATCGTCGAGACAACCATCGCAAACTTGGTTCAGAGCATGCCGAGCAGAATGTTCGAGCTGATCAGGAACTCAGGAGAGCCTATCGGTTACTGATCTCAATCAAACTCCTTCGTTTTGAGTAGTTTTGTGTCTACACTTGTTTTACAAAGGAATTTTCTATAAATATTATAGAAAAGTAGAAGATTCGCGAATTCTTTAAAAGAACAAGTGTTTCAGGTTTTTGCATCTAATATTTACATAATGAGGTTGTATTGCTCAAAATTTACTGGCAAGACCGATAAGCCAAAATAGTGTGGTGTCCACATACTTTTGTTACGCCATGAGCTGAGCGGCAACTTGTAGGTATTGCCCATACTAGTATTTACTTGTTGAAGACGTGATTTCGCGCTGTCCCAAAGTGCAGACAGTGAGCTGACAGACTGCAGGTGCTACTGCTGCTTCCTCATGTTCCTTGTTATTCCTATTGAGAACTTATTACCAGATTATTTACAGGAGCAACTCACGATAAAAATAGTTTCATAGTTCTCTCTAGAGAAAGACCTAGTGGAAAGTGTAACAGGAAAGACGCTGTCGGGTTTGAAAACTCAAAAGCTAGTGCACAGTGGGAGGAGCCCCATTATCGGATCGCCCGGATACCACGCCCATCGATGATGCATGTGTCGAGGCAGTAGAGACTGCAATATTGGCGTCAGGACCCACGCACAGTCATCCAATCGCCCAGTAATGAGGCGGATGTTTCCCTCCTATTCTTTTAGTCTTTGTTGCTCTTTTTGCTGCTGATATCGTTTATTTAATTCTTCTTCCCAAAAGGCTGGGAAAGGTGAGGTGTTCTTGCTGTTACTAGCGTTGTTGTTAACTTATGGTTTTGGGTGGATGAACTTTAGGGGACATTTTTGCTAACTGTAGTCAGCTATTCGCACTAAGAGAAACAAGTACGTAATGCCACACACTGTATAGCTCACCCAAACGCCCCTTTTCATTTTGCTGGTCTTCTACTCGACCAACCCCTTTTCAAAGATTTTTTGAAGCCTTTTTTCACTCTAGAAACGCCTATTCGCACACTTTCTTCGCGTTCTTCGCACCATTTTCCACCTTATCATCCATTTTTCATCATAATCTGGATTCCCAAATTATCGTGAGCTGTTCCTTCGAGTGATTATTCACCCAGTCACTGGTGGGAGTTTGTAAAGCAGTTACCGGTTAATTTGTCCCGCCAAATAGTCTCGATTCTTTCACATATCAACTGGCTACTTCGATCTCGAATCTTGCCTTCCATGTTTGAACAAATTCTCGGCTCAGTCTCTATGTAGTTGCATGTCTTTTTTTCCTGCAACAGCCCAATATCGTTTCTCCCCTTCAGATGGTGTATTCTAACCTTTGCATCGGTAGTGCCTCGCGCTGACAGAGGACCGGAAGGAGATAACCGGAATAGAGCGGACGATTCAAAAGCTGCATTGGTCAAGAAAAGTAGAAGGGATTTTTTCTCGAAGAAATGAGAGAAGGGATGGAAGTGTGTCGTAGCTTGTTCATTTGATTGACCCAACCTAAGCGGAAAATCCATATAGGTTTACGCATTTATTATTATTGTATTTCTATTCTTCATGACACGAGGTTTGATTTGTGCAGCGTAATATACTGCCAAGCATTTTTGCAGTTGTGGTAAGCGGGCAACCCCTGAATACGGGAGGCTGCTCGAGTGGGTACACAAGTACACGGGGTAGTGGGCAGCCCACCATCACTCCTGGGTTGAAACAGAGCGTACAGGCCTGAGTCCACATAACGTGAACTCAGGATTTAAACTACCTATTGAGCTCCATTTACACTTGAACATGTTCGATCCGGTTGACTGTCAGGTCTTGACATGGTTGTCCTGTACTAACGTGTTAACCGTGAGGCAGTGCATGCCACCCTCTGATCATTTTAAACCTGTAGGCGCACCGTGTATCGATTTATAGAATGTTGCGCTGTTTTTTTTTTATTCTTTTGCTTGTTTGTGTGCTTTTTTCTCTTCTTGTTCATTTTATTCTCTTTATTGTTCATACCTTTGTGCTCCTCTAGACTTTCAATGGTCGATCCAATTAGATGGTTAAGATATCGCTTCCGTCTTCGATTATTCCTGAATTGCAATCAAGGAACGTGAAGAGGATGACGCCATTTCACATGTAAGTAACATCTTGCTGAGCTACCTACACTTCATTAGTTTTAATATGTATTTTTCAGATCTTGTCCAACACTTCAACTGCCATCGAGGAAAGCGGAGAAGATCTCGACGTTTGAAAAGATTCATTCATAATTTCAATTATATTTTCAGCTTATTTTTTCCACATGAAGGGAGACAGCGAAAATGAAATAGAAGAAGATTCTGAAGAAAGTTCTGAACACATCACCTCCGAAGGTATCACGTCATCAGGAGAACATTTAGGCGGCCTTAATTCTGGAGTTATGAGACACCAGCGACCAGTCGGAATGCAGCTCAGATGGTTCCATGGCATTGGGCCAACAGACGGCTCATCCGCGAGTTTCGCTGGATGGACTTTCTTGATTTTCGAGCACTCAATTTTGTTCAGTTTCAGACTTTTGAAGGAACTACTTTTTTGAGAACCCCTGCACTAGCTGTACCTCAACAGAGGAAATACTTCTAAATGAATGGTTTTTTGTGTTAATAATGATAATATAATAATAATAATAATAATAATAATAATAATAATAATAATAATAGTAATAATAATAGTATTAATAGTAATAATAATAATAATCGTTCTGCTGCAATAGGGGGCTTTTTCAAAATTCAATGTGGAGTGAATACAAAAAGCCGCTCAGATGGTTCCATGACAATTGGGCCAACAGACGGCTCATCCGTGAGTTTCGCTGAATGGACTTTCTTGATTTTCGAGCATTCAATTTTGTTCACTTTCAGGCTTTTGAAGGAACAACTTTTTTTGAGAACCCCTGCACTAGCTGTACCTCAACGAAGGAAATACTTCTAGGTGAATGGTTTTTATGTTAATAATAATAATAATGATAGTAATAATAATAATAATGATAATTATAATAACAGTAATAACAATTGTTCTGCTGCCATGGGGGACGTTTTTCAAAATTCAATGTGAAGTGAATACAAAAGGAAATCGATCGTGCTCCGTTGTTGGATATTCGGGGATTCGATGAATAGCCTTCAATAACTTTTGGTTAAGGAATAAGTCGGACTTGACCAGTCCTATGCTTCTCTTTTGATATTCTACCAAAAGTCTACATATGGTCAAATCCTAAAGGGAAAAGATAGTTCATTTTCAGATCATATTTCCATCGGAACTTGATGCCGCTTGAAATTTCTCTACTTCTTTCTACATGAACTTTTTAAAAAGCTCACAGCTAATCAAAGATCTCACCTTTAACCTTCTTCATGAATCCTTCACTCGTTCTTGGTGCCAGTCAAGCTCATTCTTTTCACATATGGAGAATAGTGTTTTTACTCGTTTTCGAAGGTGGATTACTTTTAACGTGATTGATAAGCCAGATAGGCATTTCTAGCATAGCGACTTTCTAGGTACTTTCTGTCATACTTCAAAAAAATTCAACATCGGCCAGTCAAGCGATAGATGTGCCCCATTTCTTCCTGAAAAAACATTTCAGCACCTAGTGAGGACCAATTGCCATTGCATATCACTAAAGCGGAAAAAGAAGAAAATCGTGAATTGGATCTAACTCAGGAGGATTGAAGAAAGGCGCAACTCATGATATATCATTGGATCTCGGAAGTTTTCAGTGGCACAATCTAGCTTCTCTCTTTATTGTTGTGAATGGGATACCAAAAATTTTTGCAGCGGTGCCCCAAATGATGAAATGTTGGTTGATTGGTTGCTAATTTAGATTTTGTTGTCTCATGACTTAATAATATGCTTAAAAAACATTTATATATGTATACACAAAGGTGCATGTGCAATGTAAGAGCAACATTGAAACGCCGGATGTTCCATTGAAAGTTTACTTTCAGACGCTTTAATGTAAGTAAAGTCTCTTTTGCTCACTACCTGAATAACAGGTGTCACGATCGTAGTGAACATTTTAAAGCAGACCTTTAGCTATTTTCGGCAGAGGCAACTCAAATCTTGGAGAAAGTTTTCATACAAGAGGCTCTCTAAGGCTCTACAACGGCAATAGGTATTACACTCAAACATGTAATTTTGACGAAGTTGTGAGTTTTTGAAACCTTTCAAGAACAAACATCACATGTGACTCAATCTTAGGTTCCACGGTTTCCAAATTTTTCCAATCGAGCCGTTGTTTTCCACTTCGCAGAAATCTACTCGTGCGTTCGCAGCGATCCAGTACCCTTGATCAGATCAGATAATTTCATTTCTTGATCCCTGGGCTCGACATTGTTTCGAAAAAACCAACCTTTGTCAAACTACGTGAGGATAAGAGGCTATAAAATGGAGTGATCTTGACGTGGTTGCAGAAAGGTACATAGAACGCCACTTGTCAAGGTAAGATAAGACAGGAGTTCTTGTAGTTTAACCATACCTCGATAAAATTCTAGATAATTGAGTTCGAGCCGGTATCTGGTGACGCAAACTCTGAAGACCATAGTCACCGAGAAATTAGGATGTCCGGAAAATTTTGAAAAAAAATCAGTCGGCTTCTTCAAAACAAAATAAGTACAATAGTAAAGTTAGATCAGTGATCAGGATAGTTAACGCTAAGCTCGAGGTTATTTCCAAAGTTACTGGGCGATTCCCTAGCTGGAGTTCCGATGATGTTGTCGTCAAACCTCCAGAAGGCAGTAGTCTTGTCCCTGCAATCAATGGGACATGTAAAATCGGCATTTGCACAACAAATAAGGAAAGAATTGCAGAATTGCAGGACCTCAGCAGTTGCCAAAGTGATAACTCCTTCTGCTTCTGGAACTGCCCTAGGCCTAGAAAGATTATAGTCAAAAGGTACAAGCATGAGGAAGGATGTGCAAAGATACTCAGGCCAGGCTGCAACCTGGACTGTGTAGTCCTTGTGTCTGAAGCTGGGCGCTACTCTGCAGAAGAAGCTTTTCCGATAGTATGTATGAGCGAGCCCCCGAAGTTGATTGCTATAGTTGGTAGTTGTGTATATATGATCATGAGGGAGATATTCCTCAACACAGCACTCCCTTCGAACCTTGAGAACAGCACAGCAAAACCTTTCTCGGGTGCAGGATCTGGTTTAAGCTGCACGAGCGATCTTAACTGTAGTTGATCGGCGGTGAATCAGCCATGTTAGCCCACATTCGACCAAAGAATCATAAAAAAAGAGGAAAAGTGACGATGAGCAGAAGCTAATAGATCTGTTGTACCTGTTATTTCATCATTGCACGATTGATTTTTCGTCTATGAAGCTTTTTCTCACCCATGGCAGGGCAAGTGGTCTATAAAAAGGCAACATAATGGCTTCTCTCATTGAATCACTCTCGTAAATTTGTGTGAGATCCGAAAGTACCGTCTAAGAAAACGTACAGGTGAAGATCATACTGAAAATTTTCACCTCGACCTAGCTTCCTTCTCTTTTCAATTTTTACAAACATTCGACCACTGACTTTCTTGACCTTTCTCAATGTTGGATGCTCATATTGAGAGTAAACCTTCAATAAGTCCCACGCAGAAACAGCGCTGTACAGATGAACACATTTATTCAACTAATTATTACATTACAAAATGAAGAAATATCCAATTATAAGCGCGAACAGAACATTAGAACATTCCATTCAAGCAGGGAATCATATTTAAAGCCATTTGAACAAATGTGTCCGACAATCAATCGATTGGCCGTAAGCGCGCGCACCCACGTTGCGTATTTGTCGAACGCGCGGTAACAGTGCGCGTCCCATTTTGACCATCACAGAAACTATGTACTATGTAACAGGCATAGGCTGCAGGCCTTAACCGGCTTATTTACCTCATAAGTGGAATAAGTGAAATTAAAGAATTGAACCGGAATATTATCACACGAGTCACGGCAACAAACGCTCATACACAAAAAAGCTTTGGAGAGATAACCTAATGGCGATAGTACGTTTATACTGAGCTGCATTGAATATGCGGCAATTGCGTCAATGGGATGAAATTACTGTAAAAGGCTAACGAGATGAACGTAGGAGTGTTGGTGTAGAAGCTTGTAAGTTCCCCTGTGACGAGGAAAAAATCAGTCATGAAGGGGACAGCTTCTAACCATCAGAAGGCGGTTTCTGTTTCCTGGGTAGCTGATTTTTTCCAATCTCACGGGAAGATCCAATAGCTTTCAGAAGAAGTTACAAAAAAATTCTCTAAGGCAGACTGTCATAGTTCAATAAGATTTGTCATAGTGCTAATTGTCACAGATCATTGAAGACTGTCATAGACGTTAAAGTAATGAGAAGCTCAAGCTCATGGAAGCATCGTCAACGGGAAGTGATTGTCATCGGAAGTGATTGTCATAGAGGTCGTGCCATTTTGCTGAGTCATGAAACTGACATGGGAAAAAAGCTAAACAAAAGAATAACATGAATAAATGTTTCAGAATAGCTATGAATAAATATTATGTGCAAATGAACAAAGCGACGAAGACGCCTTCATGGATTGGAGATGGAAGTCACTGTGGGAGAGGAAGCCTGAAAGAAGTCTTTTGTACTTCATTTTAATCAAAATTCAGGCTCCAAGCCTGGTCAGCATATTTCTGCTTCTGTTTATGTGTGAATTAATCTAAAGAGCGACTTCAGGGGGTGTATGTCGTTTAGCGCGATCCCTGCGATCGCGCCGCCCATTCGACGCGGTTTGCGTGCTGGGCAACTCGTCCAGGTGATCTTGCAACCCACTGCGTGCCCCGATGATAGAAGCCCGAACGATGACGCCGCTACCATCAGACGCCAAAATGGTATCCATAAGTATTTTGTCTATTTGCATCGATTAGCATGATCAAGAGGTCGAATCACCTGGACGAGTTGTCCAGCTCGCAAAACGCGTCGGATAGGTAGGCGTCACAGTCATTCGAATCATCACAAATTCCGCCGCGCAATTTGCCGCGCGCACCCGGAATCGCACGAATCGACACACACCTCCCATCCGATGATCAGCATATCAAGAAATGGACTCAGTCTAACGTGTTAGTCCTTGTTATATTAGCACTGTATCGGATGCGTAGAGGATGATAGGAACCAACCACCTTAGCCTTTGATGCGGTTTCAGCTAAGGAAATTTAATTTCCCAAATGAGCCTAGGTAGGATGGGAGCACCTGGGTGGCTGGGATGATTAGCTCATGCAAAAAAAAAAGAAAGAAAACTTGTCAACAGCGGTGTTCCTTCCCTATGGAAGCCCTTATTTAAAAACTGGGTTGTTTGTGATGTAACACGACATAACACGTTTAATTGAGTTCATTTCTTGATATACTAGCCTTTGAATGGGTGCCGCCCCAACTACATTCTCACCAATATTTAGAAGACTTTTTGAAAAAAATTGGTCATGAGCTTCCCCTTCATCTCTTTTCTAGGAAAAGTAGACTCATGAGTATCATTTTGAACGACTTGTTTACCTACTTTAAGGTTTTCGAGGGAAAAGAATGATAAATCACTTACAGGCAACTTCTTGGGAGGAGCTGAAAGGCGTAGAAGAGCTGCTGAGAAGGGATGTAACATTTTCAAGTGTGATACGTAGACATCAAATAGTTCAGACGTGAAACCACACTCTTCACATACAAACACCTGGAATTCAAGCTGGTTCCACTTTTCAAAATCCGTAATAAACCCGTTAGTTGATGTTAGTTGATTTTATTACGGCTGAACCAGGATTCAAAAACATTCTGCAGACATATACGCCTAAGACTCAGGATGCTAATAATCTCCGCCTCTTTGGCTGCTTTCAAAGCTCACCGATTTGCCTTCCGTGCTTGCGTCCGACCGACGGTGTTGGTAGCTGCGTGTTGACAACGCTGGCGCGTGATCCATCGACGTCCAATGTCGTCAACACGTGGCTAGCGCCGCCGTCGGTCGGTCGGTCGGTTGAACTCACGCACGAAAAGCTCACCGAAGAACTCTGGAAGCAGCCTTTTGAGGCAACGTTTGGCTTTCTTCCATGCCACTTATATCCTAGAAAGAAATGCGATCGTTCTCCATGCCTTAGCAAGCAATCTGGATCGACCATTAGCTATTTCTATTATTGAGACAGTGGAGTTATTTCACCTAGCTACTACTTTCTTTTGAAATTGAGCTCTAACTGTCAAGTATACTATACCTTATTCCTCCGCTCTTTATAGCCATAGTTGTGTAGAACTCCATGAACTTTCCGTAGATGGGATTCTAGTGAACAACGTTGAGTGAACGATTTGTCACACTGTTCGCATTTGTATGGGCGTACACCTGAACTTCTGTTTCGAGCACCTTCATACACTCGTGCAGGCTTAGAAAATAAATTGGCGAATAGCAGTAATTGTAAAAGTTGCTACTTCACTGGATTTTTTAGGGCTTGCTTTGAGACTCCCAGTTGAAGGGCAAAGGACGAGATTTGGGCTTCTCTGGATGTTGTATTAGCTTACCACCTTATAACTGTAGCGCCACTTGGTACCTACTTTCCCCCAGAACTTGAGACCCTCAGATATGGTAGCAATTAGTGATTCATTGGTTCAGACTTCTTCGCCCTATATTCTTTCTTCGATGATGATCCTTGTTTTATGATAGAGGAGCAAGACCTTCAATAATTCTGAACCCCCTTTTTATCTTCGTTCCTATTTCACATTATTTCTCTGTCCGAACAGGTGTTTTCCAAAAATGCAGTTTGTTATCAGGGTTTTTTGCTTTATTCACGGGATGTGATAGAAGAGTCTCCGTATATTTACAAAAGTGTTGTGCCGCTGAAGGTACAGGACAAGTTGACAGTATCGTCCCCGTACTATTCTGTCGGAAGTGGTGGTATAACCAGTTCTCTTCCAGTAGGGATAAGCGCCGCTAAGCACCCGGTTGAGATTATGTGAGAGCTGAGAATGAGTTGACACCAAAGAAATCGATTTTCAAAGCAAGACTGAACCTAACCTAACTGTAACATGTAGTCAAGTTGTAGGACAAAAAAATTGGGCGATCGGTAACTGTAGTACAAGCCCACAGTAAATCTGTAGGAGAAAGAAGTGGAGAGCTCTCATGACGTTGTTTTCAAAGTAATCGTAGTCTGGAGTGCAATGCTGGTGTTCAAGCTAGAGATTTTAAATCTAGCAAAAAGCCCTTATTCTACCTGTTCCTCGGGAACCTGGAAATTCTGTGCGCGCGGTCATTTAGTTCTGCCATAATGCTCTCTTCTTTGCTCGCCTCTGTACTGCTTGATCCCATAATCGGCGATCTTTCATTCACCTAGAGCGGTATCGCTGCAGATTCAACTGACGAGGGTTTATTGCTCCGAACCTTGCAAAGTAAGCACAGTTCATCGCCTCAGTAGGCCTAAATGTCCGATTGCCTCAGACAAGCGAGAGGCTCCGAGAAACCAAGGGCGGAGGGACCTCGATGGAGCAGCATTTTGGTCGAAATAAAATCTTTTGGTCTGATTTCCCCCCCATCCCCACCACTTGGTAGGATATGATGTCAATGCTTGTACACTACCATGTGAATCTGGTATGAATCGCTTCACTTCGAAGAGAAGTAATTCGGGATTCGATCATGGGCCTAAACGAGTGATAGTGGGCCACCTGGCATTATACCAACTCCGAATCCATAGTTCAACTTTGAACTGCACTGTGTAACTGCTCCATCAGATTATCTGTGGGGTGTAAAATCTGTTTTACTTGCTGGAAAACGTAATACATCTTCAGATTTATCGGGGTGGGTCCTATAAGGAATGTTCATATAATGTACAGTACCTGTATGCGTTCGTGTATGCCGTTTCAAATCGAATGTATCATTAAATCCTTTCCCACAGAAAGTGCAAAGGTATCGTTTCAGATCGGAGTGGCATTTGGTGTGACGATTCAAAAGACGTTGAAGAGCGAATTTCTGAATTGAAAAATTTCCAGTAGTGAAATAAATTTTTCATTGTTTTTTTTAGTTATCCATGATGCCTGAAGAGCGGATCTAGCCAATGACGTTTTCTTGGTGAACATACCGAGAGAAAACATCAAACACCAGTTGGTTAGAAATCGTCTCTATGACCGGATTTGCATCATGGATAACTGCGTGATCTGCCCATATGGAAAAGTAGGAGACTGTGCACAAAGAGCTGTGGTTTACCAAATTCAGTGTTTAACATGTGATGCTTGCTATATTGGAGAAACTGGAAGACAGCTATGCGTTTGTATAAAAGAACATTTAGCCAGCAAACGAACGTATTGCTCGATTGCACCGCTTGGGAAGCACAGAAGGGAAGGTCATGCTGGTTGTGACTTTGACGTTAAGTGCACGATTCTGGCCCACGAGGACAGTATTGGCGCCAGAAAAACTCTCGAGGCTTTCTGGATAATACACAGAAATCCGAGCATGAATAACAAGAATGAGTGCATCAATATAACTGGTGACCTCTTGTCTTACATTCCTCTGTGTGAGCTCTGATAGTGAGACTGATACGCGTCACGTCACGATTCTATAAATAGGTCGTGGTTGACCGGACTGTCTCAATTGCTCTATCGTCACGAAACTTGAGCAACTGATCGGTATTGGTGGATTTGACGTGAGTGATCTGTCGGAGTTTCTTATTAGTTGTAAGTTCATCAGCCTGAGTTGCAACTAGTTAAGATCCACGCCAAGCGTGATAGGTAACACTATAAAGTTGCGATACGCTTTCAGGCCTTCGATAACGACGAGTTATTCCAAACGTCAGGCGAATAAAGATTCCACCATTAAAAACCTGTATGGCACAGAAGAGTTGACAAATAATAGTACAGATGCCCAGGTTTAAAGAAAGGCGAACATGGAGATAAATTTTTTACTTTTCCATGGGTACAGGTAGGGTTTTTTACACCGCTGCACGTTATTCCAATCCGTGGATTGAAGGATTCAAAAATGAAGACTGATGAGTGGTGTCTAGCACCTTCCACACAAACTCAGGTACAGCCCTTTGGTGAAAGTTTCTGATTTGTTTAAATGAAGGTGTATTGGAATAATGTAAAGTGTGAAAAAGAAAGACGGCTGTAGTGGAAGTATAATCAAAAAATCAACACTAATTACTACGAGCGTAAGGTTGGGATTTGAATTACGAGACAAAAGAGAGGGAGACACCTGAGAATAGAAAACAGACGAAAAATAAACGGGAAACAGTTGTAGATTCAGAAAATTCAAGGCAGTGTGCGATGATAAACAGTACGAACAATTAGCAAAATCGAGTAGACTCCAAATGGGTCGAGTAATTCCTAGTGGTCAGCGAGATGCAAATCGTGTATGAGCACCGTAGTTGATGGATCGTCAAACAAAAGGAGGTTTTGGACAATTTGAAAGGCATCAAATAGTATATCATCGCTTATAAGCTAGCTTGTCGCCTCTAGCGCGTAATTACTGACTCCAGGGTGTGGTTCATTTGAAAACTAGCATAAAAGTAATATGTGAAATCTTCTATTCTCACTGGTAAAAGGTTTCCCAGCGGAACGTTTTACAAGTTCCCCAGCAAAACATTCCGCTCACCTTGCCACATATCCGACAACTGTATTGCCCTTGGTCGCCGCTGGCTGCCGCTGTTGTCGTCGTTTCGTCTCTATATGGTGTACTTCCAGTAACAAGTGGATTTTTCATACCGTACCCACCATTTACAAACTCCAACGGTTGGGGAGGTAAAGGTACCTGGAAAAAATGCTCATGTTCATTCTGTTGGTGAATTGCTTAAGCAGGCATAAACTATGGGGATAAAACTGAAGATCTATAAAAGTTATTCTTACGAAACCAAGTTTTCCTTACGCCTATAAATTAAACCGTTTTACTCGGTCGTCAGAAAAGCTTGTGAAAAATAGACTGGCTTTTTTAATTATAGTTCGATGCAGTTAACCACTTTCAAGCATTTTCCACCAGCTTCCCTCTACCTCAGCTTACTCTACAATTACCGTTTACGTGCCCACCCCCTTTACTGCTTTTCGCTAATGTTTGTAGATTTTCTCGTACGCATGGCAATGCATTATCTCACCTATATGCTCTTGTGACAGCTTACGATCAAATTAGTTTAGCACTCTTTTGACAGGACCTCTCTCTATTCAGTACCGACGACTTGAATCTTCTTCTTTGGCAACGATTCAAGTTACATCAAATGCTTCCAAATGTTTGTGCTTCCAGCTTACTCTCCATCCAGCTTGTATATGCCTGGACTTCAATTCATTGAATATTTCCACTTTCTCTATAACCTTGGGGGCCTTACGCAGCTCCTAAGCCGGTGTTTTCACGAGATAGGCAATCATGATTGAACATAATTCAATTCACCTACGGGCTACAGTATGGAGAATAGAGTAGTGTAATATCGCGAGCTGAATGAAGGCCATATAAAATGAGGAAATGTGTTTCTAACATTTAAGACCTACCGTTGGAAGTGTTTTGGTGAATTGGACCAATGGTGATGGTGGTTGTTTTTCATCTTCACTAGGCAGTAATTGTTCAACAAGAAACTGCTTCGATTTGTCTTTTTTACGCAACGGAGCAACATGCGGTAGAAATGGAATCCGTGGAGGAAACGTCATATTGCCAATGCTTAATGGATACGGTAATGGATGTGGCAGAGTGAAGAACGGTGGTGGAAGTGGTGAGACGAGCGACAGCCAGCGTGTGTCCATACGCCACTGAAAAATCAGCTGATCATCTTCAAAGCGATGTCTAACTTCAGAGTAGCGACGACAGTGCCAGAAATAGTGATGGGGAGATGAATGTGGAAAGGAAATAGTGAAAGAGACAATGCTCAAAGCGAATAGGATTGAAAAAGGTGGAAACAGCAAAAGACAACCATTCCTTCTCCAATGGGGCTTTACAACGTACGAGTTTTCGAGAGCTTCTTCAAAATTCCTCGATTTATATAGTGTTCTGGCAACGCGATCGCGATTAACTTCTAACCAATACCTCTAGCTATCTCGTCAATGTCTTCAAGTGTTATGGGCGTGGTTTTTTAGTGGGAGTGGTGTGTG
Source organism: Haemonchus contortus (assembly GCA_000469685.2). Lineage (NCBI taxonomy): Eukaryota > Metazoa > Nematoda > Chromadorea > Rhabditida > Trichostrongylidae > Haemonchus > Haemonchus contortus. The sequence goes on from LS997564.1 coordinate 13,251,632, forward strand.
ACGGCGAGTGGAAAGACTCCCCCTTTCACTATTCTGGTGAGCGTCTCAAAGGACGAAACTGTCGAAGACCGTTTTCCATGGAAGGATGCAAACAGGCTAGTATACGACCAGCACAAGTTCACGTAACCATGGCTGATGATCGATGATCAATTGAACTGCGTGGCCAGGAAGGAAAGGGGACATTAAGCACTTCTCGATCGTCAGGCGCATTCTACCATTAATAAGGTATAGTTACATATACATTTAAAGCGAAGCTACAACCACGTATATACAGTAACTATGAATTTACTTGTCTTCTTTCTCAATTCCTCCGAGTTTCCTATTAAAAGATTTCTGCTATTTCTAAGTGTCCTCAAGCTTCAATTCTTCGATGTAGGACAATACCTGTTTCAAGGAATCTCTCCTAATCGTCAATCTTAGGGGAAAAGTGCTCCGTTGTAGAGCCGCTGTAGAGGCAAATATGGAAATAAAAGATAAGCCGACTGAAAAACCCGAAAGAAAACAAAGCCTTCGCACACATCTTGTTTGGAACTTTGACATTTAAATTATCTATCTATTAGGTTGGTGCATAATTATTGCGGATTTTTTCGCGGCTTTTTTCTCTCGATAGAATTTGAATAATGAGTTCGGTTTTTTTTCTTGAAATGATCTACTTGATTTCCTCTACAATGTATACTCGAAAAACCATCCGCATAATCGCAAAATAGGCTTAACTACTTCGAGAAAGATTGGAAGGTGGCACAGTCATTCCGCAATCTCAATAGCTTTTCGGCGATCAAATCGGCGATCGAACAATCAGCCAGAGCCAACCAAGAAATGGGATCTGCTCCTAAATCTGCCATATTCACCAGCAGGAACTTTTATGGATCATCTCGTCAACTGTCCATCGACAAAATGGCTAGAGAATAGAAGTTTCGACGATTTGGATGACTTCATGGCCGATGTCAAGGCGTGGATCGCCCGTAAGAATCAAAACTTCTTCGCTTTTGGGATCCGAGTAAGTATTCAATGGGAAGCAGTGCTTGACGTATATGGTGAATAAGTTCCAGAATAATTATTTGAATATGTCTTTGTTTAGTATTTCATAAATTTTTTAAGTCAAATCTGCTGGAAAAAAATCCGCAATAATTATGCACAAAGCTAATATATAGAGGCAGGTAAAATGCAGGGAAAATAGAAAATATCAGAGTAATCGTGTTTTGACCGCCAGGAAGTCATGTGCGCTTTCACTAGATCACCTAGTGAACTATCGCCGAAAAGTTACTGAGATCGCGGAATGACTGTGCCACCTTCGAATATTTCTCGAGGTAGTTAAGCCTAATTTCGCGAATATGGGGATGGTTTCTTGAGTATATTCTTGTAGAGGAAATCAAGTAGATCATTTCTAAAAAAAGCCCGAACTCATTATTCGAATTCTATCGAGAGAAAAAAAGCCGCGAAAAAAATCCGCAATAATTATGCATCAACCTAATACTATGTGCTCCACGTGGCTGATTGAGACTTAGACGAGACTTCTTGGTCGTACTGCTGCCACACCCATATAGATGCCGGAACAAAACTTATCCAAGACAGTGAATCTTTTTAACCCATCAGGAAAAGTTACTGGTTGGTAGGCCCGTAGGAGGAGGAGAACGCTTTTTGCTAATCTCCTTGAAACCCATTCGAAATTTAAGGTCACAACTCTATTAAAGCTAGCTTAGTGAGTTTCTATAAGCTCAAAGAAACGGAGTGACTTACATTAGTGCAGTTCCACTGCAGCTTTGGCCGCTTCCAATTCATTGGCAGAATTTTAGCTTTTCTGGGGTCATTTTCAAAGTGAGCGAGCTGTTTAATGAGGATGAGGGCTCTGAATATGCCAGAAGTTGTTGTAGACATCCACTTTTGAGCGATGTCGGAAGACATGTCGAGCTGACGCAGAAGAGCTCATCAGTCGTAGAAAACTATGTGTCTTCGAAGAGGCCTTCTGATGAAGTTTTTGATGTTCCCTCCATTTGTACGTCACTATCTCAAATGAGCAGATATCGGATGAGCACACCTGGGAAATTACGATGTTCGGGCTTAGTAATGTACAACAACCGTCTCCTTAGGAAGGTACACCATGTCATGCTTTAGTGGAAGAGGCAAATCTTCTCACAGAGTAGAGGGCTTCTATGAGGCCAGTGGCTACCACCGGTCTTCTCTGAGTGCTCCATGGGCAGAGTAGAAAACCGGAACTATCATGTCTACCTATTGTGAATTGTCGGAACATCGACGATTGTAGCATCATTGCATCGAAGTACTTCCAAAAAAGGGAGAATTGCCAGCGTTATTAACCGCAAATCACTGACGAAAGATGTTTCCCATAATGGTTGACTCCTTATGTAGAACAGTCCGAAGAGAACTTTAGTGGAGTGGTTGATTTGTAATGGTAGTACAAGAACCCTTCTGAATTCGTTCACTTTAACGCCATGGTTGCACATTAAGAGCTGTAAAAGAAATGGTAGTTTGGCGCATGTAGGGAACAGTTGTTGTAGTTCGTGGAGGCGAAGTGGAATTAGTAGATCCGACAAGGCTGGCTTCTGACACCCTCCATTGAGCGGCTGTATAGTGTGTAAGATAGTCGTGGGCACCTTACAAATAACCATGAATATGTGCCATACTTTTCCTTTGTAGCTTGTCCAGCTTGCTGTTTTTGTCGTAGGTGAGTGATTTGTAGAAACAAATTTCTACACTATTGTCTACGGGTCTCTTGGAGTTTTTTTTGAGGATTCAAGGATCTGAAATACTGAAAGTTGACAGTACATATGATGGGGTATTGGCTCTAGTTAGTTATAAAGTCAGCCCCTACGAACGATTTACTACAAAGTTCTCGACAGGGATGATCCGTTCGAGCTTTTTGACAAAGGAGCATTTCTATCATAACGAAGTCGCAACAAAAAGATGCCTACTATATGTGAAGGGAAGATTGTTTTAAATTAAATGTTCTCGTCAGGTTATGAGGTGGATCTTCAGTCTACATTTATAGAGCCTTGCAAGCAAGAAAGGCAACATAAGCTCAGCAGCGATAAATCCCATAGAGTTGGTTGCTATGTTGTAAAGTTTGTTCAACAAACCAAAAAACTGCCATGCACTAGATTTGTAAGCTGCCTCGATTTTTGATGTGCCCAATCTCTTGTGGTTCCTTGTAAAAGCACAGGCAAATTCGAAGTAAATCACTTATCTAAAGGTAGAGTTCTTTATCAACTTCAAAGGAAAGAAAAACTGAAAATTGTGAAAGTGAAGGCGTTTCGATCTAAGCTTTACCTACCATTGAAGTAGCTATGAGAAGGATGGTACTTCACGGGCGTTCGCATACTGGATCATTATAATTCTTTGTGGGCAATGAGATATCGAAGCTTCTCACGCTTCATCTCATGTTTCTCAAGTACCTGAGATCACCTCATGAGTTTAGTTTTTTTATATAAAGGAACAGCGTACTTGGGTGCACAAAACGGGGAATGTCCTGCTCCTTTTATATACTCTTAATTATCCCTTCTCAACGTTTTCGAAGAGCGCTAGCGCTGGCAGTCGTTCAGGGTTTGTTGCACAGCACACCGTCTAGAACAGTAAAGAAAGCCTTTGAGCAAGTTTCGATCTCATAGGCTGTAAAAGAACGGTCTCTAGCCTCCGAAAGTTCGTAAGTCGATCCACTCTGTAGCTGCGGCGAAAGTATAAATGACCTTGAGACGGAAAAAGTGGCTATTAAAAGCATTTCAAAGAGCTTAGCGTGAACTGAACCTAAAAGGAAAGCGGAGGTGAAGTGAGTAACTGCGAAAAAGGTTATTTATATGAAAATGACGGCAGATGTTAGAAGAACGTTCGGAAGTGGTAGTCCAAATGAAGGAGCGTGAATAAACCAATACGTCAAAATGAAGATACAAACATACAAATGACTGAATTATGCACCTTTCAGTTGTTGCTTAATTGTTATATATTTTATTTATTTTCCTATCCATTGTTGTTTACCATTGCCATTTTCAAGTGAATAAATGGAAGGAAAAGGAGCTCGATAACAGCTTACCTTTGGATTTGGAGATTTAAAAGGTTTCGGGAAAGTATGGCCAGAACGCGAATAGAACCTGACTTGTACTGTACTAGTGATCAATAAATGAATTGGTGAATGAATGAGGAAATTTCTCTTTGCAGTGCGCAGATCCTCCCATCTAACAATGGGACTATCTCCAGCTTATGTAGTCCGAGGCTGCATTTGGCTTATCAACTGAACGCTGAACGTTCAATGTAGTTCACTGTTGATCAGGGTATTCTGGTGGATTTGCCGGTACTAGCAGTCCTTAGTAAATACTATTCTAAACTGAAATTCATGTTCCTTCTAATCATTCCCGGCCAAAATGAGTTGAATATGTATAACCACATTGTTCATTATTATTACTATACGCTGTACTTATCGTAACATTATACACCACTTCGTACTAGTTATCACAGCGATATTTGCGGTTCAAAAAGCTTTCTAATCAGTGATAACGGTGGATCGTGACCGCGTAGCGAGTAACGCGTCCAATGGGCATCGCTGGTGGTCGACACCACACCACCAGGGGGCGATGAGAGCGGCAGGCATACGGTAATGGACGTCCGACGGGCGGAGTGGTTCTCACATGGGGTGCACGAAAACGGGCTGAAGTGAGTGTTTTGCTATGGAGAAGCACACTTGAAAGGCGATTATACGCTAACCGGCAGACAATGCATACGATTCAGTCGATGCCGTCATACGGGAATTGAAATGGGACTGGGACGGGAAGCTGCAGACGGCGTTGTGCGAAACAGCTCTTCAGCAGTGTGGGACGTGGAGATTAACAACGGATCGAGCGGATTGGTTCAATGGTACATAGGAAATGTAAGCAGCGGGTAGTGCCGTGGCGCTGACTTTTTCACTTATACTTCTGGGGCTGACTTTGATTCTGAAAAAAGTAATTCAGTAATTATTCTGATAGTAAGGAATTTATGCGCAAAATCTCAGGAAGTGGATCGGACTTGAACTCGAACGGCAATGCTTATCCAGTCAGGTCTTTCCATTTCACCAGGTTTCCTTCTTAAATGTAGTGGCGGTATCCGTTCCCCAACCATCCACCCTCCCCCCCCCCCCTCCTCCATTCCTCCGTTCCCATTCCTATACCTACACGGAACGCCCTGTTTGTAGATAAACAGCCATTTTGTCGGTATCAGCAGTGACGCAACTGTTTGAATGATTGAATTTGTGAATAGCGTCCTTACCTATCTAAATTGCCGCTAAGTTTCGATGCCCTGGGTTACGGAAACCTTCTCCGTTCCACACCTTTGGAGTTACGGACAAATCTCCCCCCTCGGTCGAGACTCGAACCCGTTCTTGCTCTATCCGGTCACCGTGCTCCTATCCACTACTCGACCGAGAACCGCTTGCCCTCGCCTTCTCAATGGCTTATATGCCATAGCTATCAGCACTCACACGTACAACGTGTTCAGTGTTTCCTTCTTCGTCCATTCCCAAGTCTCCACGAATCGAACCTGCTGATATTGAGGTCTCAAATCGATGAGGAATAAAGATAGCTCAAGTTGGTCGTTCTTCGCTGAGCACGTTCCGTAGATGGGACGCTATGGGTGGGTATTGAGGAGAATAGTGTGTGACTTGACCGCAGAAAGAAAAAGGGAAAAATAGTTTTATTGTAAAATCAGCCAAACAATTGGTGAATCGGGACAAAGAAGAAAAGTGAATAAGAACTTGAAAAGGTTTTTGAACTGGAATTCAGAAGATCACTGGCGATATCGTCCGTCATTCCTCAGAGGAAATGCCATTACTGTGCGATTCGAGACAATGGTTTTCCTTCTATTTTAATGAGTTTGTTCGCATATGTGTCAAGGGCGTCATTCACATAGGTTCATTCATGAATCTGTGGGTTACGAAAAAGTTAGTGGTAAATGTGAATACACAGTGGTTCTTTCGATTATCTCTCTTCAGAGAAAGTCTGACTCGAAATATAGCCTTTCCCACAGAAAAAATCAGAATATGTTGAGGATAGGGTGCTTTTTAGGCCACTGAATCTGTAGCCTCTGCCAGACGACGGCTCCCGATTCCCTATTCAGGGCTTCTTCCATAGGGCACACACCAATAGAGCAGTGAAGCCTGTGATGCTCAACGGATAGTCTTACAGGAGGTCTTGAAGCTGAAGTTAACTGCAGTTCATTTCCGAAATCATTTTCTATGGCTGCTTCACCTACCGAAAATAGTCCTCCATTTCTCCATTTCTCATGCTAGCCCAAGGCTGTTGATGCAATTTGTAATGATTTTTTTTATTTCAAGTTTTTAATTGTGCCCTATTGATGTGTTCCTTAAGAGCTTGTACACAATATACGCGCTTTATCATGACAACTTAAACTGCTACAGATTATTCCGAAGCAGCCCACCCTGGCCCTCGGTTTTTTCCCCTCCAGCGAATGCGTCGCCCATGTAATTTCCACTCAAACTTTTATTTTATTGCAACCGAAATAAGCCTATTTAAAAAGACCAACTGGTAACTTTGTACGAGCCACTGGGTTTAGCTCAGTGTTGAGTCTCACAAGTGTGGGCGACTCATCATCACTCGCCAGATCTCAGATATACTCAAACTCGCTGGTGATGGATTTCGTCTCCTCAGCCAAACGTGGTAAGTGAACCTATGTGAATGCTGAAAAGGAAAATGTTGGTGGTTTAGGTTTGAAGCTCTTTCCTTGAACAAGGGCAGGAGGAAGACCAACAACTACTCTGCTCCCTATTTATAGGATGGTTATGTCGAAAATATTTGTTGCAATCCCTTACAATATCCTTCTTTGGCTTTCTGCATCACATCCTTATCAGATCTGCCACAACTCTTTCTTGGAGAAAATGATTGAGGACATTGAGCTCATGCTCATCCAAAAATGGATTCCATGAGTATGGCAACATATTCAGCATATTTGGAAGGGTGACGTTCAATTGGGTGACTATTGAGATCGAACTGCTACCAACTCATTTCCACTGGTCGAGCCTTCGAACCACCTAGAGCCTTTTCCGTTCTTTTCTAAAACGAAAACCCAACCCGGCCCGAGTGCAGTCCAAAGAAGCACCATAAATTACTGTAGCGTATAGCAGCCCAACAACTAATAGGTAACCGTTCAGCGTATAACAGTATAACAGCGAATAGGCAACCGGTTATCGGTAGCACTAGCCATCAATCTATTCTTAGATGGGTTTTCCTTTCGAGTAGGGGAGAGCATTTGATCCTGAGGCAGTGAAATACCTTACCACACAGATGCAATCTAATCCTCTCTAGGTTCCCTCTGATGCTAATTATGAAGGTAATAGCGTGGAATAGATGCAGTAGGTAGAATATGGTGGATAAAAAATCATTGAATATACTGGGAATTCTAGATTCCTTCTGAAGTATTGAATCTAATGATCTAATGACAAAAATTTGAAGCGTTGCCCTGCGTTCATATCTGTACAACTGCTTTCATCTCTGACTACTTTTTTTCGTTGAGTTGAATACCAGAACTTCTTGGACGAGCCCTTTCCACTACCTTAAATCAATCGTGCAATCTAATATTCCACTATACGCCGTCGTTAAGCTTCAAAAATATCTGTTCATGATAAGCCGACTCGAGAAACTTCCACAAGTTGCACGTGATGGTGAAGCTTTTAACTTCTTTGGAGCTGTTCGCGAAATAAAAAGAAATCAAGCCTAAAAAGCTTTCGGTTAAGAGACTAGAAAATTCTAGAAACCGTTCTTCAGAAGCCGTTAGGTGTGCGGACGTTTGTGAAGAACTGAAATCGTCCAACAGTTGAAACAGTTACCAGAACTGGTTTCAAAGATGGCCTAACGTTCTAAATGATATTCATGAGAGGAAAAGAAGCACAAATAGAATGATGGGCCACTGTGAGCTTTGGTTTTGCTTTGGACTGGTTCAAAATATTTCTCGATCAGTCAAGGGCGAAGACGTAATACAGCAAGAGAGGATGAGTTTCCGACATTAGTTTCCCTCTCGGAATTTCCATATACACTCTCAACAACCATGAGCCGACGAGAGCAAAATCACTGTGGCATCAGAAAAGGGTAGAGAAAAGCGATACGCTGAAGGGAGGAGATTATTTTCTAGTAAGACTGCCTTGTTTCACGAAATTCCTGAAAAGAGAGAGTCTGAGATTTGGGAGAATATCCAGAAGTTTTGTGTAAGGAACATAGACCACGTGCCAGCAATATAGGCGACGTTGAACAATTTTCAGAGAAGAGCAAGATTGTTGGCATCAAACGCATGCCCAAGGCATCGAAAGGAGGGAGAACGTTGCCATAAATTTGCAGAAAAATGACTGTTAAAGGAATGACGAAAAAGCAGGCCAAGTGTACTTTTCTGTAGTTTTCGCCGTCAGCCGTCACGTCCACTGAGGCGTAACCCGTCATGCTGGGTCATGAATAGCAGCATCGACGGCAAACAGTTGGTGGCGGTGACGACGTAGCGGCTGGGTGTCGACGACGACACCTCTAGTGATGAGGACGAGGTTGTGGGTGTGCGGTGGTGACGTCCTTGGCGAGGCATTGAAGTGCGACTGAGAACTGACGACGAATAGCTGCGAACAATGTGCAAATAACGCTCAAGCATACCCAAAAAGCGTATGTGACCCAGTGATGGGTGGAAAACTCCCAACTAGTAGCTTATCTTCTTGCCGCTCACAACCGGTCCTATTTGATGAGAGGCTAGCGCTCTTGACGAAAATTACATGTAAGACCACTGATGGGTGAGGGATCAGACGCGGGCGATAAGCTGAAAATGAGGGGTGAACATGCACCGAACACCGAACGGTTGTTCGAAGACACAGCCATTGAAGGTATACGGTAGCAGCACGGATTAAGAGACGAGTACGGGGACGACCACGACGACGACGATGACGACGTAAAATGATGATGGTGGGGATAATTACGTGAAGAACTGCTACCGAATTGGGCACCTCGCACACATACACACCCACATACAGATTGGCCGGTTAGCACGCAACGGAGCTCAAGCGCGTCCGTACAGTGCGTCGTCGTCGGTGTTCGCCCGCTTCTTACGTCATGGGCTGGTTTCGGTGTCCTACAGTAATCGGTTGACAGGTTGTTTTCCATGGGCCGAATGGGGTCAGAATGAAGTGTTACCTAATATGACGTCGTTCTTTCTCGGAATTCTATTCACCCTGACAAACATATTACCCAAATTGAATCGAGTCCAACCTACATTCCAACTCCAGTTAATCGGTTTTTTTCGTAGTTGTAATCGAGCTATCACATACATATTCTACCAAAATTTATTTTGAAATTCCGCAAGTATGAATGAATAGAACATTCCCATGAAGCTGTGACAGAACTCGAAAAAAAGGGAAAAGGATACTCAAAGCGTGCCTTATTTTTAGGCTTGATGGGCTTACATTTATTTTCCTTATCAATCAAGATTTTGCCCCATACAGCCCGATCTTTGTTTAATGTTTACTCAACTACTAAGAATTGTTGAAAACTGGTTGTGCCTGAAAAGCTTTTAAAGTGAGTTTAAACGATTCGTATCCAACAATTCAATTATCAAAAGTTAGCCAATAACGTCAACTGTTCCAATAACTGTTGAGTCATCTCGACTTTTGAAGTAAACCCAAATGGCAGTTCGTCGAGTTCCAATATGACGGTATCAATATGGCAAATCAGTGCTGAAATGGTCATGGGGATCGACCGGGATGGGAGCATCAAAGGGACAGAAATAGCCAAAAAGCCGGTCGAATACTTAAATATTTGTCAGCAAATGTACTTCATAGCATTTTGGCAAAAGGTACTGGGCTTTCTTGATTCTCAACTCCGTCAAAACATGCCTCTCACCTTGTGAAAGTAGAGCACCATTAGGCTGCACCAGCTGCTAACTACAAGAGACGAAGTGATAAATGGGATTACCGAGATTTCTCTCTAGGATGAGTTTGTGACCCCCCAAGTATGCTATGTGGCGCTGGCAAACCGAAAATGGCATAGTTTGGACATGATCAGGGTTAAAATACTGTATTCCCTACCTAAGGATGGCCGTGTTTCGAAAACCTCGAAGAGACTGTACCATGCATATTGGAGCATACATGTTGCGAATACAAACAGTAGTCGTGACCCATGGTGACAGTGGAAGACAATTTTTGGCTCAATGTAACCAGCTTTACGCTGAAGCACTCAACCGACAGCTTCTCTAGATACCCCTTTTATGCTGCTTCTGTTGCCATAACCTATTACAATTGTCTCTTCTACGTTTTTGAGGGCTTTTTCTTTGAATTTGCCTATCTTACATTTTTTCGCCACTTTTCCACTACTCCACACCGTAATTTAGTCACTTCACTTGGGCTAGGTATCTCAAAATGATCGTGAACTTTACCTTCAAACGAATATTTACAAAGAATAAACAATAAAAATCAAAAAAAGTATTGGCATTGATACTAATGTCAACTGTAAGATCCTTCGTGGATGGTTTTGACAGTGGGAGCCATGAGAATCGCTTCCATAGGACTCAGTTTAACAGCTGCAAAAGTATGAGAAATCAATTTGGAATTACTTGGAGCACTATTTTTTGTACAACATCGTCACTACTATTTATAACTTAAAGTAAATGCTATGAATAGATTATCTGTAGCTCAAGGTTACAAGGGTTGTAACCGTGCCATCTTTTATGAGAAAGATGATATCCATTCATGAAAGTGTATAAGTCAGATGGACGTAGATGACGACGAAGGCTCGATTAAGAATGGGCTAGGAAAAAAACAAAAAACGTATAAGTTACCGTCAAGATTCAAGAGGAATCCGAAGAAAGGGGAAGAAGTTGAAAGCAGCAACATCGGCGGGTGTTGAGAAGCATGAGCACTTCGACAATTGCACAGAACAATAAGACTGTGAAGAATGTAGGAAGTCAGAGAGATATCGAAGGTGGACTGATGAGAGCACAAAAGGAAAGAGAGAGAAAAGCTGTCAGAAAAGGAAAAAGCAAAGTGTATACAAAAGGTGAGAGGATGAGTGACACGGTTAGGCCGGTGGGAGGGAGAAAAGTGGGTGGTGTTTTCAGGACTGACTGTAGAAACCAGCGGTTATTAGATCTTCAGAGGTCGTCTGATGTGAACCGGAAACGCCTGGTCGTAAGGTGTGAGAACCCCGCATGAAAGCATGGAAATCCGTGGATAAGAGAGTTGGGAGGTGTACATCGGAAGGAGGTTGTTTATAAGATCCAACTCGCTCATGTTGAGGGAAAAAATCAAAAATAGTTCCAAATTGGAGAAAGTCAGATGATAGGAACAAAGCAAGCTTCTCAGCTCACACCATCACTTAAATCATCAAGGTAGAGATAACTAATCGATACTCATTGTAACTTCTACTTACTGGTATGGTGAAGCTACAAAGAGCTGGTTCTATTTACATGGCCATTTATAGACCGCGACCAATTCATCTGAGGCAAGAATAGCCCTCAGATCAAGCCCTTGGCGCCGTAAGTGAGCCAGACGCACTAGCCGGTCCGGGGGTGTCCGCGTTCGCGCCCTTGGGATTGATCGGTGTCCGACTAGCGGGACATGACGAGCGCCGTTCCACTACCGTACTCCCCTACCGATATATGCATATGCACAAAGGTTTTCGCAAATAGAGGCAGTTACGCAGGAGGAACCACAGCCGGCGCCGTTGTCGGTCGGGCGATGGCGATGAGAGCAGATTGAAAATTCTGTTCCCTAACTGAAACCGATGGTGTGCGACGAATAGATGCCGGTTTCGAATCTGAACATGATCACGTTTTGGCCCTACCACCATCATCTCTGTCCGTCCGCCTTCCATATACGGTCTTTGATGTGCGCCGCTAGGATTACGGTGGGCCAAATGTTTGTGGTGATGATAGGGCACGATTGATTGTTGGCAAAAACCTAAGCAGGAAGAGCATTGTGAACTGGTTTTCCAGCTTACGGAACGATGGCATTATATTAATGTGTAGTAGTAGAGGGAATAGGCACTGCTTCATGAGACTGCCTATGCTTCTTGAAACAATCCAAACCTAATGAGTAGCCTAGGAAGTCAGTATGGTAGAATCTGCACCCCTAACTCAGTGGAGGACATTTTCCAGGCTTTCATTTTTCGCCCATGGAGCACAGAGCGGCACGAGAATTTAACAGAGAGATCAACGGAAATCTTTGGTAGCCAGTTTGCAGTATTTTGTATTATAAGCTCTCTGTAGGCGGAGCCTTCAGGAGAACAATAGAACCATTTTAGGGGAATTCAAGAGGAGAACAAGTACTATGAGTAAAGTGAACATGTCCATGCCCTTCATGAAGCTACACGTAGGTTAGGAATCTCACTTGTACGAGAGCGGTGTGGACACACGTAAACCTGAAAGCAGCCTTGTCCTTTCCTTATCGTGGCCCATGCTAACTTTTCTGCTAATTCAGTTTCCGCCTGTGACACACTGGAGTTCGGGAATAACGGGTTTCCAAATACAGTGCCCAGTTAGCTTCCTGACCCTCAGTGGGTTTTAGAAGATACTGTCTACGACATATGGAGAGTACAAACCGTGGTACACGTGCAATTCATTTAGGGGAAAGTTCTGGAAAAGAATGCCCACGGCTACTCCTGAATTTCAACTCAAACATTTTAAGAATCTCTCGATGAAGGCCAAGCCTACCTGGTACTGGTCCCTTTGTGGGTTGCTGGGTGATTCCAAGGAACCACGAAGCCAAGGTGAGTGTGCATTGAGTACACCAAGTTGAAAATGTTTACCTTTAGGGAACATCCAGTTATTTGAAAATAAAAATAACTGCTGATGCAGACACAGCTACGCTTCCAGATTAATACTGCATTCAAAATACCACAGAAAAGCTTAAAGTCTAGGCAGGCTCAAGGTCCTCCTCGCACCTAAACTGATTTGGTCTCTGCATCCCTTTCAACGCTGTAAGTAATGCGACAACTGGATTTGAAGATAAAAATAAACAAACAAAGATTCAGGAGCACAAACTCTGCTGGTACCGTTGTAACGCGAAACGCGTTTTTTCGTAGCGAGAAAGTTAATGAAGCTCAAGCTCGCACTAAATCGAACTTTGTTGAAGATTGTTTGATATTACTAGTAATTGAAGTTAGTTGGACATCAATGGAAGCAGCTTTTGTTCGGGGAGGATCAGCTCCCTTCATAGGTTCTAATGGTCCTAGAAGTTTTTCTTGAAGAGCAGGGTGACTCGACCATGCTACACATGATGGTGCTGGTCGGGGAAAACCTATTTTAAAATAAATGAAATGTGAGGTGACCAATCTGATGGTCTGGGATATTCAGGATAGATGACGGGTTGAATTTGGATGCTGTGATGTTCTAGGTCACTTGCAAAGATATCACTAGTACAGTAAGCATGCTAGCTGCAGAATAGCCGTTACTGAAGGCGGGTCCAGTCGAGGAACAGCCAAAGATCGCTTCCCTCTGAAACCATCATTACTCCCACCCTAGAGTATAATTTGAGCAAAAATTATGCCTGTTGACCTTGAAGACTTTGGTTACGTTACACACACAGGGCTGGAATTGGAGCACCAGTGTGAACAGCGGACGCCACTTCACCACTGAACAAATTTCCAAAGGAAGCTGATCCCGGTAAGTGAGGGTAAAGATCTGGCCAAGGAACTGCATGGGTGGTCTTTGGCAACAGTGATGACAGAAAGGGTCGTACTGACGGATCGCCGCTGTGCCAGCCTATTGTTCTAATGTCGTCTTCGCGCTCCTCTTTTCTTCAGCCTCCGTACTTCTGTTACGTCGGATACGCTCGTTACGATACGCTACGCTGGAGACGTGCAAGTGTTACGCCGAAAAACCGTAACTCTTCACGATGGAATCGATCCGTTGAAAGGCCTTCGATATCAGAACGTCGGAAGGTACCGTGGTAATTCACCGGACTTAGAGGTGACCTCTTCGAGGGGACAAAGCTACGGTGACAGCAAACGGCAGCGGTGAACAGCCAGCACGCGAAAGATCCGTGTCGTACAGTATGACCTCGACATGCGCGAAGCTCATTTCATCAAGCGCTAAATGCCGCCTATTCGACGCGGTTTTTTTCCAGGGACGACGTCTTCTTTTGCAGACGAGAAAAAGTGACCGCAAACTTCCGTCGTCGGGGCGCCGCAAAGCAATCTGCACACACGCTAATTTACACCGTCATCGTGGCCCCAAGTCGGTCGGCCACGTTGTCCCAGGCAAAGCGCTTACAGTCTCTCCTCACGTGGGAATGTTTGCATTTCTACCGGTTCCCATCCTCGCCTTAGTACCTCTAAATAGGGTTTTTCGGAAACTGTACGGCAACGTTAGGAGAGCGTGATTGATGCATTCTTTGGTCGCCAAAAAACAAAATGATCGGTTTTGTAGAGTAATTGCAGTGATATCTAGTAATGGGACAATGAGTTAGAGGTGAACAATCATTATTACAACTGCAAGGTAATTGCCAACGTTGGTCTTGTAGAAAGTGCAAAAAGTTCGAACGTAGAGATAGTTTTTACTCCCGGGTAGAAGGCTGCCCTTTCACAGGACGATAGCCCTTAGGAATTTTGCAATTTTCCCATGCCAGAGTGAAAGCAGGGTACAGTTACATTCACCCAATTCTGGATGGACACGGCAAACTAGGTGGCTAAATTCGTGGTGCTTGAATGGCTCTGAACCCCATCATTGGGGCACCAGGTATAAGAAGATTGGGTAAGTAGGGCCAACTGATGTTATTTATCTACCCTACTTCAAGTTTGCGCCTCAATAATAGGCGCTAGAGTCGTTTAAATCACCTCGAGTTTTGCCGCGCAGTTTGACCCTTTCATCCAGAATAGGATGAATGTTGCGTCCCCCGTAAATATAAGTATTGTAAAATTAGCAAAAATATATCACAAGCAAAAACTGTAGCGTGAAACAGCATGGCATAAGACTACAGGAAGGGTCCCAAAGCACAAAAGCAATCGATTCGAATCGATTCGAAGTCTGGTTGTGTAGCCTCGGTCAAGCTCTGTGGTACAGCTTTACTCAGCTGAATTTTCGGCCTTGGAGCCTTCGTCATATGTTGAGGTTGATTCCCACTCCGAACTCGTACTTCAATTGAGAACAAACATAAATTCTAGATACCTGGACGAGTCCCCAAATTACAATGATGACTTCAGAATTAGATGGTGAAAGGTAGATGTGAAATAGTGGACCTGGGAATGACCTTCCAATTTTTTCCTCCCGTGTCACGGTAGCTGGCTACCTGTTGATGTGCCTCTCGGCAAAAAAAAAAAACAGATGTCATCAGAAACCCGCACAGTGAAGGGGTGAATCGGTTCCGTTTGTTATGCCCAATCATCTTTAAATTCATGCTAGGACTTCTCCAATCTAGAATACTTCGGAAGTTTCCGCTGGGGTCACCGAATCTTGCATTAAAAATCTTGACCACCAGTTCAGTTCCTGTCATCTTGCCACCGAGGTCCTCAAAGGCATTGCCTTCTATAAACTACCTTCAGTCTTTGACCTGTTAGGACCATTCAAATGTTCCTTATGTTCCACATAACAAAAGTCGTCGTCCAGCCGTCGGTTCTCCCCTATGTATTCCTCCATGCAGAGCTTGTATCTGACCAACTAAATTACGTCTACACCACCTAATCACCCTTTAGCCAGTTAGTTAAGGGCCCACAGCAAGGAGTACCGCAGGAATGGTCATAAAGGATCTTTCGGACCAACTGTTGCTTCGAGTAGTGGAAGTTGGTTTGATCCCCAGTAATGGACTCCGACGCGAAGGGCAGGAAAAGGCATATCACATGCGACATAGCTTACGTTCCCAGCCAGCAAGCGAGGCTGTGTCTGCATGGAATCCTAAGACCACGACATCCATTTCCTTTACTTCCCTAATTCTCATTCTCATTTTCCTTCCCCTTCCCCCTTGTAATCTCGTACAGTCACACAACCATCCCATCATTCCGAGATCAGTTCAAATGTTACCCGTCCAGGTATGGGAAAGAATAATAATGACTCGAACAATGGGCATGCAGACAGGCATACAAAACACCGGCCATTCCTCGCCTGCCATCACATAAGCCTAAACATTCAAACAGCAATTTTGAAAGTTGTCATTCTCTATTGAACGAATGTCAGGGACACTTTTGCTCACGGCAAGGAACGGCGAGGAATCGACAAAGTCAAGTGGACCGGACACGTCATGCGATATTGTGATGACCGTTGCTCTGTAGCGATTACGACTCTTTCCCTTGGGACTTCGAGTGAACACAAGGTACCGCCACCAGCGCGATGATCAGACTTCTCCACGAAAGTTCTGAGTGGAATAAACGCTGTGCCTCTTGCCCTGGAGCTAAAAAAATCCATTAGTCTACTCCGGCTCAGGAATAAACACGTTACTGACGCCCGCTCGAGGAGATCGATGATCGACGGAACGACTGGTAGTGGAGGTAATATCATTTCTAATGTAGGTATCTGTCACGCGAGCTACTGCTTCCGATAGTTCCCGGCCCCCTCTCCTATAGCCTTTAATTAAATAATTTGAGCATTCAGATAGGATTCGATTCGGTCACATTATAGGTAACCAGCAGACGATAAGTACAAACAGGTAATGTCTTCCGGCGTTGGCTATCCCGTCTTAGGGATGCGCCCACGCATTCCACTCCCATTCAGAACGGTACTGGCGTATTGAATGCGTATGTGGCTTATACAATGACTTCCGGTGGCCAACCGATTAACATTTCAGGGCTTTTGTCCTCCCAGATGAGTTGGCTCCAATTAGACGACCCTGGATGGATGGAAGGCCTGGTTGTCCAGGCGGATATCGGTCCAGGATCCGAATCCGTGACCATGCGTGATAGCTTGCTACTTGCCATTATACCACCGTGCCCCATAAACAAATGATAGGGATGGGCATAACCTTTTACTCTATCTGTTACCTGTTCCATCCTTTACTACCGAGGAACTAATTTGAATATAATTCAAAAATTAACTGGACATTAGAAGACAAAAGTAATAATCAGTATCATCATTGGCCGACCTAATTATTGTGCAAGTGGATTCCTGACAAATCTCCGTGAATACGCTAATCAATGATAATGACCGTCATTATGTGGTCGCTGAGGTGGTTTTCAGATGATCAAGCGACCCCACAAGGCGGATTCGATGGCCCGCATGGGAATGCCCAATCAGTGGACAGTTGAGGAACATTTACAGGAAGAAACACAAGTCCGCTACTGGCTGGCTAGCTCGATTCCTTTCTGCGGTTGAGCATTATGATCCAAGCACCGAAGTTTTCCATGCAGGTCAATTACCCCTTCTGAACAAGTTTCTTTCTGGATCGTACTAAACGAACAAACATAAAAACAGTGGTTGGTTATAGAAAAACTCAGGGTCTCCCAGGATGGACGAGGAATCATTTTTGCGTAAGGATGGTACTAGAGCCCTTACGTGTGCTTCCGGCCACATACTCTTAATCCCTAGTTCACCGGGACTCCGACCACTCATTGGTCAATGCCTATGCCGTAGGTTGTTATTAAAAAATCATTACAGTCAGAGTGTTATTATCATCGAAGATCTAGTCAGTGACGGTTTCAGCAACATTGGATGCTACCTCTTCTTATCACCTGTCAGATTTTCTAGCTTTTCTTCGGAGACCTGTTCTAGAGAAAATGTGTAAAAAAGCACCAAAGACGAGGTACAAGCATTGGTAGAACTGGGTCGAGCAAGTTCACCGAAATACACCACATACTTAGCACCATATATTATATTTCCAGTGTGCTTCATAAAGATTTCTGAACAAGGGCTCGTATCAAGATAAAACAAAAGATTTAGAAAGGTGAAAAAGTACGGTAGTCGACCGTACTGTTCAAATTCTGCTATTGAAATCGATAACACGAATATTTATACACACTAGGACGGCATAATTCACGTACCTAAGATTCATTTCCTAATCCCATGAGCAACGTAATGTCAATGAGCTACAAGTATGAAAAGTCAGTGAGTTGACCTGGGTATGAGTCCTGCCAGCATTTGTTTAGCTTACTGTAACAAGGATTACGGTACTGCAGAAGTCATAGAGGACATATCAAAGTAACAGTAGCCATAAATGACTACAGGAAAGATTTACGGTGCATGGCAAAGTGCCCGATCGTTGTTGCGGAAATGACGCGTCAGATTGGAGACCTTGATGAGGGAATTGTTGGCGTTGAGGAGGCTAAGTAGTGGGCGGCAGCGATGGCGGTATGGTTGAGGTGGCGAGAGCGGCGAGTGAACGGAAGGGGTTTTGCCCTTCTTTCACCTATTATACAATACTCGCTCCACTACTCGGCACACACACACCGCAATAAGTAATAACCACCGTGTGTGTAACTCAAGGTCGTCAAGCCTCACAACCGCTCGCTTATTCAACAACGACGGCTGGCAACGACAACGACGACGACGACCTTTTCAACAAGACCACCTGGCTAGTCGAAAATCGTCCCTGCTACCGCCTTTTCCGCTCGATGGTTGTCAAGAGTTCTAAGACGCCGAGAAAAAACTCTCACGGGTCTATGTCTACCTTAGCGAACTCGGCAAGCGAACAAGAAGCTTTTCTGGCTCAATCGGTCCCTCAATGTGTACTGTCGTTTAGTGAGATCAACGAGGAACACCTAACACTATCTGGTCGTGGAATTCCCCAAATCAGTGGGAGTTTTCTATGCAGCGATTCACAGCCAAATGCTGCGGAAAAGCAGTACTAACCCTTCTAAGTTGCATGAAACAATTGTAAAAAGAGTGGTATGCGGCCGAGACAGTGTCGCTGGAGCTAAAAATGGCCTAAGGATTTGACAGATACTGTTTGAGTGAGAATGAAAGAAACCATAGTAAGTAGGTTAGTGTCTGATTCGTAGCAGATTTGCGCTCGTCCTCTTTGTTACTTTCGAATATACCTGGAGGTGAGAAAAAATGAGTAGGAACGTTGGTCTGCCCACTTCACTATAGCAGGGAATGCATGACTTATGAAAAATTGCCTTGTGTTCGAATTGTCCACATTTTTAACCCAACTGCGCGATCCCTGTCCAGTAACTAGTATAGATGGGCCCCTCTGCAGGAACCACCCAAGTTGAGCTCATCCGAGGAACAGAATCAACTCAAACGTCGTAAGGGAGAATTCTTTGTACAGTATTCCACGCAAGGTAACTTCCCAAAGAGGTGAATGATGAAAAACGTGAAAGTATTCTTTTTTTCTCAGGAGAGCCTCACCCTGATAAGTTGCACATAAAGCTGATTGTAATGATGGAACCTTTAAGCGCAAATCATTCTCGCTGTGGAATGCGACTCCTCATTCGACTTACACTCAAATTCGTAGCGGCGATTGAATGCGTATGTGACCTAAACATGATTTGAGGTGCCCAACCAATGTATAATTCAACGCCTGCCGAGTTACCGGTACTTAAGGCTTGATCAGTCTGAACGGCTACCAATCCGGGATGCGATCTTCGGACTACAAGTATTGTAATAGTGTGATACTAGGCATACAATGAACTAAAATAATGGAACACCTCTGCGATACCTTTAAGCACTCCTTCATTTCCATTAAAGGACAAGAATTAGCTAGTCTATAGTTATTTTCAGTAGGTGGAGGGGTTACCTATAAGAAGCAGACAAATGAATAGAGTGGGCACGGCTAATTAAAGTCACACTTCACGGTGAAAATGGTTTCTGAGATTCCCTCACAGGATGAATTTGAGGCCCCCGGGTATACTATATCTGGCACTACTAGGTCGGAAAACGGCCCAGGAATTATAAGGGCTCAAAGATTGGCCTGTGTGTATCCTCGGACGAGATTCACCGGCATTGTAGAGGCTGCACCGATCACAAGGGAACCCATGTAGGAAGTTCGGGTGTGTTGCGATTCGTGCGATTCTGGGTGCGCGCGGCGAAATTCGGTGCGATTTGGACGACTACAGCGTTTATCACTGGGGCCCAAATTCGAAGTAAACTAGGTTAGTAGGATTGTCCGCACCTACTAAAGTACTCTACTTCAAGTTTGTGCCCCAATGGAAGGCGCCAGAGTTGTTTGAATCATCGCGAGTTTCGCCGCGCAATTTGCCGTGCGCGCCCAAAATCGCACGAATCGCACGTCCCCCAGGAAGTTCAAACAACTTGTCATGACCCATAGCGACAGTGGAAGAGAGTTCTGTACAGTTTTGGCCTGATGTAGTCAGCTCCTTGCGCAATAACTACGGCTGAAATCTCGTCCGCATACCCCTTCCATGTTATTTCCGTCATGGCGATCTCGTCCAACCTCTATTTTCCCTACTTTTGAGGAGGCATGTTTTCCTCGAAATCGGCAAATTCTTTTGCTTTCTCTCCTACTGATGAACTATTTCCAACCTATACATACGCTTTTCGAATAAAAACGGGTACCTCAAAATTATCGTGAACTGTGCCTTTAACCAAAGATTCTCTTCGCATCCGTATCGTGAGCAGGATCTGTCTGTATATGCCAAGTGCACGGCGCACACCAAAATGCTCACCGCCGATTCCCATATTTTCAAATGCTTCGTGTTAAAATGCTTGAAAATGTGTTTTTCGGATTCCTAGAAGGTGAGCATAGTTGAAGGTAAAAAGGCCGAGGGTAGAATTTCGAGGGTCTGAACAAGTTGTCCAGGAAGTACCTTGCAGAATTCCTTCATGATGGACTGCAAAGGACAATTGTCGAGAATTTGAACGGCCTTCACTCTATGTTACAGTGACCGTGGGGGCGGCAACTCCGGGACTATTGCTACCCCTCTGTACATCTCCTGGCAGGCGCTCAATAGTCTGGGCAACAGCGTCTCATGGGAAGCACTCAATATTTTCAGTAACTATACTCTCATGTCGAATGCACTATCTTCAGCAAATCTGAATACCTGCAGAACTACAGGCCAGATGGTATATCCCCAGTCCAACCTGAAATTATTGCCAAGAATGAGAATCCTAAATCGATATTGGATCATAATTTGAGTTAATTAGTCTTGTTGAAACAGAAAAATCTAGAATTAAAAAGCTGAGGGGTTACAACCTGGGTTTCGTAGAACTCTACCAATACATTTGGCCAGTTTAAGGTGCCGGCTAACCCATGGCGCCTTCTTTGCTTACCCGTGAGCATGACGTCATTTTGGACGAGTTTCACCTCATGTTACTTTATTGACCATATTACACAAATATTTGAACAGGTTGCTGTTGCATTTATACATGGTGTTCATATAGGGTGACTTTTGAGAATACCCAGAGCCTTTCCTACATGCGGTCTCCTTAAGGCCCTAACAGATCACAGGAAATATGTAGCTCCTTAACAATACAGTAAAAAAGGCTCAACTTCCTTCAAGTTCGGGTGGAGTTAGGCTCTATGGCCCAAATCGCTGCGAAGAACACATCCGCTTCTAGTGGTTTTCGTAAAACTTTGAACAACGTTGCACCACTGCAGTTTCTGCGCTCCAATGCGAGGTTACGGTAATGATGATGATTTTGGTGCCCTTTAATGATTTCAACTTTGAAGTCAACAATGGAGTTGCTGTTTAGATTTCTTCTTTTATTAATATTCGGGTCCGATAATGGTTCATCCTTGTTAGTGTAATCTATTCTCGAATTACATTGCGTTGGGGGAGATTTCGGTTCCGCCAGTTTTTCAGAGCGTAGATTCAGCTGCGAGTCTCGGATTATGGTTACATTTCCTTGCATGCTACGCCTTTCTCCATTTTTTAGAAGAACCCCTTATTTTAGCACTCAATGTTCATCTCAGTACGATTCTTAGATACCGGTAACAACTACCACCATCTCTACAGCATGGCAACAACTTGAATTCATTCTTCTCATGATCTGAAATGGAAGACCGCCTTTCCCCTTCTTGAATCTTGTGATCTATCCATTATTTTCTTCGTATTATGTCAGCATGTTTCAAAACTCCCGGTGATTCTGTTTAATTTAGATCGACAATGGGTGACCACTACGGCTTCTCGCTGACCACATTCAGGTATCATGTTTATAGCCCTCAGTCCTGTATTCTTATTTAACACTACTTTAGTCCGTCGGGAAAGCTTATGCAGATTGAATATGCACTAAATGCAGTGAAAAACGGTCAACCATCGGTTGGATTAAGAGGTAAGCCCATCTCGCAATAAAACTTACCTTTTTCCATTCTCAAACATCTTCTTAAGTCGACGAAGAAACAAAGAACAATTTCTTACATTTTATTTGCTCTAAATCCTCGTTTACTTTTTGGATATCTTCAAAGGCTGTTATGTAGAATTGGTCTGCTACACAGTTTTTTTTTTGAGGTGTAGAGCCACATTGTTTTTCTACGTATTCCTCTAGTAGACACGATTTTCCTCAAAATTTTCACCAGCACCGCCTTTTTGTTGATGTGCATTGGACGACTCAAGCGAGGTTGCCATATCTACTTGTTTCAACTGTTGCAAATTGCTTTTCCTCGTTTGCATCATCGGTGGCATTTAAATTGTAGTCTTAAGCGCTTTGAGGGTTGATAGAAACGTCTTTAGAATTGTTTTACTTGACTATTTCTGGTGCAAAGTTCACGCGATATTTGGTAAACACGTTCTGAAACCTATCAAAAGTACAAGAAGAGTGCACGGACAGTTACATTATTCCGGCAGATTTTCGATTGAGGAAGTCGCGTGGCTTCCTTCACAAATCGCGCCGTACCATGGCCGTATCAAACGAACCGCTATATCAGAACCACTGTCTTCCATCCAGACGAACCACTATGCTATGACATGCTACTTCTTGTACTATCACATATATAGGGTTTTTAATACCCTATTCCTTTTGATGCGCGCATCTTGCACTCTCTTGTCTAAAAAGGCCATGTATGAACTAATCGAAAACAGCCATTGCATGCTGTGTGGAGATGACTTGAGTCCTCGATAAGCAGTGTTTTGAACACATCACTTGCCAGTTCCTTGCGTAACCGTCGCACACCCTCTGTAAGTTCTGATACAACGTTAAGCATCCGTCGCTTCCGCTTTTCAGAAGTTTCCCATCGTCCTTTTTCTAACATCGACATCCCATGTTGCACCGGGTGTCTGTTCAAGGTGAGAGTTTGATCCGCTATCCCTGATGTGAAACAATTGTTCACTCCTATATCCTTGCAAACTCGATTTTAAGTAATTGCGTTCCGACATAATTTCTCCATATCCTAAAGTGGTAGGAAACTGGGCGAAGACATACTTCTGGAATGACACATTTGAATGGAAAAAACTGAATCGGAAGTTTTTCCCTCCTTTGTTTTTCGTCGGAGATAAATCGTTGCAGTTGGGTGTATGATAAGGAAAAGAAGATCCATTACTTCATAAAAATCGAGAAAAAATCGGTGAGCCTGAACTTATGGGACATATATTTCAAGTAATATCTACTTCGGTATTTAAATCTGCTTCTCAACAACACCTCTTGATGGAACGTTACGCCTCTTACAGGCTCTCTAATCATTGGATAGGGATGAAACCGATTAAGCTCTACTGTCACTGTTATCTGTTGTGACAGTAGAGCTCAGCCACTAACAGCAAAGAGTTACCAAACAGCAGAGTGTATTGTTAAATTTAATTTGATTTAAAAACGTGAGTCCCTCATCAGCGCTTTTCTCTTCTTTAATCCTCATTCCCTAGAACGGGCTATGAAGGCGCCTTGTTTTACAGCTCGTTTTGTCTGTTTTTTTTTTCGTTCAAAAGTGCTCCTAAGCGTCCCCTTTGCCACTCATATCTGTGAAAGTAGGTAGCTCACAGCGTGGGGACTTCTCAATGAAGCATCATGACTGAAGACTTTCAAAGGAGATACATGGTTTTCAGCGAAGGATGGTGTTGTGTTGTCAACCGAAAACATTGCCTCTGTATTGTTTGAAGATCAGCCGAAAATCGAGAAGATTAGCAAGCACATTGGATGTGTCTACAGGTTTAATTCATTGTGTTTTCTTTTCATAGCTTATACACTTCGAAATAAGTGGAGGCAATTAGCCCTCTAGTCTTCTATCTTCAGCGGAATGGGACCAGATTTCCGCATTCTCGTTAAACGAGCTCGAAAAATAGCCATGGAATATGAAATGATGTATGGAGAAGAAATCCCTACCACTCAGCTGGTAACGCAGATTGCTGCCGTTATGCAAGAATATACGCAATCCGGGTACGAGAACGGGCATATTTAGCTTCCAGGATAATTGTTTTTAAGGTATTTGTCAATTGCAGAGGTGTACGTCCTTTCGGTGTGTCCCTCTTGATTGCTGGATGGGATAAAACCCCTGGCCGGCCACTTCTTTTCCAGAGTGATCCATCTGTGAGTATTTCGCTCAAACACTATTTTATCTGTTTCTAGTACCAACTGTTGTTGTTTCCTATAGACTTCTAAGCGCTTCATCAGTTCGGTGTTTAGGGTGCATACTTTGCATGGAAAGCAACAGCCCTAGGTAAAAACGACGTGAATGCCAAAACGTTCCTGGAAAAGAGGTATAGCGAGGCTCTCGAGCTTGACGATGGTATCCATACAGCACTACTCACTTTACGGGAATCATTTGATGTTGGAATGACGGAAGATAATGTAGAGGTACTGTTTTAGCTTCATTCTGGTGCGCTTGAGCCTCAAGCTTTTTTCTGGGATATTGCCTACACTTTTGTTTGCTGAAAACATTTGGACCGAGAGCATTTCACTTTCTGGGCTCGCTTCGAGTCACCTACATTGCAGTAGTTGTGAATGTCTATTACAGCTACTACTTATCTTGAGAATGTTCAAGTTTCCTGAGGTTTTTGGGCTTGCATCCGTAGTGTCTAGGTGGAAGTTTTAGAAGAAGTCGCAAATCGTCTCTTTGGAGTATTTCACCGTGAAACAGAGCAGCAGCATTGAGAGAAATTGATTGGTCATTGTTTGCTTTGATATCGGTGTTATTACCTAGATTTTATGTTTTTATGATAAATTTCTTTTTTTTCAGGTTGCTATTTGCAACTCGAAGGGTTTCCAACGTCTTACAAAGCAACAGGTCAAAGATCACCTTGGTGCTCTGTAGTCTCAATAATTAAGCTGTTATAACTTTCCATTGTTTTCTTGAAAAAACAACGAGTATACTGAAATGTAGTTGGTTTTGTCTTTTTTCTCTCGAATTTGTTTTTTACTCGATGTTCCAGAATCAACCTCCTTCTCCTATTTAATAAAGCTTTTAATGATGTCTATTTATACACAATATTGAATAAAACTTTATGGTATGGGCTTACATTGTGCAATCTATTTGGTATGTTCCCACTTCGTACATCATCTTCCTTATCTACCATATGTAACCGACACATATTGGATTTGTCAAGATGTGTGCATCTTCCAGCAGACTTCTGTGTCCGTCTGGGCATCGATATGGCTGCAAAACCGAGGTTCATCAACCTTCCAATTATCAGTTCAAGTAACTTATAGGGATCGGAAGCTTAGATCAAGCTAAGAGCTGAAATTAGAGGGCTAGTCAGGCACTTTGTTTGCCGGAAGACATTTTTTTTGATTGTTCTATTTTTTAGCATTTTTCCTAACTTATGGATCTTGAAGGTATGATTGGTTTCAAACCGATTCCTGCATAACAATAACCATATTGAAAAAAGGAGTGGCCTTAAGTGATTGCCGGTAATCATTTATTGTCGAAATAAATAGTGCAATTTGGGCAACATTTCATGATTCAGAGTTGCTTTCCATGACAACGAAATCAAAGTCTTTGTTGGAGATGAAGTGATTTTTGAAACAACTCTTGCAAGGCCTGTGGATGAGAAGAACTTTACAGTTACCTGTACGCCGTCTAAGGTAGATTAAACCATTCAAGGTTTCCGATTTGGGAAGTTTTCTACGTTGAAGTGTATCTTAACGTTCTATACTACCTCATTTCCAAATCAAAGATGAAAATGGGATATTGATTTGTTGGAGAAGGTTGGCTTACTTCTGTTGTGCTACGTGTTGCCTGCGCAGATCAGAGCTGGGCGTGTGTCACGTGGCAGAGTGGCTAACCAATTAGGCTCTCGATAGGAATGTGCAGGTTCGGTTCCTGTGGAAGTGATGACCTCAAAAGGCCGAGTGATAGCGCACATAGTATAACCCTCAGTGGTACTAGTGCGCAGTGCCTAAAACAACGCGATACTGCTGATCCACAGGAATCGATTCTGCTGTTAGTATAACTTGTTTTGTGTTTAACACTTGTGATTTTTTGGAAATATTATTGCTGAAGTTGTGAAATACTCTTGAAATAATTCGAACTTCAGATTGAAGTTAGAATGCGCAAAGCCACGCCAGGGCACTGGCCAATGCTTGGCGGCTCATCTGCTGTGCCAGCGGCTAGTGAACCACCACACCCTACGAAGAACTGGGAGGCTATCGAAAGGGTAAGTGAAATGTTAAGGGAATGAATGTGAAAAATAAGTTACCCCGTTCATTCCATTACTGCTACCCTGTCACCCACCACTTCAGTTGTTTTATATACCATAGTTTTGGTCTGATCATGATACTTCATTATACCATTTCTTCTTATTTGAATCATGTAATGGATTTGATGTCTCATATGTGAATGTGGAGCAGTAGCAAGTGGCGCACTTTACGCACCCCCATAGATTTGGTGTGAATTCCGGATCGGATCGGTATTCATTAAGGCCAGTCGAAACTTCCTATAATTGGTATCAGACTCATCTGGGAGGATAAAAGCGTGGCTTGTACATCGGCTGGCCACCGCAAGTCACTGCATAAGCCGTGTCTTTTGAAATATCCTTACAATCCTTTATAAGTCAATATCTATCACATATGAAATTGATGTAGTGTCATATGTTTAGTCATTTGTTGTATATTTCTGTTTGCTTGCCCTAGTAATAGTACATCCTTTTTTGCGTCTGCTCTACTTTATTGCTTTTGCATGATTACGTTGAGGAAGGCGTTTCTTAATAGTAACCAACTCACTCATGTGACACTCGTCTCGTGAAAGACAGGCTTTTTTCAGACTGTAGTACAGGAAGAAGAGAATGAAGATTTGGAAGGTGATGCTGCAGTCAACCGCCTGTTCCGCAAGCTGTACAATGAGGCATCCGATGACGTAAAGAAGGCCATGATCAAGAGCTATCAGTAGGTTTTTTATCGTCTTTAGATCAGGTTGATAGGAAGGTTTGCCGCCTTAGATATTTACCAGATTTTCTCATTGTAGCCCAGTTCCTTCAGAACACAAACATTACCTTGTCCTACATTTCTGACGATCCAGCCATTCCACTCTTCCTTTTCCACTTTACATTTGCTCGTGAGAGAAATGAGGCAAACCTTCCGGTCGACTTGATATGTAGTTTTATGCTCTTGATGCATTTGATTGAAGAGAGTCTGGCGGTACCGTTCTGTCTACAAATTGGGCAGAGATCAGTAAGAAGCGAACAGAAGTAAGACCGCCTGATTGTATGGAGTACAAACGATTTGAGCAGTAACGATTCGCCAAAGTCCATTGGGCATTATCTTTCAAAGTACGTGAACACTTGAACTCTTATTCAAAGTGTTATTTTTACTTTGCTTCAAAAGGTTTTTTGAAGTAAGAATAAATCGCATAGACTATATTGAACTTGGCTTTTAGGTCATTCAAGTGACAACGCCTCAAGCCACTTCGATCTGCTCTGAATTTGTGCATTATTTTGCATGATTCAAACTACTATACTCAGATAAACCATTTGCATAGATTCAATGCTTTGATCTTTTCAACCATTCAACTTCAGGTGCTCGATTTCTTTCATGCTACTCCCAACTGTTCTTCAGTCTTTTCAAAAACGTTCAAATAAGTTCAAGTAACAGAATAAATCATCCGTCTGTTGAAAGGGCGAAACAATTTCACGTTTCGTTCCACCCGAACAACCAGAAATGTGCTTCAAAACCTGCTTTGTAACTACGAAGTTCTACTAACACTGATATAAAGTGTAAGTGTAATCTCCCTCCTCTGACAGGGGACTCTATATTGAAGCCAATGTTTTTTTTTTGAATATTTATTTTTTACGAAGTGTCGTCTCATATTCAATTTCAGCTGCACGACATGGCCGAAAGAATTATTTTTAATGTATTTTATAACAACATGTACAATTTTGATAGATAACAAAACGCGCTAGAATTGCTTTGGCAGAATTTAATCCGTATGCGAATTCAATTTCACAGGAACACTTTGTTATGATTCAATTTCCATGACGGCTTGTAATAAGTCGAAGAAACGTGAACGGTCTTCTGATCGTACTAACACTACTGAAAGAGTAACAATTTTTTTGAAATGCCAGAAAAAACTATTACAAAGAAAAGAGCTAACCGTTAGGATCGAAGTTATCTCGTCGAACATCTAAATGTGCTTGCTCAGCGGCTCTTTCGAATGCTCGGCCCATGAAACTGAAAAAAAATACTCGTAAGGATATTATTCGGCGATCTCGCGTCAGAAAACCACCGTAACTCCACACCCATCATAATTCGGCTATTTGATAGAGAACGAGTTATTGGAGGTGATTATTCAATGTATAAAGGCTCTTTGAAAATTAGTATTGCGATCGAAAATGTTTTTCCTATTTTTTAATATTACAAATAGGCTTCACCTCATCAACTGTGCGTCCGTGTATACAGTGTCCAAAGGCATCACACCGGTTACAATATGCCATCCTTGCATATCTCCTGCCAACGCCTGGCTTACTACGAAGGGCTTAGTAGTCCTGTCGCGACTCCTTCGAACGGAGCAGAATGCACGTTGTAGGAACGTCGTGAAAAGAAAAAGGAAATGTCGTGAGTCCATTATTTCATCTGAAAAAGGTGTCAGTAAGCGAAGAGGGTAGCGAAGTTCTATCTTGTTGGAAAAGCATGACTGTAAGGAAGCTGGATAGTTTTCTTTTCCTGGTTCTAATCAAGCTGATACAAGATTCGATAAACAACCCACCACAAGGATTGGTTGATGTGTGAAGGAAAAATGGTCCAATAGGCAGGATTTCCTGTTGATTAACAGCGGATGCTACAAGAGACCACACAGATTCGAGACCCATCTTAAGTAGAAGCTTATTTCCATATACTGAGTGTACGAAAAAAAATTCTGAGCGATACGGTCAAATTCTTATCCTCACCTTATACAGATCAAAACACTTGACAAGAGGACCATAATCTTGATGGCACTTCATGAAACACCTCAATATTCCCCGAGCTGACTCGAATCGCTCAACTAAGGGAATTCGTCGAGGTGATTCTAACCTGAAACAACCCTTTTTATAGTAGAAAACTAGAAACATCTAGAGGCATTTCACCTTGCAGCTAATCCTCTTGCAACATCAGCCGCAGAGACCCGTGTTGAATATCCGAAATGAGCAATGAATGAGGCGAACGAGGGAGTCATCTCTTTTTCAAGTGTTTGTATAACTTCTTTTCGCCGTGTCGAATTCATTGCCTCGAATTTCTGTCGGGTCTCATTCAATGTTAATCTATAAAGATCCCGTTTGCCTTTAAGACGAAATTCTGTACGCCAGAAAGCATAAACTCATAGTAGCCATACCCAAGATTAGCGAGTAGATGTTTCACTTCAGAATCACCCTTCTGAGTCCAATTTCTTGTTTTACATGAGAAATATTCATTGACAGCCATTGCACGGTACAATGACCAGTGGGAGTACATAGCCAATGGTAGCCTGAAATCGCAAACTTACAAATCCGGGAAGTAATTAATGGCAAGAAAGGAATACGTGATCTCTAAAAACGCACTCTTTCTCAAAAGAAACTCTCAGCAAATCATCAGCCTTTGCACCTGAGTTACGAGGTGAAAACCGTTGGATAAATGGTCGCATTCGATCAATGCAGACGTCATGATACGCTTCAATGGTTATCTGTAATTAGCCAAATACTACTTCATAGGACAGACAGTGATTGCAAAGGGAAAAACCTTATAGATGGTAAGGAGTTCTAAAATGAATTAATATCTAAGTTTTGCGAAAAATAAACTGCTAAAGGCATACCACTCTATCTGTCCACTGACTATTTAGTCCAACAGCGGCAACCCATAGAAATTCAGGAGTAGCTTTGTTTAATGCTGCTGCCAACTCAAGCATTCTAACCGCGCTCTGAAGGAAACGTCTACATCCGGTTGCAAAAATAGCGACATGGAACTTCTCCAAGAGGTTTCTTTTCTCGGGAACTCAACTGAGCAAGAAAAATAGAATAAAATGAAAATTTGGGAGGCTAGTGGTAACCTACTGATATGGAATACCAAGCATTTTCGTAGTACTTCCACAATATATTTTTCCGTCTTTTTAACCACTGCTTTTTCGCCTCCTATAAAACACTTAAAATGGTTTATAATTGTTGAGAAAATTATCGAAACCGAATTCTCCGACCTTCTTCAAGAGTCTTCGTTCGACCTTTTGCATTCTCGTTGGCCCTTCGCCCTGTTCTTCATCCTCTTCATCTTCTGACTCTTCGGACTCTTCATTTTCAATCACAGATGACATATCTGGTATACTGAAAGGGCCACATCAATTAATACGATTTGCTTTTATCAGCTGATATACTTACTTTAACTTTGGAACCTCGGTACTATCGACTAGAACCATGATTTGCTGCCCCTCGAAGACGTTCTCGTGATGGAAGGGTCGTCTTGAGTCGACAATAAATACTTTGCTGCCTTCGGGTATCTGCATGTCTTGTAAGGAGCGATTGCCACCGCAATTGAGCAAGACAATCGTGGGACCTGAATACGGATGATTTGGCTACTGTGAGACTGAGACTGCTAACCATCATATTGTCAGTGGTATAACCATAGAATTGCTCGCATCACCTCACTTTGATCATAGTGCTCACGGAAGGTTCGATCTAAAGCGTCCCAGCCATTAACAGGTACCGTAGAAAACGAGACATCGTCACATATAAACAATTGCTGAAATTTCGAACTATTAGCTAGTGTGTGAAGCCTAGGTATTATCTCCCCTATTCTACTTTTATTCGTGATGAATTTGATTTCCCTGGATTTTCGCGCTCGGAAGGAAATTTATCCCAAACATGCCCAAGGAAATAGTTTGGTCTCCCAAGCACCAATAATCCACCAGACTCCAAAGCATTCGATTGCCGCACCGAAGCGCATCCATTAAAAACTGGTCATCCGTGGACAGTTTGAACTGCTGGGAGCGCTGGGAGCAAACGTCGCACATACTGGCATACAAAAGTTTAAACGGTTTTTTTCTTGAAACAAATGAAATAATCGTGCTTATTAGGCCTTAACGCCCTGGCCAAGTTTGCCCACATGGACAAATTCGAGAAAAATCGTCGAATTTCCAAAAATGGGAGCCCAAATGGTGAGTAGTGCCTTCTTCATTTCCGGCTTCACCTTCAATCCTCAAGGACATACCATTGGACTTTGAAAATTGCTTAATTAACCGAAAGTAATCTATCTGCAACCCTAACAATTTGTAAGGATTCACACTAATATAGCAATTCAAGAAATTTAGCATTGAAAGGCCAGACCAATGAAAAAATAATGCTCATCGTGAACCATCCTTTTCAATATTTCGATGTAACTGTTCTAAAAACAAGAAAAGATCTAAAAGAACCCAACTATTTTTTCCTCCATCCCGAATTAAGATCATTTCCTCAACAGCGGAAGAAATTTACTTACAATTTTCCTTATCCTGTCGTGTCTCGCTCTGCGCGACTTTTTAAACTTTGATAACCCTCTACACTGTTTCCCACCCCTGTAAACCTTGATAACCCTGTAGAGTGCTTCTCACCGCCTTGACCTTTGACAACCCCACTGTTTGTCACCCCGTACCGGCTGGGTATAAATACCCGTTGCGCCGCTGATACGGGGCTTCTTGGGCTTACTAATAAACTTGTACATAGCCACCGTGTACTGACCACACACACGACCCGAAAAAAAGGTAAAAACTTCAGCGAGCAACCAATAGGACTCGCTTGTTCCCAAACGGGGACATGTCGAGTCATGTGTCAGCTCGCAACAGTCGTCAGGATTTCCCATCCCGCCTACAAGGAAGCTGCCACTGCCATCCATCAGGATTGCATGATGCTGACGCACAAGCCACGATATATAAGCAGCCATCTGCTGGCATGGAGTTCGTCGTTGTGGATTTCACCTTAGTCACCACGCTACTCGTCGACCCTTCGTCGAGGCTACTCAGGCCCACACGTCCTGTCCCCGTCCCACTCTTGCTTGCCCTACTCTATGAGTAGAGAGAAGCATCCTTTATTTCCGCTACACCATCAGGTAGCTAACCTACAACTTGATAATTCGCCCAGCAGGGTACCTATGTTTTCTCGAGATCTGAAACCACAAATGACTAGAGAACCTGTTGGACCTCACAGCCAAACCTTTGCTTATCGGATTCCCAAGTCCCTACAGCTAATTTGCATTCTGTAAAGAGGAGCAGCTGATTTCCACGCCTATCCGCCACGCACCGATTCTGCGTCAGCGTTGTTGACTGGCGCCTAAGTCGTTCAAACTGGGCAGGCTCCGTCCAGAGTTCTATTCACAAATATTTGAAATTTAATGGCTTATTATGGCAGTTCTGACTGGACATAAATGCATCGCATTGTGGTTTATACTGCTACTCACGCTTATTTCTATAGTAATATATTTGGTAAGCGTTTTAAGTTCATTTGATTTGCTATAAATATTTTTCCTGTGTGTCCTTTTTTCATTCAAGTCTCTGAATGATTCCATTGTTTCCTTAATTATGATATTTTCAGTCTTTGTTAGATCACTTAAATTTCAATATTATTTAATTCATTTTAAGGATGGAGGATTTGACAAGCAACCCTATCTTATGTTTGTACTATTTGCGATAGCAGATGTGCTATACGTATCATCTATCGTTTGGTCAATGTTATCAACAACAACTTTTTCCCTCCCTCAAAACTACAGCCATTTGTACAGCTATCTGTATTTTCACCGCGACAAGGTCGTGCAACTAGGTAAGCGTCAAATTCTTTGTATTTATTTTTGAAGCTTGACCAACATCAATGTCGTCATCAGATTTCCAAGAGTCCTCTGAACAACACGAAACAAGTCTGTTGGGTGTTTCCGTAAGGATGTATGTCTGAGCACAAGGAACTGCCTAGATCCGAGATTTCGGTTGTAATAAATAGTAATCACAGCGATTTGGAGCTGCCGTGAAATCGCCTTCGGAATTAAAATCTCCAACTTACTGAAACTCCACTTACTTGGCTCACACTAAACCGTCAGAGGTTGAGAGATATTTTGAGTAAAAAGAGTTTTTTTTTGCCAATCTGCACCCTTTAGAGCAATGGCCAGGAAGAACTCCAAGAGGGCTTCAATCAAATCGTCTTAATTGAGAACATTAAAATGAATGAGATTGGCCTCTCAACGTAAACATTTGTGGCTAAAAACGTGATGCTCTATGAGAATTTTGAAATAATTTCAGCCGGTTTTCTACTGAAGATTACATTCGAGTGTTTCCTGTTTGCGAAGATCGTACTATCTAAAGAAGTGCCTCTATTTATGTTACTGTCACCTTTGTGGCTGATTCTCGCCATTGTTATAGTTGATCTCAGCAAGCGGTTATATTCAATAAATAGTGGTTGATGTTATGATGATGGTGTATGTACTCATACATTTAGCTCGGTTCGTGTAATAAAGACGGACAATTCAATTCCGAGATGGTTAGTAGCTTTGACATCTCGGTCGTTAATGTTTCCGTTGATCGAAAGATACGGGATTTTCGCTCTAACTTTTTTCACAGGAAATCAGTTACGGTCTCACTCGAGAAACGGCTGTTGAATGATATAAATTGACTTACCGAAAGTATAGTGTAAGCGCATAGAGCGTCTACGTCCTCTCCGACTATGACAAGAACATGCTGAAAAAATTATTATATGAGGTCATTGTAGTATCAAATTAGTCTTTTCAAGAACCTACAAACCTCTGATACAGCAAAACCCCCAGATCCTCTCAGAATTGTCTTGAAAGGGCAGCATGTCTATATGAAAGATTCACTCTTAGCCGTACCATACCCGATTAATATTAAGGAATTTTTATTAGATTCTACCTGGAGAAACTACGAGGAACAACAACTATCGAAACGAGAATGACTGGACTATGAGAAGGTCAAATGTTCAATTGTATTAGAAACGGTTTCTTGACTCAAACTATTCAAAACGCCGAAACGTTGACTGAATAAAGAGCTGTACCATCGTGGCCGAGGCTATACCACACACCTTCATACCGGTTTCTTGATTATTAAGAATAGTGAGCGAGCAGGTGGGCGGTCCTGGCTTCGTTTTACATACTATGTACTTTCCGAAATAGAGAATGTTAATAAGCAAATGCGTTTCAAGGATTGGACCCTTCGTTACGCGAACTATGCCAGTTTGACGTTCCCAGAAAATAAACATTTTTGTCTTTTGTCGCAATTGCTATCGCTGTTTCCCATCTTCCTATACTGTTAAGTGCCTAATTTATGCATAACCTATTACGCGAACATTTCTCGCTAGCCGACGCGTTCCCTCGCCCTCGCTTTTCAGACTCGTTCATTTCCTTGTCGACCTCTATAATGTACTAGGTTAACAATGTGATTGATAGGCAAGTTTCCTGCAAAGCAACGATCACGCTTTCATTCTCCTCAGAAAATGTTTGGATTTCGAAAAGGTAATAGTTAACCTATCAGCGCATCTAGGAGCTGCAAGAGCTGAACCCCCCCCCCCCCCCCAACCACCTAAAGGTCAAATCGAACGGTTAAGCTTGAGGCCAGAAAACATTTCCTACAGCGACTGTAGGAGATTCGTGCCATCGAGGCCACCTTTTAGTTGGAGTCAATTGCTCGTCATCGGTTGGTTGTTGTCAATAGTCACCCGTCCCCAGTCATACCGTTATTGTAGCAGACAAAACGCCTCTCTGAAAAGCTTTCTCACAAATCGGTTGACCTTAGCTGATAGGGGAAGGGTTGTATCAAAGGAGGTGGTGGTCTTTGTACTCGAATTCCCTCGTTCACAGGCACGCTTTCGCCAGTGGTTTCGCGGGAGCTACAGTATAGTGCACTGGAGTTCACACTTTACTCTTGAACGTATCTCTCGTACACGCTCCAACACGAGGCCACTGCGGAGAGGGCCGTTCAGGTGCAAGATCTGAAACCCAGATACGAAAGCAATCGGAAAACAGCAAGAGATTTGAAATGCGAATGAACGCGTAATTCCGTAATTTCGCCCCCTACTCTGCTGCGATAGGTTGGGTATGCAATTGAGAATCAGTGCGATTCATGTGCTCTTTAAATTTTCCAGCAGTTTTCAAGAAAGCCTATGTCCAGTAGGTCATAGTGGAAGTGGAAGTTATTCTTCTTTGATGTGCTTCACTTTCGAAAGCCTCAGCAACATTTTCCAGGAGGTTTTCCCCTGCATGATACAAGCAGAAGAACACCCACTACAGGATACCAAAAAATGTTACGCATAAATTTCGTTGGTTAAAAGATCGAGTCTCTTCAAATTTACTTTTAGGATGTCCGTAAGACGATCAGAATTCCATGGACAAGAGAAAGGAGTTCACTTGGCGATCAAGCTTGATTACCCGTATTTGTGGGAAAATCGTCATGGTAGGTAGCTAAGCATTTTTCGCATATTTCAGCCCATGCAGTAATTATGGAGATTGCAAAAGAAACTTTTGTGAAACTTATAAGCCATACGCAGAAGATTAGTGGGCCTTATCGCGTGTCTCCCATTATCTGGCAAAACTGCCCTTCTCCATTTCGGGAGTCTAAGGAACGTCTTGATTGGTGTTGGAAACATTTACTTTTCTATGGCATATGGTTGACTCAACAGTCCGTCAAAGAATACACCGCTGAAGTGTGGTGGGGAAGCTTTTAACTGGTTGTGACAAAAATCTATAACATCTATGACATAAAATACCAATAAAGAGGGAATCATATAAAGAAGATTTTTCCAGGCAGATCCCAACTTAAAAGTGTTTTAGTTAGAATACAGGTGATTGCCTGAAAAAGGTTTGACACTTACAGACTTCCTGACGATATCATAGAACTGGCTTCGAAGGTTGTCTTGAATAAGCATTACCAGGTAGCCACTTTGTGGAAACAAATGCAGAGCTATTGCACCGTGTTAACTGACCTGTTCTAAAACAGGTAATGTTATTAATCATATGTGTTTATTAAGAACTAAATAAAGAAATCGAGTGAAGTACACTCTATCAAAAGGAAAGCGAAACAGACTGAAACATTAGTATGATCACCGGGCGAAATGACAAGGTAATGAGGAAATCCAGCTTGGAAAGAAAAGAAAATGTCCTTTCTTGCAGGGATTGGAAACTACGCAGTAAAGTAAAAGTAAAGGAAATCACTAGAGCAAAAGATCTTTTTTCTTCAGCATCATAAAGTTCAACTAAAAGTCTCCAAATAACTTTATTACTACTGTGACCGAAAAGCTATGTTTTGTTTTGAGTTGGTCGATAAATTCTTCTACTTAAAAAAATGTATGGGTTCGAATGTGCCTACTGGAAGACGATTCCAAGACAAGATAAGAGTTTTTCAAGGTTAACACACGCCAATCGTAAACATTATCATATGTTCGCGAGGATTTGAACCAAAATTTTCGCGCGTATACAATTACCATTGGAGCGCGGTAGTACAAGGGCCTTCGAGTGATCCCGTTAGGCTCTACCCTGAAGTCGTAGTTAGTGAAAAGGTTTTTATTTTTATTTCTGATAGATCTTCTGGTATTCCGGTACCGGATTGATCAGCACCAAAACGCTTTGTCCTTTCATACTCTTTTAGCATAGAACCCTTTCACGAGTTCTCATCCGTTTGTCTCACAAATTTGAGTCTTTTGCATATTTAGCCCGCCGAATGTACGCAGATGAAATTTCGTAGGCGTGGCTCCATCCCATCAAACATTTTATGCCCCTTGAAATGATGGCTTTAGGACAACATGAATAAATCCGAGCTGACTGTCTACACCACGTCAGTGACTCTTCCCACATGAAATCAAAGCGAAATTTCAATTGGACATCCATAGATACATCAGTGCATACATCTGAACTTAAAGATTCTGAATTTCCATTCAACATGTTCTTCTGCTGAGGCTCTGGAGCTGGAATGTCGCGAATCAGTTCAAACTAAAAGCAGGCCTGGGCAGGCATTGCACGAGCTCATGAAAGGTGCCTTACGATTTTGAAGGGTCATCGCCAGAATCATTCTTTCACCATTATATTAGCCCTATCGTGGTTTCTCACAGATTTATCTCACGGTTCATTCAAACCTTTTCTGTTCTTTTTCACATTGGGCCGCCGGATGTGCACAGAGGAGAGTTGCATAGACGTAGCAGCAACCCGGCGAACATTTATGGACCGTGAAATGATGGCTTTGGAGGCGGATTGAATAATTCGATGTTCTGAAGAGGAAAGGATTCTTAGCCATGGTGGCCATTTAAGATGAGATGTATACCGCCGTAGGTGATTTCGAACGTGTCATACCTAACTGATAACGGCAACGACCAAGTATAGTACTGGGCTGCGGTGGCGCAGCTGGCAGGGTAGTGGACTTCTAGGTATGACATGAAAGTTCGAAGCCTTGATGCAAATGATCTTACAAAATGTGTTTACATTGATTATTGACTGTCTGCATCTGCGGAACTCCCTCGCATTTTGGAACTCCGAGGAATGGTCGTCCAAAAACTATTTTTGTTGCCATCACTGACTGAGTAGGGCTCCCTTCTACGTCGAACCCCCAAGATGGTGCTACGAATTTGGGCACTACTTTTGTGACCCGGCTACTCTCCCTAGTCGATGGCTCCTTCAAGCTCTTTGTGAATTCATGGATCCACTTCTGCCCCCGTCTTCCAACTGAACAGACGCGCTGTATCTCGATATAATGGGTGCTTCTACTCAAGGTGGAACAGTCGCGGAACAATTCAAACCAAAAATGTATTCCGTATTCATGGATGTTTTCAGGTATGGGCAGGCCTTGCCGACCCCGTGAAAGGTACGCAGAATTAGGCTACTATGCTGCTATTTCTCGCAATCACTCAGTATTTCACATTTGTTTTTTTTGTGTGTTTTCTGGTTTTTATGAAAACTGAACAACAGAACCAGGCTATTTGTTGTATATCTCTTGCAACCACTGCCGTATTTTAGTTTTGTTTTTCAAGGGATTTTCTGGTCGAACTTTTCCGTTCCGACGCTAACGTAGCCTTTGTTCTTGTTTCCAAAGGAGTTTCTAATCGAATAAAAAAGTGCAAATCGGGGCATCTTTAATCTCTTTTAGACTTCCACCATGAGTGTCTTGATTTTCTGAGACAAACCTTAACTGTTGCAAATGATGCTCAGATCTCTTTTCTGCCTTTTCTTCTCCCATTCTCGAGAAAGATGTGCAAGGTAGTGCTGAGGTGGCGGAATTTTCTCGCTGGTTTTTCCATGGTGGAACCAATTTGACATTCGAAGAGGTCGAGTGAACCATGGGTTTCTGGGGAGGCATTCACAAGTAGTGCCGCTACAAAACGCCTATTCTCAAAATCAGTTTCTAGATCTCGCTCGTTCTGTTCCAGTTCTGGACATTTCCGATGCGGGTTCTGGTTCCGGCTAGGTGGTTCCCTTTTGTAAGTCGAGCTTACCATTGTAGAGATCAATTTCTTATTCACATCACATTGATATTTCAAATGAACGAAGTATACTTGAAGTTGCTGGCGGAGGTAGTGTAGTGGCAAGTGGCGCACTATATCACCCGCACGGTCAGGGGTTCGAATCTCGGATCGATGCCCGCCTAAGCCAACCAAGCTTTCCATCCCTCCGGGGTCAGTTAATTGGTACCAGACTTGTCTGGGAGTATAAGAGCGCTGACTTGTACATTGGCTGGCCACCGCAGGTCATTGTAAAGGCCACACGCGCACTTATTACGCCACTACGATTCTGAATGGAAGTCCAGTGCAGGGGCGCATCTCTCAGACGGGATTGATTAACGTCAGAAACTTTATCCTTGTCCCCTTTATTCTTGGAGTTTACTGCATAAGCATTACTAGAGCGAGCACCTTTTTTTAGTTTGTAATGGCTTTTGATTTTTCTGGAAATTCACTTCTCCCAATGGCACTTCCCTCAATGCTTATAGGTTGAATCGTCGTGTGTTGATTCGTCTCCTGGCCGTGTTCTACCGGTTGTAATGACGACCTCG
Organism: Haemonchus contortus; assembly: GCA_000469685.2. Lineage (NCBI taxonomy): Eukaryota > Metazoa > Nematoda > Chromadorea > Rhabditida > Trichostrongylidae > Haemonchus > Haemonchus contortus. The sequence goes on from LS997564.1 coordinate 13,290,765, forward strand.
GCGAACATCGAGAGTATTGAATGCAACCTTGGTGGTCGTGTCGTTATTTTTCCGAATTGACGAAGAGGGTCATCGAGCGGACGGACGTCGAGGACGAGTCGAGGGTAGGCGATGAATTCACTACTTGACACACTTACTCGTTGACGAGGTGCAATTAACTGGAATCGCCTAACACTCACGTTGCGCTTTGAGTCTCACTCGTTTCAATTACCCTTTTTATACTGTTTTTTTTTACTTCATCCCGGTGAAATTCGAAATAGCAAGGAATCGGAGGGCATAAACCAAAATGAGAAGAAGCGGAAGTCTACATCCCAGTCGAAGCTGAGGGGATGGCTCTATCTGGCCTGTTCTTTCTCTACTTGGAGGGATTTTTTCGCGTCGTCAAAGCGTCTACCAAGTAACGAAAACTCAATTCTATACATCTTTAGTATATGTCATACTCTTTGTAGTAAAATTTTCGACTCTCAATCCTTTCGTTCTCAGCCAATCGCAGCTTGATTGAAGTAGCCCTGCCTGCCTTACAATTAGGTTACCGTCTATAGACTTATGTGTATTGGTTAGAGCCTTTTTAATCAGGTTTCTGAATCCTTTACACCCGAAAGTGTGAAAGCCACCACGGAGTAGAACATTCGGGGAGATCTTTTTTGAGAAATCGTCTTTCTAACCGACCCTTCTCCCAAATTCTTTTGGATCGAATGATTCTTCTGATTAATTGCTCATGCGCTTTATTTCTATTCAAAATGCCTCAGTGAAGAAGGAATTGCTATTTTTATCTTCCCCTCCCCGTGTATTATACATTTTTCCTGAGTAATTGAGTAATGGAGGATGATTTTAGGGCAGATAATTTTCATGAGGAAATTAGAATTGTGAGCAGTTTCCTCGGAATCATTGTACAAATTTCCTCCCGTAGAGCCATTTACTTATTATTCAAAATAGCGAAGTGTAATTTATTTATTATTCCACTCATATATGTCAATAGAGAAAACGTTCCCAGCGTTTGGACGTTGGTTTGCCTTCCATCGCGAAGGAACAAAAACGGAAGGAACGGTGCACAACCTCTCACTAGAAGTTTTTTTACGCTTTATTTCTAGGAACTTATATGGAAATGGGGTTTATATAAAATCATGACCAAGTAAAAGGATTTCACGGCCTACGGAAGACGATTACCCTTCACTGGTCTGAGGAAGCTGGTCTGACTCCCCAATAGCGGGAGTATAGAAGTTATGGTTCACCGGAAAGGTTTAAAGTCCTTACAGCATCTGAAGAGGTCTCTGACAAGCCACTGCTACACTCGTTTATATTTGGTCACATGTAATGGATGTCAAGGAACAAAAAGATTTTACCATCACTCTCCCCCCACCCCGTCGCCTCCCACCCGAATGCAATCCCAGGCTCACCTTCACCCGGACTATGAAAGGGACTGTGAAATCACTTACTAGTTACAATGAAGGCGAGCGAACGGATAGCCCATTTTGTGAAATAGGATATTCGTTTCTTCTACCCCTTTCGTAGTTTTCACTCTTCAGTGCCGATGTGTGCGCAGACCTTGAAACCACGACATGTTGTTCAAACCAGTTGTTAGGTAAACATTCCTTCGAGGGAAATGTCTTTCACGAACTGCTGCTTGCCATTTGTGCTCTTGACAGTTCTGAGGTTCTCTTCATGGAATTGTTGCTATGTGGTATGCAGTTATGCAGTAAAAGCCTTGATTGGCCGACTTATTCCAGTTTTCCTGCATGTTATTTTGGGATTAAGGTCTGGCAATGACCTGTGCCGGAATATCGTACGGAACGTTTTCAAAATCAATTCTCATAAGTCCGAGGAGGGTCCATTTCCTTGAAATTGAGTTTCTGCACTAAAGTCGTAGTAGTCAATGCATTAAAACAGAGATTCAGAGACGCAATAACGATCGGTCGGAGTGCGTCACACCTTTCGCTTTTGTCGGAATGGTAAGCTCGATCTTCCTCTCTCCTTGATTCTGAACAGAAGCGGATTCTGATTAAAAGCCATCCGTGGCGGATTCTGGAGGAAGCGCTATGTCGAGCGCTTCATATTTATGAAGGATGAAGGATAAAGTCTTCCAGCCTTCGGTCCCATTCTGGGATGCCCCCACCCCACGTCCGTCTTTCATAATTGGAGTGGCGAATTGGGTGTGGCCATACAATGAATGTGCGATGGACAACCGATGTTCATGTCAGTACTTTTATCTTCTCAGAGTTCGTTACCAACAACCCGACTTCGAATAAATTGGAGGTTTGGTTGACCTGAACAGAACAGTGGTACCACTACAGCAGTGGTAAAAGTGGTGCTTAGGTCAATACCACATGATTTGGGTATCCCGGACGGACATATTTTCAGCAGTGACCTGAAAATATGTCCGTCCGGGATACCCGGATCATGTGGTAGTGACCTAGGCACTTTCTGTTGTATATAAAGTGGTAAAAAGTGTGAACAAATGCTGTGAGAGGCTAAGGTGGTACCATTGAGTCTCGTCTCCTCTGTAGGTACCCTACTTATGTGTCTACGACCACTTTTACCACTGCTGTAGTGGTACCACTGTTCTGTAACCTGAGAAGTACTAACCTACCCAAGGGATAGCTCTCGAAACCCATTATATATGGTGAATATCCATACAGAAGCCTCTATAACTCAGAAAGAAAATCTAGGGGTCGAGCACATTCGAAAGCTGAACTGATACATGCCAAAAAGATATCTTCGGTGGTCTAAACGTTCGCTTGATGAAGTTCTGGCTAACAGGAACAGTAACGAGGAAGGAGGCGAATGAGGACGAATAGGGAGAAATATGGAAGAATCAGTCCAATGGGTTTCTGAAAACAATATTTGACCCTCTTTTCATCCATTCCGTACCCTATCCTCCATATCCTCTTTTATTTGCCTATCAACTTTGCCAACATGACCCATTTTCAAACTGTACCTCCATAGTCACTGTGCCCACTACAATCTGTGTTCACTGACCGTCCGTTCCATAAAAGGCGTACTAGGGTTCATTTTGATCCGCGCTCGCGTCATTGCCGCATCCGTCCGGACACACAATTCACCCTTTCGCTCTCGCAGCCCATTACCGTAGCCTTAATAGCTCCGACGTCAGCCCCGTCTTCTGCAACGAACTCGTTAGTTTCTTCTGTAGTGCAACTCATTTCATCTAATCTTTTCTATCGAATAGAAGCTCTAAGACCTTGTATGAACGATAGGCAGCCAGCTTCTATGCTGGTTCTACGATAAAAACGTAGTTTTACATCCTCCGACTGCATGGCCTTCAATGGGCCGCCGTCGTGCCCATGAACCGAATGATATTCAGAAGCGGGTCCTTGGTCGGCGAGTCGTCGCGTGCCGATTTGCATATCCCAGTGCCATTCATCCCTATATCTCGACCGGCTGAGTTGGTCTTTCGTATTTGCTTTTGAATTTTTGTTGATCATCGCATTCGTCATAGTAATCTAAGAAGGTAATGAACCTCTCAGGATAAGTCAGAGTAAAGTACTATCCTCCTTTTGATGAACACTTGCACCCACACAGGTGCTGGCTGGACCCATAGTTGGCCAGGTGGGGAAATGTCCGGTGGATCGACAAAGTTCTAATCCGAGTTCCTATATGGACTAGCCAGCCGTCGCGGTCTATTGCAATCATAACGGGAATAGTTCCGGTTCCCGAAAATTAATATGGTGAATGTTAGAGATCGGAAATGACAAATGGTGCTGGGTGATTCATAGGGGAATAGTTTGGCTCAAGGCCAAATCCCAGTGAGTACAACTTTTTCACCCCTAAATCCACGGTCGGCTTTCCAGTAGCAGACTCGTGCTCAGGGCGGGTTTTAGGAAATTTCTTTTCACATCGGCTTTTCTTGCAGTTCAGGTAGGCTAGCTCGCCTTCTGACGTCAGTGAAAAAAATTTCCGAACAATTGTGTGAGGTTCTCTTTTTCAGTTATGCCAAGACTTTGAATTCTGTTATTTTTCATTCTCGTTATTAAAGGATCGGGATCTTTACCCTCTCAGACAAGTCTCGTACCAATTGTTGACCTCGAAGGGATGAAGCGATTGGTTATCCAGGGCGAGTATCGATCTGGAATTTAATCCTTCGACCATGCATGTGTGCTATAGTGCGTCAATTGCTACTACACCTTATCCGACATCGGTAACAAAGTAAGGGATTGAGACTCTACGAGTTTCCCCAATTATTCCAATAGATCTTTGTGACATTTTATACTTTTGAAATTTATAGGGCGATATTTGGGTGAGACTTCATAAAGGGTGATGGAAGCATCGCGCAAATGTAGGCATATCATTTTCTACCCTACCTACATCTCATTGATTCGATTGTTTCTAGAAAAAACTGAGTAACTTTGGCGATGTTGTTTTTCTACCTGATTCAATTGAGCATGAAAACACTTTATTGCATTACCAACACATCGAGTTCAATCTAGCAAAACTAGTAGTGGACCACCCTGCCAGACCTGAACAACCTCTTCACCTTGATCTCGCTCGTAGAATCGTAAACTCGCAGGAATCATCGAAAATGACGTGACTTCCCGTCTAGTTACGTGTGATATTGTCGTTACTATGACACTGCTTTCGATGGCGTTTATGCCTGAAGGGTTCTCTACTCGGTAGAACATTGCTGTGATTCTGAAGGCACAAGGGTAGTCGCAAGAAACTGAGTGTACTGGAGACCTTAAAGGTCTCTGAAACGATTTATGAGCGTTCAGGTCCGCTGGTTACCTTAACTAGGCTACCGCTAGGATGCGACTAAGCTGAGCCATCCTGGTCTTCTGTCTAAACAGGAGGTGAAATCCATCCAACCAGTATTGTAGTGTTGGGCTGCGGCCCTTATCAGTGGCTTTTCGAAACCTTCAAATAGGCCGTTTCTTCAATGGCTGTTATCGATAAAGTACAAGGTCCCTAAGGGGCGAACAATTCCTTTTAGTATAACCCCCCCCCCCTCCTCCTCACAGCATCCAACTTCTGCCCAGAAATGAAGTGGCGTTTGAATGTACAAGCCAGTATTTTCATCTTACAACAAGATGAGTCTGGTGCCGACTTGTTGACCCCGGAGGCATTGAAGGCTTAGGGAGCCTGAGCGGGTATCAACTCTGAATTTGGCTGAAACAGTGTGTGTGGTAGTGCACCACTTGGCACCACACCGCCTCCGTCTATCACTTATGAGTCGAATGATTTTCATTCTGGAATAAGGTCCCTTTGTGTAAGGATCGACTCCCTTCAAAGCTTGATACTAACGCCTCTAGACTTTCTGTAGAGTACTACAATTATACGTTGTATTTAATTTCGAAGTTGTGAGAGGCAGAAAAAGCGTTTTTTGCTTCTGATCTAGGAAGCAGAAGTCCATTCACCATAGAACTTGAAAAAGTCGTTGATTACAACTTTCTGCTTGATTGTAATGTATGGCGAAGTCCTTGGAATGCATGCAATTACATTATATCTGAAAGTTTGTACTGCGTAATGCCTACAAGTTCCTAATGAAAAGGTTTTATTAGATTGGGCTTATTCGTATTCAATTGAAGGTGCCCTACTCCGCCTTATTTACACGCTTGGCCCATATGCCCTTTCAAATGTTCGCAATGGACTTTTCCAGAACTGCCCTTGGCGGAGGTCTTGTTATGATGAAAAGTACATTCTGAGATCTGTCTATCTCAATTTTGGAAAGAGGGTTCCAATGACAAATGTAGCACTTCCCAGAGGGTGCACCAGAGGTCCGACTTTGTGAGCTCTCCTTCGGAACCTTCCAGAAAGCTTGGATTTCCGGAAGCTCGGATTTGTGAGATTGGCGGAGTATAAAACTCGAATATAGCAGGGTCCTAGGTCCCTTCAATTCGTTTTTGGTCAAGCTGCAAGGAAAACCCCCAGCAGCCTATTGGACTGTAGATGCTGGAATTATGTAGGGAACAGCTGAATTGCATATTTTCTGTCTTTGTATTACCTATAATTCTCCCGTCTCCTTGACGACCACTGAATCATTTTTAAGAGCTATGGCAATTACATAAATATTCTGTTGGTATGGAGACATACGTTGTTACGATAGAAATATTTGCTTAAAAAACGGGAAATTACTAGAATCCCGGCGTTATTCTCACAAGAATTCATGCGTGCAAGGATTTCCATAAGCAGAGAGAAGGGATTCCGCTAATACTTTGGCACGCATGACTGAACAGCACGAGAATTGAGGCTGATGTCGTCACTCAACCGTGTAGTCACATTTCATTCCAATGGCAGTTGTGATTGTCAGGGCTGCAAATTGTTGTCGTAGAACAAATGCCAGCGTACTTCGGAAAGCGTTTGTGGTAATGTGAGTCCTATGGTCAAGGAACCCACCTAACACATCCCTAGACCACTGACAGAACAATGGATTAATTGCTACTTATGCTTGGATTGCAGTACATTCCTTTGTAGTTTATTGAGTGGTAGCAGGTTCGTGGCAGTTTCGTTGCAGAAGGCTTAGAGGTGACCGCACCATTCCCATGCTATCGAAGGTGGATTTTAGATGTAACTCGAATTTTTGGTGTTTTCTGACCATGGGGCGGAGGTGGTGTAGCGGCAAGTGGCGCACTTCACACAAACACATGGTCACGGGTTCGAATCCCGGATCGATGTCCCTGCCATCTCTCCGGGGTCGGTTAATTGGTAACAGACTTGTCTGGGAGGTTAAAAGCACTGCCTTGTACATCGGCTGGCCACCGCAAGCCATTGTATAGGCCACATACCCCTCATTACGCCACTACGGTTCTGAATGGAAGTCGAGTGCGGGGGCGCATCCCTCAGGCGGTATTGATTAACTCCAGAGACTTTGTCCTTTTTCCTTATATCCTTTTTTCTGGTTGCATTCGGTCACTCACTTATATGTACCTTTGTATGGCCTACGCTGATTGAAATGTCATGACGCTGTGATCGTAATAAGTTGACTGCACGGCTCATCCAATGAGTGACTAAAGACCAGTTTTTTTTGGGACAAGCCAGGCACCCAACTTTTTTCACATTCTGATGTAAAGACTTACTTGAATGTATAGGGAAATGTGAAACCAGAGTTTCATTAGCATTTCCCTCAATCGCATGCATTTTTATCCCAATTATGGCTCTTCAGAAGTGAAGGTAATCGCTATTGCAATCCCTTCTGCTGTTGCCACACGTCCGTCTTCTTGTCCTCGTTTCTTTTTTTTTACAAATTTTATTTTAGTTTAGGCGTTATGTTTCCCCATACACCTACATATCCCTCTAGCGGCAACCTCCTGTTGCGGGCGTTCTATTGAAGGTTGTTCCAGGCGTTGCACTTTCACTGGAGCACCCTAATTTACGGATGCCACAGAGCATTTCAGTCAACATGTTTACAACAAATCATAGCTCAGCATTGTTGCGAAATGAACTTCGCCGAATGAAGTGAGAAAGGAAGAGAGCCATCTGGCACGAGCGAGAAGGGATTGGCAATATCATCAAATTCCTTTGCTTTCCTCCAACTCATTTCTATCGCCATGTGGCAGCTTTTTTAAAAATCGACACGAAAACTTACAAAATCATCATTTTCATCGGAAAAAGGGTTGTCTTCAAACAAAATTAGAAAGTCTAAATTGCAGTCGACCCATCTTTGCGTCTCAAGGCGCCGTCCACAACTGCACATAACTAAATAGATGCATTTACATATATCAAGAATGAACGGTAGACATGATAGTAGCTTAATGATATGTCCTTTTTCCCGAATTTGTTATTGAGTTGTCCTCTCGTGCGAATGGGGTAGCCATTTGTCCTCCCATACAAACCTGGTGGTGATTTATTCTCCCAGAAAAACGGAAGGCACATTGGCAGACAGCAAGTTGATCTCCGGGAAACGAGTATGTAGTAGCTGACGATGTGCAGAACTGGCTAGCCATTATCGCAGGTTATTCTACTGGTTATTGACTGTGTAATGGTTCTTTATCCCAGACGAGTTTGTTGGCGATTATTTAGTACTTTAGGGATTAGAAGGTTTGTTGGCCCTCGTCTGGTTTAGTAGCTGACCTGATTCCACAAATATTGTCTGGAAGTAATGTGACAGTCTAGGTATTACTAGTTATTTGATCATAACCCCTTTCATCTGAGTATCGCAGGTTCGATTGTTGTCGTGGTCCTCATTCTCTGTGACCCGCTTTCCATTTCTACCTTTGCGACAACTTTACCTTTTACTGCTTCTACTAACCAACCATTGTAAGTTTTATCGTTTGCTGGCTTCCTTAAGTGCCAGAGCCTGCGTTGTGAATTATCTTCTCCATGGAGCTGAACAACCTTTGAGTAAGCTACTCATATCTTCTTCTCTGTTCCCAGGAACGTTTTAGCTTCTAAGCAGATTATGTGTCTGTCTTCTCAGTCAATTTCCGACGATACCGGTGGCTTTGATAGGAAATTTCCTATGTGTTTCCACAAAGTAGACCTTGCTATTTCAGGTAGTCGTTATTTCATCGAGGCTCGAAGCTGTCTTTCGTATTATGTAATGATATCGGTCTTAGAAAAAGAGAGAAAGGGCTTTCTCCATGAAATCCTTTGAAATCACAGCTCTCTCGAAGTATCTTTTTTTCAATCTGAACAGTTTTATGGGACCCTTACTTTTTTGATTTCAGGACTTTCCATTGAAGTTTCCCAATTTTTCCCATTTTCCATTTTAGTTATTCAGACTGACTTCGGTCTCAAATTAAGAACTGCACAGTTCGAACACAGCTTGTTCGCTCGCGACAGTCGTGCAGGTCTCGAGAAGCCATGGCGACCATTTGTTCTCTGTTCTAATGATGTGAGAATGTTGTGATGTTGTAGCTTGGTCGCCGATGTCGGGGAAGTGATTTCATTTCCGTTTGTAAGCCGCTTGTGGTCGCAGCAGCGCAGCTTTTTCATGGGAACTGAATCCGCTCGCACCCTGGCCAAAGACTCCGACATGACAAACTTTCACGTCAAACTGACATTGAGAAGATTCACTGGCAGAGAGCCAATTAGATACAATCGTTTTTGGCAATTTTTTTTCCTGCATTGCAACGCTCAGAACAACTATTTTTCGATTTTAACTCTGAGACCGTTACCAAATCTGAAGCTCATTCATACCATCCCTGAGGTGGCGAGAACTCTCTGAGGTTTGAGCCTTTTCCAAAATACGTAGGCATGCTGACAGAGCGGAACAAAGCTTGAAAGCAACTTTTGTTTCTCTCTATTTACGTCAATAACGCATGTGTCACTGGATACAAAAGTTTTTGAATTTTCAAAATCATTTTGTGTTTCCTTGGTTACCCCCTTGTTCATGGCCCAGCGCTGTTTGTGCAGCTAAGGAAGCCGTGGTGCACTCGTGCAGGAAACGGCGGTAGAAAAATGATGTCAGAATTTTTGTGAAGAAAAAAATTCCGTTAAGTAAAAGAAGGCAGCGAAAAATTCGGTCATTATGACCTTTTTAAAGGTTGAGCCATGTACTTCACATTCACCACTAATCGCAAGAGGGTTCGAAAGGGTTCATGTCTGAAATAACTTAATAATATAAATAAGGGTAGATTAGGTAGTTTCGAAGGAATGACTCTTCAGCTCGGCACGACATGTGGACGTAGGCGATGTTTAGTAGGCTGATTTAAGGCACCCCATTTTTTACTGTCGTCAGGTACCAAGGGTGTGGGATAGTACTTAATAAGGAAGCAGTGTAGTGATTGCGCTCTTGCTAATTATTTTTTTTCACTTTCCCTCCCTCCATGACTTTCTTTACCACATCTAGGTCTCTGTCGAGTGGCTCCGGTAATTAAGTAGAGTGTTTTGATCAAAAAACTCAAAGCAGACTGCATAATATTTTGAAGAAAGTCTATACACTTAGAGGTCCAGGATGTAAAAGTCAGGCGCAGAGATACCTCGGTTTTTCCTCGAATGCACTTCGTTCCCTTGATTTCCTTTCTAGGACGTCCGTTTCCTTTTTTTTATTCTATCTGGGGACGGAGCATTGCGTGAGACTTCCTTTGAAGGATTATTTGAAGTCGTAGCTGTTTGGAGTATTGGCAACTACTGGGCACAATAAAATTCCAAATAGCTTTTACAGGCGAAGGATCATTCGTGTGGGGCTGCCACTACATTCCAACGGGTGTGGTGCGTTAGGAACGAAATGGCCGCGTCGCGGTGAGAGGGGCGTCGCGCGCGAAGGAATGTAGCAGGATGCACCAGTAAGTAAGAAATACAAGAACAAAAGTACTAATAGTAGAATTATGCATAAAATAATAATCGCATATCAATTGAGCTGTATGAAAAACGCTAGAGCTGTAATAACGGCGAATGAGTGGTGCGCGACAGCCGCGTGCGGCGAATCGATTACCCAAAATCGTTCCTAACGCCCGTCTCCCCATTCCAACGAACCGGATCCTGGATCAATTACCATCAAAGGTTACAGAGTCTTCAGCATTTCCGTTTCAATTATTTGGTGCTGCAAAAGATTTAGTTGGAAGCTCCGTCCCGACTAGATCTTCTGCAACATCGACTAATCAAACCAGAAATGGCTGAAGGTAATCAGACTACTGAATGACGGATTAATCTACTCCGGAATTCTGTGCATATGCGAAGTGTTTCCAGCGATTTTGCATGGAAGTTGAGTGCATAGCGCATCGTAAAGGGTCTGAACATTGAGAAGGAATTCAGCTCTCTATATGTTGTCCAAAGTTTAGCTGCAGAAATTGACTTCCGGGTTACATGGTGCTCAGGGCAAACCGAATGAGGCATGAATGAGCGCTGAAGTCAGCGGCGGAATCGAGGGAAGTAGCTATTTTCAAGAAATCAATTGCAGCGGGCTCGCTGATTACAGAAAGTAGAATATTACCTACGAATCGACTTGTTTACAGTGTTGTTTACAGTGTTTACTAGCCTCACGGAGATTAGTGTTGAGCGGGCAGCGCTGAGCTGTAACAGTTCAGTGCCCTGGCCTGTCTTTCTGGGCTACCTCAACGCTCAAATCGATGTTTTTGCCATGTTGCCTCGTATTTGTGAACGATTTCTTTCTAGGAGACTTCATAGAGTTCATTAGAAGGTGTTTATTACCAATGGAGCTTATCCTCAACGTTTCTAGATGGAAGATTCTGATTTTTTTATTTACTTCCCTGTTTGCTTCCCTTCTGTGTCGGAAAATGGTTGCTAATATTGGGGGATCAATGGCTGACAATCTTCACCCTTTGGTCGTTTTCCATTCAACCACTATTACTCCAGCGAAGTAGAGGTCGTGCGGGAGCGCCGACGCGGAATTGCCCCTCCGTTCAGACCTTTGACCTCGACAATTTTGTCAAATCTGCCATGTATGGCGGTTGAAATTAGTCTGCCAATTATCCAGATATGGGAATAAGGTATTACTCGGAAAGAGTCTACCAGTACAACATTCAGAAATCAAATAGATTGTAAGAGACTGTGAACTCAACTTATCTGGTATTAATAAGTTCCTAATTATAAGTTTCACTCGAAGTTTTTAATTGATTACGAGCAAATGGTTGCAATGATGTTATTGATCATTCTCCCTACTCATTAGATTAGAATCGCAGTTTCGGCTGACCGTAAGAGTCTTCAAGAGCGAACGGACCATGTCTTGGTTCCCACAAAACCAATGACGGGGTAGGACGGCGACCTGAAACTGGTAGTTTACCCTTAGGAACACGATCACCGGGATGAACCTCTGCCTAGATTATTTGGAAGCTCTCAGCTCAATACAGGTGCATGAGGACGAAAAGAGGGATATCCGACCGCTGGACACCGTTACTGATTGTTTAAACCAAGTACGCATTTGAATTGATATGTTCATCCGATTCCAGATTGGTTTCAAGTGCGGGGCGCATTCCGATAAGCACCGCGTTCACGTTTTCAGTAATATCCTCAGAGCTGTATTGAAGATGCTGTCGACGAGGAAATAAAGGGAGATTAATAGTAAATGTTTAATGGCCTCTGAGGAGTGTGTGCGAAGCTGTGAAGCTAAAAATATGGGCTATCACCTCGCGAGAGCCAGCATGGCACTTAAGCATTAGGTATTTTAGAATCTCTATGCTAGGTGTAAGGGGAACGAGGCGCTGCTAGATTGAGGCCCTCGTGGCAACCGACAGCGTGTCCATCTTCATCAAGGCGCGGGGAACCTATGAAGTCACCATCATTTTCGCAGCTGAGTACCTGGTTGTCAATGATGGCTGTTGGTTAACTACATTCGAGTCTTTGTCAGATTGTGGGTGCTAAGCTGAGGATCCTTCTATACCACCGAGTATGACCCATCCTTTTCTTTATAAGGGGTCGTTCGATCGAGAATGTTTGTGTGAACCGTGTTCCTCTTGCGAAGGGAGCAAATCGTATCTGACAGTATTGGCGGTAGTGGGGCCCTTCTTCAGTCCTCTTGATACTCGAACTTCTTTCGTCGTTCCATTGCCGTCGTGCCATAGGTGTAAGATAGCGACTTGGTGCTTTTCTTTTAACCAGTTGCTCACGCACGCATGCTAACGCGTGCACCTTATACTCACTATCGCTTACCTACGATTTATTAGTACCAACAATAGTGTCGGTTGACTTCCCATTTCATAACCGTTTCCTCAACGCGCTCACGTGATATTGACATCTACATCGTGCCTACGTGACTTTCGGAAGGACAGACAGACAGACAGACAAACAGACAAACAGAATAACAGACAAACGGACGTTTGCGGTTTATATATAGTAAGGATAACAGCATCCTGCTTGAAGTTGAAGACGAGTTCCTCGACTGCAATCCTTTCACGAAAAAGCCTCGAGGCGGATGGGAATCTTACATCAACTGACCAGTAGTGATGACTGAAAATTGAAATTTCTAGACTCGCCAAAGTGCTGGATCAGCTTTTTCGAGTAGTAGTATGGTACGAAAAAACTTTTATGGATTGCTCTGACAAAGCATTCAGTTCAGGGTACTTCGGAACTCAGCTGCAGTCCCACTCATCCACATTTAACTTTGGTTAGCTGGCCGGGTTCAAAATGGAAGGTGGTTCTCGGTCATATGGGATCAGAATGATTTGGTGATTACTCTGGCGATCCTTAGTAGGAACCCTCTGTAGAGATCTCGTCAAAGAGATTGACAAGCTTGACTTGACTGGAATGTGAAATTAATTGTTTTTCATTCATCTAATTGCAAGCCTTATAACGAGTGTGGCTTCCTTAATTACAGCTTGTGTCCTGTGATTAAAGTTATTTGAATGTAGCTGTAAATCGCGTGATGAAGCTCCCCCTATTCACTGGAATCAGCCTAGATTAGCTGTAACCATTTCATGGGAACGAGAAAATTTCAGGGCAGCAATTTGCTGAAAATTCCACTCTCATTATACGTGATAGAAGCTTGCGGAGAAGCATTCATGAAGAATGTCCTCCATCAGCTGGGGGATAAGATTCTGTCCCCATTCTCCCGGCTGTTCCGAGTATTCGACTTTTATGGTATAGAATAAGCGTCTTTCATAATTTTATGGAGGATGGTTTGAGCACACCAGTTCTTTTGGGTGGTTCTGCCCGCTTGGGTAAACGTGGCAACAACTAAATCAACTTCGGGGAGAAAAAATTTGATTGACCCGGCTCTGGCCTACCCAACTTTACTTATTCCTGCCTCACCGGCAAAGCGCGATCCATTCAGGTACATTACGCTGTCGAAAAAAATCGATAAGGAAACTCCCTCGGGTAAAATTCTATTCAATCATAGTGCGAACAAAACTGAATCACCAGGTAGTAATGAAATCGCCAGGAAAACATGATTACTGGAAAATTCCTGTTGATTGTTACGTCAAGTGTTTGCTTCGAGTTCCGGGAAGGGAAGTAATTTGGCGGTCTTGGCTCATCGAGAACATTCTTCTTTCGTGAACGGGATGCGTCTTTGTTGCATTTATGGCATGGTCATGGTATTTTTCATCCCCTGTTGTTGCTGTTGCGTACTCCTTTGTTCTTTGTTGGTTTTTTCTCTTCACTGGGCATCGGCTGCCTTTCAGTGGTTCAAGACAAATTCGTACGATTTCTGAAATTGGACTGCATGACAATTTTCAAAAAGATTTTCTTTTTCTTAAGTTTACCTAGTTTTATTAAGATTTGAGTAATATTCGAGATAAGGATTCGATAAACATGTCATAAACATCTATAAAGCATAAAGCAAGGGCCGCTGGTTACCATGCCAAGATACACATGAATGGTTGCTAAACACAATGGTTTAAAGGTAAAGGATGTGCTTTAGAAAGTTCTGTACCGTACCTATCGCTTGTGGATTCCCCAATCTCTGATGTGTCCCGGGTTATACCGCTTGGAGATGTATTTTTCGTGTAGTACGGACTTTCTGAAGCGTTCGGGTCCTCGGAGAGCCCGTAGCACATGTTTACAGTTTGGAGTTCAACTCCAGAGATAGAAGGGCTAGGGTTTTGCGTCGACAAAAAAATTAGTAATTTAAATGGAGCCAGCTAAGCAGATCATAACGAGGTGCCAGGGATTATTGCTTCGGCCTTAGACTGCTAGTTTTAGCTCTATAAACGTTCAATTGGTATTGCGGTCAGAATCATTGCCCTTCTTGAAAGCGTTATCCCTCTACATCGCCCTTTCCCATTGCTTCCCTTGATCTTTCCCCTATTTCTGTCTCCTGATCCTCATCCATTCCTCATGCCTCTTGTCGGACGCCGATACTCGTTCTGCCACCAAGCATATTTCATCGTAATGTCCTCGGTGCACCTGTTGTCCGTTCAAGGAGCGTTCAATCCCATGAGGCTGTTGGCCGCCCCACTGCACTTATAGCTACTCAAGCACGTAAATCATTGAATCCAAGCCCCACATCTCTCGCCTCGTGGACTTTCTCTTTCTCATAAGTCTAATCAGATTCAGACGAGAGTAACGTATGTAAACGCACGTCGCCGCCATCATCAACAAGATTACATGTCGTGTCGAAGAAGTACTCATCAAGTCCCTGTGCCATGGCCGTCTGTCGATGCGGCGGGGCTACAGCAGGAAATCCGATTCTCATTAAGAGCTCGCTCGAGTGTTTAGGAACTTCCTAGTGGGGCTCCTTGTCATGCAACGTAAGCCGGAAAAAAAGTATCGAGAGAGTCCTGAGAATATGAAAAAAATTCAATCAATAACTCTGCTAAATTAAGGAGCTGGGCAAGAGGGGTCTCGGTTCAGGGATAAGATGGGGGTGAGGGATAAGAGCTCTGGATAGCACAGGTACGGGTTCGAGTCCCGCCTGAGGCCGGAGTTTTGCTCATAACTCGCAAACCTTTATTATTCGTTTCGTCAAGTTTGAAAGTCAGGAGAGCCCTCTTACTGTTTTTTTCTGATGGGAATACATCCGGTATTACTACATCTGGTGCTATTAACCACATGATTTATATGGTCACAGCTAGTTAGGAATTGTTGTTGTTGTTGTTTATTTTCATGCTACCAGTTTGTTTACCTTTTATAACAATGTTGTGGGGTTGGTGATGTGACAAAGGGCTTCGATCTGAATAAATGCACCGTGGATCGAATTTTTCCAGGCCAACCGTTTCCTTCATCGTTTCGTGGTCGTTAAACTGGTAACAACCTTGACAGATTAATCTGAAAGGACAAAGAATACACTTCTGAACTGGCTGGCCTCTGTCAATCATTCAGTTTATGATTGAATAACGGCGAACGGCTCATCAATTTTTTGAATGACCTCACTCATAAAAAAATCCTCTCGTCTAAGTATAATAAATGGCGGCCGATAGGAATCTACGTAGCAACCGCGGAACTAGGCCTAAGACGTATGCCAAAGGGACGGGAAAGGCCTGAAGCACAAAGTCAGTGAAGATTAGTGACCATGAAACTCATTAGTCTTAACTATGCGGCGTTGAGAAGTGCGAAATTACGATGATTCCCAAAAGTTTACCTCATATATGTCTTTTTTGGAGGGGGGGGGGGGCTGAGGTAGAGGGAATATATGACGGTGTCGAGTTGTGTACCCCCCATACTGGGAAATGATGTTGTAGAAACTACCCCAGTTAATGATGGTTTAAGAGTAAAACAGGGTTTGTAAGAAAAAATGGAATAATAACGAAGAAAAGAAGAAAAAATCGCTTTCGACCCAGGGCAGGAGCGCAGCCGGTCGCTTTAGGAGACATATCCCCTGTCCACAGTCGCCAGTTCGCACCCCATATCACTGAGCATCCTTTCAGTTTCGCTTACAAGGCTCAGGAAATGCCGAATCGGACATTTGATCCTCCGGGAGCGTTAGCTAGTCATACCAGGTGGAATTTTTAGAGGCCTTCGAAAGGTCAGCACTGCTCAAAGTCAATCCATGTAGGCGCCCAAACGCATCTTGAAACTTGTTTATGCGCTCAATTATAAAAGAGTTCGGAATCGTGGGATAGTTGTGGTAGTTCAGATTCATTAGTCGCTAATGGTTAGTCGAGATTGTATTACATGTAGTATTAGACATAGTAATACTATGTTTTGAAGATATGCAGTACATATTTTGCGTTTTCTCGCCCCCCTAGTAAGTTGTTGGTCTTTGGTCCATATACTAAGCCAACGGCGCATTAATATGTCTGAGAATCCGTATCTGCTTTGCTCTGATTCCTGACGCGGAAGTGAAGACGTATAGCTCAGCTTCGAGTAAACAAGTGTTAAAAGCGATAACATGGCGTGAAATTGTTAGAGTCGCTACATTTGAAGCTTGAAATGTCTACCTTGTAAATTAGATAACACCATGTATGGCTCCTGTGAAGACCTCATGGGTTGGCTCCGGCTCAGTCTGGGAAAAATCACCGAGTTTGTCTATGGTATGGGAAAAATGTCGTCGTAAATAGGCATGCAGGAAAATGCTTGAAATTCTTCCTAATTTTCTTAATTACTATTTGAAAAGTGTACAAAATTGCTTTACTTTCTCCCGAGTTCCCTTTGACCACTACGAGTTTTAATTGGTACCAGGATATTAAAGTCTACTAAGGGTAAGGGTAATAGCGCTACGCGATGGGGATGGTTTGAGAAAATTACTTCACCCACCCAAACATTGACTGCGCCTAACGGACTCTTTATAGGTCGAGTGCCCTTTTCCAATACTTCTTTCATTACAAGCGGAAATCGTAGCTGTGGCGTATCCTGAGAACTCAGTTAACAGTGGCTCCTCCCATCGGAAGGTATGAATCTCAAAATCAAAGAATGAAGGATAAAGCCTTTGGACGTTGATCAACCCCGTTCGAGGACGAACCCTGCATTCAACCCCCATTCAGAATCGTTGTGGTGTTTGAATGCGTATGTGACCTGTACTGACTCGCGGTGGCCAGCCGATGTACAAATTGGTGCTTCTATCCTGCCAGACAAGTCTGGTATCAACTAACCGATCCCACCGGGATGGAACATGGTTGGTCTAGACGGATCTCAATATTGGGAGAGATCTCAAAAACAAAGACAAAAGTTTTAATTTCTCTCAGATATAGATCAAGGGAGCACCCAGATCGGAATAGGAAAAAGGGAGATGAAATGCACCCAATCAAGTTTTCATCTTTCTTTGACTAAAATCTGATCCGGAATCGCTTTTGTTCATTAGCTAGACTTGTCCCGAGAAAAAAAAAGGTTGCTTACAATTCTTTGACTCAATTGTCCGACCGAGATTTGGAAAGCAGATAAGCGATCAACATTAAGGAGCACTTTAAACGGTTTTCAGCTGCCCCTGTTTTTCAAACAGCGTCACGTCATGCATGTCTAAGTGTTCCTCTCTTGAAGGTTTTGAGAACGTAATAAGGATCCAGCTGCGAAAGCTAAGTGCCTACTAACCTCGAGCCATCGATTATAAACGGGGGGCTGAAAACCTGTTGTCCAGCACTTAGAAGGCATCTATTTAGGCATTTGTTTACCTACTGCTTCGGTCATTTGTTCCTTTGTTCAATTGTTCAGTGTTCATCGTGAGGACTCAAGAAACAAGCTCAGGTGGAGGTATGGGAATTATGACAAAGTCTGGGTCTAAATGCCTTTTAGCGCCAATCATCTGCGCTTTTGGGAGGCACTCTCGTCTTTGAATGCCTATCAGGATCGTAATGGCGCTTCGAATGCGTATGAGGCCTATACAATGAGTTTCCGTAGCCTCCCAGACCATTTTGGTACCAATAAACCGATCCCGAATGGATTAAACTTTCGTTTACCATTGGCTTGTATCGATCCGGGATCTGATCCCCGGACTACGGTAATAGGTGCCACCTCCCAAAACACCGCTCCCACTCCTTCAAAAGATTGCATAGTAAGAGGCAAAGAATACCTACCAACATGAAGACGAAATGATGATTCACACATGCGATGGAAAAACCTCTGGCATGGAGCTTCACCTTCCCAAATGAGCACTTGAATAAATCAAGTCAATCGATTATTTACAAAAATACCTCTGATGTAAACAGATCAATGTGATTCGAGACTTTTTGGTAAATCCTATTGCTATTTATAGCTTCTAAATCATGAAATTTTTGGTTGCCCTCTTCCAAACAAACAAGGATTTTTCGGAATAGGCCTAGTTGAAGTCTCCCACACTTCCTTAGTTACAAAGGCGATTTATTGCTAAGTGGGCCGATACGCCACACAAGCAGATGTTCATGTCGGCAAAAGCAATTAACATAACCTTGTTAGCTGTAGTGATTGGCTTGTAGAAGCATAGAGAACATGTGGGTTCAAAGGGTTAGTAGCTTTGAACTCGATTGTGAGCTTATTACAGTTCATTCAAAGTTTTTTCTTTCATAATTTTCTTGCTCGGAGTAGGAACCATAGAGAAGAAGCTACGAGACTCCCTCAGCTAAAAAGAAGTTCATGGTTGTTTCAGATCTCCGAATCTGAACAGGATCAGGCAGGCACCCTTCATCGGTTAATCCCGTTTTTGGAAGTGCCACTTGTTGAACTTCCACTTGAAGACGTAGTGACATGCTTTCCTTCTCAGAGGTGTCTGTTAGTAGTTCCCAGCTCTCACCGGATAGATGATCCCTCTGCCATTCGAATTTTGACTCAGGATTTGATCCTCTAACAATACCTTTGGTAGCGGCGCTTCTTGTCCCTCATCCTCCCTCTCCACCTCCCCGGTTCTCCAATTTCAACTATGCTACTATGTAATTCGTTATTTCCTTTTGGTCGCTCTTTGCTTACAGCTGAGATTTTGCCCAAAACAAAGAGGCGTAACGTCTACTCGTGACGTGATAGACATGACTACATTCATAATGTTTTGCAAGGTTTCGTATTACAGTAATCTCGAATTTGTTCGTACAACATACAATTTATAAACAAAAGCTTCATGGAAAAATAAATAACAGCTTTGTTCATATTGTAGTTGCGAATCTAGGAACCCTCTCCTCCTATCTTACTTTTTTTCTAAAATTTGAATTTTTATCAAGTGGCCCTTTTGGTTATTCATCAGACTGCGATGACAGATAAACTCTCGTGAAGAAGAAGAATGGGATTTTCTCGTTTTTCTCTTTTTTTCAGGCTTTTCGGAAGTCTCTTGAAGACTCAGCAAGCCTCTCAACTTTTTCCATCGTTTTCTTTCCTCTTCTTCAAGTTTCTCTTCCAGACTAATCATTAACGACTTAATCAGAACTTTCCAGATTGTTCGAGAAGTGCCCTTCTGAGAACGCCCGGAGCACAGCGACCGCCGCCGTTGTCAAGCTGAGAACAACGACGACGAGGACGACGACGACGACAGCAACGGCGCGGCCGGCCACGTAAGGAGGTGGGAATTGCGTGGTCGTTGTGGCGAGCTCAAGCCCCGCCTACGACAGCTGATACACGAGAGGCAGATCGATCCGCGCCAGAGCTGGCATGCCGCGAACGGCGCTCTCGCTCGTCAGAAGCTCGAAGACGATGTCGTCGTCGTTGCTACTGCTCCAGCTCTCTGTCGTCGACTGGCTTCTACTACTGGTACTTCTGATTCCACTGCCAGTGATCAGTGCTTCGTCCCCGGTAAGAACTGTTACCTCGCATCCCTCATCATGTCAGAAGCCACTGTAGCCCTTTCGTACAGAGACTTTTTTCTGAAACGGTTATTCTGCCCCTTCAAAGCTTGCTTCTCCGCATATCCTGAGATTTGTTGGTTTTCTAGACCATTCTGGACTACTAAATCTTTTTGAAAAATACTGTTTTCCGAGGCGTTCCCCAGGTAACTCGTGGAATGCTCCCTTGCTTGCGTCCATCATTGTGAACCCAAACAAGCCAACCAGATGTAGATTTGCTTTGCTGCCGGTAATGGTGGCAAAGGCGACAACAGCGTATGGGACCGGAAGCTGGCAGTTCGTAGTCCTCTACTCGAATTGAGAGCGCCTTGGGACTATTAATCCCGGAAAAAGCGCTTAGTATTCGATGGCTGCCCGAGATCCGATGAGTTCCTTGAGGGTTACGGAGCCATTGAAGCAGGGCGAAGCTTTTCTTCGAGTTGGATAGTGGATTGAAAACCGGGATTGATAGCGATTCTATGCCTTGATCATTCACAATTCGCATGATTCCATTTCATCGAGCTGATATGAAAATAACTGGTCTCTATTGAAATTTGATTAAACCTAGTGGTTGAGGCATCAGATGAGCTCTTTAAAGTTGCGTCGTTTTTTTGTTCCGCACTACATCCATCAATTCTGATGGATAACGAAAGGCGCTCCCCGTCTGTCATTAGATCGACTCTTGGCGATAGGTTTTCCATTTCGACTGAAAAACTTGAAAAAGATCTCAAAATCTTTGAAAACATCTCACGGCCCCCTTTAGATGTTCTGTGACCGTAGCCTCCTTAGACGATAAAGGGTAGAATCTCTTGAAAAGCCGGTTTAAGGTAAAGGTCTCAGTTGGCTTTTTGAAAGTTGCAAAGGCTTTTCAAGTATTGTTTAGTGATATGTTAATCTCTACAGTTAACGGGAAAGTAGAGCTGTCAGCTCTGGGTGATTTCCTATCGAATGAGTAAAGGAAGTGTATGAAACGAGTGAAAACGGGAAAGGAAAACAGGCCATCTATGCTGACAAAGTGGTAAGATTCCAAGAGAATCCCCAATCCTCTGTAGATTTTGTTATTTCTTGGATAGAATGCTCGAACTTTTACTTACTATTGAATGAGGTAACTGGGAAGAGTATGAAAATGAAAGTAACGAATAAGGGTAATGCAGTACATACGAAAGGGTAAAGATCTGGGTGTTCATCAGGGTCAAACACTTGTTGTGAATTTCCTTAGATGCGACTTCACCAGCACCCCCCACCCCTTCCCCCATCCCCATCCCCTCCCTCGCTTCCTGTCCCTCCCTTTCGACGACTATCCGTGTTACTCATCAATCGCTTTCATACCTGATCCGCTTTTGGGTTGGGAGGGCTATACTGAAATCCCAGTTGTAAAGAGGGTGGTTAGGGGGTCATATTGTTGGGCAGTTCTGTCCGGGACCATTCTCTCAGATTGGCTTGGAGTCAACAAACAGATTCCGCGAGATGTAAGGGTGGACGTGATGGTTGTAGTGATCGCTCGACCCTTTCTTACGCTTATGGACGATGAATGGCTATGCAAAAAATAAATTATTTATGTAATTCTTGAAGTGTAGCCTTGAGAGAAAATTGAATTCTGAATTCATTATCTTCTGCTCTAATTAGAGATTTGCCCTTTTGAGGTCTATAGCGATTCTGAGTCATAAAAAATCCATAAAAATGCTTTTGCATTCTGAGTAAATTGGAAATGAATTACTTGTAGCTTACAGCCCGTGCTCAATTGAATTATATCGCTGGTGTCTTTTACCTTGGAGCCGTTTCATTGTGCTTTCTGCTCTCCAAGACAGCCATCATGCGGGAGTCCATCTCCTCTCTACTGCCTTACTTTCAAATTTCTACTTTCTGGGCTCTTGCTACGATTTTACTCGATATCCTTTGAATCCTCAGGCTAGAGCCATCAGTTAGCCTCGAGATACCTTGCCAAGTGTATTTTGAGAATTTTTTTGGTTTGAATTCATTGGTCCGTGTAAAAGCTTTTCTTCCATTTTCCTTTCCCAGTCTTGGCATTCCTAGATGCAAGGGAGGAGACCCAAAACCTATCTACTCTGACCGTGCTGCTCTTTGTGGGTCTAGGGCATGGATTCAAATGCTCCTGCGATGCTGGAAGGAAACCGACCTCCTACCGCATTCCAGCTTGCTACAGTGCCTGTTGCTGCTTTGAATTCTCGATCTAACCCAAGCCGAGCAATATCTTCCCACTCGTTTTCCTCATCTAGCAACATCATCCTTCTTTCATCAGCTGATCATTTCTCCTTTTAATCCCTTGTGGCAAAGTTCAAGAAAAATCCTTTAAAATCACTTAGTACATCAATCCTAAGATTTTAACCGGCTTTGCATAATTTCTTTTCGCCTCATTATCTTCCGTTGCCTAGGTTTCTCTGATCCGTGATAAGCTTCTCAAGTAATTGTTGAGCTGTGAAGTCTTCTCCCTTCCACATAAGTCAATTGTTCCCGGTCTGCTCTCCCCAACATGCCACCTTCCTGGCTTCTTGTACTTTGCCAATACTACATTCTCCCTAGTAATTTAGTAGAATTTGTCAAATAAGTACTTTCCTATACATCGTGGCATTATTGCTTTTTTTCGTGCGTCTAAGAACCTCCTTTTTGGACGTTACCTCTTTTAATATTGCTCGGGCCTTCCCACATTCGTGGAAACTCATTACTCTTTCTTCTCATGTCCTAGAACTTATAAGCGCGACATTTTTCGAAAAAAAAAATACTCCCGGCAATGAAATATGCAAATTCGAGAGGTTTTTTTTTGACGTTCGCAAGAAGATTAGCAAAAAACTGGGTAATTCTCAAGGGTGATGTCATATCTTCCTGTGATTTTCGTTGAGTGAGGGAAAAGAGTGACATGTTCGAGATTCTTCGAAATTCTCCCACATCGGAAGCGCGGTATGCCCTTCAAGAGCTGCGTTTTCCTCAGGGACCGCTGTCTTATTCTTCATTGAAGGAACTCAACTGCACTTTTGTCGTACGCTACTCCAACGGCTTTACTGGGATATGCAAAATTTCATTCTCCAAGAGGCTTTCAAGAGGTGTTAGGTAATGGGCATTTGATAGTGAAGGTGAATTTCGAGTGAGCCAGGTATCTTGCTCCTGCCTTAAGTCTTGGAGGCATTAGAACTTGTAGGTGGATTTCGGTGGCTACCTACCCGAACACCCAGAAGCGACAGTCTTGTTTGACTTGTGGGTGCAAAATTAGATTTTGTGGTCTGTTCAAGTCACAAGTCAAAGTCCAGACAGTACGACTGTCCTTTAACGCATCGAAGACCCCTCACAATCCTTGTGATATTTCTTGCCCTTTCCTTAATGCATCCTCAACCCAAGTGGAGATTTCTGATCAAAAATGAACCCTCCTAAGCGGAAATGACTTGAAAGACATACACCAAGATGAAATAAGGGAGTTTTCAGCAATTCATGGGGAATCAATGAAGCGGACACTCGATAATCTTTTTTACTTCGATCAACTTCTGCGCATGGAGGAAGGCCCTTCAGTACCTCAATTCCGTGATGGTTAATCTGTACGGCGAAGAAATTACAATGATAAAAATTATGAAGATTCAGAAATAAGAGGGGTGACACGTGAAAACGAATCTTTACCTTCCAGCTAGATATTTTTGTGATATGTTTGCGGGAGGGAATTTTGAACGTACGGCCAATTCTGACTTGTATTCCCAAGAAGACTTGGAAATGTGACTGGGCGATAGGAATAGCGTCAAAAGGACTAAGGTGTTCTAAATACAAATGATTGTAACAATTATCGGTTGCGAGTTGGTAACCTGAAGTGTACTCTGAATGAGTAACACATGACGCTTGTGTTTAAAGGTAAAGTTCGCGAAAAAAAAGTAAATTCTAAGATTTACAGCTAGGAAGAACTAGTGGCCCACAGGTGATAAATGGAGCCGGGAAACCGTTTAGATAGGGCGCAGTAAGGGTTTTAAGAACGGCTTTGTTGACCTTCATGCCTAAAGGCCGGCCAGTTTGAGCTGCTACACCGTTCCTAAATGATACCCATGTTGGAAATTTGAATACCCAGTTGTGACCCATGGCGAGAGTGGAAGGCAATTTGGGTCGTCTTGGCTTCATGTGGCCAGCCTTTTGCGCAACTGCACCAACTGAAATCTCATCCAAATCCCTCTTTCATGCCGTTCTCCTCATAGTAATCTCGTACAATTTTCGCTAGTCGGCAAATTTTTCCGCCTCCTTCGCTACCGATGTACCAACATTTTTACTTTTCTAGTTTCAACCAATTCATTTCTACTGTCTAGCTATTAGTTTCCAGGAATTAGAGGGAGGCTCAGCCATCGGATACCAACGAAATGAATTGGCTATTAGCACAGTTTCCAATTAAAAGTTCTGAGAATAATCGCTCGATTTGACGGAAATTCGCCTGAAAGCTCTCGAGTTATGCATTTGGGCATCGATTTGCTTTGGAGGGGACAGAAAGGAAAGCGGAAATTGGAAAATAAATTGGATTAAAAATTTAGTAGAATAGGTAATTGTTTGCGAGCATTGCAAAGAAGTTAGACAGCATTTTTATGACCGTACAGACTCGACGATAGTGTTTTTATGCTGGTGAATTGCTGATGATTACGCTAACAAGTCATAAGAGTCTCCAAAAGTTGAGGAACTCGAGGTTCCTCCAAAATATTTGCAAATGCGACTTAAAAGAACTGGGATAATGGACCTGGAGAGTGCCTCAAAATTTTTGAGATTTACCTTGGTTAAAAGTGAAATTTCAGAAATTACTCGGAAAGGGGCAGAATTCTGTGTCTCAGAGGGCAACAGTTGGCTTTGCGGAAACGACTGTTTTGCTCAAAATAATGCCCCGATTTCAGTGGAAAATGGTTTGCAACAACGAGCAGATCGTCGGCAATTCGAATGCTCAAGTCGCTCCGGGCACCACATTCAGCCCATGGAGCGAGGATTTCTGTAGTGGTGGTGAGTTCTAAACAGGATTTGATTACGGCTGTAAAACCAGGGTTAAGCATACTATCAAAGATCTTTGGTCACATTTACTCATTTCTGGGACGAAAAGTGATAAATGAATAAATTATAACTCGTAAATTAAAGATTGTTTTAATCAGTCTCCTGGGAGCCTTTCCTCGCAGCATCCTTATCGACTTTTTTACGGGGATGTTAGGGGA
Source organism: Haemonchus contortus (assembly GCA_000469685.2). Taxonomy (NCBI): domain Eukaryota; kingdom Metazoa; phylum Nematoda; class Chromadorea; order Rhabditida; family Trichostrongylidae; genus Haemonchus; species Haemonchus contortus. Next base: position 13,315,873 of record LS997564.1, read on the forward strand.
ACGGGCTGAAATCGATTGTTAGCCGTAGTTTTCACTTGTGCCTTGGTAGCTCCTTCTTCCCAAGGGCTCAGGGAGGGTTTTAAGATTTTGTACGGAGGATAGCGGCTGTAAGGCCTATCGAGTCAGAGGAAAAAGCCACCAAAAACTTTTTAATTCGTGTGGATTTACAACTCATGGAGTCGATTGTCCTAGGGTCCCACAACGAAAAGCTTTGAAAAGTGATTAACTGCAGTGTTTTTGCTATTCAAAGAATTCAGGGCTTTGTTAGCTTTTCTACATTACAAAGTGGTAAAATCTAACAGTTTTCCTTTATTGGTGACTGGTTCCCCACGGAGCAGACTGAACCTTGAATCGTTCACTGATGGGTAGAAAAATCTTGATGGATAGATAGACTTCATTTTGTTATCTGAATGTGCTATGTTTCGTCCCCTTCACGACCTCCCTTGGGCCCCCCGGCCCCAGGTTTCGTCTCCCTTTTTCTACTTTCCGCTTTTTTCCAGTTATGATACCATGTTGTTTCTTGGTAACCGCTTGGAGATGCAATCTTTGACCAAATGGCGTGTTTTGCAATGTTTGCAGAAAAAAGCTCCAGTTCCTCCATGGGTATGACCGGCTCCCAAGAGGATCGTTGCTGCAAAGCGGCTTTAATCGAGCTGCAGCTCAGATTCCAAGTGGTGTTATGGCATCCGAATTCTTCACAACTGGCCAGATTTTTGATCGGTTGGCCGGTCACGGAAGATGGGATTGTGGGTGGATGAGGTCGTCGTCATCGGACAGGGCTCAACGGCGACTAATAAATGGACTACACCCCTTTGCGTCAGTTGTTAGCCGGGTGGCCATTGACGTCAGTCAATCATAGTTAATACTGCATTTTGGTTATGGGTATTGTTGGGTTAGATATTAGCTAAATGAACACGGGTGAAATGGTTGACTGAGTAAAGGGGGAATTGGCTTCTAGAGAGAGGCCTCCCAGTGAAAGGAGTGGTTTTGGTTATCAGCTGGTGGGTGTCGTTGTTATGGTTCCTACTTGCCAAACAGCATTTTATAGGATTTTTGTATCAAAGAGGAGGGTTTTGAAATTCTCCTCACGGAAAATCGCTCGGTTTCCTCGAACAGAACTTCCTTCTGCCCTCCAGTCCCCCCTTCCCTCCCTTCCCCCCCCCCCCCTCCCCCTCCTTTTTTTAACAGAAAAATTGTCTTCAAGCCAGTGGTAGAAGTCCTTAATGCCTTTGGTCTACGCTAAAGGATTTGGAATCTTTTACTAAGGTACGTCTGGATATATTCCATAGATATACCACCACCACAGAGGTCCTCGAACTGGGTATTTACCTTACCCACTTTACCTAATTGCCGATAAGTGGCTTCAGAGGAGTATTTCTAGAGAGCGGACAAAAAGATCTCGTATCAATTACGTCTTTTTCATTATTCAATGAGAAAATAGAACCAGTTTGTAAAATTAGTGATTGAGTATGACTGACATCCACCACAAGTCGTTAAATCGACAGGTGGTTAGGTGTTTCGGTACCGAAGCGGATGGAACACCTTCTGAATTCGCTCTGCTTTTCCATCTTTGTGGTTTCTTATCCCTAAGCTCTTGTTGTTTTCAGAACTTTCCCACAGTCACTCATGATTCCCATCCAGCAACATGTTACCTGATCTGCTCATTCAGATGTTCCCTTAAACGTAGAATGGTAAAGGCCCGTGGGAAAGCACAAGTCAGACATTTGTTTCCAATTACCCTGCTCACACCTACAATCCTATACCAATATTTTGCCTGTGTACCCGCTACCCTCAACTATAATTTTTCCCTCTCTCATCGGCTCCGAACCGAGTTGATTAAGTTGCTGTTAGTGATGCATGGGAGGTTTTTCACGCATAAAAAATGTCATAGCCTTCATTCATTGAGACCTTCTCAGGCTGTTTATTGATTCTACGAACAAATAACCAGCGGAAGGAGCCCTGGAGCTCAGAAGTTTTTCACGGAGTGGTAGGGTACTTGTGAAAAGAAATTGCCTAGTAGTCATGGCTGTTGCACCGTTAGCCTGAAATACGCCATGCAGTTGTAATCTATGAGGATTCAGAAGAACTATGAACATGAAACTGTTCAAGACTTCACCGAACAGACCCATTGCTTTCATAATTCTGGGCGTTGTGGAGGCTAAACACTCCAATGCAAATGAAAATTCCTGTAGGGGGCTTTATAAGGAACCACTTTCAATTTCGATTTGGAAGTGTGCTTTTTCATGTTCCCAACTTACGTCTTGAGATTGGAACCCTCCTTCTGTCCTGGTTTTTTCTATCTGATATGGCTTCCATTTCTTTACCAACTCATTCTTAAAGGTTGGTCAGATTTTAATTTGAAAATCTAATCATTTCTTCATTGTTGAGTGGTCTGCATTTCCTTCTTTGCGTTCTGGAACCAACTAGCCTTTCTTTTGCCAGTTCGTAACGGACTGAAAATTGGATTTGAACAGCTGTGTTGCCACGGCTCCCCGGCTCTTTATTGGATTGTGGTTTAAAAAGAAGTTGTTACTTGCATTGCCATGGACACCTCCCTTAGAAACAGCTCTGCCTCTGTTGTTGTAAAGTTTGAAAAGTGCTTTGGAAATCCGAGAGCACATTGAATGACAGGATAGTGGAAAATCCAGACAATGGTGCTGCAGTTCCTAAAGTTCCAATGGTAGTAGGTTCCCTGGAGGATAACTGTTTGGTGGAACTTCTAGTAAATTTTGGAGGATTCTGAAGCTATCTGAACTGCTGGGTGTGCCACTCCCACGTTTTGAAATGGGCAACTCTTAATGGCACCTGATCCCTGAGCGTACTGTAAATAAAAGTGGGTGAAGTTTGGCGACCCTGACCGTATCCATTCATTGACTTTCGGGGAAATGAGAATCTATCCCCTACTGCATTCGTGTCTGGTATGTTCTAGTGCACGTTGCTATTCACTCTTGTCTATTCCATCACTAAGAGACCCCGCAATGTTTCTATTGGCTATATAGGTTTTTTTTTCGAGCCCTTGTGGGAGTGGGACGTCCATTTGCAAGGGCCGTTCTCCATGAATAATTCTAGGAACAGAAGGAACTCCCGGAAAAGCTTGTTTTTCATGTAGATATCTCCCCCCAAAAGACACAACCGTTGAGAATAGGCCCATGGATAGAGTGCTTTGGATAAATTTTTCAGAAATTTAAATCTTGTAACCGGCGCAAGCATGATTCCACTGATTTTAGAGAAACTCTTTGGTTAAATGAGCATATTAACAAAGTTTCTGGTCCGAGAGTCTCAAAAATTCGCTCACTACTGGAAGTTGTGTCAAGGGATTGAGTATGGGAGAGTGGCCATGCTGCCGCCAAAGTGGTCTGGGTATCAAATTCCAGGTCGGATATCGTTCAGGTCGGCCATTCTGCTAGATGGATGATTGAAGTCATGTCTGAATGGACGGAGGCACTGACATGGGCATCGATTGGCCCCTGCAAGTTGTTTCATTGGTTAAATGTGTGTATGAGAGTTCTACGAATATGATTGAAAGTCAAGTGCGTGGCGTGTCTAGAGCATATATTGATCAGCTCTGAGTTTCAGGGTATTTACTCTCCGTCCATAAGGATAGGTTTAGTATGGTATCCATCATCTTTTCTGATCCTACCTGATCCTACCAACGATTGGAATGGTATGTAGAGATCTCTGAGGCTAGGCTGGAAGAAACGGGTCGCCGGGTTCCCATTGAAGCAGCAGAAGGGCATTTTGACCTTCCGGAACTTCTTTACAAAGAAGGGAGTCAGGAGGGGGGGGGGGGGGGGGTGGTAAAAGATGGTTAGATATTTGGCTTTTAGATTAAGGCACATTGCTTCCAATTTTAGAAGTGCCCTAGCAGATCTATAGTTTTTGAGAACATTCTTAATATTATCCTATGTATGTCTGGATAAATCTTTTTTTTTCCAGGAACCCCTTTGGCGAATACTTATTTTCTATGTAACGAGTGCCGTAAGTGCCTGTCAAAACTTCAAAATTTGCCGACCAGTGTGTTGGTGATCTCAAGGGACCAGCCACCAGCAGGACTCAGTGCCATATGGTTTCAAACCAGCAACACAGCTGTGCAAGGCATGTGCACACTGACCGAAGCGGTTAGTTATTATTGAGTCATTTGTTTTTATTTATTGTTTATGGAGGGAATGCAAACAATTTAGTTTGCACTGTTTTTTTCCCAAACTATGGTTAGCTTTACTTAATTTTCGAAAACGATTCTTTTTATGTGATTTGAATACTGTGTCAAAAGGTCCAACTAATTATCAGTGACACAATCAGACATGGATACAATCAAATTGTTGTTCTGAAACTTTCATACTGTCCAGTTCCCACTCAATCCATATTAAGCTTATTAACTTTAACTTTTTGGAAGATTGAAAGAAAACAAAATTCGGCAAATAATTATGAAGATTTTTTTGTATGTAATCATGGATTACTAAGCAATCCCGCTTGCAATCCCGAACAATTCCGAATTGTCCCGTGACTCGAATTTCCTCCTCATCTGACAAATTTGATGACTTCTTGCAGCTCTTGTAATGATCGCGTTCCCACTTGACTTGGCATTTCTCCTTCACAGAAAGCACATACTTCAAACCAACAGTTTTTCTGCTAATTAGTTTAAAACCTGTGCTCCTTGGTACTTTTGAGTTGTGCCTTTGGAGAACTTTGGAAAAGGTTGTAGGTTGAACTAGTAGTTCTTTCTGAATAGCTCCCTTTAAATAGAGCCAAACCATGATCATAATGGGTCACTTTATGAATTGCCAAAAGTACAGTCAATGCTACAATTGTGTAATGGACAATTAACCTAACGATGTGCGAAGTGCTTAGGTAAAAGTACGAAAGAAAAAGGCTGTCTATGTACAAGCCGGTCTCTAGCATATTCTCTTATCTCTTATCGATATCGACGTTTGAGGAGGCTTGTGAGCCTGAGACTTCGAAGTTCTCACAACGAGATCCTTGGCGAGCTTGGCTCATCCTTAAGTGGGCACATCTGAGCCCTAATTAGTCCGCCCACGTTAGAATGAGTTGCTCGCCAGTGGATTACCAATCATTTGATGTTATTTGCTGAAATTTTTTATGAAGAGCGTGATTTGAGCTGGAAATAGAGTCATCGGGACGGGACGACTGCCAGCGTAAGTACCTGGAAAAGAATACTTAGTACACCCCTAGATTTGCTAATTAGCCTTACTGATTCGGTTGCTGGCCTGTAGCGCGGAGTGAATGATCGTCAGAAACTTATGCTGAAGTTAGATGGGTGAAGTTGTGCTTGGGTTCGCTCATCAAATGATGGATCATTCCCCAGGGAGCTAAATGGCGTCATTTTCTCGATTTTTCGGGCCTCACGAACCACATTTTATAGTGAAATCTCGAGTATGGGGAAAAAAGATGCGATTGAGTTGATTCGATTACAGACAGTTTCCCTACATTGTACTTATCTATCTGAGTTAGTAACCAAGCCAGAACATTCGCAGAACAGAGCTACTTATGGCAAAGGATAATTTGAATGGATGTTGAATTTGTAAAATATTTCTTGAATAAAAAAACTCGCATCTGTTCAGTAATATACCCCTTTTTTTAAAAATGTAAAGAGAATTTTTCCAATTTACAGCCACCATTTAGGTGTCCTCGATCGATTCCGGAGATGGTTCGACGGATGCCCTTCGAAGTTTCTCGAAGACATCTGTGCTGTTCGTATCGATCTCATTTATTATTTTAATGGTCATATCATTAGCGTGGCTTGTTTTCTACTACGTACAACGATTCCGCTATGCTCACGCAAAGGATCGACTGCAACGAAGGTAGGCGTCAACTATTTTGGATCCGCCTGGGGCTTTCGTTTTATCGGCTATGTTCTTCTGAATGCGGGATATTTGATGTAACGGAGCCAGGAGAAGTAGTATTGCTACAAAAGACCATTCTTCCAAGAGATACAAAAGAACCTTTCCCAAAAAAGAAGTTGACTACGAGTTTTGTTGAGGGAACCTACAACTAAACCCATTCCAAACCTATTCTCTCTCTCTCCCTCCTCCCCCCCCCCCTCCCTACCCTCCTTCACCCACACACTTGAAGATCTTCTCTAAGTTGAGCGAAAGTAATGGGCTGAGTAGGAAGCTCCAAACAAAAAGGAATTAGTCAACGCCAACAGCTTGATTGTTCATTCTTCGGAATGAGATTGGTTTAAAATGATCTATGAAAATGAATTTTACACCCGTTCAATCTTAGACAGGCATTTGAACCTCTTGGTAGTAGGGTAAATGATGCAGCTTACATCCTATTTGTTCCCCTACATGGAATGCGCCAAGAGTTCAAATCCCATTCAGATCAATAGTAACATTGAAAGTAGGTACAAGTCGATAAAACTCTTTTGTACAAGTACAGTACTCAGCGACCTCAAGAGGATGAAAGACTCGAGGATATGGGTGGAGATGTTTCGGACTAGTATCCTGAACTACACATGTGAGAGCGATGCTACTTTCTACTGACTGATATCTACTCAAAAAAATTTTACCAAAAGCATTTGCTTGGTTAAGAATCCAGTCAGAAAAATTTTAAGAGAAGGATGTTTCGGTGGCCTAAACAAAGAGAAATTGTTGAACTTGGGTGACCAGAATGTCGTTTTGATTTAATGGTTTTTGAAAAAGGTACAAATGCAAAAGTTAAAAATGATGGTTGTATAATCATAAAAACGTAATTGTATAACCCCATAATCTCGTGAATATTTTCACAAGGTGATATGTTCCCCCAGAAAGGTTGTAGAAAGGAAAAGCGTCGTTTGGTTTTTCGGTTTTTCAAGACTCGAATAACTGGCTATTTTCTCTTTCTTTCTCTAATCGCCCATCCTTAATTTCAGAGTAATCCAAAGCCTCAAGTGTTGATACTCTTTAAATTTTATTAGAAAACCCATTATACGAGTACGGTATTTGCCAACGAACTCTATCATCAGGGGGACGTGCGATTCGTGCGATTCTGGGTGCGCGCGGCAAATTGTGCGGCGAAATTCGCGATGATTCAAACGACTCCTGCGCCTATTATTGGGGCACAAACTTGAAGTAGAGTACTTTAGTAGGATCGGACAATCCTACTAACCTACTAAACTTCAAATTCGGGCCCCAATGATAAACGCTGCAGTCGTTCAAATCGCACCGAGTTTCGCCGCGCAATTTGCCGCGCGCACCCAGAATCGCACGAATCGCACCACACCCCTATCATCAGGATACGGTAATTTTACCGTATTCATCTATTCATTATTGCTAACGGTGACTCTAGCGCTATGTAGTTCAGTCGAGGCTATTAAGTCAGAGAAACACATAATAAAATTTATCTGACTATTGTTCAAGGATACCTCGTGCCGTATTTTTCTAGCCTTTCCGCTTGAGTAAACAGTATTCTAAATTTTCTCATGGCAGTAATATCAAGTGCAGCACGAGTAATTAGGTTGCGCATCTATGGATTCAATAAGTTTCTTGGTTTGCCTGAATCTCTCTGGACTCGTGACAAGCAAGAGAGCTGTAGTACATATTGGTGCCATGGGAATTTTTCTGCTTGGAACTCTGTCTAAACAAGAATCGAGCACACTGCTCAGAAATGCACTCGGGTATAGAAAACGCATTCCTTCTAACATAGAGGTTTTAATCGCAAAACTTGGGAATGTTTGTGAACTAGTAGTTCCGAGTCTATGGCTCCTTTCGTGCTCTAGAAGTAGCCACAATGGATTCGCGCTTATGTTGGGGCTCTATAATCTTTGGCTAGCTGTTAGAAACAGTTTGTGAAAGAGATCTGGAAGTGTCTTGCTTTTTCATTCTGTCCAGCTTCAAGTAATTATGACTTTTTCTTGAAACTAATTTGAATTAGAAACGAATATGTAGCGAAACCTAAGTAGTTGTGTATCGAATCTTACTCAAGCTAGAAAATTTGGACTTACTTCACTTTACTTTATTACATGCTGTTGGCATGTCAACAACTTACGACCTGGACCTAGTGAGATATGATCAGGTAGGAGATGAAATGGCTTCTTGGTTCCTATTGGCGATTGAGTGCATGGCGCAACTTCGCATCTCGTATAAAACGGCTCCCTCACTATCAACAAAGCTGGACTCTCGTGAAGCAATAACTTCCACGCCTAATGCTGACAGAAATAATCAGTTGATACCTTTTGTTACCTCCTTCCACCAAAATATTTTCCTCTATCTTACTAACATAGTGTAGATACGAATGCTGACAATAGGGGCAAAATAGGGAACGAATAACATGGTCCTCTCTTTAAACCTTCTTTATCATCCTTTAAAAGTTGCTATCACAACTTATCTATATGTAATACAATATGTATGTTACCGTCAACGTACAAAACGATTACGAGTGTAGGTACTATAGTGACAAAGCGAAAGTGTTATAGTTTTGATATTCTTTCTTTCCAACCTGCCTTATCAAACCTTACCGATTGCTTTCTCTTCCCATCAACCGTCTAATATGTATGTAGTTTACGCTCTATATCACCTGCTCTGTTCTGGCATGTGTATAAACATGCGCGCGGTGGTATCCAGTGTATGGAAGGTCGCTGTTTTCACCTGGATTGTATGTCTTTGCAGTAATTTGTCACTTACTATGTTAATTCCATTTCAGGCTCTTCAATGCGGCACGAAAAGCTCTGATGCGAATTCCAACACGATGTTTGAAAGTAGGAGATCCCGAGCTCGACATCGACTGCGCCGTCTGCATCGATCCCTATCAAACGGGTGACGTCGTGCGAACGCTCCCTTGCCGGTAATTACTACTTCTCTGTTTCCTAGAAGCGGCTCCTCCTCCTCCTCCTCCTCTGCTCAATAGTCACATCCCATGCATGGCGAGTTGTTATGTTTGCGTGACTCAGAAATGTGCAATTTGCCAGAGCAATTCTTTCTCAGGCGAAGAGCATTGAGTGGAGAAAAACATGAAGGGAAGTCATGGTATGTGAGCATTGTAGGAGCCACAACGGCTTCTTTAGTGGGGTACTGTAATACCGTACTGAAAAGCAGTTTCAAACTAAACTTATGGAGGCCCATGGTCATAGCTGCGAATTGACCGATACCTTCCACTGAAAACTCGGGGAATTCTGTTTTACTGTATTATTCTGACTGCTGTATAATAATTGTAACTATTGAAATGGGTCTTCTACTCTTTTCATTAATTTATTGATTTGTGGCCTTTATACGCCACAAATGTGGCCATTGCTTTAGCTCATGAACTGTTCAGGTAGTCAGGGCGAGTACAATGACACCAAGCCGTCTGCTTATGTGGGTACAGGAGTGGGAGAAGAGTTTCGAAGAAAAATTCATCTACCAGTTTATTTACTTATTTATGGGGTTGTTTTCTCTCCAGGATCTTAAGTATTCGTTAGTCGTGCCAGAGTGTTTTATGAGAGTTCTCCGTGCCATCCTCTTCCACCCATTTGAATCGAATTCGAACCAGCTTTTTACAGCCTGGTTAATGTGACTTCCGAGGTCGATGGGCGACGGGGAAAACTGCTAAATTTTCGGGTTCATCCATTTCTTATAGTGCATTAAGGATTCAGAATCACCTCCACTGCACGAATGACAATAGATGTGACCCTACCAGTGAAAAAATCGAAAGTCATCTTCCTTGAAAACAGCGATTTCCAGTGGGATTTTGATCAGACTCTAATTCCTCAGCTCGTCGTCAAAATCCGCTGGAAATCGGATTACCCATCTTGTTATTTTCTATGTTCCCATTGCGTTCGTAGTTTTCGTTACTGAAATTACTGAAATTGGGGAAGATCTGAAACATCGAAAGTAGCTAACCGTGGATATCCTAACCATACCGACTGGCATGAAGGTGGTAGGGTAGCAATGCACGTTCTGAACAATCCCTAGCATCGGCACCATTAGACGACTTTGCGCTGCCAGAAACCAGTAGTAAGGCTACTTCTTTCAGTTATTCCCGTGATCATATTGTTGGAAGAACACACACACATGTCGAAAACATATTGGGCTACTGTAATTGTTATGATAACGCCCTAATCCCTCTTGTGTCATGCCGTGAACGCATGCCCACACGAAACCCGTAGATGATTAGAAACATCTCCAATGTAGAGATCCTACAATCAGGCTGGATGTGCAAATGCTAAAAAAGGGGACGAGAAAGGGACGATCTCCCTCAAAAAATGACCCTCCCCATCCGATTTCGTCGATTATCAGGATTTTAACCACATGGTATTGTCATTGTCGTTTGGTCGACTTAAGTCGGCCCTTTTCAAAACTTAACGACATTAATTCGTGCTTGTTCGACTAATTAGTTTCTCCTGGGAATATAGTCAGCCATTCCTTTGTCATTTAAGGACGGGAATACTTTGTTGTAGTTCTGTTGGTCCCATTTCAAAAGTTCGTCGACTTGAGGCGATAATCCATTGGCAAGGTCTTCCAGGTTCATAATGTAGTGAGGATACTATCATGACCTGTGTGGCACCTACCATGACTTCCCTTGCGCTCTTTTCATGGAAGTGGGTCATAAATGAGTCAGAAACCTAATTTCTGGCTCAGATTGACCCAAATGTTGTTGTGGTTAGTCGATATTTCAAAGTTTATTTCCGGTCAACAAAAGGGCAGAAATGCCCTCGAGCCCCTTCGGATCAGTGACATCATTGTCATACCCTTTTCTGAGTTTAATCAGGTTCGTGTTCGAATGCGAGGAAAATCCGATTCTAGGATATCTCGTTTCCCAAAATGACTTATTACCCTTTATACAAATTGGGTTCATTCCTCATGGGATTTCTTCGAAAAGCCGACAACGTGATGCGCCCGAGATAATCGCCCACCTGCGGCCACTCATTATCCGTGGCCGATTAGCCGAGGCGATCAATTTGGATGATTGGTTTGATGAACTCATTCGGGCCATTGACGTCATCACCCTGCACTTTTCCGAGTTTCATCGCTTTGGGTGTTTTGGGAAGCTGACTTCCCATTGCCCTGAGATTTTTCGAAGAAACACTGTCATTACGTCAAAGTCAATCTTATAAAGCTTGCGTAAGTGTCTAGATGATGTCATCAGAAAAATACATTACAATGAAGGGATGTATTGGCTGAGCTTTTGGAAGCACTGTAGATCCTCCTTATTTCCTTGACTATTATTCCAAAGAACCTGAAGAACAGAATTATTTTTTTAGTAAACTGAGAAGGGGCGATGTTGCTACATTGTGATAGTAAATTTTCGACAACTTTCTTTTTGAAGCTCATTTTGTATAATTTCCCTTCCGTGTTCTTCTTTCTGCGCCAAGGTGATGTAGTAGCAAATGGCATACGGGTATGGTACAAGACCCGGGTATCGTACAAGTGTGGCTGCCGGTCCTGACCAATCGAGATTCCATGCATCCGGGATCGGTTAATTGGGACCAGATTTGTTTGGGAGGATAAAAGAACTGGCCTGTACATCGGCTGGCCCCTGCAAGTCATTGTATAGGACCCATACCCACTCCATATGCCACTAAGATTCTAAGAGGGAGTCGATTTCGGGGGCGCATTCCTCAGACGGGGTCTATCGACGCCCCAGGACTTCGTTTTCTTGTCATCTGATTTTTTTTGAATAGAATGGGACTAAACCTTCTCGGACTCGCTCACTTGGATGATTTTTGCTCACCTCGCTCCATCGGAGCTATAGAGTCGCTCATTAAGCTTTTGCTTTTGAGAAGGTATTTTCCCATGACGTTCTGCGACGTATGTAATCTTTCGAGAATAATTACTATGAAAGGCTGTTATAGGGGTTATAGGGGTTTCACACATTCGGAGGCGATTTCGGGTTGATGCAACATGAAAAGGGGCTTATCTTGAAAACATTCGAGCCTCTTTCTATAGGACAGCTGCCCCGCAAGCTTAACTCTGCTTTTTTTCGATGTCACTTATTTACCCACATCGTCTTTATTTTTGCTATTAAAATTGATCAAACTCCGCTTTCTCTCAGAAACTTGAGGCAGATGGTCTTCATTCCCGTTTGGATCATTCTGTCTCCTTCTTCCGCAGTTGAGCAGTCTCTTTGGAGCTTTCTGTCTCTTTCTTCTGCAGTTGAGGAGTCTCCGTGGAGAGTTAGAGTTTGAGTATGGACCTTGTTTACTGGGAACTAATACCGTTTACTTCCTACATCTGATAGTGCCACTCGTCTTCCCCAAAATCCTTGAAATATTACGGTAGCAATTCTAGAATTCACTAAGGGAATTACTGGGTAATAGAAGCAAAACATAGCCGTAAAATGAATTATGTTGTTGCTTAGTTACGGACATAATGACATCAATTGGGGAAGACTATCTCAGAGGTTTTTATTATTTTCCGAGTGGCCTTTGTGGAACTCTATTTCCGCTAATCAAGACCAATGAAGTCGATATGAGGTTTTGATTCATGGCGTATTCTTTTTACGTTCCCCGTTTATGACTCCCCCCCCCCCGTCTGCCCTAACTACATTGATTCCTTTTTGTTACTTTGTTTACGGCTGAATTCTTGTTCGACTTCAGACCAGGAAGTCAGCCCACAAAGGAGTCAGGGGAATAATTTATTCTGTGGGAGCCTTTTGTTCATTACAAACACAAGGATCTCAACAAACCCATTGTGCACTCCAATTGTTCCCTATCAGATGAAGACAACTCCAACAGGGAATGACACAGTAGAGCATACATACTTGAAGAACTTCGATGAGAATATGAAGTTTCAGTTAGATTTTGGCCTAATGAGTGCACTGGCTGTAACAGTACTCCTTTACTTCTCGTGGGTCGTAAGATCGGATTGTGAGCTGTCCTAAAGGTGGTCAGTTCTTTGAGGAGTTCGACATTCAGCACTGAATTGCCTGTGCGATAATATCGTGGGCTTTGAGTTGACCCTTTAAATCAATGTATGGGATAAACATCGTTTTAAGTACCTCCACGATTCCGTGAGGAAGTTCGGGAAGTGGCGCAAAGCCAAACGAAGATACTCAGGCCATTCACGTTTTCTTACGGTTGTTTACCGCATGAACAAGCCGTCAGGACTGAGAGGCTGTTAACTACGGCGTGTGCGTGTCAGTCAACCCATGAAACCTTCCGTCTAATTGTGCCGTTTCAAGGCTTCTCATTCTCATTTCGTTTCCCGACGACGACATATTCGATGGCCAGCTGAAAACATGCCGTGTTTGCCTGCTGCGTGTAGTTCCGCTCCATTGACATTGTGAACACGAGGAAAAAACAACGAAACAGAGCTGCTCATCTCGTTCTCAGGGACTTTTCAACACAGGAGTCACCTCTGTTTTACTAAAAATTAGAAGGCTTTTCACAGGGCTTGATCAGCGAATTCATAGGACATCCTGACAAAGATTAGAAGTACCACCTTCTGGGTAAAGTTCACTATCTAAGGGACCACCAAGGTATCAACTATGACATCCCAAAAAACAAAACGATAGGTGATCGGACGGGCGAGAAGTGAACGCCATTTTCCCCATCGCTGTCCCAGTATTTCGTGAAAGAAACTGGAAAACAGTTATTGCCCTCCGAGAACTCAGATAGCTCAAGTCACCATACCTGACAATGCTACTCAACTTCTTCAATTTCTCCAATGTATTACGGTAATAGTCATGAATTCGTTCAGGAAGGAGGCGGATACAAAACATAGCAATGTTCAGCTGAAGTTTAAGTTAATTATACCAATGCTTAGCTAACAACAAAATGACATCATACACTGAAAATGAGTACCTCATTGGTATGCACTCTACCCCAAGTACAGCCATTCTAAAACTTTTTTTATACGATTGAATGGAAATTTATTAATGAAGTAATGAAAAGTAAGAGCAGAGGTGGAGGTGACGGCCTTCTATTACTGTTGAGCACCAATGCCAAAGTTTGGTACAGTAACCCTTTACCGTAATAAATGATCAGATCTTACGGTATTTTCTCACTTCTTTTACTTTAGGCATGTCTATCACAAATCCTGTATAGACCCATGGCTATTGGAGCACCGGACGTGTCCAATGTGTAAGGCTGACATCCTGAAGTATTTTGGATATCAGGTATGCGAATTCTACTTATCGATCCAATCCTATCGATTATTTATAAACTCGCTTGATTACGGGGTTACTGTAAAAATGTTGAGATTCCTCCCTGAGGAGCTAGGAATTAGGAAGGAAGAAATTAGCAGCAAACCATGGAAATTGCTTTCCGTGTTGTCTGCTATAGTCGTAAACAAGCAGTAGTTTAGGATTTAATTTGAAAGACGCTTGTTACTGTTGTTGTTTTTCTTCCTCACTCACTGTTGTTGTTGTTTTTCTTCCTATCTGCTCGGGGTACGCCATGCTTTTGTCCATCATTCTGCAATCTTCAAGCGATTGCGTAATTCGCCGAAGAGCGCTTAACACCAAAATCACTCTGGTTTGCACCCTTGATGGAAGCTCATTAGATACGCTGCCTAGAATTTGACGTGTTTCCTTCCCTGACCTGATATTCCACGGTGTAGTCACTGCCCTTGCGTTCAGATTTTTATGGATGAAGTCTAATTTATTAATTTATTTAATCTTAATTTTCAATTTATCGATTGAGTTGTTATGGTGGAGATGTCAGACAAAGCAGGGAACGCCTTGGAAAATTAAGTAGTCTTATAAGTATGCATCGGAGAAAGAAAATGGGTTGAGCGGCGAGTTAGAAGAGAAGCTGTTAACCTGGTCACATTACAGTAGGTGGATGAAATCTTATGGTTGAATCTGTTGTCGTATAGGTCATATAGGTTTACAGATTCATCTAATTGGAAAATACCTTGAATAGGATAAATACTTTGATTTGTAGACCGACAGGTGCTCACAGACCTTCGGTGCGCCCAAATAAAAAATCAGAGCCGATTGGCGTTGATCAGTCTCGCACCCGGAATGCTCCCGCATTCGACTTCCATTCGGATTCGTAGTGGCGTTTTGAATGGATATTCGGCCTATACAATAACTTGTGGTGGGCAGCTGATGTATAAGTCAGAGCATTCATCCTCCCATGCAAGTCCGATACCAACTAGCCTGCCTAGGAGGGATGAAAGACAGTGGCTCGATCCTCTTAGCCGAGTTTGGTATCAATTAACCGAACTCGATGAGATAAAAGGTCTGACTATGCTTGGTCGACCCAAGCTGGTGTCCACCCAGGATTCGATCCGCAGACCTTCTGTGAGATAGCGTGCACCGCTTTTCACTGCACCATCCCCGTCCACTTAATCCAAATATGCATTTTTCAGAGAGGATATCTATCCCGTTTAGGTGAATGATTGCCTGAGTTAGATCTACTCTAGTCACAGTTGGATTTGGCAGAATGTACCCTAAAATACCATACTTTGCAAAAATTGTTGTGTCGGTGAACAGCTGTGGGTTGGTGAACGAGGCAATTTCTGATTCCTTCGGAATTGCTTCTGCGTCAACATCCAAAGTACCCTAACAGTCTGTCTGGGGACATCATTCATGAACTGAAAGCAAACTTGTCACTGCGGAGGCTTGGACCAACTTCCGTTTGACGGAAGAAATCGCTACTGCTAAAGGTTCAACGACCGGAAATTCATGGCTCATGTCAGTCACACACTTCTTATTGTTAGTCTTGACGGTATGATTTTTCGTCAACATCAACAGATAGGTGAAAGGGACTGGTTGTGCTAAGCATAAGAAATAAAGGTGGGGTCTTGAACACTGATCCATCTCGTTTGCGCCACGCATTTGCTATGCATTCGAAAATATGAGCCAAATGTTCACTTGAACACTCTTCACTAAATGGCAGTTACCGGAGGGATGAAATTCGTGATCGTCATGATTGGGTTGGGCCATTTTCTGGAATTGAGAGCAGTCCGAAGCTGCTTTTGCCTCCAATCTGCTCCCATCGTCTCAGTGACGGTCCCAGCGACGCTAATTGTAAAGAACTATTCGTAGCATTGCTTTTTCTCTTTCTTGAACAGTGATTTTATGTCCGACTGATAGATTAAGCAGAAGATTTGTTTTTTTTTTGGTTTAGCCATCTCTTTAGAAGGTTTATTTCCTTCGTGAGTGGGAACCAGAGTGAATTTGGAGATGCTTGTTCTAACGGTTCTGGGAATAGGGCTGATTCAACGTTCAGTAAAATATGAAATTTATTATCTCTGATCTCTGCTGACGGTCTCTAAATTTTCCATTTAGGTGTCGTCTTCTGGTGGTGGCGATGCTTCCCGTATAGAGGCCGATCGCGATAGAGAAGAATCACCAGAGCCGCCAAGTTCGACTGAAAGCAACGGGGCTTACCAATTCCCTCAAAACAGTGATCTTCAGGATAATTTTCACTTTACTCCCAACACATCACCTCAACTGGTAAGTCAATCATCTGGTATCAAAGCTAAGTATATGCATAGAGGAATAGGCATCTCTATTTCTGTTCACGAGGCTGCGGCTTTAACCTCTCCCCCCCCCCCTCCCCCTTCCCCATGTTGTCAACCTTTAGAGAAGCATAAGCTCTCATAGGTATCCACTCAAGCAGATAAAGCAGATAAAAGTAATTTAAATATTAACTAATAGGGTTACTGTAACAAAGAAGAGTATGAGTGGTTTTCTGCCAAGTTGGAAAATTCATTCTAAGCGAAGCTAGGCGGAATTCCCACTTAGGTTCTGTTCATGAAACACTTCCAAAACCGAGGGTAGAGCTCAAAGAGGCTACTCATGCAGGGGACTATTTCTCGCAGGTTGCTTCACATCCTTTAACGTCAATCAGTCCCGTTTTGGGGACCCCCCCCCCTCTCCCATCCTCCCCTCATTGTACTTCCTTTCAGCATCGTAGTAGCGTTTGAATACATATGTGACCCGTACAGTGGCTTTCGTTAATCGCCTATGTGCAAACCAAGGCTGTTCTCCGACAAGTCTGTTACCATTTAACCCACCATGGGAAGCTTGTTTGGTTTGGGTGGGTAACGACCTGGGATTCAATCCCCAGATCATGTATGCGCTTCAAATGTCCGAAATGGTCATGTGTGGCCCCAATTTCATCTAAAAGTTTGAATGTCTTTGTAAGAGAGCACAACTAGATGGATTCAATAAAATCTTCAGATCCATTTTTCTAGGTAATGAGTGCAAGCAGCGCAAAGGCCTTCGCCATTGTGCCATTGACTGTTCACTCAAAAACCCTGCCACCAATTGTCAATTCTGAGCAGAGCACGAGCAGAGGTGAGAGATCTGAGGTATATTCCATCTACAAGCATGAAATAATCGAATTAAGAGAATTAAGTACTCGAAGTTTTTTTTGTTAAACACATCGCTCACACTCCTTCACGCTCAAATTCCTTAAATTATTTTAACTGATGTCATAAATTACCCTCATTTTTCAGGAGATCGCGGAGAACGTGCCTCATCGGCTAGTACGGTGGAGAACAGAATGGGACCAGCTCGCGTTATGAGTCAAGGCCAAGTCGTGAACTTAGTGCAGGTAAAGACCAAAGCTCCTTTTCTTGGACTCAGTCTTAGGCAACCTCTAGTGGATGACGAGTTTGTAGTGCATGTGGGCAGAGCGGGAGGGGTGTAATGCCAAATGGCGCGTTATCACACGCATGGTGGGGGGATTCAATACCAGATGGATGACCTTAAGATTTTAAAGTTTGGTTAATTGGTACCAGGCTTGTCAGTGAGGAGAAAACACTAACTGGGACATCGACTGGCCGCCGTAGGCCTCAGACCCTACCCTGGGTTATCAGACGCCACTACGATTCTGAATGGAAGTTGATTCTGGAGGTGTATCCTAGAACAAAACTGGAACTGATAAAGGTCTTAAAACCTGATTATTCGAGTTGGGCACCCACCCGAAATGTTGGGCACTCATGAAACCCAAACTGAGGTTTTCTGCTTACATAAGATTTATCTGTGCCAATGAAACTCAAATATCACTGGCCATATCTCTACAGTAATTGAGTGTTACCGAGAATCGAAAATGTGATTGAGTAAAATATCAATTGTAATACTATAGCAAGTGCTAGCAATCTCTGAGATAGTGCTTTTAGGTTCGTACCCGTGCGATGAGTACGACCGGCGTTCGTGCGGCGACACTTCGCAAATCCTCAGATCGACCTCCAAGTCAGCCAACACCGATTGAAGCTGCCACAACACCCGCCACCACTGACGTCGTCTGATCTCGACGGCAGCGAATCCTAGGTCCGACCCAGAATCTTCACATTGCATACTTCTTCTATTGCTTACCCCCCTCAAAGACACTCCACAACGACTTCTCCAAGCTTTCCGAAATGATCTCAACACTTCCCTAAAGCTTTACCATGACTATTCAGGGTTACAGAGGCACATATTAGAGCCCACCGTGGCGATGAAGTTGATGATGTCTGATAGAGATTGATATTAACGAAAGTGTTATTGAGAATCTCTTCTATCTTTACGGGTTCATAAAATTTTCCCACTTTGGCAATATTTTATCGAAAAATAATTTAAATAATTGATTTCTATGTATATAGTCAGCATCTTGCTGAAATTTTTATTTAGTCTTTACTTATGTACAATAGATATTTCCGATGCTAGAAGTGCACCATTGACGCGGTTTGTGTGGTTTTCGGTTGTGCCTCTGATATGATTATGGTTTACATGAAGATAAACGCTGGTAACTCCTGTTTTTCTTACTGTTTTGGTTGAGACTTCGTAAAACTTAATGAGATCATGCTTTATCTTACGGGTCTTCAGGTAGGTTTCTGGGATCTTTAAAACATCTTCCTGCTTTATAAACTTCACTCAGAAGCAGTCCAAATCTTGGATAACCCCCTCCTTCGAGTACTCTTAGCCAATAAGACTATTACGCCCATTGACCACTTCACTGCTTACTTCACTTCACCTTCATACTGTTGAAAGAAGGGTTTCAAGAGGTCATTACCGGGAACAAAAGGTCCCATTATGTTCAAAGGACCCATGCTCTTTAAGATAGGCCATTTATTTCAAAGGCGTGGTTGGAACCCCCCACTACTGAATAGGAACGGTATTCTCACATCGCTGTCGGCAGAGTAACAACCCAGAGTTTCACTCTTAGGAGGGCCGAGGCTCTTCCAAAAACCTTGCCTTTGCCTTTAATTCACCCTTTGACATCGGAACGTAGGTAAGATCGGTTTGCCAAAAATGCTACTTCATCCCTAACCGAACTTATCGACTCTTACCTGTACCTAATTCAACCTCTAGATTGGCCACCTTTTTGGCCTTCCTCGACTGAAAAATCCAGGTTGTTTTGACTTGATTCAAATCTTTAATGGGCAAATTCGAATTTTATTTAGTTATTCTATTGCTTAACATAAATTGTAAAATAATAAAGCATGTTATTAGTGTAGTCAAAAAGAAAGAATCACGCCGTTGAATGAGATCCCTTGTCGGAAGACTGTTGTTGCTTCGATTTCAGGCTTCCGTGACTCCTGCCTGTAATTTGTGAAACTTAATTATTCCCTTGGATATCTTGTTTTCGTTGGAAGACAAGCACGACGCGTGGTAGGTTCGCATCTTTAGGCCTACAACTGATAGAGCATACTCTCAGAAAACAGCCCTTAGGGCATTTGGAAAGCACCTGCTGAAAATTCAGTGATTTTCCGATATCGGGGTCGGTTGGTCGAATCGAAACCTATCTGCGACTCTGTTATTCCAGCTTCGAAGCCTTGGCGTAAGTCCGCACGAAATCGCTCAAAAAGAGCTTCAAGGCCAATTAACTGACACAGGTTTCGATGTGCTTCAGCAGTGCAATAGCTGGATCACTACTCGTAAAGAAGTACGGGTTGAACACAGAGAGACAGTCCATTATTTGATGATTAAATAAGCAAGAAAAAGGAGCCGGATATGTTATGCGCGTAAGACTGGGTAGTGTTCCCTACCAGCAACTCCATGAATCACAAACTCAAGAAAAAAAACTTGGACATTGCAAAATTTTGGGCAGATACGTTCCGAACGACCGAGTAGACGAATACTTAGTACGCTTTTTCAGATACCGTTCAAAGTTGATATGTTTACGCAGAAGCTTCGCTTACAAATCGCAACGCGACCACGCGTAGCACAACTGTAGGCCTTACCTTCCTTCATGTTTTGGAAAATATCTTCTAAACTTCTAAAGAGACTAGAAAATCACTCTGCTTACTTACCGATGTGAGACCGGAAGCTTCTGCGAGTAATTTCGGTAGATCGTTGGCATCGTGCCAGTTCTCTAGAATGTGAAAGACGCTGTTGATTGCCGCATGCGAAGATCGCTCGTGTTCTGTCGTACCTGAAATCAGTCCCGCTAACTGAGGAATCCATAAACCACACCAATTTCCCTAGCTTCCGCTACATGGTTCTAGCAGATGGTTTCGAAGGCCACGCATTTGTCTTTCATCCAAATGCACGTATAGCTGAATACATCCAACATGTACAGTTCGAGTTTGAGCATATATAACGCACAAGGGCAAGAAGACAGCCCTACACCTTGAAAAATACCCCGTGCTGCCAGAAAACTGAAGCAATCCCTGATTGCTGCTATGAATAATTATGGTAAAAGTTCTCAAAAAAAGAATAAACAGAACAAACCGGCGTAAATGTGATGGACTCGCGAGAACCAATTTAGAATTTCACCATCAGATAATGCCGTCTGTTGAAAATTGCTGTTAGCCTTCCAGTTGATGAAAATAGGACCTCCAATCGGGGGCACGGCATAACCAGAAGGGGGCAGTTGAATGTCTACAGAGTCTGTCAGACATACTACAGTGAACCGACGGTCTTGTTGGAAATTCAGAAACTGGAATGAAATTACTGATTAAGCGGAAGTTAAGAACCAGTTTGTTACAAAACTTAAGCTCAGATAGGGCGAAACTTGAGAAACGGAACCGAATTTGCATTCAAGAGGAATTGGCTGCAAAATCTGTCCCTCTTTTCTTTCTAAGGAAGCGAGTACGCATGGAAGATAATAGTTAGGAAAAAATAGAATGCAGTAATGTATCCTTACGGCATTAGCAAAGTCAGGGCCTCCTCGGCTGTGGGCAATGACGAAAAATCTTTCGATCTGTGAATCCTTCAGCAGCTTCTCATATACGGCACAAAGATGTTGGCAAGCATAATTATGAATCTAAATAGTGATGGAAAAGTGGAAGGAAAACGATGAAATAGAGAGGAGAACTTCTATTAATAAGGCTTCTTAAGAGGGTCCTGGTAGGCCGACAATGAGTGGCGGCCTAACTTGTCTAGGACTAACAGAGTGCCGTAAAAATGGGCCAATTTCTAGAGATTGATGGAATCCCCATTTTCCCCTTGTTTTCCATATCTATACTTTATAATTTGACATGATTCTTAGAATGTAAGCTAAATTGACAAATGTGGGATGAAAGGCTGAGTGAAGGCTCCTTTCAAGCCATCTTGAGGAATGCTCTTTTGTCATTATGACGAACTAATTGTAAGGAAATTGTAGGAAAACAAAGAATCCAAACGCACCTGCTCATCCGTATTTGTACTGCACACAACAACACCCCACCCATTCTTAAGAGCACGTTGAATGTATGGAATCTGCGAGCCTGTTTCTAGGCTCTCATTCAATATCAGTCTGAAAACATATTCCTAATGGAGGCTGGGTCAACAGCCTGTTGGAATTCACGAATTTTGTGGTGTAGAAACTCAGGCTGCAGCTTCTTATTGGTCACAGGCGGCATTCAAAATCCATAATAGTCCTAGATGTAGGACCTCGGTATCGTCCCCATTCCGCAAAAGGCTCGATGTTTGCACAATTTCTCAGATAAAGAAAGGGATAAGCACGCAGGGAAGAGATTCCGAAGAGAGAAATTCTAAAATGATTGCCTCCTATCGTGATATCAATAATCGTAGGCGCGCGAAATGGCGGGTCCATGTCGAACTAGGGAATAGGGAAGTGAACATTGGACATCACCAACGCAAAGATTAGAAGACAGCCACCATTTTTTTCAATTCCAGCGACGCTAACGTGCTGCTGCTCTTTGCTCACCATGGCGTCGATCGATATAATACTTGATCGGTAACCTATGCTACTCATGCCAGCATTCCACGTATTTAAGAATATACATGCGTGTTCTCTTTCGCTCCATGCGGATCGAACCAGCTTAGTTCAAGCACCAAATCTCAGCCTGAGTCGCATTAGCTTTCGACCACACAATATATCGATCGACGCCCGTCACCCATCGGCATACGCGGAGTATAAATGCATTCTATCTAGCGAACTCCCCTTGTTGGTTACATACCTCTTCCTCTTCTTCTGAGTGATAACACTACCACAAAATCTGTTATACTACAAAATCGACCTATTGGAGAGCGAGAATGAGCTCACCTTCTTGACCATTGCCCAGGACGTACTGCTCCACTACCGTGAATTATGAGTGTAACAGTTTGTTTACTTTGAAAACCAGGCGATACATAAACGAAGCCTTTGCATTCCATTGAATCACCTTGATCATTACCGATTCTGATCTGCAAAGATCAAGAGTAATTATGGTGAAGCTCTAGCTCACGAAGAAGAATAAAGTTTTAAGGCTTACTGGTCGGAGGTTTTAGGATGTTTCACAACAACTAAGCAGCGCATACGAAAATATTATGTAACAGATGTTTAAAGAAAAATGAGAAAAAGAAAAACGACCAAAATTTGATCATACCGCAAGAATTGAAGTGTGCAGAAGTTTTCTCAACCTTACACTTAGCTAATTCTCACACCTCCATTCTAGACTATTTGCTGAAGGACAAGACACCTTTGGAGGAATTTATATTGCCAGATTCCCGTCCAAACCTTCCAAAAACACGAACCAATTTTCATGGACACTATCGAGGGCATTACATTACAGGAGCTCCTTATATGGGTTCAAAGGGTATTTTGGGAGTCTACCGGAATTCCCCTCCCCACATTTTGATTGAGACACGGGAATATGGTGCTCTTTCCGAAGCGGATCAATATGGTTAGTTATGCACCAGAGGAACGTCAAAAACGACCAAAGCCTTTTTTCAGAATGAACAAAACTTTTACTCTTATTACCAAATAAGCACTCTATGAACTTTTTAGAAGCATTATGAAAAGAGTTCTCACTGGGATATCAATTTTTTCCAGGCCACATTGGCTTTCCAGAATTCCATATAGTTCCTTCGTCATTGCATCACCAATTCGTACGTAATCCTCTTGATTAGTGAAGACGAATCGGGAGCCATCCTGGAAAGGAGCAAATTTGGAACTTCTGTTGAAAAAAAACTTCCGGTTTTAAACTGTTACTATTTATCGAAAAGAGGATTTTTAATTCAACGCCAACAGTGTGACGTTCGTGGCGGGACCGATTCAATCGGTGTGGCTAAAAAACTTCGCTGTTCTGGTGAAGTTATATACATAGTGAGTCATTGTGCAGGTACAACACACCCCACTAGCCCTTTGTGGGACAGATGCTTCCCATTATTGTTATGATATCCATCAACATTTACAAAATCTAAAGAAATTGTAATCAAGCTTTAAGTTTTGTGATGTGTATGCACAAAGAAAGTTTTTACAGGCGATAAAGCCAACGTCGTCTAACCTTTAGTTTCCTCAATTCACCGTTGCCATTAAATGCATAGCCAAGATCCTTAAGAGTGGCCATAACAGAAAAAGAACCAGTTCACTTTGAAATGGGAGGCTCCGAAACATCAAGCCGAAATCGGCAAACGCGGACGGAGGCCAAGCAATGCTGAGGCAACTCGTTCCGGCCGCCGCCAGTCTCGTCCGCGGCTATTTACCCTTTTGGTTGATTGATTGCGAACGAGGCGATTCCAAACCGTCACACTTCTTCATTTTGTTCCTTTTCTTTGTTATTGCCCTTGTTTTTGTGAGCTTGGTACATTCACTACAATGATTGTCGGCATTTCACTTTGAAAGTATTCAAAATAATCGGAACAAATAACGTTTTCCGCAAAAGTTAGTATTCTCAACCAATGTTACGCTGTTAATTTTCTTCATTCTAGCTTTCTTTTTCATTCCTGAAACTGCCGGGAATGCTGAAAATCATCGAAAGTCAGGTCCACTACGTAGATTCCTGCTCGAAGTTTCAGTACTGATCTCTGGATATTATCTATTTTTTTCAAACTGTTTAGCAACTTTACTCGCAGCTAAATCTACACCCCGAAAAATTAACGGGCGAGTTGTCCGCGACATTTGTCAACTTTTTGATACAACTGTCTAACTGAAAACCAGGCAATTCGTTGCGGGACCATAGCAGCTACCTCTCAACGCCGATCAATGCAACTTCCCCTCTTATTCTCTTATTCACTACATTATTTTGCTGCGATTCTGATCTGGTATTCATCTATTCTGCAAGATTCTGTGCTGAAACTACTCTGCTGCCATTCTACTGGATAACAGGCGCCGGCCGAGGCTGATCATCGTCTGCATTTTATTTGTATGTCTTTATTCTGCTGATATTCTATTCTACTTGTACTTTTCTTCTATCTATTCGAACATGGTGTTCGAATTTCGAATTCTGTTGGGATGCTGATCGACCCAGCCAATTTCTTTCTGCTCTTTGTTGGTTAGCGATTCTTTTTGTTTTTTGTCACATTTGAGGCTGTGTTCAGGTATTCTCTCAACCCGCTTGTTGACTCTACTTCTTTAGGTGTTTCATATGTTCGTTTTTCAGAAGGAAATGTAAATTTTTGACTATTCTGATATTGGAAAACTTTTGTGGTGAGTTTAATCCACATTTATCGCTTACTTATCTCTACCCTTGCTTTTATAATTGTTCTTGTTCTTTTGAAACTCTTTCTGGGTATCGCTTCCATGTTACTTTGTAGTGGGATAGCCGGTCACGGCCTTCACACATGAGAAGGGGGATGTCCTATCCTTGGGTTATGCGCGCCTTTGGCAGGGATTGTACCCAGGAGATACCTCGACACCCGGAGATAAGTTCCGCCCATTTGGCTTATATAAATAGAGTGGCCCTTATTAGCTTTCGTAACAAAGCCTCTGTATCAGCTAAACTGTTGTTCTGTTCGTGCTTCTTGCTACATTGTATTAAAGTGACGTTGAATTGCTAAATAACCGCTACTTTCTTTTACTTTCTCCTTTGAATTCTCTCCTAAATACCTCTTGATGCGGCAGCATAAGACTGAATTGAGGGAGGACATATATGATTCTACTCCTTTTCATTTTTGTGCTGCTTTGGAGGAAAATTCAAAACATTACCGGTAATGTCCATCACTCTGCCTCTCAACCAAGTAATCAGTGGTTCTCGCCATGTGTGTGCTGTTTAAATTTGAGTATTTTCTTCTCACAAATTCTTCTATTGAACAATTTTATTCATCAACTATTTACAAATACAAAATCGTCATTATTTATACCACGTGTAAAAGTTCAGCGGTAATTTTTTGTATCTACATCTTTACCTTTAATTGCATCACATTAAATTGTTGATTACACTCATCACATTATGGATATTGTTATTGACACACACTAAACATAGATGCTGTACATTCCCTTCTTGCAAGCCCTACACTTTCGCTGTTGCACACCTCGCGCACACACTGCGTGGGCCCAAACGCGGCATTGGGAGAAGAGGTGGTCGTGGAGAAAAGTGGTCGTTGCACAACGTTCTATTTAACTTTGGATTGAACTTTGAATTAAATCGCATGCAGTAACTTTAGAGGTAAAAGAAAGAATGCGAAGAGAGTAAAGGAGAATGAAAGAAAACTTGCCGAATAATTTACGGGAAAAGAGCAGAAACTCTTGCTCATACCAGCAGCAAAGTGAAAAGGGGTAGAATCGTACACGTTCTCCCACAATTCAACCCTATGCCGGTTCACTGAGACTTAGGAGGAGGAAGGAGTATCTCAAGCAATCCAATAAATGTCCAATAGAAACGGAAGCGAAATGAGAAGCGGTAGCATCAGTAAAAGCTCATTCTAATAAAACATCATAATATGAAGCGAAACTCACCATAAATTAGTGTAACACTAGTCAAGTTCTTCTAGAATTGAGTAGCAGTTGAGTAAATTGCAAACTCGAAGCATATGCAGTGAGGAATGAAAATTTGACGACGGAATTCCGAAAATTCATTCCATATTGTTGAATTAATGTGTTATGAATAATTGGTCAATGGTCAGTGAATTAATTTGTTGAAGCAGAAGAATTCATGGAAGCAAATGAATGTGAACGGGGAAAATACGACGAGAACTACCTGATTTCAGGGGCAAAATGATGGACATGAGCGGGGAAGCTGTGGATTCGCCTCGAAAGCAACATATAAATGAAAAGGGGTAGAATCGTAAACGTTCTCCCTCAATTCAGGTCTATGCTGCCCATAAGTAGGAGAAAATTCAAGCGAAGATAACTACAAAGACCGGTATATTGAAAAGCAAGAACAATTATAAAAGCAAGGGTAGAGATAAGTAAGCGATAAATGTGGATTAAACTCACCGCAAACGTTTTCCAATATCAGAATAGTCAAAAATTTACATTTCCTTCTGAAAAACGAACATATGAAACACCTAGAGAAGTAGAGTCAACAAGCGGGTTGAGAGAATACCTGAACACAGCCTCAAATGTGACAAAAAACAAAAAGAATCGCTAACCAACAAAGAGCAGAAAGAAATTGGCTGGGTCGATCAGCATCCCAACAGAATTCTAAATTCGAACACCATGTTCGAATAGATAGAAGAAAAGTACAAGTAGAATAGAATATCAACAGAATAAAGACATACAAATAAAATGCAGACGATGATCAGACTCGGCCGGCGCCTGTTATCCAGTAGAATGGCAGCAGAGTAGTTTCAGCACAGAATCTTGCAGAATAGAGGAATACCAGATCAGAATCGCAGCAAAATAATGTAGTGAATAAGAGAATAAGAGGGGAAGTTGCATTGATCGGCGTTGAGAGGTAGCTGCTATGGTCCCGCAACGAATTGCCTGGTTTTCAGTTAGACAGTTGTATCAAAAAGTTGACAAATGTCGCGGACAACTCGCCCGTTAATTTTTCGGGGTGTAGATTTAGCTGCGAGTAGCAACTTTATCTAACCTAATGCGAAGATTGAAGATGATCGCATTTTATTTATGCACTTTATTATTAATAGCTTGTTAAACTCTATTCGGAGTCCACAGTTAGAACACTTGCACATTGTCAATTGAGTAGCTTGCTAACGGGAGATAGGGGACTGCTGATGTGCTCATGTTCGTGTATAGGCTGAATTTTCTATTTCTCTAATGGCTTTCTGATCAATATCAATTAGATCTGGTCTCGCAGAGGAAATATGGTCGCTATTAACGGTACTGCTGAAGAAGCTGTGGACAATAATGGCCACGCAAGCAATGCGGAGGAAAAGGAAACTGAAAAAACGTCAGAAGAGCAGTCTGATGATGAAGTACGGTTTGTCGTTGTCTGATGTAGCCATATCCATATTGCTTAGGTGTCCATTTAAAGAAAGGAAATTGAAAGGTATCCTGTTGGGTCAAGTCGGCATTTACTTCCATTTCCGAGCTTTTTACCGGAAGAATGAATTGTGTTTATGGTTTTCGAGTTCAAGCATTTTGAGCAATTCCTTGAGTTGTATTCCACTTTGTTAGTAACCACTAAAGAAAATTGAAACATATTAGCGAGCGAAGGTTTTTTCTTTTATACAGCAGTGACAGAGGGCTACAAGCGAAGTTTGTTGCTAGGCATGGTAATGTTTCATTACCTTCAGAGGTATGACCTTTGAACCCATTCCTCAATACACAGCGTTCATTCTTCTCTTAAAATTACCGAAAATTTCAAGAGAGGAGAGGGAGTGGAGGAGAATGGTGCTGCTGAAGTGTCCTTGTGAATCCTGCACTCACTACCAAGAACCGCTTTGTCGAACCTCCCAAAACCCAACGGTCGGGTTAGATTTCTGCCATTCGTGACTTGAGATGAAATGAACTCGTTTGGCTGCGTAACTTAGTCATTTGTAGATGCGGCGAGGGGCCAGTGCAGGGGTGGTATCCAAATCTGCGGAAACTGTCTTTCAATTTGAATAATGAAAATTGAATGCTAGACTGGTTCGCATGCACCTTTTCATGGTAGTTACTCAGGTTCTTACAATGTTTCTGTTTCACATCTAAGGCCGTGTGCTTCACCGAATCTTGCAAACTTCTATAAAGCGCATTGCTGTATCAGTATCCATCTAAACCCTTCTACGTCATCTTTACAAAATATGAGCCCATTCAGATTGAAATATTTCTGAAGGTAATGTCTTCTGACTCAATCTGATGTACGCCAAGCTTATAACATGATACGGGTGTCCCAAACCTTTTAGTTTACTGATTCGGATGGGCCTTTTCAATTAGCTTGAGTAGATCAAGTTTGTTACAACAATTTGAATTGCTGAATGATTTATAAGTATTGTTCATATATTAGGGAAGAAGTGACTTGATTTAATTATATTCTCACTCTCTGAATGGCTCTTCATAATCTGTGAATATGTCCTTTTTTGTTATTCATTTTGAAAGTCATCTCAGGATGCGACTAGCGAGGGTGCAAGTGGCAGTGAAAACGGTAGCAGCGTTGCTAGTGAGAACGAAGAAGAAACAGTAGAAGTAAATGGTGATGGCGAGTATGAGCTCGATAGAGAAGAGCCGGCTTCCCCTTCTGCACACGAATGGAAGATTATACTGATGAAGGCAGAGTTTGCAGAGGTTTGTTTTGTGCTCTCTTGTTAATGAAATTCTCTAATAATTCGAAATCTTACTATCTTAACTTCTGTACTCTGCAAAAAAAAAACAGTCTACTACTCATCAGTGCTGAGCATGATAATGACTCGTTTTTTTTGTAGTTACAACATAAATTATGAACTTGTCATTTCCTGGGCATAATCGGAAAAGCATTTTTTAGGATCTGTGTGAACAAATTCGCAAGATGAAACCGTATGAAAGGTGTCGAAGTACAGGCAAAATCATCACTACTAAATCATTCAGAGATCTTATTCAGGTATAAAAACAATCTTTTTATTCATTCTTGTTCTCTCTTCCTGCTATTCTTTGAAGAGAACAACTTTTTCAGGGCTTTTGTTCCTTCCTTGACTGTGGTACCAAGATCATTCCCAAAGTCATGAAAAACATGACACGTAAAGTTTTCGCCTGCTGCGATCTTCTCTTCGAAATATTTCGTGTTTTGCCGGATCAGCTTCTGGTAAGGAACACTATATTATCTAAAAGTTACCTTTTTTCGCAGCTTCTTTTTCTGACATTCTGCAGTTTGGGGGAGAACGTTGTACGGGGTCCTCTTTGTATATGAAGTGTTACGTGCTTTCTACTCCCAGTTTTTGTCGTCAAATCAAACCTTCCTAAAATCACCGAAGATTACTATATCAAGGAAGATATTGAAGAAAACGATCAGAGCGCCATGTCTCGAAAGTAAAAGTATTGGGTACGAATCCGTCCGAGACTAGACGCTTTGCTTTGCTCTGTAGGAAAAGAAAAAAATCTTACCGAGTGCTCTAGGCTTCATCTGGCCATGGTTTCAGTTATAGAATTTTCTTATTACCTTAACAGATTAAGCATACTGTTCTACCGAAGAATGTGAGTCATTTTTTGAGTGGTTTTGATTTCAGCGTTTTCGAAATGACTGCATTTCTACTTGGTTTAATGTTTTTCACTTCCTCAAGTCCGTTCCCGATCCACAAGTATCAGTCACACCACGAATTTTCGATGTAGCGAGTAAGCTTGTCCATTTATCAATCTATTTTTTTGCAATTCATCCCTTGAACTTGTATAGTTGTTCAATAAATTTGTTAAGACCACCCTTTGAAAAGGCATCGGAAGAAAAAACTAGTGAGGTTGTTTCAAGAAGCTTGGATTGGATTGATGATGTGTTCCGTAGGTTATTCCTTTCATCTTATTCATACGTATGTCTTTGAGCCTTTTTTTGAAGTGATGGCTGACTTAAAATTCGTTGTTCAGATTCCTTCCAAGGTTCTTGTCGTCATGATACCGTATATAACCGATAATGTGCTGGATAAGCTCGATGAACCCCATAAAACAGCAGATTTCTTTTTCAAGGTGATTGTGAGCTGAATGTTCGTGCATCGATCCAACCAACTTCGATCTCTTGTAGGCTTTTGACAAAGGCGACATGTTTGCGATCCTTTCCCTTGCCGCAATTTTCAAACTAATAGTGTATCATAACTTGTAAGTTTACTTTATTCCATGATTTTTTTAAGATTAGTCGTCATGTTTTTAATTTCAGTGAATATCCTAACTTCTATGACCATGTATATTCCTTAACAAAACCATCAGTATTGTATTTGGACCAGAAGGAGAAGTTCATAACGCTACTGGATAAGTTCCTTTCGTCTACGTGAGTTTTTCCTTCTTGTTCCTCGTGGTGATATACTCAAGCATTCCGCATCTTGTCATTTTTCTTTCTTCTCGCTTTCCCTTTTTTTCTGGCACACACAGCATGTCTTTTTTTGATTTGCATCGCTCGTCGCCGTTCAGTTTTCATTCTTGCACTTCCGGACCGCTGTTTTTTTGTACATTTCTTTATTTCAATTCAAAATTTCATGACCATTATGTCAGGTTTACTGGGATTTTTGCCTGATTTTTCACGTGCTAGCGATTCGGAGAGATTTTTCTCTATTTCCAAGCCCATATGCTGCAGCAAAGCAATTTTAGCTGCAGGCTTATCAATTTATTTAAGACATATTCCTAACTATATTGTTGCTGGTTTTGCGAAGCGCCTCTCACGGATGCTTCTTCTTGCTCCGTTGGATGCTCAAGAACCAGTTCTTGGGCTTATAAGAAATCTACTCACTCGGCATCCTATTGTTTCCTCGCTTATTCATCGCGATCAACCAGGTATCCATAAGTACTACACCCCTTTTGCCATGTTTCTATTTTGTGATTCGACCGGTCTTGTTATAGTGCTCCCCATGATTTCTACTATCTGGTTATTCAGAGACCTTGCCTGCTGATCCTTACAATGAAAACGAGACTCGGCTCAGTGAATGTGGCGCTATGAACAGTTCTTTGTGGGAAATAAGGGTATGTTTCATGATTACAGTAAAGGTAATTTTGGCCGAAAACATGTATTGATATCGTTCCGTCGTTCTATCTTGAGTGCTTATATTTACTAATGATGCTAATGAAATCAGCCTATTACTTGCTGGCAAACTTTCCCGTAAGATGGCGTAGTTGAGATTTTAAATGAATGCTTTTGACTGATCGAATCCTTGCAGAAATCATTCTGAAAATGAATGCTAGTTTTCAGAGTCTCCAAAAACACTGGCATACAAATGTAGCGAAAAGGGCTAATTTTGTCGACAAAAAGTTACAAGAGGTATTTTTTGACGGCATATTGTATTAAGATACGTTTGTAAGGTACTTGTGAAAAGAACATTTTAGATGGAATCGTTTGTGCGATTTCGATGTCAGGATGAGTTGTTCTCCAATATAATGGGAAGGCCTTTCGGCAGTGAAGGAGCTAACGAAAAGGAGAAGTACAGTCGAGCACAGGTGAATGTCTTGTTCGTTACTTCTCTATTTTGAGTTTCACATTCTAATGTGTGTGTGACGAGAAATCAAGGGTCTTGGTTTGAATCTCGCGATTTTTTTTGATTTCTCCACTGCCTTTCGTCTTGAAACGAAGTGAGGGCATTCTTTATTGAGCTCCGCCCTTTTGAAAAAAGTTTTGCTCGAAGTGGCTACTTATTCCTAGCTTTAGCCGTCATTTCGCTTCCCACTTCCATTCATTCACTTAATCGTTCCCTAACGGTTCTGTAACTATTATAATTTCGATGTTCTGCTACCAGTACCGCTCATTTCGGCGTATGCGTTTGCTAGGCTTACTATATTTACTTGAATACATCACCGCCGCCCATTCCGAACATGAATAGGGTTTCCGGGATTTTTTATGCCCACACACACACGCACACTTTGTAGTTATCGATTTTTTTCCTAGAACACCTTGAAGACTTCACAGATCATATAATTAGAGGAGACAAAGCTAAGGTACGTTGCTCAGCTGCTTAAATTGTTCTCTGAGCAATATTTCGTGACCACCATGACCACTGTAGTGTGTCGATGAAGATACAAGTTCATTCGCATGCTTTCACCTAACAGCAGTTCCGGAATCCATCCCTCGCAGCTGTCCTCCATGCAGAAATTATTAAAGTTATACCTTCTTCAAAACTTCTTATCATATTTATTTGGCACTGCAAATTAAGGACAAGATCAGATTTTTAATTTAGTGGTTACGCTCATGATCGAACCCTGCATTCTGATCTAGTTAGAATCATCGAATTTTCTGCTTGGGTTTTTTGTGGGATTCACTCCTCTAGCAATCTTTCCTTTCGTGAATCGAGTTCAGCTCTTTAATCGGATTTCTCTTTTGTGAATCGAGTCAGTATTGCTGTGGCTAGCCAGGAGTACGTCGTGTCATCAAATGCCAACATTGATGAGTAACACCGAGCAGCTCCGGAGATAATCTGCCAAATTTTTTCGTGCCTTTGAATCTCAATAACTCATCAAACGCCTCCAACTTTGAAAACGGAAAGACGTATCCTTTTCGATCACCGAGCTCTTACTACTGACATTTCAACATAGTTGAATTGCAAATTTTTGTTTAGGATGGGTCAGATGACGAAGATGAAGAGTCCGAGCCAAAGAAGAAAGTACAAAAAAGAGGGAAATTTGCAAAGAAGCGCGAGGCAGGTTTATTTTCTCAAAAATGGAAACTTCACTTTATAAGATTTATTTCAACAGTTTTCCAGGAATACAAGGAACACACAATTCCCATTAATTTCACAGCACCGACAGGATCGCTATTTCCTGAGAACTCCTTCCATTTAGACTACGAGAAGTTCTGGGCTATATAAGTGGTGAAAATCTACGGTTTCATCGACGTCATTCTGTTTGTTTTGTTGTTCTCACAGTTATTTGTTATTGTTTGTATTTTGTCAAGCTGTTGTTGTTGTGCGTTGTTATTACAAAATGAAATTTTTTTCAAACGTGCTCAGTTATTATGAGTACACAGAAGTCATAGTCTGCTGAATTATCTTGAACATTTATGTTTAATGTTGGTTTCTTCCTGACAGGCTCCGTTTTTTAGGGTTATTACTTACAATGAACTTGAACAGCCCTCATCCTTCGGTACTAGGTAGTTTGGGAGGTGACACACCAGCTCATGGGCCTTCATCGATATTAGGTAAGTGGAGTTATATGAAGATACTGTGCTACGCTTCACCTCCAAATTGATCGCGATTGATGTTCGATTTAGGGTACTTATTTGTATCTGAACACTTTTCAGGGGGGCATGGTGGTCCTGGATCTGTGCTTGGTCAACATGGCGGTCCAGGCTCCGTGTTGGGCCCTGGATCTATCATGGGGCCGTCTAGCATAGTCGGACCTAACAGTCTGCTTGGTCCTTCGTCAATGATTGGCGGATCTCATCAAGGTCACAGTGAGTTGCTTCTTCATATTTTCGCATATTTTTCTTTATGATCAGAAGTTGAAAAGTGGATTTACGAATCTATATTTTGCGTTCTGTAGTACTCCTTGAGTTGATCTTTCTATGTTCCTTTGCAGAACCTTTCCGATTTTTATCATCTTGCATTATTTAATCATTATCTTTAAGGCATGATGCACAGTAATCAAGGCCCAGGCTCCATGGTTGGGTTCTCGTCAGTGGATCGTGGAAGTAATATGAACCTGAACATCAACCCCTCATCTGTCGTCAACCTTGGTGGCAATCCTGGATCTGTATTACAGGTGTGTATGGTCCTTACATCACAACCCTATGGAACTGGGTGAACGATATGAAGTACCATGTGAGAATAGTTAGTATCCTTACTATATATCTATTAAAATGCATAGCATCTAGTACTCCAGTTAAGTGGAGAAGGGCGTAGTAGTTCACACATGCGAAGCAGGTATTTGTGCTCAGACAATCTTTTTTGAATGTGTTCGTCTACCTTTTTACTACTTTGAAATAAGTCATTGTTTTGAGTTATTCGCCCATTTCCTTATCTGAACGTCGCCCTCCTCGCCACTTTGCGTTATGCATCGAAGGATTCACTATAAAAGGGATTCTTGTGGAAGGTCTAAAAGTTTCAGCGAGCTCCTATGAAATGCATGGCTCTCATCTTTTTTTCCACTGCTCGGTAGGGAGCCGTAGCTATTTTTATTTTGATCTCATAACCTCTCTTACACAAGTAACTGCTTTATGAATGACTGTTTTGGCTCTAGGGTGACATCTTAATCTTTCAGGACATGAACCCTGGATCCGTAGGGCCGAATCTCGCTGTGCCTATGACGCCTCTGAATTTTGAACAGGTACATCATGTTCTTATAATTTTACTGCTTTTACAGCTTTCCTCGAGATCCTGTGATTATTGGCCTCATTCTCATAACTTTTGCGATTTTTACTGCAGAGATTCTTTCTTGAGAATCAGTATGTGCCTTTTTCAAAGTAACTTGAGCTCTTTCATGGTTGTTGTAGCAAAGTTATCGAGATGCGAACCACATGCCAGCATCGAATTTACCAGCAGCAATGATGCCAGCCACACCAGCAAGTGCCATTGACATTCCGATGCCGACATTGCAAAACATTGTGTCAACTGTTAATCTTGGTTAGAAATCTATTTTTTATACTCTTACTTCACTGATTATTTCCTTGAGTAATCTCGATTTAGGCGTTCCACTTGACCTGAAAAAGATTGCGCTACATGCGCGTAATGCAGAATATAATCCAAAACGTTTTGCGGCTGTAATTATGCGTATTCGAGAGCCGCGAACTACAGCACTCATATTTTCTAGTGGAAAAATGGTGTGTACAGGGGCCAAGTCGGAAGATGCCAGCAGGTTTGTGCTCTTTCTTTTATAGTGTGTTGTTTTAACTATTCATTCTTTTTCCGATAATTCGGCTACCACGGCTACGGCTAAATAACTCAATAGAGCTCATAAGTTTTTAAATTCTTTTTTTATAATGAATGTATCATGTATATTAAGTGTATTACATAACTGTATATCATGTCGTTCGGAAATTATCTACCAAAAATCGCAAAAGTCCAGACTTCTTCCGGGATCGGAAAGCTTTTCTAGCAATACTATGAAAGGACACCGCTCTCCTGTATGAGCATAATATATGAGTAAATTTCTATTCGGCTGTTATACTTGGACGCATGAGTAGTGAATGTCCTTACACAGAAATTCACGGAGGCTTCGAGAAAATCTTAGGAGAAATCAGGGCTATCTAGAAATATTCGGCACTTACTTTTCAAACGAGTTGGTAGGTGAGAGGGGAGGGGGACGGAACTTACGTGCGTCCGAGTATGCGCGCGGCGGAGTGCGTGGTGTTTCGAACAATTCTGGCGCCTATAAATGGGGCCCAAATTTGAAGTAGAGTAGATCAGTAGTAGCAGCTGACCCTTCTAATCTAACCTACTTTGAATTTGGGCCCCAATGATAGGCGCCAGAGTCGTTCGAATCACCACGCACTTCGCCGCGCAATTTGCTGCGCGCATCCTCGGACGCACGTATTAACCATACCAGGTGAGAGGTTATCGGAACAAGCGTAAGCCATATCGTTTCTCTGGAGATATTATAGAGACTTAATTTGTTATAATATTTACAATTGTTTTAAACCTTTTCATTCAGGCTTGCTGCCAGGAAGTATGCACGAATTGTCCAGAAATTAGGATTCGATGCAAAATTCACTGAATTCAAGGTACGAATATCAATTGTAGCATGGAATCCATCATTATCTGGAAACTCTCTGTCGCGCTGGCTATGGCCGCCTTGTCGAAGCTCTCGTTCGGTGGATCGCCGGGCAACGGTCGATCCGGTGGGATCAGTGCAGGGGAGTTTTGCCGCTCGTGCTCCCTTCCCTTTGCCGCGTAGGCATGTCAGGCCTTTGCTATACCGGTTTTGCGGTTCCTTAGTGTTACTGCTTCCATATTAAGACTAATAATGAGACCGAGGGTGGAGGTGGTATAGTGGCAAGTGGCGCGCTATAACACATGCACGGTCTGGGGTTCGAATCCCTAATCGATGCCCGCCTAGGCCAACCAAGCCTTCTATCCCTCCGGGATCGGTGAATTAGTACCAGACTCGTCTGAGAGGATAAAAGCACTGATTTGTACATCGGCTGACCACCGCAAGTCATTGTATAGGTCACATACGCACTCAAGACGCCACTACGATTCAGAATGGAAGTCTGGTGCGGGGGGCATCCCTTGTAGTTTTGTAAAGAAGCTTTATTAGGCTGACGTTTCGGCGATATCGCCTCCTTCAGAGCCTGAAAGGATCATAGCAATCTGTGACTATCCGACCAAAGGTCTCCACCAACTCACCGAAGTTCGAGACCCCCAGGGCACGCAAGTGATCGGAAGGAGAGGCACTCATTGTAGCTCCGTGGAAGCTTCGAAACCACCCAGCAAATGACGGTACCAACCGGCCAGTGTTAGCCGGGGTAAATATTAGGTTGATGCATAATTATTGCGGATTTTTTCGCGGCTTTTTTTCTCCCGATAGAATTTGAATATTGAGTTCGGGTTTTTTCTAAAATGATCTATTTGATTTCTTCTACAATGTATACTCAAAAAACCATCCGCATATTCGCAAAATTAGGCTTAGCTACTTCGAGGAAGATTGGAAGGTGGCACAGTCATTCCGCGATCTCATTAACTTTTCGGCGATCAAATCGTCGATCGAACAATCAGCCAGAGCCAACCAAGAAATGGGATCTGCCCCTAAATCTGCCATATTCATCAGCAGAAACTTTTATGGATTATCTCGCCAACCGTTCATCGAAAAAATGGCTAGAGAATAGAAGTTACGTCGATTTGGATGACTTGATGGCCGATGTCGAGGCGTGGATCGCCCGTAAGGATCAAAACTTCTTCGCTTTTGGAATCCGACTAACTAATCAGTGGGAAGCAGTGCTTGACGTAGATGGTGATAAAGTTCCGGAATAATTATTTGAATATGTCTTTGCTTAGTATTTCATAAATTTTTTAAGTAAAATTTGCTGGAAAAAAATCCGCAATAATTATGCATAAACCTAATATATAGAGGCAGGTAAAATGCAGGGGAAATAGAAAGTATCGAAATAATCGTGTTTTCACCGCTAGGAAGTCATGTGTGCTTTCACTAGATCACCTAATGAACTATCGCCGAAAAGTTACTGAGATCGCGGAATGACTGTGCCACCTTCCGAACTTTCTCGAAGTAGTAAAGCCTAATTTCGCGAATATACGGATGGTTTTTTGAGTATATTCTTGTAGAGGAAATCAAGTAGATCATTTCTAGAAAGAACCCGAACTCATTATTCAAATTCGATCAAGAGAAAAAAAGCCGCGAAAAAATCCGCAATAATTATGCATCAACCTAATAATAATAATATTTACCCCAGCTGACACTGGTCGGTTGGTACCATCACTTGCTGGGTGGTTTCGAATATTCCACGAAACTACGGTGGGTGCCTTTTCATCAAGGTGTTGCCGTGAAGTAAAGTCGTGCGATCGCAAATGGTTAGGTGGCTGCTTATGAAAATCAAATAGTAACATGCATTCGGATGAGCCGCAGTTAAAGGGGGGGGGGGGGGGGGGGTAGTGTTCATATATTTTCATGTGATGTTAACGCTAAAACGAACATATGTCGTTTGATCCGGTGAAAGTGACAGTGCGCATAAGCAGTTAGCTTGCAGCAGCATAGCTGCTTTTGTAACTTGCACCTTGTATCGAACATGTTGTAGCTGATCTTCATTTAATTCTGACTGCAGAATGAGACAAAGCGGTTCCTTTTTGATTGATGCATTTCAGGTGCAAAATATGGTAGGATCGTGTGATGTCCGATTTCCCATTCAACTAGAAGGTCTCTGTGTGACGCACACTCAGTTCAGTACTTATGAGCCTGAGCTTTTTCCTGGATTGATCTATCGAATGGTTAAACCTCGTGTCGTTTTGTTGATCTTTGTTTCGGGCAAGGTGAGGTTATTTTTTTTATAATACATTTCTTTTCTTCCTTCGGATATCGCTTGTTGTTTTTACCATATTGCGTTACCGTAATCTTTTTCTTTGTTCAGGTTGTGATTACCGGGGCTAAATTCAAGAAAGATATCGACGATGCCTTCAGCCAGATCTATCCAATTTTGAAAGGATTTAAGAAGTAAACGCTTTTGTGGGACAATTATTCACAGCAGTTATTACAGATTGTTTTATACCGTAACTGCCATTGTTAATGGGGGTTGAGCAGAAACTAACTTTATCTGGAAAGTCTACTAGATTCATATACTTGAAGAGATTTACTATTGCACAGGCCTGATCTGACGGTGTACGTGTTTTGAGAGCAAAAGAGCAGCGTGTGCGCTTTTCTCAACTTGATAATTTATGTTTTGCGTTTTATGCTATGTTTTTCATGGTTATCCATGCTCAGTTTGTTTTAGCTATTTCTAGTTATTGATGTTAGTGTATATATGATTATTCGTTTTCCGAACTTATTTTGTTTGAATAAATAGGTTATGGTTATCCATGTTAAAGTTTGCTGTTGATTAGGAGATCTGCAAATGTTCACACGATTGGTGTACCTTCGTTGAAGAACTATTTCTTACGCAGTTGACTTGTACATGATTCGGTCATAGAACTCAACCTCCAAAGGTAGTTACTGGTCTTACACTATACTCTCACTGATCAGGGAAGGTAATAGGCTTCCCTCATTATGCTATGAGCAATTGCAGCCGGCATTGCCGGCTGCAACAGCTCCCCCTCATGAGGAAGGCTTATCCTCTCCGATCAAAGTAAGGCCTCCCTCATGAGGGAAAAGCAGTTGGAATTTGATACCATTGGTGCCAAGGCTAAATTGCTGGGGGTGGTGCCGACGCTGTCCGTGGAAACCTGCCTACATATGTTGTAAGATGATTTCAGGAATGACCGATGTAACTTGGGAACGTCTCGAAGCTGCTCATGACATTCCCTCTTTACGCGGCTTGCTTAGTGAGCTTCCTCATGATGATCTATTTCTCGTCGCCCAGGAAGCTTTTTACGACGTGATCGGAGCCAATTTCGCAGGCTGTAATAGTACGTAGCTTTTTACAGTTTTTCAGATAAATCCAAGTAACTGCCATAGTTTCCGGGTAGAGAGGGTAATGATCAGAAGTACTTCTATTCCATCAGGTACTCTACTTCTGAGGCTGTAGGTAATTTCCTCATAAAGCGGATCGTCAAGAGAGCTGGGATATTATCCCACCTTCTAATCCAACTCATGTTCGAGGAAATAAAAAGGCTTCTATTCCAACGGAACGTTGTTAAGTGACGGTGATTTGGAGTTGTGCCAGTTGCTTGCTTGTTACATGCCTTTTAAAACATGATTTATATTTTAGGCTGAGTGTCATCATTTGATTTTTTGGTTGGCCTTTACTGCTTTACTTTAAGCATCTCCCTCTTCGATCCCATCCTTCCTTGAAAACGAGCTTGCGCTGCTGAAATTCGATGTCAATGAGCCTTATGCAAAAGCCAGGTATGATTTTCATCACATTTTCTCTCAGTGCTTTGAACGCCTTAATATGATGATGAGGAGGGTACTAGCTAGACAAAAACGAATTTCTACTAAACCTCTTTCCCATCTCATAATATTTTCTTGGTTTCTCAGTACCATATTTGCCAGAAAAAAAACAAGCCAAAGTTCCCAGAGCTTCACCGATCTTTACCGGGCGCTGTTGTTTTATGGTCACTCCAGCGTCTAACTCAAGACCTGTATCGGGCCTCATGGCCCTCTTTCGGCCTACAAATGGTGTGCCTGTACGAAGGTTCATATAATCAAATAAAATCCTTCTCATCGATGTTGTATTTTGGACATAATTTGGAATTTCGTTCTTACTATACCAATAACTCATCTGATCAAGCTTTGCATGGATAACCTCTATATTAAATGAACTCTGAGCTCTAATAAACTCGAAAATGTATTCATAATAACCACTTTTAGCAATTATGTTCCGAAATGTCCATCCAAGTATTCAATGGTTTCAAGTCATTTTCTTTTTAGGCTGCTCTCTCATCTTTTATTTGCCAAAATCGCTATTGTGGATCAAAAGGAGTTAAGAAAGAACTGCAAACGTGCTAGTTTGTTAGCTTACAGGTAATTGCCACGACCGTTTCCCTAGAACTATTTACTTACAGTATCAACACGATCTCTTTCAGAATTGTTTTGCTGTGGCAGAAAATACTCGCTGAGCCGTCTGTAGATCTGAAAGAACTGATGGATGACATTGTGAGTAGAAGCATCGGTAAAATTTTTGAGTTTGGCTCTCTGCTAAATAAGTGATTTCCATCTGAAGCAGAATCTTTTAGGCTGAAACAGTAGAACATAGCGATCTAGAATCTGAAGAGAATATATTATATTTGCTTGAAAGAGCCAATTCTCACCTGATCTACTTCGAGTACGATAAGTGCGCCGATTGTATCCAGTGAGTTTGCTCTCTTAAACTTCGTTCTTTGTGATGTCCCCTTTTCATTGTTTCTGATGTAAAGTCTACGGCCCTACAGTCTTGACCATTAAGTATTCCGTGAATGAGTTTCCAGTGTAGCGCTAGACACTCATTTATTACATTGCGAGAAAGGCATGTCATCACGAGCTAGCAAACCAACCCTGAAAAGCCACAAATTTACCATGTGCTGAGAAATCTCTCGCAAAGAGTTTCGTAGAAGAATAGTCAGAAGACTGCTGTAGAAGTCAATAGGTCAATGCTGGCTGCTTTGCATACCGTTTGCGATCGCTCAGAGAGATGGCACCAACCTCCATGCCACCTGCTGAACACCTTATCCGTTGAAATGTCTTTTACTAATGGATGAGTTTGTATGAATTCCTGCATTTTCAAAGTTTTAGGCATGCGATAAAGCTGTCAAACCTCAATATGGAATTGGCAGGGAAGCTTGGAAAGCGTACTCGTTTCCAGCAGCGTGACATCGCTCAGTTGGTGCTCAGCGCGGTTCGTTGCCCCTTGTAGCAATTTCGTCTAAGTTTTCGTTCACTTTCGAATGACTCCTCTCTCAAGGAGTCTGCAATATCTAGCCCAACCTCCGAGGATCTCGACGTCCCCACGAACTGTGCTCTGAACGATGATACCCTACTCGAAAAGGTCAGTTTTTTTTTCAAGAATTAAGTCACAGGTTTGCTGTGACTCTATTTCTTTGAGCGAGCAATCAATGCTTCCTTTCTCCCTCAAAGTAGATTATCTTGCGTTGACGCACCATTGTTAAGATTGCATTGGCTGAGGGAGGCGACACAACCAAGCCGTTGTCTCCTCTACAGTTGGCTGTCGTATTGGCGTTGTATAGATTGGAGAGGAGAAGTGAGCACTGTGATGAACTGTTCATGGAGAGAGCAGACGCTTTTTTGGAAGCGGTGAGTGCTTTGTTTTTTGTTTGCATTTTTTTGCTAGTTTGAATACTATGAGAGAATGAAAACTCTAGCTTGCCTTCACGGGATTCCATTGGGGCTTCGCCTCCAGTCTATGCTTTCGTTTTTTTGCTGCATGCTTTTGTTAGAAATGCCGTTTGTTGTTGTGTTACCGCCGCCTCTTACATAAAGTGGCGAACTCCAATACGGAAAAATTGGTCAATAAATGCTATGCTGCGTTTCCAGATAATCCGGCAACGGCGTGGTTGGGCAGTTCAGGCTGCAGCATTGTTGGCGCGATGTGAGCTGGAGCGAACGAAAAAACGACGAGTAGAACGAGCCTGTGCGCAGTCGGAGTTGATTTGCAAGCTCATTGACGGAGTGGATGATGAGGTAGATTTGTTAATAACGAAAGGCTGCTTTTAGTGAAGGCTGCTAACAAAGTAGCTGTTCCATCCTTTGCACTTTTCGAGTTTCTCCATGGAACACTCTTCCTGTCATTTGCGATTTACTGCCTTTTAATCTTTATGATCTCAAGACACGTGTTGGAACTTTACGCAAAAATCATGTGAGGCAGGTCCAAATTAACAATTTTCGCGCAAGCCCCGTCCTCTGTGGGCGGAACCTAGACCTGTCACCTACCACTAGCGTTCCTATTTTTCCGCCTACATCTCTGCTGAATTTGACCGCCCAGGTCCACGAGAACAGGAGTGGACTTCGCTTTTCGCGCAAGCCCCGTCCTCTGTGTGCGGAACCTAGACCTGTCACCTTCCACTAGCGTTCCTATTTTGCCGCCTACATCTCTGCTGAATTTGATCGCCCTGGTCCACGGGAACAGGAGTGGACTTCGCTTTTCGCGTACGCTCCGCCCACAATGGGTGGAGCCTTGCTTGGGTCACGTGTACCCAAGAAGTTCGGCTCATTCCTCCTTGCTCCAACTTGTCTGAGGTGTTCCAGTTGATTTTAAGTGGCGCCGTGTAAGATAGTTACTGAAAAACAGGCAAGCTGATAAACAGGCCTTTGTGATTTATATGTAGTAAGGATATTTCATGATCAGGCCACACATTTATTCGAAGATTGAGCAGCTACTTGACAGCATTTCATTTTGACATTGTTGCCTTGTTTTTTAATCATGTTTGCCTAAGAACGTCACTCTGACACGTATTACATATCATTTACCTTGTTCTAGACACCGATTGATGTCAAGAAAAAGCGCTGCGACCTCGTTTTAGCGTCTGGTTTGGAACCGTACTGGAGCGCCTATTGCATCCATGCCGAAGCATTACAATCTCTTGGATGCACGTCGGTGAGAATCACAGGATTCTGTCTCGTTGTTGAACATCTGCTTCTTTCTTTGAGTTAGATTTCTTCACATTGAATGATTGTGCCAAATTCAGGAGGCGCTGTTATTGTACGAAAATTTGGAAATGTGGGATTGTGTTATTGAATGTTTCAAAAAGCTGGGTCAACTGGAAAAGGTCTGTGATGTTTTCTCAAAGAATTATAATAGGAAAATAAGATAGATTGAAACCAGTTCGGAAGGAAATGGGCATTCTCCTGAAGTAGGAATAATCAGTGATGCTGTCTGGTTAGATATATTGGCTAATTCAAAAATGACAGCTTACCTTTGCGTACTGCTCAGGCAATGCCCAAATGGACTTCAGTTGTTAGCTTTATCCAGGAATATCCGTTTTCAGGCAGAAGCACTGATTCG
The DNA here is from genome assembly GCA_000469685.2 of Haemonchus contortus. NCBI lineage: Eukaryota > Metazoa > Nematoda > Chromadorea > Rhabditida > Trichostrongylidae > Haemonchus > Haemonchus contortus. The sequence continues at coordinate 13,358,889 of LS997564.1, forward strand.
TCGTTTATTGAAAGAAAGGCCGAATGATTCTATGCTTTATTGCCTTCTTGGAGATATAACTATGGAGCCTAGTTACTACGAAACGGCGATGAAGGTTAGAGCTTTGTCTTGTCTCTCTTTAGATTCACTTCATTACTACTGATGTAGAAAGACTAGAGAGCGTCATATTAGAAAGAAAATATAGATAAGATTCTAAAAATGACTGGAGGACGGCTCGTTTTCAAGTAGCCCATTTTACCCACTGTGGATGAGCATTGACCAGGAACGTCGTTCGAATCGCTCTGTATCATCCAATAAGAGCTTAAGAACTCAAATAGCTGCGATTTGTATGAATTGTTTCTGAAATTTTTTTTTTCAAAAAAATCGAAAAAAAGTATTAAAACTGTTGGATCGAATTCACTGCTACTGAAGGAGTGAAATTTATTCAATGAATTAACTTTTGGTGGTATTAAGATGACCAATGACCGAAATGCTCGTGCTAGAAAATCGCTGGGTAATTTGATGGTTCTTCGGAAACAGTTTGAATCTGCCTATAAACATCTACGAAGGAGTTTGGAGCTGCAACCCATACAGGTCTTTTCTAACTCTTGTTTTTATTTTTTGAATGAATTTGTTCTCGCTCTTCGAGTAACACATACTTTGCCCTACTAGTGCTCAGTAATTATCCACGTACTTTAGAATGCTTGTTCCCGCCGAAGCATTTTTTTAACGGAAATGTTTGACGACCGGAATTGACCCTTCTAGGAGATTTTAATTCGAGCTGTCAGCTTCTGTTGACAGCAGTAGATGAATTTCGGTGTACGTCCAAAACATCGAATAATGTTTCAGCTGGGTGTCTGGTTTAATGCGGGATACTGCGCGTGGAAGCAAGAACAGTACGCCGATGCGGTCACCTGTTTTCATCGATGTGTAAGCTCTTATGCACTGTTTTTAATCTGTGCTCTTTCACTGTGCTACTATTGCTCTTTCAGGTGAGCTTAGAGCCGGAACATTTCGAGGCTTGGAATAATCTGTCTGCTGCCTATATCAAATTAGGCCAGAAAGAAAGAGCTAGAAAAATCGTCCAGGTACTATTCCACCCTTTTATCTTCTACCTTTTCTGCTTTCTCTTGTGCCATACTTTCATTCAGAAGTACGCTATTTATTCGCTATGTTTTGCAGGAAGCTTTGAAGTTTAACTATGAGCATCCGAAAGTCTGGGAGAATTATCTGCTTCTCTGTGTTGACACTGCTGAGTTTGATCAGGTATGAATTTAATTATTTGTAATTTCGTTAGTTCTTCAGCACAGACTTTCTTCATGCCAGCTCTCAATTGTTTTTACTGATCTCTCTCTATCTGCTCCTCATTCCACTAAGTCTCATTGTCGAACGCGAGCCTGAGGTCGCCTGTGCGCGACGCGAAAGTCGCCCATCTCCGCTATTTAGCTCCGGAGACATCATGTTCTTCGATCTAAATTTGAAAAATCTAAAAATTCGTCCAGAATTTCATTTCCTGTTTGTGCAACTAATAATTCTAGGCAATCAAAGCATTCCACAGGTTGCTCGATCTGAACAAGCAACAAAAGGACGATGAAGTGCTTGAGATCATCGCATCGAATGTTTTACGTTTGACCAAAGAGGTAATTCCTCCTTTTTCGAATCTCATAATCAGCTTTTTTAAATTGAGGATCGTCTAGGCATCGGATGAGCCGTCCAAGCTTCAAGCAAACAATCTGAAATCGGAGCTGGTAAAATTGTTTGGCCGCCTCAGCTCTGTGCAAACACTATCGCCGAAGGTTAGCTAATTCTAAAGTAGCGAAATCCCTACCTGTACTTCCTGGACTCTTTAGCCGGAAGGGTCTTTTTTCTTTACTTCATTCAAACGAGTGGTCTACTGAATGTTAGAGCCTTTTTTTAAGGGTGAGAATTTTCATTAGTGAAATTTGCAATCTTATCAGAACGCCCATGTTTTAATGAGGAAGGAATCAAATCCGCTACCAGTTGAGTAACCAGTTGTGAATTAGTTCACCTCCTTAGGTAACGATGAAACTGAATTTAATCAGATTTTTTCTCTTCTATGAGAAATCTCTCTTCTCTTTCTCTTCAAAAAGAACCTGAGTATTGCCCAAGTAGAACCTTTCCCATTGATGTTTTGGAAATGCTGATCTGCTAATTCGATTTGAAAAGTAGAATTATGATTCAAGATCTCAGAAATGAAGTTGTAGTATGTATACTACGGGTGATTATCAACCATTGTTCTCCTGGAATTTGATTTGGTACAACAACCTAAGTCTAGGGATGGAAATTGTATGCTTCATTGAAGCGACCTTCCGATGACAATATTGAAGAAGGAGAGAAGTATGTGCAGCTTCTAGAAAGATCTCTTCTGGCTGAATCCAACAAGCCTGTGAGTTCTTAGACGATAAGTTAACATTTTTTTCATTCGATTTTCAGTTTTCGTAGCATTTAAATAGCATGTAGCATACGTGCAATCTGCTATACAGACAAAGGAACAAGGGTATCGAGCCGGTGATATCATGCTAGATCTTCTAGAACTGGAGTAAAGACGTTGAATCATGTTGTTCCGTGCTGTCATCGGCTGTAGAGCTAGCTTCAGAACGTCTTCGATTTGCAGCACTCAAAGGAGAGGAAGCTTTGAAACAGGTCTGCATCCATGAGCTTGTAACCGCCATGTTCTTCGACTGATCTTGCTGATTCAGGCGAAATCTCGCGTTCGCATGTCGTTAAAACCGTTGGTTACGATCGCAAGGAGAGAGTACGGTAGCCAAAACAAGGAGAATATGAGCGAGAAATGGGAGACTGTCAACGAGTGTCTGGATAAAGCGGATAGCATGTTGCGGGAAGTGTCTTTATGATTTTTGTTGTTGTTGTTGTGAAAATGCGACCCATGGCCCACAATCATGTTCAATGTAGTTGGTTGGTAGCAGGAGCTGTTGGCAACTGGGTAAACCTCCTGGTCTGGCCCTGTACCATGTTTACAAGGATGTTTACTGTGGTGTCAGCATGATTGTTATGTTGTTGAAAAATTTCACGTCAATCTTGTCTGTTGGTTGTTTTACCAGTGATCTTGAATATTCATAAAGAGATAAACTTATCAGAATCATCTTCATATTCGGTATTAACCTACATATACTTATGGTTCAACTAGTTCTATTCTCAGAGTAACATTGCCTAGAGAATTCTCTCGCTTAATGAACCATGAGAGTCTCGTAAGCCTGGCAATCAGTGCGATTAGAATGGACTTGTAGGGTTTTCTTAAAATTGGGAACTTTTCGAATGCACACTGAAAAACTTCTTGAATGCGGAAGAATTTATCCCTTATATACTCTGTACATGAAATTTCGACAATGGAACGCAACAGCTTCGGCAAAAAACGAATTACTGTTGATTCTTGCCGTCTTATGAATAAACCATTACCGAAAGTTCAAAGCTGTTTTCGTCGCTTGTCAGTACACGGTCGTTTGCACCATTCGAGTCGTTTCATTGTCGAGTTAAGTCGAAGACCAACGGAACAATTGCTGAACACGGGACAACATATGTCTGGTGCACAGCGTAGGCCATGTCGACGAATGTCTGCCTTGACTTTTGCAACGTCATCATGGGTTGGTAGATCGTCTAGAAAACGAATACTTCTCATTATTTTTAATTAATTATTATAACGGTGGTGGCGGGTGGCATAGTTGCAAGTGGCCCACTGGCATGGTGCTGGGATCGAATTCAGTATCGGTACTTGTCCCGCCATCGGCTTTTTCATCCCTCCGTTCAATCAGTACCAGACTCGTCTTGGAGGATGAAGGCACTGATGTGCACAGGCCACCGCAAGTTGTTGTATAGGTCACCTATGCATTCAAAACGTCCCTACGATACTGAAGGAAATTTGGATGTGGGAGGGTATTCCAAAAACGGGATCGCTTAACTCCAAAGACGTTGTCATTTATCTTTTCATTTTTGTTTAGTTATCGTTTTATAATTATTTTGTTATAAATGTTTTTGTATAGATCGTGATCATTACTGTTGAAAAAGGAGTAGTTGCGTTTCCTCATGTGGTTGCTGGTTCTCTTGATAAACCGAGGCCCTATGTCGAAAGCAATTAGGTCCCTGAGATCTACCTGATTCACTTTGTTGAGTTGGGATAGTTTTTTTATCCTCTTCACAATGTCGGCTTTGAAGGCCGCAGTCCCCGTCGTGACAGTCTCTTCGTCGATGTTGCAAGCCGTCTTCGCATTTCGACCATTCTGTTTGCGTTTCTGATGCGACCACCAACTTTTCAGGCATAACTAGAAAGTTGAAGGAACTGATTCAAATTCATTCAAGTTTCCAAAAGGGAAAGCTTCAAGTAGACCTGGTTAAGTGAAAATAAAAGTTTACCGAAGGTTTTGGCTGCATGAGCCCGACGTCGTAGAGGTTTTTGGCAACCGATCTCGAAGTAATCCACGATGTCAGTGTTTTCTTCAGCAAACAGCTCGCTTTGCGTATGGCGGTCTTCCGAATTTAGAATACAATTCAATTGAGCTTCCTAAATTATCATTTCATGCTCGTGAATATATTATTCACAGCAGACCGAAGGCTTGTGGGATTTCAGTAGGGTCATGAATGGACTGGGAACTCCATGGACCGCTCCGATTTTTGTCTGTCCGTTTTATCAGTGACAGGAAGCTCTTGAAAACTGTTTTTAGGCAGTGGAATAACAAGGGTCCTTAACTTTGAGCAAAAATCATTTCCACAGGGTCCTCGCTGAGAGGTTATGGTCCATGGATCGACTAACGTACCTACCTCAAAGAAATACATGCCGCTAGTGCAGTTGAAGCCGAAGGTGCCGAAGCTGTCAAGGCATTGCTCGAAACAGGATTCAAATGAGGTCGTATCGGCAACCGCCTCAGCGAATCCGACAAGGACCATTTGTGGGAAACGTGTGAACGTAGGAGAACAATTCCTGAAAGAATTATACTGCTTGAACTGTACCAAAGGAGGTTGTGCTTGAAGGTAAGAAATAGTTTCGAGCACTTCTGACAAGGACTTATGCCACTAGGACGACTCTGTGGCTTCCGTGTAACTGGCACTGTCAGATCGAGAAAGGGCCTACGTAGATAGGGAGCTCAAGGATTGTTTCGGCTGCATGTCATGCCTAGGGTCGAAAAGATTCAACGGCGCTGCACAGGCTGCATGCGAAAGGTAGCACCCCTTGAAAGTAGCCCTGTTTCTCGCCAAGTTGGCGAATATCTCGCTTTCTTCATCACCGGAACACTAACCTCCACCAACATTTCCGCTTCCCTACTCGAAAAGGGTGCCTCAAAACTGAATTGAAGGGGACAAGATGAGACAGTACGACAATTTCCAACAAACCTCGTCGATTTTTCCGAAACGCAGATCTTCTCGTAGTAGAACGAGTCATTCCTTTGCTGTAGTTGGCCATTTCCTACTGGCACGGCGGTCTCTGCGGAGAACGAGCACGTTGACCCAGAGAAATCGAACGATCGGCAGTCCAGAGGTTGTCCCTCAATCTGAAAAAGTGTTCAGTCGCAGTGGATTCCGAGGAGTGAGGTCGGCCAAGTATAAGATTTCTATCATGGGTCGTAGTTGTCTTATTTTTTCTGCGTGAGAGTCTGGTTACAAAACTTAAGGAAGACGAAGTTACGAGCATATTTTTCCTCCTTGGACCGCGCTATCGACGAAAGAGCCGGTGGACAGTGTTTAACCTCTGCTCAATTGGACAAACTCACATTATTCTTTTCACAGGCAGCTACACATTCGTTCACATCGCCTACTTGTATCGTTATGTCATCGTTTTTGAACAGCTCAAAGCCTTCTGTGCGGAGGAAGCTGAAATGAATTCTTTCCTTACATCTGATGAAGAATTAGAAGATTTGCATGAAATTTAGGATGGTCTAGAAGAGACTTTCTGAGTTATCTGCCCCCCCCCCCCCTCTCCCATTCAATTTATGATGGTTTCCGATGATGGATAGATCGTTTCTTTCAAAATTTTGACTCGCTGCCATTTGGTGACAAGGCTCAGCCACCCCCCCCCCCCCTCCTTTCAGCACAGTTTTGCCCTTTTTCAACTGGCATGCCTGCTTTTGTCCCTCTGCACGGATCTTCAGGCAGTCTTTTCACTCATCTTCCATGTCAGCTTTACTACAACTGGAGCAACTGTGAAATTATTGCCCCATATTCCTTGCCTCTCCTCAAGGAATTCTTAAACTCCCTTCCTCCCTTTTCCCCTTTATTCCAATATTATCCATGTCTCTAGGCCATTCTGGAACAGAGTGGTTTTTAGTTAGCACATTAGGTAATGATCACTGAGGGGCCTCTGCTTGACTCTGTTGTGCTCAGCACGCTTTGCTTGGGGCCAAAACAACCTTCTATCGGTGTCTCGTGCTGTTGTATACTCTTGCCAATTTTCTGCGACTATCTGGCTATCCTAGAGCTGACCAATGGATTTTGATAGTGGGGCGGCGGAAGCTGAATTTGCCATTTGGGCAGTTCTTAGGAAGTCTCGCGTATTTCCACTAACAACTTACGTCTTTTCTCATATCTTAGGAAATCCTCTTTAGGGTACTGCTGCTCTAATCACTGTGCCTGAATCTCCTCCATCTTACTCGCGGACCTTTAGATCACCCTTATTATTCCAGGCTCCTGGACCGTGTTGGTATTAATTTACAAATTTTTCGATTCTGATTACCTTGTCTCGATGCATTCCACTTCCATCTATCTGAGCGGAGATCCGCCTGTCTCACTTGGGTCGCTGCTTTTTGACCCGTGTGTAACCACCCACTCTTCACATGAGCTTTCCAGGCGCTTCTCCAGGTAGAGAGAGTATCTCTCGCAGATTCCCCTCATAGTTGCTATCAAATTGGCAGCAGCACTCACCTGATTCTCTTGCCGGCAGGGCAACGCATCGTTGTCAATTCTGGCAGGTCCGGTTGGTTCTGTTCGATAAGATCGTCTACCAACGTCTTCACAATATCACCAGATTCATCTCGTCGATCCACCTTTGAAGCGCGAAGTGTCGCTGAAAGTGTTATCTGCTTTAGTGACTTATTAACAATGACAAGGAACGAACGGAAAAGTAGCGTAGTTGCGTAGTAGTAGTTGCGAGTGAAGTCACTTAGTAAGAACCTATGACCCCCCCCCCAAAGATAGCACAAAAGCCCCTTTTGTTTTGAGAAACGACGTAGATAGGGTGCAATGAGGGCCCTCAAAACCGGCTCGGTCGACATTCACATGCGGACGAAGTCTGAGGGTTTTTTAGAGGCTGTAGGCTGTAGAGGTTGCATCATTCCCACCGGGGCGCGGATGTTACACGCAGCTTGCCCACTGTAGCCAGCTGTACCTTTGGCACTTATATCTAGAATGATCGTCCAGTGACCTTTTCGTGCAACTTCTGTCGAAACGTTTCCCCCCAATCCCTGATTTTACTACCTTTTCAAAGCCTTATGTTTCTCTGAATGAGCCGAGTTTCGCGTTTTCTGTGTCACTTTTGCATTAGTATGGACCATCGGTTCCATTAACCGTCAGAAAATACTAGGTTGATGCATAATTATTGCGGTTTTTTTCGCGACTTCTTTTCTATCGATACAGGTTGAATATTGCATGCGAACTTCAATAAAGATAGCCCTGTTGCTTCCCTTGACAGAAATATATCCGGAAGGTCGTCTACATATTCGCCGCTTCATGCTCTACTACTTCGAGGAAGGTTAGAAGGTGGCAGAGTCATTTCGCCATTTCGGCGATCCTTTCGGTGATGTAACAGTCAGAAAAGCCAAGTGAGAAAATGAATTCGCTTCTGGATCCGTCGTATTCCTCGTCTATCAATTCCAAATCTAACTCCCATGAATCATAACGTATAATGTTCGTTGGAAGATTGGCTAGCGAACGGAAGTTACGACGAAGATGATGACTTGATGGCCGATGTCAAGGCGTGGATCGCCTCCAAGAATCGAAACCTCCTCGCCTGCGGAATCCGACGGCTCAGCAAATGAGAAGCTGTACTTTAGCTAGATGATGGACAGGTTCTGGAGTAATTATTTGGTCCGCAAATTATTGTGAGCCGTACTTCTAGCCGAGCCTTTTCTCCCTATAGAATTGTTTCTGTGATTTCTCCACAGTTAAAATTCAAGCTCCGCCTTATACCATACCTGCAGCCATAAGATCGAAAAGATCCTGCGTAAGGCAAAATAAGGGGCCAGAGATTGTATAGTGTGAATGCTACACTCCGAGTGGATGAGTTTTAACGGCGTTGTAAAGTCTGCATTATCTCGAGGGACTCCTTGTAGGAAATTCAAACAACTTGTCATGGCCCATGGCAGCAGTGAAAGACAGTTTCGGACGATTTCGGCTTGTATAGTAGCTCTTTGCGCAGTTGGAGCTAATGAAGTCTCGTCCAAAAACCCCTTACATGCCACTCCCTTCCTGGTAATATTCTGCGAAGTGGGCGGATTTTCGCACTTTCTTCGCCCCAGATGTATTGCTCTACGTCAGCTCTTCCACTTTTCAACATGAAAAGGGTATCTCAAAATTATCGTACACTGTGCCTTCAAATGAGTGAATGTTGTGAGTGTCGAAGCTTAATGTAGCCCATTCAGGCAATCTATCCATTGTTCTTACCATTAGGCTAACGTGACATTGCTTGAACTTACAATTTCGAAGTTTCATGAATTCTTAAGCACATACTCTATTTTTTGTTACCGCGCAAAAACTCGAGTAGACCTAGTAATGAACATATGTTCAGTTCTTGATTCTCTTCCCCTAAACTCACGAATACGGTCAGGTGGTTCGGTTGCGTAGTAAGTGGTTGATGCCGGTGTTGTCGTAGTCGTGGTTGTAGAGCTTTCGAGGTAGCTGAATGTTTATCATCAGAACTGGTGATCAACATAATGGACATAGATCACAGACAAATAAATAACAACGAGGAACAAAAAAATAGGGGTATAGGTTCAAGCAGTCGGAAATCTTATTGAAAATTGAAGTTTCTATTCGTCTTGTCTCATGGCCGACATCACATGGCCCAGAATAAAATCATATCAGCTTTCTGGTCTAAGGCATCTATCTCTTTTTAGACCCTACCGCACCTTACTTCAATCTTAAGTATCTAGTTGTACCTATCAAAGAAACACAGTGGCTAGGCACGTCTCACCCTGCTTGCACGATTTGCTTGAACTAAACCCAGGGCTCGCAGTGCGTTTTTTATCAGGCTACTCTCACTAACGATTCGCTACCAGTCTTAATGAATAACGCTTATTCTCACACAGTGAATTATCGTGAGAGTACAGAATGATGAAATGTCTTACACCATCGATTTCAAGAAAGCCTTCGATGCCATCGAGACAGAAGCAGTAATTAAGGCCCCGGTTTCTTAGGGTGTTCCTATCTTTCAACCCATCATCACTTGGTTTGTACATGAGTTTTCATACGCAAGGATGACTTCTTGTTACCGGCTCTTACCTTTCAATGAAAGCCCTTTCATTACACACTATTGAAGACCTCTAAAGATTGGATATGAAAAAAAAATTATTCTATACCACTCACTTTAAGCACTGTAGAGCATGGCTTGGTTCAAAATAGTCTCTGGACTGGAACTTCAATAGGCGTGCCGGAGCCTGGTCGCCAACATGTGGGAAAAGGTCGCAGACCTGGAATTTTTTATGGATTCGACTTGAAGCTATCGCAGAATGAGTATGGCTGCTTTCATAGTCCACGACCAGTCGCGCGACCCACCTCGCGAGCGACTGGTCGCTCGACTGATGGCGCGATCTGCTCGGGACCGTCCACGGCGGCACCCATAACTAGCGCGGCCTCCTCGACCGATCGAGCGAAGGGTGGCGCGACTAGTCGCAAAATCGTGGACTATGAAAGTTGCCTATGGTGGGAAGCAAAAGGCAAATACCTGATTAAGATTATCGTAGACAAATGAGCGGCAGCTGTAGACTCCAGTTTGACTATGAAGGCAGTGAGCTTTACATTGAAGTAGAGACATGGATGATCTGGAAGAATGACCTGACTAACGACGAAGCTGGCTTTATCGACTCTCCCAGCTTGACCGAAGTCTGTTCACAGCAACGATGAATGACAATGAATGACAGCAATGTTTTCAAAATTTGCAGGTCAGCACGGAAATAAACAAATAAATAAATAGTAAATAAAATTGTTCGTAATAAACGGCCTCACCCGGACTGCGAGGAGGTTGCTTCGAAAGATCTCTTCTAACAGTATGAGCTGCGATTACTGTAATTCGCTAAAATTCAAACTACTTACCGTCTTTCGTAAGGCTGTGCATTGACAATGATACAGTTCGGGTAGCGGCGAAAGCAGGGATCGTCTAAAAGGTTTTTTTCAAATGCTGACGGATTATGAAAGATGATAGGTTTCAGTCTGTCTGGGGAGTGTATACTTGTCTATTCATTTACACATTCCTTTGTTTGTCTTTTTATTTGTCTATCTATTTATTTACTGATTTCTTAGTTTTCCATCTACGCAATACAAACATCTGTTACCAAGGGTGAGTTCCTGAATGTAAGAAAAATAGAATGTAAGAAAAATAAGGGAAATGGGAAGGTTGTACAGAGTTTGAATCAGAAACCCTCGAAAACCGTAATCTTACATCAGTTTCCTAAGTAATGTGTAGAACTATGTAGTGGCTACTGTAAGCGCCCTAGCTAGTATTTAGGTTAGTAAAATTAAGTAGTAAAGTAACTAACTGGTGTCTGGTATACCAGCGATCACTTGGCGATTTTGTGGAGGATCTCGAGTGACCTGAAAATTTTCAAACAGTCAATGGCTCTGGTTTGACGATGTTTATTATAAACAGCACAAAACAAAGGATAACCTTTTGGCGTTAGTCAACCCAGTCTGAGGGATGCGTCCCGCAGACTCTGTTTGCGGTGGCCAGCCGATTACAAGTCAGTGCTTTTATCCTCCCAGACGAGTCTAGTACCAATTAGCCGACCCCGGAGGGATGGAAGGTTTGGTTAGCCTGGGCGGACATCGATTCTGGATTCGAACCTCTGACCATGCGTGTGTGAAGTGCGCCACTCGCCCCTACACCACCTCCGCCACCAGCACGAATAATATGAAAAAAACTAGTTCTCGGTTTGAAATTAACGTAATTTCGAATAGAATAAACTCAAACTGAAATCACACTGGTTGATGATACACGGGAGAGTAGCGAAGAATGGGGCCAGTGACGCAGTCGATTGTAGAATACGTCCTCTCTCCGCACTTCTACCTCTCCCACCGGGGAAGTGACCTCCGTTCCACACGATTTTCAGGCATAATTCATAACGATCATTTGAGCAAATGTTTTTCTTTTGAAAGCTTCCAGGTCGCCGCCAGATGGGGCTGGCCTCCCTACCGTGAGCAAACACATGGAAGCCTTCAAAACGAATAAGGTAAAAAGGCTAGCTTTCCTTACGCTGAATTTGGAATTTTTTTCATCGACCTGAAGAAGTGGTGGTGCAGTAGCTCGACAAAAGATCATGAGATTTGAGTCATAGTGCAAAGCAAGGAAACTTTCCAACTCAATTTCTCTATCCGGGTCTGATTTTCGAGACTTTTGGCTAGTCCCCAAAAGGGAAGGTGCAATGGTTACACACAATGCTTGGCAATACTCCAGACGATCGACGCAAAGCAACCTTTTTTTACAAAGAAATCCTACCGCGATTGCTTGAACCGGTCTCAAATTGTCAGAACTTGAGAGCTTTTTTCCTTTTTAGAGACCTAAGCACCACTTTTTTCTTTCCAAAGTCTCTACCAGGGCTTCAGCGTATGTCCATCTCGTTCCCAGTCGCTATGGTTAGTAATTGATTAGATCCAATCCAAAAATGCAGCGGACCGTAATTCCAGCAATCTTCCAGGTTAAGGAGGAAGGTCAACAATTGTGCCTTTCTAATTACTTCCTCATGGAGGCGGCTTCCGTCAGTTTTTGGGTAAACCGTAGCGAGGGCGGATTCTCAATTATACACTATCCAACATCCAAAAAAGTCACCACTGTTAGAAGAAGGGAAGGTCCCTATACAAGGAGTATTGTGAAGAGCTAAAAAGCGGGTATCGAAAGCGGAGACCTCGGTAACATGCGATTCTCTACGATACCCAACTACAACTGCTTTCCGGGTAATCGTTCTTTACAGATGGGTAGCAATCGTTACATTTGACGCGTCCAGCGGCTGCAGCTCAAATCTGACTCAATGGGTTCTTCTAGAACTTGCTGCCCGTCATTTGAGGTCTTCCATGTCCTCTGTTATCGGGAGTGCTCTCTCCAGTTGTGACTGGAAGTTGTTTAGAATAGAAGAAAATGGGCGAGTGCACTTGGGATTCCAGTCACGATCGCACAGGGTTCCCAACAATTTAGGGTAAGACGAATGCATGGTATCTGGGCCGAAAATGTCTGTTCTGAAGGTCTTTTACCGTGTGGGTGACCTCCATAAAGATGAACGCAACTGTGTTGTCGAACTTGGATCTTCATATTTCATCGATTCAACGATCACTAATATGAGATAACTATGGAGTCAATACCTTGGGTAATATTCCTCCAAGCTTGCCGTAACTGCTACCGATGGAAGTAGTGGGTGCTTCGGTCTAAAAAAATCACTTCTTTTAACTCTCTAGAATCCGTGTCAAGCCTAGTTTCAGCACGGTACCAATCCAAAAATCAGACATTTCAAGATGCAATACCTACCGATACCGCGTACTGCGTGTGGGCGAACTGGCTTGTGTTTTCAGTGCGTTTTCCTTTCTTGCTGTTGAAATACTGTTGCAAAATATCTTGGTTCTAAATTGCACACATGTTCCTTCAAAGGACATACTGATTTGAACACTTGGAAAAGTGAAACCGCCCCGAAAGGGGGGGGGGGCACTCCACTGAGTTTTTCACCTTCGCTTTCCTCGGACGTTCACCAATGGTACCGTAGGAACGGGAAACGTCGACTTGCGAGACAATATTATCTCTAAAACAGGTAAAATCGAACAAGTGAGTATCGGACCGCCTTTTTCAGAGCTTAGAAACTATGCACGAAAGAGTTTTAATATAATTCTTGATAATAAAAGATTTCCTTTTCTTAAGTAAGGAAGAAGATTGAAAGTAATTGCATACCTATGAAAAGTGTGCTCTGATGTGATGTCTTCAATCTCGTCGTCATCAAGCGAAGAAGCTGTTCGAATCGATGCCAACAGAAATATTATTGGCAGCCATCTGAATGAGATTCTGTAAATGAAAGACAAAGTAAGAACTAGAAGGGCCATCAGTCTTTAATGCCTTCAACGTCAGTTAGATTTTATAAAATGTTGTGTTCTTTTCAGAATGTTATTTGCTGCCTGAAGCTATCTCCTAAAATGATTTAGCCACCGCAAAGAGCAAGTGACCGCTTTCAATCGCTCCCCAATGAATGTACGTCTCGGGTTTGCGGCGCATCCAAGTTGCTCACTTCGTTGGGAGCAAAATACGACGTCACGCAAAATGGAATGATTTTGAAGGGTTAGGGAAATAAAAATACTTCTAAGGACACTTGAAAAGAAATAAATAAACAAAGAAGAAATAACATTATTATTACTTCTGTAAAAATTGACTTTGATCAACTTTCCCTCCGCCCCCCCTCCCCTCCACTCTCACTCCCCCTTCTCCCCCAGCCTACGCAGAAATCAAAAGGATGTCATTTTTGGTATCAAATCGAAGTTTGGGTGGGCCGAAACAAGAGATAGAAAAATTAAGGCCTTCTGTAAGTTTTCGATCCCTTTTTTATGTAGATCCTAAGCTTTTTTATGGACCTACTCAGCAATTTTTGAAGTTCATATGAATCGATGCACTCACCTTTTGGCGAACATTGAGGGGCGAGTAATTGAGATTTGAGGGTGACCCGTCCACCTCTGGTCGGCGCAGCTATTATACAGTCTCGATGTCCGTCCCAAAGAGTCGCTCTCTGAGCCGTTGAAAATGCGATTCTGGGCCAAATCGCCAGCGATTACCTCCCCTCGTCACCTGCGTGACAAAGTGCGGCCTACAACGAGATGGCTCATCAGTTACGACTAGGCGGAATCCATCCGGATAATCCCCAAGAAAGTTCTCTACGATTCCCTCTTGAGCCGGAGATCAGCCATGGAACGAGGGAAAACAATCGTTTAAGGAACTGGTGCGAAAGGAAAATCCTAACGGAATCGAATGGACAGGCAGTGGGATATCAACGTTGTGGTTATCTAATACTCACGAAGAAAACTTTCTTAGAGACCTGTTGGATGGATGTTGACGAGCTTTTGAGTAGCTGCTGAACCGACTAGCTTTTAGGAGGTCAGTGATGAAAAAGGCAGCTAAATACGATCACAGAACTCCAGTTCACCTCGTTGAGCATTCTGGAATTGCCGTAAGTTTACTAAATTGGAATTTTGGAGACCTTCAAAATTTCTAGAAACCCGCTCAAAACATTTCAGTACAGCTTTTCCGCTCTATTAAAAAAGCGAAGAGGGCGCGAATCTGATAGGGACAGGAATTGAACTACGCCATGCATTCATTATTTACATGTACCTCGGATCAGTTAAGAGTTGCTTCTAATTGTATGATCAGTGAGAAGGAAGTTTTCCTTTACATCTCGGATGATTTTGAAGGCCTCACAAAACACTTGGAGGTTAGGTACAATCTCAAGCCTTTTCAATTTTCAGAAGGGTTGGAGTTCTCGAACTCCTACCGTAATACTTTGGCCGCCCTTTACGGAAAGGTCAACCCGTATGCGGAAGGGTCATTCCTTCGGTCAACTCCTATTCTAGGATATTCTTTAATACATCTCCAACTGTAGGGAGATTCTCCGAGTTGATCATTACGTTCCCAGTATTCTCTTCCCGGTTTTCTCCATCCTCCTTTTTGCATTTATCGAAAACCTACACAATCGGTGATTGCTGCCATTGATTTCGTGACTAATTAGTTCGAAGAGCTTACAGACACAACGAAGTTCAAGGCCATGTACTGGCGAGACAACTACCGTATCAAAACTCGTAAAGCCGAGAGGACGTGAGGCTCGACACATTGTCTGCAATTCAGTAAGTCACGGCTAGCTACCGTAAGTTAATCATTTTCAGACCGTGCAATTGCCTCATAACCTTCATCATCAACTCTCTTCGTTTACATCATTTCCAGTTCTACTGTTTACGTTGATATTTTGATGTCTTCTCGAGCTCGTCACAGCTCTCAAAGAATATTGCTTCCAGTTTCCAATGGGTGTTGAGAGGCTCGAGAATGCGAATCCCCAAATTTTTTCTGTAAAACATCATAGACGAGAGACCACGGCTGATGAAATGTGAGTTTTGTCAGATGTTATTTTGGATGAGCGCAAAAACTCCCTAGGTTAGTTTTTCACTTCATTATAGAATTGATAATTAAGCCCTGTCTACGTGATCCTTGGGGTTTAGAGAGATCATTCGTCATTTCTGTTGGCCTCGCAGTATTTTTTTTATTCTGGAAATGCTAAAGCTTGTGATCTCCTATTCGGAGTTTCTTTAAGCTCATCGGTTGCCTAAAATCCATAGGATTATGTGGAGTTTATTTGTAAGAATTAGAATAGTTGGAATGTTTTTCGGTAATTCGTTTAGGTTTTCTGGTTTAGATTTGATTGGTTTAAAAAGGTACATTCTGCAGAAATCTTCATGGAGACCTTCAAAGATATATCTGGTTCAGGGATGAGTCCGTAGAAGATCCTATAGATGCTCTTGAAATATTCGATCTCATTCGCGACATCAACGACCCCGAGCACCCATACACTCTTGAGCAACTGAACGTCGTCCAAGAAGAACTCATAAGAGTGCAGAAAGATTCTAAACACACCTATGTAGATGTAAGCATTTTTTATTGCTTTCCTGATTCTTACTAGTAATTTAATCTCAAACAAGAGACCTTTTGTAGGTGCGTTTTACTCCAACGATTCCTCACTGCAGTATGGCTACCTTGATTGGGCTCGCAATCCGCGTCAAGTTGGCTCGATCATTACATCCCAGGATTAAGGTAATCACTTCCAATTCAATTCTAGCCTTGAAACCTGTTTCGGGATATTAAAAAGCTCCTCAGTAGCAGTTATAGAGGCTTCATACACTCTTACGGTCCTGACCTGTAATCGCTCATTTTTACCAATTTCTCTAAGGGCATGGTTTTTCCATAGTCTTCATCGGCTTCATTGATCATTGGCTTCATCGATCTGTTTTTCTTTTCTTATCGGTTTCTGCTGGATATGACTTTGTCAAAATTCCGAATGTGAAGGATAAGGAATGCTTTTTGTAGTGATATCTGTTTCCATAGCTCTCAAGTCTTTGTAACAAGCTGTAGTTCAGGTACGAGTCTCGATAACAGAAGGCAGCCATAACACTGAAGAAGCTATCAATCGCCAGTTGGCGGATAAGGAGAGGGTCGCTGCAGCTATGGAAAATTCTAGCTTAATGCATGCGGTGAATCAGTGCTTAGCAGAACCTGCTTAGATTGTTTTCTTCAGCACTATTTACTATGTAAGCAGACGTCTAGCTTTAGCTGTAGTGACCGAGAGTCGTGTTTGGTTGATATTTTTAATATTCAAATTTATTGTACATACGATTTGTTCAGATATAATTCTTTGAACCATACTATTGTTGCTGTTATGAGAATGAATTTATTTGAATGTCATTTTCTTTTTGACGACCATGTTGCTCATCAGCCCTTGTGCATTATTTACTTCATCATTATAGACATTTTTCGGTTGATGATTAGAAGCTTTAGATGAAATATGTCATTCGAAATATGGAGTTATGGATGCCTACTATTTTTGTCATGCGATCATTCTCTTCAAAAGCCAAATCGAATACGAAGAAATACGTTCAACGACAAATGAGGGACGAGTTTGCAGCAAAGGCCAGGGAACATTCATACAGAGCTAGATCCGCCTTCAAATTGATCGAGATGGATGATCGGTTTAACATTCTACGACCTGGTCAGTTGAACTCCAAAGGAATTCCGATTTTATTAGTCCTGTCGTTACTGAAGAGGCCGAAATACTGCCGTCGTTGGTCATTTCCCGTTTAGTTTTTTTGATTTGTGCATTTATTATTATTGTCACTGTTGAGATCATAACTCATTTTCGGTTTTTCCGTTGATATCCTCCCTAAACCATACTTTTCAGTTTAGGCATAACTGTATTAGATGTTGGATGTGCCCCGGGGTCATGGAGTCAGGTGGTTGTTGAAAGGTGTGAATTAAATAAGAAGAACTCCAGTGGATATTTATTGGGACTCGATTTACAGGTAAGCCTCTTTGAAGTTGCGGAATTTCTTCGCCGATTGTGAGTCGAACGGGCTTTCTGTATAAGTGTTTTTATTGAATCGAATACTATTTGATATGTTGTGTTGAATGTTATGTATGCCTAGACCTCCGGTGCGAAAATATGCTTATTTCCTACATTTCCCTGTTGGCCCCGTTTTGAAAGCGAAAGTAGTTATAAAGGTGAAGAGCCTGTAGCTGTAGCTACGGGGTCTATTTCACCAACACAGCCATAGCAGGACAAATGCGTGTTGTCTTCCATTCAATGGTTAGAAACTTGACCAATGCCTTCGAAACCTTGATCCTCATAGGTTCCGGTTAGTTGATCCTTGTTGCACCATGATTCAGTGAGCCGAGTAAGCTTTTCTTAGCTCAAAGGTGCATCTGATCTAACCATCCATAGCGCGACAATGAGGATATATAGCCCAACTTGGTAGTACTTCGAATCCCCTTTTTTGGCTGTATTCTCTGTGGAAGTGGTGAATGGAAAAACTTGATTTCGATATTCCGCTCAATGTGCTTTCAGTTAGTACTTCCGATACCTGGAGCTGATATCTTGTCCTCTTCCGACATTACGTCTCCTGCTGTACAGAAAATAATAGCTACAAAATTGAATGGGCGTAATGTTGATGTTGTGCTCAGTGACATGGCTCCAAACCCCAGTGGTATGTTCCGTTTCTCTCAAACGATTCTTTTCGATAATTGTCGTGCGAAGTCTTTCTCGAAACTTCCTAGCTCCCCTTTCTGAACTTAATTTTTCAACTTTTTGAACATAGTTCTTCATTTTGAAACGTGAAACTCATCTAAACAATGCTCAATGCTTGTTTTGATTGTTCCTTCACTGAGTTCTTCCAATTTTTTTTTCTAGTGAGGAATCCTATGTCCTCATGGTTTCTTACTTTCATTGGTAGTTGCACTTGTAAGCACGAAGAAGTACACTCTAACTGATCCTTTTTTCTTGCACATTATCGTTATTTCCAATTCAGATATATTTATTCTTTGTGGTTTTTGAGCTCTTCCTCTCGGTCATCTTCAAAGCTGAGAATCGACCATATCTATGATTGCCATACAGTACTGGAAGCATGGGTTAGATGTATTGATGAGATAACATTCTCAATTCTTCAGGTGACAATGCTACCGATCATCTGAGGCTGGTGAATTTGTGCAGGACAGTATTTCATCTTTTCGCTCCTAGTCAGAGGACTCCAACGGACGGCTACCAGGCTCCCAGTGAACCGCTATTTAACATTTCCTCTGATGGAATGTTCATATGTAAATTATGGGATGGTGTCGATCGACAGAGTTTCATTTTAGAGCTTTTGAAATTTTTCAATCAGGTGCGGGTATTCAAGCCTAAATCAAGCAGAGATTCCAGTGCTGAATTGTATTTGATATGTGCCTGTAAAGATAAAGAATTATAAAAGAAATCGCGTTGTGTTAAAGTTTCATTGTGTCAGATGTCAAAATCTACCTATTGTTGTGTGATATGCTTGAAAGTTCTTTGTACTGCTTCAAGTGTGCTACTTAAGGCCGCAGCTTTAATGCCGTGGAGGCATGCAGTAAAGGTATGAGTACTGGTTTCTTCAACTTGTCTCCCATTACGTTTTTTGAAAACGGTGAGTTTAGGTTGCTCTTGCGGCTGGCGAAGCAGTGGCGAAGGCGCTCTCAAGAGCAATCAAACAAGAGCTCCAACGTGAGTGTTAATTAGCTCGAGATGATATGACTTCCACATCTTTTCCTTTCATGTCAATACAAGCTTAATTTCTTTGTTTTTGTTTGTTTGTGAGCCATACAGCATATCCATAGTCCGCGATGATCAAGACGATTCGGGCAACGGGGGCAGGGACTCACAGGTGACTGATGTCAACTGCGTCGCCTCTTATCAGAAGTCAACTGACTACAACTTCTACATTGGCTGTTTTGTAAATAGTTTGCGTTGAGTACGACTTTGCAATTAGATAAAGTGGTTCCCTATTCCTTCCAGTTCCCACAGTCAGAACTTCCCTTCATATGTAATACGGTATTTTGATTAGATATCTATTTGTCAGAATGGAACGAAGCATGAAGCGATGCATGAAAATTGGCGATAAAAAAGGCACAGTTGGGCACTTAAGCCATTGGTTCCAGTGTGCCTGTCCTAGGTTACCAAGGACGTGATATGACCGTCGACTGACGTCCACGACGTACATTAAACACTGATCATCACGAAGTATGGATGAGTTTATGATTGTGCCTTCTAGTTTTAAATTTAGAAAGTCAACAAGCAGCAGCTCGACATAGTGCCAAAACTGGCCAGTCTGCTAGCGAGACTCGAGATAACGCCAACGCCAATGCCAGACTCGGAATTAGTTTAGAGGTATCGTTTTTACTATTTTGTGATGCTGCAATATAAGTTGCGCATTCAGTGTTATGAGGAGTATGACTGTAGCGGACTGTCATCTTGACAATATTAACTTTATAGGAATCTTTACAAATCCTGAATGTCAAGCCGCCTATTGATCCAAAGGAAGTCGAACAGAAATACGAGCATTTGTTCTCGATCAACGATAAGGCCAAAGGAGGGTCTTTCTATTTGCAATCAAAGGTCTGGTTTCTTACTTTGATGTCCTTTTTCGATATCGATGAGTGACGCTATTGCTCACGTTTTATCCAGATGATCACTCTTTTGCAGGTATACCGAGCTAAAGAAAGGATAGATGAGGAGCTTCGGAGGCAGTCTGAACAGCGTTCAAATAAGGAGGAAAAACAACAGGTGGAAAGTGAAAAATGATCATTGATTGTTGTGATGATTTTGTTCTGAAGAAACTCCACTTTCTTCGAATAGTACCTGCGAATTCGTTCCTCATAGGATGCTAGAAATTTTTTATATATGGAGAAAGATTGCTGTACAGGCGTTGTTTCATAAAGCATAGGAGTCTAGGCATTACTCGTTACGTTTGTCGTTGATTGCTCAAAGTATTTACTTTGTTCTTATCGATAAAAATGAATAACTACTTGCGAATTGGTTGTAGATTGTTTGTCGGCCTTCACGGCTAATTATTTACCTTTGGCGATGAAATTTTTTCAACATCATTTGAACTGTTTACTCTACAAAATTTTCTTATCAATTCAGAATGAGAGGTAAAGGTATAGATTTATTGAAAGAGTTACTAGCAAGCGGTGAGGCGCCGTCAGAAAGTGAGGCTCTACCGTTGACCAGGAAGATGAGCGAGATTCTACTGTATAATCAAAAATGTTAGTTTCTTTTAGACTTTTAGCAGTTTTTTTTTGAAGATCTATTACGCGGTCGTAGGATTTATACCCACCATCGTTGTATAAATACCTCTTGAAATGGTTTTCCTTTTCATGAGATCAAGTTTTTTCTGGTCAGGAGGGTTGGTTATTATGTATCTGATAGGTCGATGGTGTCCCGGATCGTATTGTGGTGGTTATCGTCAGGATTGGAAAGGGAACAGTAGGGGTGATAACACATACCAATTTGTGAAAATGTGCTTCGGCTCTCAGCTTTAGTCGCTGAAAAAAGGCGAATAGAGACCTATTTGTGCGCAAGGCTTTCAACCTAATGGTTTGGGGAGAGATCACCTACTTTCCTCGAGATGTTTAGATGTGTTGCATAGTCTCAGCGATTGATCATCATTTATTTCAGAGAATTCCATCAGATTCCGTTTCGAATAAGTCAAACCGGTGTGTTGTAGGGACACCTGAAATTTGCTCCGAACGGGTGGCAACATGTATTCTGGTAGTGTTGACTGATGCAGCACGAGAAAATTGGCCCGTGGATTTGTTAAGGGAGGTAATGGATTCCGATCATCCGCTCTGTAACGCCATAGCTGAGGTCCATGAGGTAAGTATTCCATCCGAATCTACCGCTTTTACTTCTCTATCTTTCATTATTTATTCTTTAGTTATGCTCTTTACATCTGTTATAATTTACAAGACAAAGAAGTTGTTTTTGTTTCTCTGCTCTCCCGCGCATAGGCATGTGTTCTGGCATATGCCAAAACACCCCCGCTCCTCAGGGCGGGGCATATTGGGCAGTTTTGATCTGCGCTACCGCGATCAAGGTATTCCGTTATTTGTTGGAATGAATATTTCCACTGAACTATCTATCTCATTTGTTCAGCAGAGGGATCTACAATCTTCCTAAATTGCAAAAAAGACGCCACCCAAGCGCCTATGAACCATACAGCACGGTGGGAAAAAACCAACTTTTTCGGCTATACTCGCGTAGTTTCGTGACCCGTATCACCTACAGCATCTTGCAACACAAAACTATAGTCAGTCTTTGTAAAAGCGCAAAACTATGGTGAGCCCAATTTTTGAGCTGTATGTGAGTTATCTTCCACGAGCCACCCGTTTCCTGTTCAAACTCTGCCCACTTGCGTGCATGCCCCCCCCCCCCCCCCCCCTCCCCTCCTCCTCCCCATTCCCACAGAAACGAAAACTAGCACGGCCCATTGGTCTTACAAAATGTGCCCAAAATAAAGTGCATTGGAAGCAGAACTTCACCAACAGGTTCTTCCATTTCTCGGCACATCCTATTTGAATTCACAAATCTTCATCCGTCACCTATACGACGCATCGAAAAGTGACCATGGGCAAGACACGGGGTTGTTGGAGGGAGGCCAGTGGGTTAATATTGAATCATACGCACTGTTCAAACTAGGACTCGTATCTGGGGCAATAACTCACCAGTGGAAATATTTTTATTCAAAAAGTTTTCAATTATAATTCGACTGGGTTGGTTGGCTGGTCCTGTCGGGACAGAGTAAGGTTATTTTAATGTAATAATGAAACTAATGACCGCTAATGACCGCTTCCAATTTATTCAATGAAAAGAACAATTCTGATTTCCCTGTCCTTTACTATTGTTTATTATATAGTAATCATTATGATCGTTATTGCTGTCTCTCGTAGTGATACATCCCTCACTGTCTTCTATGGAACCCATTAACATTTCAGGAAATTGTGGAAGAGTTGCGGACCGTACTCGAAAGAGTTGGCTGGGATTATCCAGAACTGGTAAACTTGGAGTGGTCTGTTCGTAATGTAGTTCAGGTTCGTTCTAAAGGCCCTCATTTGAAAGCTCGTTGATGTTTATCTACACACTGAAATTTCTTTCAGACTGAGTTACTGAACCGAATCTCTGATCCAGTTGTCTCATTTAAGCTTCATGTGCTGCCATCTTACCAGGAGCAATGGCAACCAATAGAGTTCCACTGTGATGTCAACCAGTTTCAGGCAAGGATATTCCAAAATTAAGGGAATCGTTTTTGCTATTCATTTTATCCTTTTTCTGGTGATACTATTCGGTTGCTTGCCTTCATGAAAGGCCTTGACGGGAGTTCTTCTTTTTCCGTACTCTTTTTACCCTATCACTGACCCGCGACTGCTGCTGTTTTGTAGAGCTGACTCAGTTATTTTAGTCGCCCTTGAAAAATCTACTGTACACTCAGTTACAGTATACTTAACATACAGTGGAAAGATTTTTTTACAAAATAATGGGTAGTCTGTGTGGTACTTCCTTCCCTTTTGGCGTGACTAATATTTCTCGGCGAGTTTTGCGAATGCGGATGACAAAACATCAAGTTTTTCACTAAAAATACACGAAGAACTCAATATATTTATCTCTATAAGACTCGACATTCTTCTCTTTAGGATCTCCACTCGAAAGTAAAAGATGCGATGAATGTACTGGAACAACTAAAGACTAAAGGAGCATCTCTCAGATGAATATTCACTATTATTGTACAGAATTCACTCTATAAATATCTACAACAAGTTGCTGTGAATCTGGCTAACTCATGAAGTGCCACACCACGGTTTCGTTGAAAAGTGGAACTGAATTCTCACCCTAGCATCACAATGTCGGCCAATTCGGGGGAATCTACGTTAACAACTTCTAGAAGTCTTTTCTTCTTGAACGTAGGCAGTGAAGCGCTCACATACTTTTCGACAATTGTTCAATTCTTACCATTGGCTTACCATCGAGGTTTGCCGTCCATTCAATTATGACCTCGCTCAAGGAATACTATAATAGAGAAAGGCGTCTGAGTTAAATTAAAATACTGCGACTACTCGTTGCCAGAAACTCAAATAGTTGTTATCAAAATGTCATTCGTGCTCATGTTCCTCTGCTCCTACTTCGGGACGATCGCTGGCCCCTTCATGAGCTTTTGAATCATGAGACTTTTCGATCTCGCCGTTTTCTTGAATTTCGTTCTCCTCAGACACGATTACTGGAAGTCCAGCTGATCTCGCACTGATCGGAGAATTGGGAGCAGACTCCTTGACCGTTGGAGGCCTTTCCCAGCTTTCTTCACTAGGTAGCGTCGTCGATGGTTCTGTTTCATCTCCAAGATTCATCTCTTCAGTAGTCTCGGGCAATTGCGATTGGGATACGGTTACTGGAGTTCTTGGTGGTAATTCGCTTATCGCTGATTTACAGTCAGGATTTGTGACGGAGGCTGGTCTCAAGAGATGTTCATGTGACTTCAGCACATCGATTTCGATCTTCAGAAACATCGTGTCCTCCTGAATGATGTCCATTCGTTCAGCGTTTGGTTAGATTTTCAAAAACCTACTCGTATAAAGTTGTCCATGACTGCCAGTCTACAAAAGGTCTGTGCACCGAATGAGCCATTTTTGTCAGTCATTGGTCGCTCCAGGAATTCGCATTTATCCTTAATTTTCCTCGCGTCCACCCGATACGAGATATCACATCGGTTTTCGTAAACCGGATTCTGTAATGTGCAGATTGTTTTCAAGTCGAAATGACGGAATCAAATGGATTTTCGCAATGAGTAATGTTCTTATACCTGGTCAAGAAGTGTGATACAAACAGTGAGATCAAACGGCCATTGAAGTAGTGAGTCGTATTTGCCTCTGACGAGTGTTACATAAACTGCCATGTACTTCCCTCGGTCTGAAAATCTGCATGTCATCTTTTGGGACTTTCTGGGTGGTCCTATATCGAGGCTTTATGAAGTGCTTCTAGAAAAGTTCAATAGTCGCTAAGGATTATTCAAAGAGCAAGTTGTTAGGGAAGAGTGGCCAGTTTTTAATTTCTATTTTTTATTGTTGTTTTATTAGTCTGCCTTCGACAGAAATCTGAGAGCAGGAAAGGTGTGATCTTTTTTGTTTTGGGATCAACCTCGCTTCGGGATGCGCCCCATAAGATCCCAGAGGAATGGAGACCCAGGTACCCAGGGCCTGGGGTAGATCCAGACAGTAACAAGTCGGGATTCTTCACAAGGTAACACCATCGAATCAAAAAAGTCATCTATTATGAGCCAATCTAAGTAATAAACGTTTTTGAAAATTATACAGCTGAAACCGTGTCCATCTCATGAAGGTTTATTCACCCACAATTATCTCCCCCTGTCTAAAATTGTTGAGAGGTTTGGAAAAGTGATTAATTCTTCTCATCAATTACGTTTAAACGTGGGTTTCCCCATCCATATCGATTCAGTGAAAACAAGTTTGGACACTCACATTGACCGTCTCCAAAGAGGCAAGCGCTGGCAACGAATTTATAGCCATAACGTCCCGAGACAAATGGATCCGAATGAATTATTGGTCTGGTACCACTCTGCAGTTGGAGTATTTTTAATGAAATCGACAATGAGAATAATTTCAGAAATAGTCACATGGAGTTAGAAAACTAACCCTAGCCTCATTCATCTTCTGTTCCATGTTATCAATCCGCCAGATCAGCTGTGCTCCATACATTTCATTGGCAGTTATGGCCTCAAAATGATGTCTTATGTTGTTTGTTTAGATTAACTTATGGGGTTGAAATGACTAGTCTCTAGCCAGGGAGGCACTTGGCTAGCGACTTCTGCTTGAAGGCACAGTTTACTAAACAAATGGTTCCTAAGATTTCCCCATAGGATGAATTCGAGGTCCCCTTGATTATCATATCTGGCACTATTAGGTTCGGAAAACGGCCTAGTTAGGGAGTTATGAAGGCTCAAAGATTGTCCCGTGTGTATCCGGACGAGTTTCACCGGCATTGTAGATACTGCACCGATCACAAAGGAATCCATGTAGCAAGTTGAAACAACTTGTCATGACCCATAGCAACAGTGAAAGACAGTTCTGTACAGTTCTGGCTTGATGTAGTCAGCTCTTTGTAGAGTTGCAACAACTGGAATCTCGTCCGAATACCACTTCCATGTTATTTCGGTCATGGTAATCTCGTTCAATCCCTATTTTCCCTACATTTCAAGCCATATTTTTCTCGTAATAAGCGAATTTTCGCGTTTCTTCGATACCGATGAACTATTCCTAACCTATACTTCCACTTTTTGAATAAAAACGGGTACCTCAAATCAACGTGAATTGTGCTTTAAAGATGTGGCGGCCGTTTAACCTACTGCATAAAATGCAAAGGATCATACTATGGTCCAATAATAATCTCATTTCCAATGCAAATAATTTTTTATTTGGTCAACTCAAGAACAATCAGATGGTCATGACAATTCTGTATATCCGAGGTCCGATCCCTGCACCATACTCGTGGCAGCGCCGCTACTTGTGCAAAATGTATCCTAGCGCTATAGACAGCGTATAGGAACTGTAATCTCAAATAGCCACAAAACCTGTGGAAAGTTTGGAATAAGAATCCATTCGGTGGAGTGAGTGAGGCTTAGCACTTTCTAAGAAATTGGGAAGCACGAAATTGCGCGAGCAGAAATTCGGTGGATTGGAAATGAGCCTAGTTGACTCTAGGAACTCGGTGGGTTCTAGGACGCATCTGGTATAGAGGAACCCTTGATTCTTAGATTCTGCTGATCATGACTGATCTTTTGCTCGCTATGTAAAACAGGCTGGCTCAACAAACTGTCTATTTTGCGTTTTCTCTAACACAGGGCTCATTTCTTTCTGGTTTCACATTGTTTTCTCTATTTGATAGAAAAAGGTCTGAAAGGAGTCTCATCCTGAGTTGGAACTTAAATCGTACATAATATATTTTGTAGTACATAGTCATTAAATGACTTACTCTTTCCAAAAGGCTTTGGTGACGCTCGTTTGTAGTATACCACTCAGACTGTACAGTTGTATGAAAGCTCTGAAGATGACCTCTTAATAAAAATAGATTTTATGATCTGAGCCGTGTCTACGAGTTGCATTTGGTAATTCTTTTGGCTTCAGGTAGTCACGATGAGCTACTGCCCAATTTTATTGCTTCAATATCGTTCTTAGTCCCTGGAATGAGGACAAACACTTACTTTCAAGTCGGTAATCGCATCACAAAGTAACATCAAATGATGAACTGGTTCTTCGGCTAAATGTTGAGGAATGGTTTCCTTGTCACCTGCAAGGAAAGCTATGAATGAAGCTCCTAGTGCGGATAACGTGACTCACCAGTGTAGTCACAACCAAGTTCTGCGAATGGACAGTATTTGTCGATATTTGGACATGATGGGCGGTGTTGCTCGATCTCAATAATATTATAAATAGTTTTGTCTTAAATGATCGCAGATTTCCCCAATTATAAGCTCTGTTATAAACAAGCGTTTATAGTTAGGTATGCGGCGTATATTGATCGTTCCATGACGCAACCGCGCGCGCCAGTAATTGGGCGAGCGCACGAATTTGCACACAGCTCACGATTGATTTGTAGAAAGCAAACCTCTTCTCGTGTTCGGTCAAGTAGGCCACATTGGAACGGGCAGCTCATGATCACTCTTGGGCAGATCTGAAACGAGAATGGTTTTCTCATGAAACTTGGGAGTTAGTAGGTACAGCAGCTTTATAATAATTCTTATGACAGACCTTCAAATGCTTTTCCATACCGGTCGCCTTGACACGTATGCCACAATAGGTGCATGTGCCGATTTTCTTCTCGCATTCCTCCAAATGTGTTGCCATATCCCGTTCGGGAACCGTCTTTTTACAATTGGGACAAGGAACACCGTGGTATAAGCACGAATCGGCATGTTTCTGCAATCCACAAAATACTGAAATCGCTTATTCTCACGATTACCGTATTCGGCTACCTGCATTTCCTTGAGAGTCCCACACCACTGACATCCGTTCCGCACGAATGGACAGTCGACGAGAAGGGACTGGACCTATAAAATGAGGAACGAATAGGAATATCGTTTTGGCTGCCTCTCACTTTCAACGCACAACGACAAAGCGGGCGACGGGCAGTTGGCATGGCCCTTCCGTTTTCTAAGGAAATCAAACCTGGGTAACAGAAAATTGGGTATTTTGCCAAAATGCTGTAACAATAGTGCGAAAAAGGTGGAACTGGAAAGCTTTAATTCTCGTTCACAGTAGAAGTGAAGTCCAACCTCTCGCCACTTTGCATGGTCGGGTTTGAACGAATCTGGTGCTATATCCTCTCCGCAAACTGGACAACGTACCGGCCTATAATTACAAATGGGTAAAACTATTTAACATAAGTACTGTTTCTGAATTGTATCATACCAGTTTTCGGAGGAATCGATGCATTCCTTACAGAAGTAGTGTCCACATTGGGCGATAACCGGCGCTCGTAATGCCTAGAAAAGGCTTTGTTCTGTAACACTATTATGCTGTCTAATCGAGAGCCCTAGGACTGGGCAGGATTTGCCTTATATATTATTACAGTAAAAGATGAATTGTTTTTAAACGTCAGCTTCTTGTCTGAACTTCAAATTTGCTCATGGTTCGCTGTTCTGGTTTTGTTCTTCTGCGGCTTTTTCTTTACAGCAGAACGCAGTCGTCATGCTTTATGATTCATTACGATTAAATTGTAGTCGGATGGCATGGAGGGAGTCGATCCGCATTTTTAGTGTCACAAGTTCGTTTCCTGCGAGGCGCCTTCCTTCATTTTATTGTGACGAGTCCGACGACAAGCATGAAAAGGATTACAGATCACCACGTGCTACTGAAAACGACAGTTTGAGGGTTTGATGAATACAACCACATCTGCGGACTTCTAGAGAAGTTTTCAGCAAACGTCTTGAATGTTTTGTAGCGTTTCGCGAAGAAGAAAGGGAAGACCATTAACGGAAGCTCTGTTTTTTATCATGTCATCTCCATCAACCGACCGAATTGGCCTACAGAGGGCTACACTGTTTACCTTGTGATATTGCATAATTTCTTGTTCCATGGCGAAGCCGGGAAGAAATGACTCGGATGAGCATCTGCCTTTCTGATTGCATTTATCGAAAAACTATTCCGGCGATCTCTGAACTTTCCTAGATATAAGAGAATGGACTATCCGAAAAGTTGGCCTAGAACGATTGCATTTCCCTGGAAAAAAGAGAGCCTGAGGGATTTGAAGTATGTGTTCCTATCGGTGAAAGGTATTGATTCCAACGGTCTTTATTTCGGTCGAAAACGGTTGCTTAGGAATCGGAGTAATGGCTGCAATAACGACGAATCGCTTCAACGACTTATTGTCATGTGGAAGCCGAAGCCGATGCATTTTGCGTGGACAAACCGCACGAGAGACGCCAGTCTACTTTTCTGGTCTCAACTTCCAAGACCAGTAAAAGCTCTAAAGTAGTTGCGTCTACAATGCCTATTCAGTCAGTGGTGGGTAGGTGTGCTGTTCCACAGACGAGTTCACAGTGATGAGTTAAATCACCTAGTCGGATGAACCTTACCATTAGTGGGAATGATGAGAAGAAGAAAGGAAAGACCATCAGGAAAGATGAGGTCCGGAGCTTGGGGTATTTGAAACATTGGGAACATATTTCGTTTGGGGTCGTTTTTGTCCTGTTTTCGAGCCCGAGAGCGGGGATTTGCCTGAAGTTCGCCATCCTTGTGGGACAGGGAACATTGCTCCCCAAACTACCTGAAGATCGAGAGAGTTTTATTGATAGACTTAACTTGATCTCTTGAAAAATGATTATGAATGGTAGAGGTAGGTAGAAGCAAACTTATCTGGTAGCACATGGGGCATGTACAGTCATCTGGCAATCCGTCTTTGAAGACGACATCGTATGACATGTTGTGGGAAGCGCCTCTGCCTCTAGTAAATGCGGTGATCGAAACTTTTCGTTACATTTGGCTCATTTCCATCATCAAAACATTGCGTAAAGTTGTGCTGTGCAATCAGTAAAATCTTCTCTCCAAAGGAGACGAAACAGCCGGAGTATAAGGTTCAAAAGTAGCAAAAATTTCATCTAAGAAATGGTTTGGTGAGAAGAACTCAATACAATCAATGGGCTGTCAAAGCTCCGCAATGCGGGAAGGCATATAAGTTGTTAAACACAAGGACTATTGACCAATAAGTAAAAGGAATGGTGAAATAAGAGCGTTACCTAGCACTCGCCACGAGAAACTGCGCAGATTTTCGATGTTTTCTAGGTGGTTGCCAGTGGTGAGGGTTGCTACCCATTCCAAACCCTTTATTGTATAAAAAATCCCCTATAAGTCAGATAAGCAAGCAAAGCAAGAATTCTTAGCAGTTTTGACGCCATCCAAAATTCTTTCTTGATTAACTGTTATTTTTTGAAGCTTATTCATCACAATTCTAGAAACTTGTGAATATTATGAAACAACTTCAGACTGATTGGCACAATTATCCCGTGGATGGGGTGATATAACAAAAAGCCTCAGGAGCCTCATACATCTGTCATTAGATGCAGTCTGTCTGAATAAATAAAATAGATACGAATGAGTGAGAACAAACTCAGCTCCGGAGTTAGGTCGTTCATCATGTTAAATTTCTGACTTAGATACACATAGCTGGAGCATTCAGAGATATCCGTTCCGTATATCGTGAAAAAAGCATCAGGTACCATTCCGTTTCTTATGACCATCGTCTTCATTAAGTTCAGTCTTAAGCCAATCTTTCCACAAGCGCTGTCGAGTTAGGTCGGAATTCGTTCCGCCCGCTCGATGTTCGGTGTTATGAGCACGATGTCGTCTGCAAAGCGATGATGATGCAAGTAACGGCCACCGACCTTTTCCCCCAAGTCTTCCCATTCCATATGACGCATGATAATCTTGAAAGCGGCACTGAAAAGTTTGGGCGGAGTAGAACCATACATGAGAACCCCTTATAGATAATCCGAGGCCTGTCGATGAGTCTTGTAATAGTGTGAATATGATCGATTGTACTAAACCCTCTCCAAAATCCTGCTTGTTCGCATGGCTTCCCTTTATTTAGTATTCTGAAACTCCTGTTGAGGACGACACATTCGAAAAGCATGTAGATTACAGGCAGCAGGCAGATTGGGCGATAGATGCCAATATCGTCTGGATCTCCTTCCTTATACAGCAACACCGTTTTGCTAGTTTCCCACGAAGTGGCCATTTTGAATTCCGACAGGCATAACGAGAATAAGGATCCGAGCCAGGGTTCTGACGACGACTATAGGATGACTCCTGAGATGTTTTGGTTTATTCCTGTCAGGATCGGGCGCTGTAGCATTATTCATTATTGGCGTAACGGCATGTCGAAGTTCGGAGGGGAGGACAGGAAAAGCGATATATTCGTATTGCCTTTATGTTAGATGGTAGGTAGGTAGGTAGACGTAGCTGTTGAAGAAATCCGATGTCCAAGGGAAGAGTCCTAGGTGACTTCTACATTGCCTTTGGAGATGCAATAAGTGTTCCATCAAAACGACTATGATGAGCCATCTTGTACTTTTAATGACGATGCTCCGTCGGGCTCCTCGAATGCTCTTGCCGGCCTCGGCGGTTTCGTTTATAACTGCTGCTCTTCTGTGCTCGCTGCAGACGTCCCCTAGCTACTTGTAAGCTCTCCGTTTCCGCACTTCCCCAGATGTTGACGAGCTTGGGTTTTTATTGATGTTATCGATCACGGAATTTTCCCACAGACTCGCAAGGGAGGCGAAATAGTTCCAGTTGATGAAGGTCTTGAGTCGTCGTCTCTTGAACTTCACAGTTCTCTCTCCACGCGATGAGAAGCAGAATCTAGGGCGGAGGAGACGATTGTCCATCCCGTGGAAGTTAGGCTCTATGTCAAACTATGGATCAAAAGCAGGTAACGCTCGAAGAACGCGGGAGAAAGGATCCGATTGTTGTTGGTTACTAAAGGCCCGATTGATCAGCGTCATCTCCCTTACATTTATCGAAGAAATCGATTTGCTTTATTCTTATCGGAGAATCGATCACAGCCTAAGACGTTACATATAATGGTGAGTTTTGTTAGATCGTGTAGTTCTTCTTCTGGAACAGATTCAGAAGCGTGAAGGCATGGGCGTTCATCTCGGTATGCTTTGCTTCTCGTCAGTCTGCGGAGGCAGACTGGAGCGCAGTCAACAGAGGACACAATGTCGTGCTTTCCGTTCGACTACATAGGACAGCTGGTGCCTCATTCGGACTCAGAAGATACAGATGCTGCAGAGAGCGAGAGGTTGCCATGTGGCCATGCTTAGCTACGTACTCTAGCCGGCTTATGGCGTCATGGGACCATTGCATCATTCATTCGTTGCCGTCGCCGAAGCCTGGTCATCATTCGCCTTCTTGAGCTCACGTCTTCACCACTGCCCGCTGAAGCTCCAGGGGCTTCAAAGCACCTCACTATAGTCATCCACTGTTGGTGCATTGCTGTCGCAGACAACTTCGCGGAATTAAGATCCGGAGGGTCGGTTCGTAGCCAAGGATGGACCTTGAAGCAGCAGTACCGTAAGGACTCGGGAGTCATGGTTGGCCCCGACTCGAGTATGAGCAGGTTCTTACTTCACCGTAGGTAATGGTGTGGTTTCATGTGTATAATATTTGTTTACATTTATTTTTACAGCATTTGTAATAGATTCAGCCAATACTATTTACTCGCATATTTATGATTATTTATTCCTTTTTCTCACATATTCGTAGTATCTCGAAAACTCATATAATTCATATACTACATTAAATTGTTACATGTGCTCAGTGTACGTAGAGTTCTCGTACCTGGAGGCCATGCCTGGTGCACAGGGCTCGTAAGTAAACGCAAGGACCACGCGTCAGCGTCTTGAGGGGAGCTCGGCGCTGGACGAAATGTTCTCGAATGTACTGCGGAGGCAAAACCAACACGATAATGGTGTTATTATCACTTGAGAACATTTGTGAGTACTACTCAATTCTTTAGTTGCCTATCAGTTGGACCTTCAATGGTTTATAATTTTCAAGATGAAGAGCAACCGATTAACACTTTTAATTGCAGGTGTAAGCATCGGTACACTCTAAATACACTGGCGCTGCCCTGCTTATGCCAGCTCCCATCTTTTTGGGTCCTGTGTCGAAGTTATGTAGAGGGTGTCGAATTTCGGGTTAAGAAAAGCATCATTCGTTCCGAAAATCGGGAGGGGGGGGGGCGGCTGTCAATTACTAGAACTTAAGGAAGGAGGAAAGCCCGGCGTTAGCTTTGCGGTCCGACTGTCTCTATATATAAAGCGGTAATTTTGTGCGCCTGTTAGTATGCCCGTTTGTGCGTCTTTCCGAAAGTCACTAAGGCGCGACGAAGAGTGTGAATGTCACGTGAGCGCGGTGATGAAACAGTTATGAAGTGGGAAGTGAACCGATACTGTTCATATTGGTCCTCTAACAAGTCGTAGATAGGGGCATGTGGTGCACACATTAGCGTGCGTAGCTCCACTGGTAAGGATCAACACGTCAGACTGAGTTCATTCCTTGATATACCAACCTCCCCCAACTACATTTTCACCGAGTGGACTGCTAGGCACATGCTATTCAGCAGTTTCGATTTATTCAAATCCTCACCGAGATTGATGTGCTTCTGCCACACATTCGGTATGAAAACAGACTCCATTAATAGCATTATGTGTGTATGCAAAAACGACATTTTTCCCGTAGTTATATTTATTCATGTCAAGAAGTTCATGTAACTCAGGTCCTGAACACATGGTAATAGGTAAAATGGGCATTTATCACAACACAGTTCAAAGTGTGACCATAGAGTAGTTGGAGCTCCACGTGCTAACGCATTTGTTCTCGGACGTTATTCATTGTCAAGAGAAGCTCCAATCATACTGAACAATCATGATCAGCTAGGGTTGCAATCAATAGATTATTAAAACACCGAAGCACACCACAACATTACAGAATAGCTCTTCGGCTTTCAAATATCTTATTTTGAAAGCTGAATGTGACGCGAATTTCACTTCGTTGATATGGCGATACGAGAACATCTTTGCTAACAGGTTCCCAGCTTGTTTATGCAGCTGTTCCATTGACTGATCAAAAAATGGTCCGTGGGAAGTGTGAAGGCATACTCTTCCCGCTGTTCTCCATTCTCGTTCCCTTCGTGGTCCACCGACCACGTGAACCCCGCCTTTGCCACATGAGAGGTCAAATGAAGCAATTTTTCTTATTCTAGCATGGCGAGGAGACGGAGCTTGCAATGGCCAGTAGAATGTAAATGTTGTCATTTTCCAGAAATCTGTTCAGGATGAATTCATGAAGAGCTGCTTAGGTAAGGAAGTGACCTCCTGTGTGCATAGATGTTCTCATACCGTTCATCTAATCAAGAGATTTGAGTGAAAAGCTGTGAAAGGTACTATTTTATACCGCGTTCCGTGGAGGTTAGTCGTTGATCAAATCACGCAGACTGACAGAAGTGACTGCAGGAAAGCAACACTGAGTAATTAGTGAGTAGAACATTGAGAACATGGACATCATAAGTATGTGTTATATTATATACAGGCACAGTTCACGATGATTTTGAGGTAACCTTTTTGAGTTGAAAAGCAAAAACGTTGCTGAAGGATAGTGCATCGGTCGCGAAGAAAATTCACCAATTTCGCGAAAATTAAGGCTTTCTAAAAGTTGTGGAAATAGAAGTTGTACGAGATTACCATGGCGAAAGTAGCATGAAAGTGGTTTTCGGACGAGTTCCGGCTGTTGCAATTGCGCAGAGACTGACTACACCAAGCCAAGATTATTCACAACTGCCTTCCACCGTAGGCATAAGTCATAATAGGTTGCTATAACTTCTTATGGTGGACTCCCTTGTGAATGGTGCAGCCTTTTTAACACCGTTGAAACTCGTCCGCTATGGGTGTGGCATGCAATCGAACCAATCTCTGAGCCCTTATTATGATCTGCCTAGGGCGTTTACCGATCTGGTAGCGCCACTTGTGGTTTTACGGGACGCCACAGATTCATCAGAGGGATCTTTCTCAGAGACCACTTTTATCGTGAGCTGTGCCTTTCAGCTTCCTTTGCGCGTGTCTATCAGCATTTTATAGACAATAAGCTTAAACTATCTCTATTGAGACTAGTTATGAATACCTTAGACTAATACTACGAGCACTGAACTATTCAAGAGCAGAAGAAATTCACAAAGCAACACAAGACTGACATAATATGCAAAGTTCATGGCTGACAGAAGACAGTGCCGACAGTCTCCGAAGCATAGCGTTCTGCAGCAGAAGATCACCTTTGCTGTTCTGGTGGCACGACTGCGAGTTCTTCTGTGGATGCAACATGTGTGAACGCTGCAGGCTTATCCGTGGCGAAGTAGCAGAAAATGATGTTTCCAGCTGAGAATTATTGTCAAAATGAGTAACAGAAAAATGGCTTTTGGAGTAGGAATCAGTGAAATTACCGATAAGAAGCACTCCGTGTATCAAGAAGACCACTCGCCACTCCGCTAGAGTATTATGCGTACAGATCAGGAATACTAGTAATGGCTCGATAAACAATGATAGGCACTTGATGAATTGGATTTGTGACAGGACGAAGTGGGAGTGTTGCCTAGAATTCAGAATGAATACTTATTCAATTCAACGAATAGAAGGGAGACTTCTCCTTTTCCCCTTTTTTCAAGACTTGCAGGCTGATCAATTCTGTCTCCAATGAGTTGAAAAAGTCTACAATGAGTTGGGAAAAGCGTTCGGGAGTTCCCTAATCTTGGCTGACGGAGAGTTATATTCTTCCTACGGAGTATACCCATTCGAGGAGACGAGTCTATAAAAGGCCAACTAGATGGTTATTCTCCCGCTATTCGCTGTAGGTTCTCAAGATTCCGTCCACCACGTCCGACTACTTACTTGAGTTATTATTTGGGTACAGGGGAAGAGCAGAGCAACGTTGAATGCCTACAACTTCTCTACCGGGTTTAGGCTAAGCTACGCAACTTCTTGGAATGAAAGGCATGCTCAGGGAAGTCAATTTCTTGGCAGAACTGATATGAGATGGCGTTTTGGCCTTTGTGCCGCCCCTGGCTAGTATCGTTATTGTAAGTGAAATCGGCTAGAAATAACGAATTCTACCTGGCAACAAGAGTAGCGCATTTATAGAAACCTCCGCATATGAAACCCGTCGAACATTCAATGATGAGCAGTGTAACAAGTGCGTAGCTAGACAGTTCTCTTGGTAAAAATCCAAGTACACAGAAGAATGTTCCTGACACCTGCAAAAAATTACTCTAGTATTTTATAAAGTTCCAACAAAAAGGGTGATGGTTAATAACGAACCATTAGAGCGATGGTGTTGAACAATCTCATTTTCGTTTTCTCCGTTAGGAATCTGAAATATAAATTAATCGTATCAACTACCGTATTTAGCTTCAAACAGTACTGAAAGCTGGACTTACAGAATTCTATCGCTGGCTATACCGCTAATGATTTTGAAGGCTAAGTGAAGTGCACGAGGTACCGCAACAAAATAACCAGTGTGAGCAACTCGGAATCCAAGAACCTGAAGGGATGATCTTCTGCTATCGAAATCGAATTCAGGGCATATTGCCCCTCTTAAACCTTCTTCGTCTTTTTCACCGTTGATAGCTTTTGGAAGTAGATCCGGCTTTCGTGGGAGAATTGACTCCACCTTTTTCGATTAAATACAATACTTGGTGGGGTGAAAGCCCACCAAATCCAAGTCCTAATGCAAAGTACTATTTAAGCGCTGCTTTAGGGGCCCCCAAGGCCTTTTCTACGTAGGATAGGGCTGGGGCCGATCCGTATCACCTAAGGCGGGCTTTACTCATTCATCAGCATTAGAAGAGAAGCTGCTTCAAAACGGTCAAAGCGCGTGGTCCCAGCCATCCACTCTAGCCTTCTGTTTCCATGACTCCAAGCGCGCTCCAATTTTCTTTTTTCTTCCAACAGCCAGTCGGCACTGTAAGTTGCGTCTGGTTGTACGACGGTCCCTGAGCCCTACGGAACCTACCTACCTTACCTACTGCTCACTTGTTTCCGCAATTGATACTTTACTTTCATAGTGTTTTTGTGAAACCTTCCTTTTTTACCTATTTTCCCATGTGCTAATCCACTTATGTCAGTGGAGCGATTGTAAGGCTGAGCAAATCCCGACAGGAGACTTCAAGCAAATTGTCTTTTTGACTCGCGTCTGTGTTTGTGATACTAAGAAATAGGGAGCTCTTTGTTCGTAATTTATTGTTCACACTTAACAATCTCAAACATGGCTTCGTGATTCCCCTGAAGTCTTATTATAATCTCTTTCGCGATAGTGAGAGTCCGTACCAGAAAAAATAAACAAATCATAAGAGTGTTCCATAGTGTTTTACGTGAACTGGGTTCGAGTTTGGTTGCAATGCTCACAGGAATCGAGCGTTTAATTTTCTCACCTCTTTGAGATAGGTAGGTGCATACATGACTATAAATTGGGACATCATGAGTTCACCAAACGCAGATAGCCACACTGCCCACATCACCGGATTGGTCATGATTTCCTGAAATCAGTTAATTAACGATAAGCAGCAATCATCAGTTAGCGGCATGCCGTTTATGTGGGTATGGTAAAAGCACAGCGAGCACAGGGCATTGCAGAATAGATCTGTGCTCCTATAGCCTTTTCTATATATAACGAGCACGCAGAGCGGAGGTCGTGTAGTGGCATGTGCCGCACTATATCACACGCACGGTTAGGGGTTCGAAACTCGGATCGATGCCCGCCTAGCCCAACCAAGCCTTCCATCCCTCCGGGGTCGGTGAATTGGTACCAGACTCGTCTGGGAGGATAAAAGCACTGACTTGTACATCGGCTGGCCACCGCAGTCATTGTATAGGCCACATACGCACTCATTACGCCACTACGATTCTGAATGGAAGTCGAGTGCGGGGCGCATCCCTCAGACGGGATTGATTAACGCCAAAAACATTATCTTTTTGTCCTAACGAGCACGCGAGCACGCGCATCCGTCTGTCTGGCTGTCAAAAAATTCGATATTACCTGAAGAAGCTTATTAAAAGTTTGGAGTAAGTCAACAAAGTCCGTCTAAGCTTAACGAACTCCGCCCACGAACGGGGAGGGAGGCTCGTTGAGCTTGTATGCCCACCTTAAGATAGTCGGGGCGGCGTTCCATTCTTAGGCTAATTTTAACAAAAAAGGTTATAACGTTTGCTCGAAAAGTTCTAGACTGCAAAAAAAGCGGTCAGAGGCTATGGAACAAATGTGTCAGGAACCCAATGTCGGGGAGGCTAGCAATGAGGTTGGGCAATGGGCTAAGATCGAAAATTCGTGACTTTTTGAAAACATTTCGAAACGCAGGAAAATGTGGTTAGAGTTGTAGATGAGATGCGGCTGAACTCCCATGTGAGCGGTTCTTGCACCCAAGTGGGCGGGACTAAGATCAAGATTTTACAACACTGTCCAAAGACGTTCGTAACGTTCTAACGTTCCAAAATCGTTCTATATATGAAATCAATACCTTTCGGTTGACCTATGAACTACCTATTAAATGTTGACAATTAACTCCGATCTCTGTCTGTCTGTCTGTCTGTCGCGAGATTGAGTATCACCCAAGGAAGGACACCTGAGGTGGTCGGGTCCCATTCGGACTGGGAGGGCTTCGGGAAGGAATATCAGAGTACATATGAGCTCGGGGAACTCCTTTAAGTCGTGCAATGAAAAAAGAAATCATTGTTCGGTTTCATAAAAGCCCTGAAACAGGAAAAAATGGGCAAATGCTGGGTATGAAACCACAAGCTATGCAAAGAGGTTTTATCGTGTGCAGGGGTATAAGTATGGTGCCAAATTAATTTTGCTCTATTTTCACAGGAATGGCTGGCGTTGGAACCCTGACATCCTGTGGGAATTGATCCCATGCTTTTCGCAGACCAGCTCTCGAAGTTCCATCGAAGTGTCCATCTTTGCACAGACCGTCAGCTCGAATATCGGCCAGGTTGAATAGTTCATCACGTCGAAGTTAAGGATATAGTGGGTCAGATTCCTGCTTAAAAGTCGGCTAAATTGACTCTGCACTATTTTTGCATCAAATCCGGTGAGTGGATTTGTTCAACACCATGTTAGGGAGCCCATTCATTCTCAAAGTCCATTTGACCATAACTATGTATCTTCAAATTTCGTTGGTAATGACTCTCATCTACTTTTACCCTATCTCCATGAAAAGTTGGATTACTCCTGTCCAAAGTACCATTGATGCATGACGTGGTACGCTCGGAGGACGACGCCCCCCCCCCCCCTCTTTCGGGCGCGACTGGTGTCCCAGGAAAAATTCTTTCACCTCCTCACTGAATTCAGTAATATCTCCCGCATGATAGGTATGACGATCTTATCCTATCGGACAGGAGACGGCAGTAGGATCGGATTTGTGTAATCGATTCGTCAGCGGCTGTCGCGGACCGTTCGCCTCGTTACCACAGATTTAGGGTTCTTCATACGCTCGATCGATATGCGACCATTATTTTTGGCATGAATCTCTTTTGATCCTGTATTTCTTGTTTGCTGTTGCATTTTGCTACATTTCTCCGCGCGCGGCCTCTGTCTCGCCGCGACGCGACAGTTTCGACCCTACTGCTTCCCATACTATTCTGTCCATTATATATGAATGAGGCTTAGAAAAAGTGTTTCGATTTGGATGCGATATAGGAGAAAATTTTGGGAATAATGTGCGGAAGAAATCGTATAGCAAGACCCTGGTCCTTTGCTACTGTAATGATGAGACCAACGGGAAGTCATATGATCACAAATGAGGGCCTCTACTGCTTAGAATGCTTCCAGAACGTACACAAATATTACAAAGGTACCTAAGTGTTTTTGAGTAGTACCCCATTTCTTGCTTTCATAGTCCACGATTTGGCCCTCTCGCTCGCTCTCTTGCTCGCGGGCCAAATCGTGGACTACGAAAGCAGCTATTGACTTTATATGTTTGCAAGTTTTTATAAAACATTCATATGGATCAAAATATTACGGTATAGCAGTACTTCGGCGACGAAGAAAGCGAGAAAATCCACCTGCTTCTCAAAATATAAGACTTTCTAGAAGTAATGGAAGTAGAGGTTGTAGATTAGTAGGGGGAGATCCAGTCATTGAGGTTTTATTGAAATCTATATTTCGAGCGCACTGCTGCGGACATCAAAATAGAGGTTTTTTGAATGCCTCACCCTACGATAGAAGCGTCGTAAGTTTTCCATACTGTCCGCGAAAGCTTACCTTGATAGGAGCTGGTTCTTTCAACTTGATTTCTCCCTTGCCACGGTTGATCTTTTCAAGCTCAATCTCAGTCATCGAAGCGTGTTCAGAGGGGTCATCCCTGAAACCTCCAGGTTATGTGCACTTTACCTTTCAAAGCCTAACCTCAACATTTACCTGTAGAAGTAGTACCAAATAGTGAAAAGGATTCCACTGAGAGCTGAATGTACATAATAAACGGACGGCCATCCCAACGAGGATTCACATAGCTGAAAATATTGTTCGTAGGAATTCCAGTAGATTCAGGAATAGAATTATGATTATTACGTGACAATACCTCGCCAGCCACCGGCATCGTAAACATGACCGATAACTGTGAAAATGATGACAATAACGCAATGAAAAACCCGTGTTGTTTCAGTGAAGCCCAGTGAACGACGATGAGACCGATGGCCGCAAAATCAGCACCAAATGATACTCCCTAAAAAATTTATCTTCATTGTAGCAACTAGGTGGTTGGTTTTGTAGAGTTGAATCCAGGGCGTAGGTCAATTTTACTGATTTACTTCTATACAACAGTCAATCGACGGTCTGTGACGGAGTAACCACAAGCCGTCGCGTTGCCATACCTCACATATATAAATATAAATATATGTTAATTTTTAGTTTTGTCCGGATTCCCGGCTTTCTCCTGACAAACGTGGGAGATTGAGCTTTCATTTACAGTACCTGAGGTGTTACTTCTGGTTATTGCAGCATTCACTTCAATCGAAAAATTTTTTCTAAATGTTCGAAAGGCATGTATGGTATTGCGTGAGAGGAGAGCGGAAAACTATTAACATTTCTATGGCCTTTTTGATAAAATTCAACAAAATAACAAGCGGTCATATAAAACAGTGTTTCAGCTAAAATTGATGAATTGCCATCATTAAGGATTCCGAATTAATCACAGTTCCATTCTTTCTCCCAATATATTGTCATACGAGCTCTTCAGACACTGACCACTGACCGAGGTTTCAAATTAAAGTGAATGGTTTGCAATGCTGTTATTTCTTCATTTGAAGCCTCAGGACGCACAACCGTTTAGGGCACACTTATTTTTTTGCATAGATGAAGCCAAACGATTGAAGAAAGCCGGCAAGTTGATATATGTTTGGATTCCACAGTAATGTGGTTACCCATTTATCTTCCTTCCTGGCCTGCGATAAATAGCGGTTTTGGAAAAACTGGTCATATGAACCCGTGGAAGATGATTTCATGTGGTCTCGGAATTGTTGGTTTTCATAATATTCCTATTAACTTCTTCAGAGTTTTACCATACAACTTCAAATGAAATTGCAGCAGTTCCATCAGGCTCCCCCAATTCCCACAAATGATATTTTTTCATATTTCGAAATAGAACCACGGACTTGGAAGAATCGTGCCATCAGGAAAGCTGGCCAACTGTAGGTTGCTGCGAGAGGCATTGCCGCTGTTGCGACTGTCGAGATCATACCGGCCGCGAAGAACACCGATCGGGCTCCATAGTTCTCATAAAACCTAGAAATACATTATGTTAATTCCACTACCTGTTTACTTGCCCTTGGTGTTATTCCGATTCAATTGCAATAACTTATATAATATTAATTATATTCATTTGACTGGTCCCAAGCGAAGCCGAATTTTCACATTCCCTGCTGAAAGTTTCCCCAATATGATATAACTTAGTCGCGTGGCAGAAGATTTGAGGCTGGTCTCGGGCTTGAGCGATACAGGCTTGGGAGCGTCGGGTGTGGAACTTCCCTCCAATTTCCCACCTTCGCTTTGCAGCATGCGGCGAATCTTTTTAATTGTCTCGCGGCTTCAAACTGCAATTACCATACTCAGCCCGCCTCCCGACCAATCGATACGATACCATATTTTCGTTGATTGCCTTACTTTTTTTGAATGGATTTGACTGTTTCCTTCTGTTTCTTGCAGCTATTTGAAGGTGTGTGATGTTTTGCAGGAAGGAACCACTACATATTATACCTTGTTGAATGACCATCATCTGTTGCATACGGGAAGTAGGAATACTGAAGATTCCGGGAAATCAGGATAAAAAGAAATTGGTTGAACGAACGAACAGAATATTGTAGGTGTTTTTGGCCATTTTTGGGGAATTCTCAAGCGATGTAGGGTCGCAAATAAAGTTCTTGAAACCTAGAGACATAATGCTCTCCATTAACAAAGGCGTCGGAACTTCTCCTCGATTCCCTCCTTCGCTTTGCCGCATGCGACAAAACTTTGTCTCGCGTCTTCGAACTGCAATTACCGTACTTTGCACGCCTCCCCGCCAATCGATAAAGCGCCATTTCTTTCCGTTGGCTACATTACTTTTTTGATTAATTGTTATTGTTTTTTTCTGTGAAAGTGACGCAAGAGCCAGCAAACATGCAATAACTCGCTCCTTGTCCTATTATCAGCGATCAAGACCGCATGGGGAAGGAAGGAAGTGGTCAGGAATGGTAAATAACCAAAGAACTCTCTGACTCATCGTTGTGCACTCCAATCATTCATCGCATTTCTGCGATACACGGCTGGTGCGACTAGCGCGACTTTTCGGGTAGAAGATATCACACACCCATCAATAGTAGCTGAGATCGAAGATCATTCATCCAGTTTCTTTATTTCAACGCCTAGTGATGTACCAAAAACCCTGGAAAGAACGGAAAGCACAAGTGTAGGTTCGAGTTCCGTCCGACATCGAGATTTAGCTCATAACTCGCCATTCTTCTTGAACGGACGGTACCTTTTATTATAGTAATTCATTAATGTGAATGCAGCAATGTAGTTTTTTTACAACTACAGGATCGATGCTATCAGTTTGGTGGTTAGGCTCTTTTTCGGTATCGTTTCCCTGGCTGGGGTCCATCAGTGATCTGTTATTGTACGGTGATGATATCACATCAATGGAATGACGTGGGCTACCGTGTCACCTAACTTATTCGAGCATTGCCCTTCCTTTCTCCACTATATGAAAATACCGGTTTTTCCTATCTCACCTATTGGCGAGTAAAACTGTAATTGATACTCTGCCGCTCATCGGAGGTAAACTGAAGAATCTTCGATAAAAACTGGAATAAATAAACTGTTTAAGGCTGATATATATCGAGTACTCGAGTAACCGTTATACCGCAGTAGTCGGGTGTTTATGATCAGGTGATGGAAAGGAAAGGGGAACTCCGCAAAGGGAAGCAAGAAAGATGACATATGGCATCACAACAATGATCAAGGGCATTTACCCTGAATTGTTATCGATAAAAATCCTGTTTCTTGGTCGGAGTGGTCAACTAGTCCCACGCGACCTCATAGAGTAATACAGCCCGACTTCTCAGTAACTGGAGGGTTACATTCTTTTTTGAATTTTTTTGACCCTTCATATGATCGAGGCGTGGCGAATACCAGGTCTAATCGATGATAGTAATCAATTAATACTCATTGCTGAGAAAATAAATAATTCAAATATAGAATTGATCGTTCAGGAAGATCTTTC
This sequence comes from Haemonchus contortus, assembly GCA_000469685.2. NCBI lineage: Eukaryota > Metazoa > Nematoda > Chromadorea > Rhabditida > Trichostrongylidae > Haemonchus > Haemonchus contortus. The sequence continues at coordinate 13,401,968 of LS997564.1, forward strand.
CAAGATTTTCTAAAGAACCAACGAAAAGATAGAATAAAGATCATAGCCGTTTGTAAAAAGGATGGTTGCCAGGCTAACGTAATTTGTCTGCTACTCTAAATCATGTTTTGTTAGTTACACTTACCAGTGGAAAGGCCATGCGGCCAGTAGAGTTCCAATAGCTACTGCCCACATCAAATAGGATTTTTCCGATTGGGTATAGTCGTATGGTCCTCGATTTTCAGCACTCATAGGGTTAGTCTGTAACGAATTCGGGTTTAAGTATATGTTTCTCATGAAATATAAGAAATAAATATTCTGGCTGTACTTCATTATATTCCGTACCCATACAAATCAGTGTGAAGTTGAGGACAATCATATTTGATGCTATCGAAGCTATACATGCTGATCCTGAAAAATGAAGGAATTAAAAATGTTTTTATTACAACCTCCAGTTATCCATGGTTGATTTATCCATTATTGAGTTGAAGGCGCACTTTTTTGCTGTAATTCTAACTGTCAAAGAAAGATAGCTCGTAGTGTAGTGACGCCTTCCAAATCAATAAAATATCTGATTAAATTATATGAGAAGAGGGTGTAGAGGCAAGTGGCACACTACCACAAACGCGTGGTCACGTTTTCGAATCCCGGACCGGTATCCCCTCGGTTAATTGGTACCAGACTCTTCTGGGAGGATAAAAACACTGGCCTGTACATCGACTGGCGACCTCAAGTCATTGTATGGGACACATACACATTCAATACGCCACTACGATGCTGAATGGAGGTCGGATGCGTGGCGCATCCTTTCGAACGGATTGATTAACGCCCTGAGACTATCCTTCGGTCGTTCAAATAGGTCGGATGTAGAGAGTTTCTCAGAAATGTCCTGTGGGAAAAACTCTTCCTCCTGAATTTAGATAAAGCCTTTCCTCCCTTCGGTATTACGACTTTCCTGCTTCGACCTTTCTGAGGAAATGTTTGGGACCTGAGCACAACTTTTTGACTCCCGTTAAGTCATTTTGGCTTTTTGATATTTTAGGTGCGTACTTTAATATGGCAAGAAGAAATGGAGTATTAATGCAAGATCAAATAATTGCAGTTATCAACTATTCCGGTGTATCTCGTTGTGGCAAACGGTGCTTTCCGAGTGAGTAGAATAAGTAGTCCGGTTTTCAGAACGGTTGAAAAATCAAAAACATACGGCGCTCATTCCGAAAAACACTTACGGTCCTCATCAAATGTTCAGATACTGAGGGGAAAATTATTGCGTCGTTTGGAAAGTGATTACAATTTTTAAGCGTGATATTTTCAAACACTTGTTTTAAGAGCCTTTACAAATTCAAACGCTTCCTATTTCACATATATGCAGGTATATATTTGCACTTTTCCCAAGAGAGGACTGAACCAGATTCGTTCCCATTTTTTAATTTTGGGATCAGGTTGAACATGGAGTGTCAGATGGACCATTACCGGAACACTTCACCTCTTTACTCATATCTTGGCTGAAAAGCTTCTGATGTTTCCCTTGATATGGGTAAAACATAAGGTGGCAATGCCTTGTTAAGAGAAATTATGGGCACTGGTCCACAGGTTTTCGTTCTAGCAATTTTTCACTTTAAGGTGGGCTGACCAGTAGGCATGGGCACGGCATGGATGACAATCTTTTGAAGGCATTGACTTCTGTCAATCTTCATATATATATATATATATCATATCTTTAGCAACCTACTGGGTAAACCAACACATTTATTGCGAGTAGTGCTGAGAATATCGAAAAATTGGACCATTAAAAAGACAGGTGTCTAGGTGCCGCATGGGTTGAGGGAGGCACACTTGACGCTGTGAGTTTGTGTCTGCCATTTGCGCCTCAAGCGCGATGAAGACCAACCGTTTATTAACCGATTAGTGGCTGTTGTTAAATGTCGGAACGTAAAGATATAAGATAAACTTGCTCAAACGAAATGATCGTAATCAAAAAAGTACGACACCAATTTGGTAGGATTACAAAGGTGAGATATAGTTTGAAGTGCCTCGAGGGAACCACAATTCTAACTCGGACATCTACTTATTAAAATTTTATGGGACAGTTGATTGCATTGATGAAGAGTTGAAAGAGCCCTGCAAAATTAGTGAGTCCAAAAGGAGTTACGTAATGCTACGGCGAGGTCAGATTGCATGCATTTTTCGGTGACACAGGAAAAATAATCGAATGCCTGGCTGGAAATAAATGCTTTATCCACCGCATACCCCTGACCTCGCGACATCCAAATCTTGCTTACTTCAGTGGTTGCAGAAATCCTTCAATGGGTGAAACTTTTAGCGAGATGAAGATATCAAATCTCACGTAGCCCAGTTTTCAACCAAAAAACCTGGGATTCCGCGAGGGACGAGCTATGAGATTAATACAAGGGAGCCAAAAAATAACCAAACAAAACTGGGCATATATCACTGATTAGGTTTCATACGATGGGAGAGAAAAGTGCACTTAGTTACTGTTGTATAAACCTGCGGTACTATTCTACTACAGTGTGTTTCAAAAGTATGTGCACACCCAACATTTTGTTTTTTTGGGAATACCATTGCTTTCTGTAACCTGCGACCTTCACCATTCGATTCCTCGTGTGCGACAACCTACGAGCACTTTCTCTGAGAAAACATCGTAATCGCCAACACAATTTCTTATTAAAGAACGATTTTTTATTTGTTTCAAAAGTATGTGCACACTTAGCAAAAAACAAAAATATAACCGAGGTCAGGAATCAATAGGGCCACCTAAATTTCTGTAGAGGTTATCGACTACGAGAAATCGTTTGAGAATGGTTTCGTTACGGTAGGTTCTTTAGTTACTTTTGAAATGAAAAGTTTTGAGTGTGCACCCTACTTTTGAAACTTCAACTTTGCCGCTCCTTTCCATGCATTGCTAGATTCATTCGAAACCCTGGCAACTATCGCACACAACCTATTCCTGGCCGTACACGTACTTTGACTGCTCAGGACAACAGGAGAATAGCCCGTCTTGTGGCGAATACTTCTTTGTCTGTGAGTCAGATCCGAGCTCAGATGGGTTTATCAGTCTCGCGTACGACCGTTTTGCACTCTATCCGCTCTGATGGGTATATCACACGAGAGTTGATGAAGAAGGCTACTCAACCCGGTACTCGCCACAAGCTGACAAGGCTGGAGCTTGCTCGCCCAGACCATCAAAAAGCCTCCTCCGACGGTACGGTTGTTCGAGAATTTTCAGGATTTTCCTATTTTTAGAACAAACAACGTGTTGTACCCATTTTGTTCTTAAATGATTTTCTCTGATGAAAAAAGTTCAATCTCGACGGGTTGGATGGATTTCGTCATTATTGAAGGTACCTTCGCCGAGAGCCACTCGTGATATCGAGAAGGAATTTCGGAGGAGACTTTTTGATGGATTGGGCCAGCAAACTCCAGCCTTGTCAGCTTGTGGCGAGTACTGAGTCGAATAGCCTTCCTCATCGTTTCTCGTGTGATATACCCATCGGAGCGGATAGAGCGCAAAACGGTCGTACGCGAGACTGATAAACCCATCTGAGCTCGGATCTGACTCACAGACAAAGAAGTGTTCGCCACAAGACAGGCTATTCTCCTGTAGTCCTGAGCACTCAAAAGACGTAGGTGGCCAGGAATAGGTTGTGAGTGATAGCTGCCAGGGTTTCGGATGAATCTACCAATGCATGAAAAAGAGCGGCCCCGTTGAAGTTTCAAAAGTATGTGCACACTCAAAATCTTTCATTTCAAAGGTAAGTAAAGAACCCACCGGATCGAAACCATTCTCAAACGATTTCTCGTAGTCGATAACCTTCACAAAAATTTAGGGGGCCCTATTGATTTCTGATCTCAATTATATTTTTGTTTTTTGCTAAGTGTGCACATACTTTTGAAACAAAGAAAAAAAATTCCTTAATAAAAAATTGTGTTAGCAACTACAATGTTTTCTCAGAGAAAGTGTTTGTAGGTTATCGAACACAAGGAATTGAATGGTGAAGGTTACAGGTTACAGATAACAATGGTATTCCCAAAAAAACAAAATGTTGGGTGTGCACATACTTTTGAAACACACTGTATTACACCCCCAAAAACTCAAAATTTTAATTTTCGATGAAACTTCGCCTATAGGGGTAATCCGATGCCCTGACAACGAATATGACCTTCATTTTTGGCGCTGGCGCCATTTGGCGCCAATTGGCGCCAAGGGTGTTTTCACCAAATTTGCTGAAAACTTGCGTTTAGGGGTAATCCGATGCCCTGACAACGAATATGACCTTCATTTTTGGCGCTGGCGCCATTTGGCGCCAATTGGCGCCAAGGGTGTTTTCACCAAATTTGCTGAAAACTTGCGTTTAGGGGTTATTTGAGGTCCTGATAACGAATATAACATTCATTTTTGACGCTGGCGCCATTTGGCTCCAATTGGCGCCAATTTGGCGCCAAATTGGCGCCAATTGGAGCCAAATGGCGCCAACGCCAAAAATGAAGGTCATATTCGTTATCAGGGCATCGGATTACCCCTAAACGCAAGTTTTCAGCAAATTTGGTGAAAACACCCTTGCCGCCAAATTGGCGCAAATTGACGCCAAATGGCGCCAGCGCCAAAAATGAAGGTCATATTCGTTGTCAGGGCATCGGATTACCCCTATAGGCGAAGTTTCATCGAAAATTAAAATTTTGAGTTTTTGGGGGTGTAACAGTAGAGTTCTGGGGGTGTAATAGTAGAATAGTACCAAACCTGCTTTTGAAACTCTCACAAGATTGGCGAATTATGGACAAAGCTTTGGCCTCGCACGGTATCCGTACTTGTACTGTCCGGGCACCCTGCTCTTATTCCTTACACTACCGAGACCCCATATGCCATCACCTTCTTAATGGCTCTTAAACAAAAACATCAAGCCAAAAAAGTTTGTAAACTGCCCGAAAAATCGTTATTACTTTCCAAACGGCCTTATAGTTTAGAGTTCTCTTGAATCATAGAAAAGGAATGGAATCCAGAACTTCGAATCTTGCCAACTTTCTTACCTAAGAAAAGAACTAAATATCTTGTTCGAGTAGTAAGGCACCCAATCCGTTGGACGTTCAGCGACTTCTTCTTCATCTATAGTTTATACAAATTCATGGTGTATATTACAGAAAATCAACAAAATTCAAGAAAACAGAAAATCGAGAAAACCGAGGGCCTCAATGGTCTGAATGAAGAATTGATCCAATAGGTTATTCAAAGGAACGTTTATAAAGCGTTCGCCAAATTGTTGCTGAGTAGGTTGATTGGGAAATGAAGAATGGGACGTTTTCAGTAGGTATATGAAATATGTTCAAATGGCGTCAGTAGAAAGGAGCTGTCTATTACAGCAAACAAAAAAGACGAGGCGAGTAATTTGTACTGTTAAGGCACCATAAATCAAAGGAATTTAATCAAAACAAAGTTTACGTCAATTTATTTTTATTTAAAATAAAGTAAAATGAAATTATACGAGATCGAAAAAAGTCACGGAGAAACTATGAGCTCGCTTAGCTGAAAAGAGACACCAAATGGGAGAGACATATGATAGGAATGATTATCGAAGGTGAAATCACGTTTGGCCGTCAACGACACTGTTACATCCATCAAAGCCTTTCCGTTGGCGTCAAGTGTGTGTCTTATAACGGAATACTTAATGATAAATAGTGGTAAAAACCAGATTCCTGGATCTCCTCAAAGAATATGCTCATCAGACAAGTGAATAGTAACAAAATGAAAGGTTTTCTCTGATTTTCTAAGTGAAGCGATTTCCACGTCCTGTTCAGGAAGGGTGGTGCCGATCTCAATGACAAATTCAATAAATTTACCGAGTAGGGACATCTCCCAGCTGGAAACTGGGAAGAAATTCAAACTATTCAACTTTTTAGGAAGGGTGGACGTAATGCCCAGTCGATGCCGCTTTTATTACAACGGGAAACAATGTGACAGCTGATCTACGTGTTTTGTTGTCGAGTAAAATTGGGGCGATGGATCACAAGATGACTGGCAGAGAGAACAGATTGAATATATGCTGGACCGAAATGGAATTTGTTTTCCAGCATGGGTAAGTTCTGTCCTATAAACACTGACCGGAAATAATTGCCATAATCTGACTGTTTTTTTGAATTTGCATAGTTTGAAGGTGATGACGCCTACCAATGGGAGTGGGCGTGGGTTATGAGTCAGTTATTTCGGATTTTCCCTAATCGGCAACTCAGTTATTTCGGATTTGCTCTAATTGACAATTAGTATACTTTGGAAGAGCATGAGGGGATGTTAGTGCGGATTCCCAAAGTGCAAACGACCATTACTGCCTAGTCCCGTCGAAAAAGTTAAAACTGGTAGTCGAAGAGTTTCCATATTTCAGAGCAGCACCGCCAAGTTGCTTGAAGTTTGATTTACCAGAAAATCTGTTTGAGTAAACAGAACCAGTATCACCTGTCGTCCCGCTGATCATCGATTACCCTGAAGGAGTGCCAGTAACGTTTCCGTGGACGTCTCGTCTCTGTTGGGCCATCATCCAGGCTGCCATACTAGTGTCTGTTTGACGTCCCGAGGGATCCATGCACTAACCGCACGGGTCCAACGGTCATCACGATATCGCATGTCGTGTCTAGCTCACCTGATCTTCGATCCAACGGCGTCCGAAGTCCGGAATCTGCACTTGCGAGCATAATAAAACCCCGTGCATATTTTTTTTACGCTGCCTTGAACGACGCTTGCTGCATGTTCATCCTCTTTCCGTAGAATCTGGGTCTCCGAGGTGTACGTCAAAGCATGAAGGACTGCAATATCACTGTTGAATCGGCCAGCACTGCGGAGAGGACGTAAGTGGCGTCCGTCGACTCCTCCCCTAACTCTTTCCATTCCATATGAAGCATAATAATGGTGAATAATAATATAATGAATAATAATAAACACATAATGAATAATAATAAATAATGAAGCAGTGAATTATTTGGATGAAGTGGTATCGCTCTGCGGCGGGATCCTTGTAAAATGGTGATAGCGTGGTTGTGATGTTGTCGTAGTGCACACGAAGCATCCTTCTGTATTGAGTAGGAACACTTGGTTGCCCAAGGCTTCCCATACTACAAAAAGCCTTCTTCAAATCGATGAACATAAGACATAAGGGCATTTCATACTCTCGCGATATTTCAGTGAGGCTTGTAACAATGTGGCTGTTATCCATAGTAATTAAACCTGTCTGGAACTCTGCTTGTTCGCATGCCTGTTTATCTAATATTCTGTCCGTCCTGTTGAGGATCACGCGTGTGAAAAGCTTGGAGATTACAGACAGCAGGCAGCTTAGGCAATCGTTGTCAATACCGTCCGGATCTCCCTTCTTATATAGCAACACTTGCTGTTTTCCCACGCCGTTGCATTCCGACAGGTACCGGGAAGTGCCTAGCCGGAGTCCTGACAGTAACTGATGGAAGGCTCTTCAGATGTTCTGGATTGATCCTATCGGGACCGTTTGAATCTTCTGATAGCATGTCAAGTTCCTAAGGTAGAATCGAGGGAACGACATATACATGCTGCCCAAACTGATTGGTAGACAATTAGACATGGCTGACGAAGAGATACGAGGGAAAACCGTATTTGACTTTCTTCATTTGAATTCAAGGTGTTGTGACTGTTCTGTCAGGGCTTCGAATGGTGGTCATCGTAGTCTTATAAACGGCGAAGCGCAGGCGGACCTTGCGAATGCTCTTTCCGGCTCCGGTCGCTCCGTCCATAACTGCTGCTCTTCTCTCTTTCAGATCGTCCTTCATCGTGAAGATGTTCGACGAGCCGGTTGTATTCATCATTGATGTTGCCGATAACGGAATCTTCTCGACATGCAAGGGAAGCGAAGTGGTCTCAGTTGATAAACGTCTCTAGGCCTCATTTCCCAAACCTCACAGTCTTCTCTCCACGTACTGGAGGGCAGAATCCAGCGCGAGGAAAACGATGGTCTGATCCAGTATAGAACATTGGAACAACAGCAACGTCAGTCAGGCAACACTTTCGTTCGAAGTTGATGTGAACTATTTCACCAGTCGGGCTATGCACACTAACACGTGCATTATATCTCCACGACCGCTTATCATAGTCATTGGGCTGACGTTGGATTATCAAAATAATATAGTTTTTTGTATAAATTTGAGCAGTACAAAAATTTGACCATCCTTCTTTTACCTGCTAGTGACCGATATCTCCCCAATCTAAAACGTTCTTGATCAGAGTTACAAATTTTCGCTCTTAGCCCCGCCCAACCCTGTGCTAACTCGGTCCTAGTCAGGTATGTGACCAGATCCCCCTATAAGCTCTAACCATCTTTTTCCGCGTTCTGGACTGTTTATTAATGAATTTATGAATTTTCGGTCTTGGTTCCGCCAACCTTAGTACAAACCTGTTCACTTTATAGGTTGGACCACACTTCTATTACCTGGACCCACTTTTTCTTCGCTCTCTGGAACGTTTTCAAACAGAATTATATGTTTATGAAAAGTATCTCCTAATTGAATACACGCTCCGTCCGCTGTGGGCGGAGATTCGCCAAGTTTATGCATGCTCAGCACGCATGAAGCTCACTCCTTTTATTTTTCTTTGACCTCCACGCCTTCGTTGAATCGAGTTATGAACCTATGCAAAGTACCGCCCACTGTACGCTCGCTCCACCCATGTGAGACTCCTCCAGTTCACTTGTTGACCAATCTCTCACCTTTGCTCACTTTTTCGCGGCGTCTGGGCCGTTATGAAGTCGTTCAGTCAGGCGTTCTGCCCAAGACACCACCTACTCCTGTCCATGTTCTGCCGACCGTGGGCAAGTTCCGCTGAGCTCACATGTGCTCTGTTGGCGTTACCCTGTGCCCAACCATCCCAAACTTAACCCGACTTCTGCAGGTGCTTCTTTAGGTAATATCAAATTTCCGTACAAACAATCAATCAATCAAACAAACAAACAGACGGACAGATAGACAGACAGCCGCAAGCGTATTATATTCATACCAATCGGGTCGCTCGGTTTGTGCCGGGCCTCATTCCTTACTTTTACCACGTGGTTAGAAACTGTAGTCAGGGGTTGACACATTGTCTTATCCAACACAAAGGGCTAGAGTGCAGAGGAGAGGCAGCCGACCTAACCTGCACTTAGAAACGGTTCTAGACGAAAGAACATGGTTTCATGCTATGCCTCAGTAGGGGAGGAGCGGCGGGGTGGGGTAGGATGATTACCTCGTGCAAAAAGCTTGGATGGGATATGACTTGAAGATTCAATTGACTCACCCACCTCGATACCCCTTCCCTCCTAGAGCTCAGATCAAAAAAGTGAATGTTCCCGGCTAAAAAACGTTAATGAACATAATTATGAGCTAACCTTATGTTGAAATTGTGTTGAAAAAGAGCGGAAGTCTCTCAACATTATCATCCGGGATTTTTGTAAGGACGTACATACCACGCTGTCGGCACAGTTCGAAATTGCACTTTGAAAGAACCCACTTCTTTCCACATTACTCTTTTCACTCCGCGGTACTCACTCTACTCCTTCAACCCACCCACCATGTTACAGCCTATATATAAGAAGGAAGTGTAGAATAGAGCTAGGTTTTCCATGTCACTACCTACTATCATAAATTTCTCGCACGGACAGACATAGAAATCGACAAATCGACACACCAGTTTCTGCTTTATATGAACGAGGGATATAGTAAGGATTATGGGTTGTCTACCAAGTGACCCCCATGTCCATCGCAAATGAGAGGGCCTCTGGAACTGCGACTCATCATGGATAGTGTGGGTCGACATAATGAAGACAGTTTCTCACCCTGTTCATTCCATTCAGTTCCGTAAGTCCCGATCTGGAGCTCTTCAGCCGTTCTTCTGCGTTGCAATTTTGGCGTTGCAACCACCAACGATTACCGTTAAAAAAGTGTGGTCCTCTCTGAGAAGTCTTTTCAGGTCCATATTAAACGCGTCCAGCTCCTTTTCTTTTAAGCGTGATGTTGGTGCGTAGGCAACGAAGATTGGAGAGGATGGTAGAACAACCTCTTCCCAATCGCAAACGTCCGATTTGGGTTTTCACGCCTCCGTACGAATCGATAAATCCTGTGTTCAATTGAACTTCTTAATTGCTCTGAAAATTCTGCTACTTTTAAAAGTGATTTCTGCTTTACCTCACGGTATGCGCAGGAGTGCTCTCCACCATCGTCACGTTCCCATCGGAGGAATAAAACGAATAAAATTTAAATTTTTGGTGCACTGACACCTTCGTGGAGAATAAAGACAAGAGCGAAACCAGGGCTCCAATTTTTGAGCAACTTCCACCCTTCCCCCTCCTTCTGTTCCTATTCCTCGGTCAGATTACATATCATCGCTTAATTTCCCGTTCTGACTCATTGGCTTATGATGTTTCCTCAGTTCTTGTTTATTACTTTGCAGTTCGTCCATTCGTTCTTGACCTCTTTCTCTTCCCCTTCTTCTTATTTTCATATTCTTCACATTTTGTAAATCCATGACTGGTTGTTTTTTCAAAAGATTCAGCTGTTTTCACCAGCAGCACCCATGATTCAAAGAAAGGATTAGAAAATTCCTAACTCCTTGTATATTGCACGTTGTACGTTCATAGGTACGAGCTGCCGTCTTCGACTTTAAAAATGATAATTTTTTACACCAAAACGATAGACCTACTCCAGAATAGTGCGTTAGTAACGAAAAAAACAGCAAAAAACGAAGAATTGAAAGATATACCAACGGTCGAAAAAGAAGGAAAAAAGAGGGTTGGACGAGTTTCGTAGTGAAAAAAACGGTGGTTAACGGAATTTTCGGGCGACTAGACAAATGGAACACAATGTCTGCAATTGCACACAACACACCCAAACAGCTGATTTGGCCTTTATGGTTGAAAATATGGCACTATTGCACTATTACTCCCCCACTGGGGGGTGATATTGGTCAAAAAATTTTTTTGCTGAATATTTGCACCAGGAGAGTTATCGAGGTCGCTGTTCACGAATATGGTATCCATTTCTGGTGCTGCGCCAGTAGGAGCCAGGGCGTTTTCACCAGATTCGCTGGCTTGTGTATAGGGGTTATTCGAGGTCCTGATCATATCTATAACGAACACTATCCCCTTTCACGAACGTTTTCTTGCAAAAGTGGGTCGGCCCATTGTCACAGTTGGGAAGCAATGTCAACATGAGCAATAGCAGCAAAATGCAACCTACTCGCCTGTCGAACTACACAAGTCCTCGCTAAGTAATTGCAAACATATGTAACAGTTTATTCAGAATCGTCCTTGCTTTCTTGGTCTGACCAGCTCTGCGACTTCAAATGTGGCCTTAGAGGGCCATTGGGTTAGCTCACGAGGGATGTCGAACTCGTTTAGCAGGGGTATAGTGCTGCTACCTGGTAGCAGAAGTTGTACAGGGCCTCACGTCGGTCTTCAAATTGTTTTTTTCCGCAAGAACTCCTGCATGTAGCCTTCGTATCGAGCGTTGATAATGCCGTAGCGTCGCTTTCTCACTTCCTTGTATTTTTGCCAGAGTGACTCAACATGCTGGTATGTGCTCCAGTTCTGGGATCGACGAAGTTCGATCGACGGTTGACCTGGAGGTGTCTTTATCCGAGGGGCAGAGTAGAAATTTGAGTGTAAGCTCTCCAGCTGTTGCTGAATATGATGGTTCCAGGTCTTATGTACTTCGTGATGAGACGTAAGAGAGTGGGGGCATTCCTCCTCCGAACAAGGGTGAGGAGAGCTCGACCGCTTCCCCTCTCGACGCCTCCGAAAATCCGTTGGTGTCTGTGCACCCAGCCTCTTCGGTTGTATTTGCGCCGAGTAACCAGGGTTTCGTCGATTTCCACCTCACACCCAAATCTTCCGATGACTGGTGAGTTCCTTCTAAAGTGTTCTGCGCACACGTCACGGAAACTTTTCTCCCACTGAATAACGGTACGAGGAGTTATGGTATTTTTTTTAATGTTTTTTGGTGTGAATTTAACTATAATGAATAGTAAAAAGAAATTATAAAGTAAACAAAAATAAAAAAAAATAAAACTTTCCTTGGATCAAAAAACGAAGTATTTAAATTGATTAAGAAGATATGTGTTTGGTCATAGTTATCAGAGTGAAATTTATTTTAGAAGTTCGGTTTTAAAAAATTGTTTTTAACAAACAAATTAAAATTAATACATTACTTAAAATTAACAAATTTTTATTATTTTCTCTAATTATTACTACCCCATAAATAAACATTGATTTGTCCTTCACTTTCCCATGTCGTGGAGCCAGAAGTAGGACAGAGCAAACACAGTCGACTCGCCGAGGTTGAACTTGTCGAAGAATGAGCCTTTTCTAGCAGGAACGTGGACCTTCGTTTCGTTCGTCGGCACGATCTTCGGTTACACACCCAGCCATTCGGTGCTCGTCGTTCCTCGGCGTCACGGTTCCTTGGCACGATGGGCATAACGGTGTAGATATTAGCCCCATAGGTCCTGCCAATCCTGGTACTGCAGGTGATCCATCTGGAGTTTTTCGAACGCATCCTTCAATGAGAAATCCATCAACTCCTGCTGGCGATTGTGTTGTCTCAAAACGTTGAGAGCCATTGCTTCACTTTGGTAACGGAAGCGAGAAATGAATCTACAGCTACTCATGCCGATTCCTTGGCTGCCTGCAAGCGTGGGAAATGCTTGGGGTCATACCGTTTTCTCAAGACCGGCTGCCTGCAAGCGTGGGAAAATGCTTCTGACCTCATTTCGATTTCATTCTGTCTGCTCGAGAAATCTGAAGCGCAGTCTCTAAGGTGCCCTCAGGTAATTGGGCTCAACTTATCATCAAAGAGAGCTACCCGTTCACAAAGAATGCCATATCCGTAACCAGCGGCCTCGATAACCCCTTTACCCAAGTTTACTGCGAATTTGGTGTAAACACCCTTGGCGCCAAATGGCGCCAATTCAGCGCCAGCGCCAAAACGGAAACTACATTCGTGATCAGCGGCCTCGATAACCCCCTTGGTGCGAGTTTCAGCGAAAAAAATTTTTTGACCTACATATATCACCCCCCCCCCCCCCACTGGGGGTGTAATAGTGCAATAGTGCCGAAAATATTAGGTTGAGTAAAAAATTTTGATCGGCTTTTCAATCTTCACTTTAAAAAGTCTTATTTCCACTGAAAGAGGATCTCAATTAGTAATATAGTCTCCATCGTTGTTCTAAACATACGTCTAATGAGCCGGCAGTTTCTTGACTCCTGAAGCCTAGAAGGGTGGCGGCCACGATTCGAAAAAGCTGGAGATCTCATCTTCGAGCTCCGGGCAGTCATCAAAATTTCTATCGCGGAGGTGATGTTTCAGAGCAGGAAACAAATGGTAATCAGACGGAGCGAGACCTCGCGAATAAGTAGAATGGGTTAGCTCTGCCCATCTAAGTTGGACAATTTACTGACAAAATAATTTCGCAACATGCGGTTGAGCGCTGTCGTGCAAATTCAGACATTTTCACGCTGCGGACGCTTCCTTCGAACAACGTCGACCAAACTCTGTAGCTGAAAAGCGTAAATCTCGGCGGTCACGGCGGAGCCCTCAGTAAGTTATCCAATGTAGAGCGTTCCCTGAGAATGTCCACCGACGACACAGTAAAACCTTCCTCGGACATAGTCTACTTCTCTGTTAGTCTTGGAGGTGCTTCGTCATGGGGCACCCGTGGGCTGGGATACGATGACCCTTCTGGATGCAGCATAGATATTTGCGACAGCCGTCAGTGGATTATGCCCTTACAGTAATTCGTGATAGACGATAGCTCTCAGACAGCTTCGGTCGCCAGTTGAAGGTTGAAGTCATTTTTGCGAAGCACATTCAAGGGGATGCTTATATATCCTTTCAAAAATACAGGTTAGGGATCGGACTACCATAACAAATTACGAAGTCCTTCAGAGCGGTCCGACGAAAAAAGGGGGGAAGGTCGATCAAAACTTTTTACTCAACCTAATATTTATTATCCAGCTGATATGCCGAAATATTCTGTATATTCAGTTGGCCTGGACGCAAAGGTAAGTAGCTGAGAATAATTTATTTGTGTATAACAGAGTAGAATAATAGTCGAATATTGCGAATACAGTCGAATATTACTACCTGTAGCTACCTGTTGGAGGCAGTCGATCAGCTTATTGATTTTTCACTAACGTTGCTCCAATGCGAAAGTGGTGAAAGGCAATTAGATTTTTTTTAGCCTAGCGAGGGGCGGAGGCTGACCGTGCTTCACTCTCTGGCCCCTTATTGTGCAATATCCAGAACGTTTTTCGACCTCATTCCTGCACATATGGTATCAGTGGGGGCCTCGAATTCAAACCATGTGCAAATCTCCGAAACCATTTTAATCGTGAACCGTGCCTTTAAGTCCAGAGGTTGGACTTGAGGTTCTACTGGGGTTTTCAGTTCGTCGCACAGCATCATCACGTCAAATTCGTTGCAATCTGTAGTGCGCTAACGATTTAGAAGTTAAATGTTTATTCAAGGCGAAAATAAAGTCGAGAGTATCGTAGTGTACAAATATAAATGATTCTTACCAGCATTAACGAATTCTACAATGATAACTGAGATTACATGGATTATAACATTCGATCTCCTTACAGGAGGAGCCGATACGAGTATGAACGGAGGGCGCTTTCACTCCTGAGTGAACTCCTTTCCAAAGATCTTGTCCCGAATATTGTCGCAAAAAGTGACGAGTTCTGGGTATTCATCTTGAATCACGTTCTTGGCGTAATTGTCAACAGGAATGTAAATAGTCGTGGCTAGTTGTGAGAATAGCGTGCAGTCAGCCTGAAACTGATTTTATTTCTGATTATGCCAGCTAGAAGGACTGTGTAGGGCCTCCATGCAAAGCAGAATGTTCAGTTGCAAACGCAATCGGTTTAAGGCCAAATCAAACTTGGGTATAGGTATTAGTACAAATCCGCCTCCTCTATCCACAGTGAACTCTTGGTGTATGATTGATTGTATTGGATTCGGTTTTTTGCTGCTCAATTTGGCTCCAAGGCACGGCAGGGAACCGAGGCAGTAGTGTGGTTCAAACATGGAAGTATTTTTTTTCGCGTCTTACCAACAAAATATTCGAAAGATCGAAACCAGACTTATCGACCCACAACGCCTAAGAGAGAGAGAGAAACGTTCCTTTTTCGAGAAAATAGGGAATCAGCAAAACTACTAACCGAGGTAATTTCGTCACCGAAGAAGAATTTCTTGCCGGCGAGGAGATCTCGGTAAGTGTCCAAGTCCTTGCGTAACAGCTGTTTGAAGTCTTCGTCAGAGAAGTTACCAATGCTCGTCGCGACCCGCTTAGATACCTAAAACAGTCAATTAATCATCACACCTAGCCTTTTATTTCTTACTCTAATTAGTCCTGAATGACCAAATTGCTCACCGCACGTTTTATCATACAAGAAGTCAAAGGGGCCAGGATTGGTGTAAACGCCTGAGGTAAGCCAAGACTTGGAATCATTTCCATTACATAGTCGTTCCCAGAGCTTTCAACAATTTTGAACTTGAAGATTACCCTGTATAGATAAATTCGTGGTTAACCTTCAAAAATGTGCAGGAAACAACCTACGGTGCGGTGTGGTTCTCAGTGGTTCTCTCGATAGTCCTTGCTAAGGCTTCATCTTTTGGTGATGGCAACGGCTGAAATGGTTAACGTCAGATCTGCTCTCAATCTCAGATACTTTCAACAGTTTTTGTCGCTGCACAGTTCACGATATAAATGGTTTCTGAGATTGCCTTATAGTATGAACTCGATGCTCTCCTTTGTACCATACCTGCCGTTATAAGGTCGAAAAACGTCCTGGATGGGGCACAATAAGGGGCCGAAGATTGTATCGTGTGAAGGCCACACCCATAGTGGACGAGTTTCAACAGCTTTGTAAAGTCTGCACTATCTCAAGAGACTCCCATCTAGAAAGTTCTAACAACTTTTCATGGCCCATGGCGACAGCGAAAGGCAGTTTCGAACAGTTTCGGCATGATTTAGTCATCTCTTTGCGAAATGGGAGTAAGTCAAATCTCGTCCAAATACCCTTATGCCACTCCCATCACGGTGATCTCGTACAACCTACTTCTGCTACTTGTAAAAAGCTTTAAGTAGATGGATTTTTGTGTAGAATTTTTGTTCGTTTCTGAGTACCGTTTCGTAAAACCAGGTCTTCAAGCTATACCATATAACAAGGGTAGTAAATCTCGAAAGAACACCATGAAAATAGCTCCTCTTCATTTTATGACTTCTCCATTGTTAAGGGGTGTTTCCTATGTGCTCCAAAAAACTTTCGAAGCAGGTCACCAATTTTTAGGAGGGTCACACAATTTCAAGAACTTCTAGAGATGTGTAGTGAACTAGGCCACCCTTTCGAACCTGACAAACATTTGTATGTCTCTTCGATCTTAATTGTCATCCATAAGAACGTATGACACAGAACTGGAAGTTTCCATAGTCCCGGACTACTCTATTCAGGATAAACAGAAGGTTTCGTTGTAATGAGCGATGTTTGGTAGGGTTTTGGCTATTCGAGTCAGCTAGAGCGGTGCTACTTGCTACTTTCCCACTTCTGACCTATAGCAGCGATTCCTCCAAGGAACGTAGCAACTCATTCAACCCCATCCTAGGGTTTGACTGGAAAGAATTGAACTAACTGCTTAAAAAGTATCCAACAACCAGAATTTGAGTTGAGCTCACTTGTTGACGTTTGTGATTGTAAATAAAAAACAGGGAAACCCGTTCTTTTCCTTTTTAACGGATTCTTCCTTTTGTTTAGTAGCAACTTTCGTTTCGCTTTTAAAACCTTTCCACCTAACCAGTTCTTATCGGAATGAGCAGAACGTTTTCATAGTGCTCAGTCTCAAGGCCGAAACCTAGCCTTTCGCCACTTTTTCTCATTTTATCATTTGATTTTCCGTTCTTTTTTTTACTCCTAGAAAATTTTTGGCACAACTTGAGCTGGAATCCAGGAAACAAAGGCCGCAATGGCCGAGAAAGTGTTATGAAGAAAGTGGGGCACCCAATCGAGCGCCGGCGTGGGGTAAAAACTACTGACCGCTCAGTGATACTCAAGCGAAGTGACCACTAAACTCTTTGTAGCAAGTAAACTTGTTTTCCTGTCTCTCGAAATTTCTGATATGAACCCTCAGCCTGCACAGTGCACGTTCCTATGCAAATTTCTTATCAACAGCCTGCCTCGTTAGGTGCTGATAAGAAAAAGAACTGCTACACGCCCAAGTTCTTGGATAAAATTTTGCAGCGCTTTCAAATTGCAAATATATGTTTTAAAAAATGCTGAAGTATCTCAGCGCTGACCAATTCCGAAAGCCGCCCTGCATTCGACATCCTTTGAGAATTATAATGGCGCTGTAAATGCGTATGTAGCCTATACAGTGACTGGGTGGCCAGCCGATTTACATGTTGGTTTAGTCGTCCCAGGCAAATTAAACTATCCGCCAGACTCCCGAGGGATGGAAGGGACTCGAATTAGTCTTCAGTATGGACAGGGTTTGCAGGACCGGCCGGTATTGAAGTTTATGCTAGCAAGCACTCGGGAGTGGCAGTAGGGCGTTCACAGCTGATGGGATGATGTCCTGAATTGGAAAGCCGATAAGCCGATAAGGAAGTGATGTTTTGGTTGATGCTATTAGTTCAAATAAGAATTTGTTTACAGTACTTGATTGTGCAACTTAAAGGGGTTTGAACCATGAAACCTGCACATGGTAGTGGCCAACTTTCTATTGCTCCACCCTTTTCCTTTAAACGAAAATCTTCCATCGGTTCGCTTCCCTTATCAGACCCTTTGCCATTTTCATAAATGATTTTCTTTCCGACGTCCTAGAGCAGTCTAGAGCACTTTCAATTTGTTCATTCTACATATATCTCAATCGTTTTTTTTTTGACAAGTATCAAACGGTAACACCAATGCCACCAGATCGTAGGTTTTGAAACAGATAGCGGAAAAGATCGACTAAAGCATAGCAGCATAGTAAGTCTAACTCGTACCTTCACTTTGAAGTGTGTCTTAAGCCGATGAAGGATAATCTGTGAGTCGGCAATATGTTCGCCGTTCAGCTCGATAAACGGCAAGAGGCCGTACTTCGACCTTCCCATCAAGAGCGTGCACACCTTTAGTAAACAATGACAATACAGTTGAACGATGATGATTTGAAGTGTTTCGCACTCACCTCGTATGGGATTTTGTTAGCTTTAAGAAAAGTCTCCACTTTTAAGCAATATGGCGATAAATTCGGTACTGACTTTATTCTGGGGAATTGGTAGAGATAGACAATGTCTGGTTTCCAATCATGTTTACGTATCCCGACCTGGAAAAAGTGATTTGAGATAGTATCATTGAAACGCTTGCCCATGAACTCAACATCGCTTTAGTGCGAATGAAAGTGTCAAGATGTACGGAATGATCTGTGAGAAAATGGCATTTGTAACCAGCCTCCTTCAGATGACCCTTCTCAGTAGGAATTAAGGATCAGAAAACGGGACCAATTACCTGTTTCTTGTTCTTCTTTGAAAAGAAAAAGTACGCAATAACACTGCCGACAGCCAACCAAACAGCAACACAAGTCCAACAAACCATTCTAGCAAATACTTGAACCGAAAGGCGATTAGAGCTCAAAGGCCAACGTATGAGCAGGTGGACTAGCGCACCAACCCAGTTGTTATCTTTGCCATGGCACCCCGCCTCTCTGCTCGCCGTTTTAACGATCGTGTATTTCGTCCAATGCGGCCGGTGTTGCTGCGCGTTGCAGTGTTGTTTGTTTACTGCTGAAGAGTTTGCTGGCGTGTCTGGTCCCTCTGCCACTTTCGCCTGTTTCGATTGTTCCTACTAGTTTTGACCGTTAACTTCGAAACATTAGGAACTTTTGGGTTGCAACAACCGTGATTGTCCCAATCTTGCTCTCTGCCACCTGCAAAGTCAGAGCGCAGGCAACGAGAAGTCAGCAATTCAGTCTTGTGCGGCACGACTCAATTATTCTGTCAACTATAGGGGTGAACGCTAGACGAGCCGTTTATCAGTTGCACAGAGTGAGGGCCCAGTAGCAGGACGAGGGAGAGCTGAAGGCATCATGAATCAAGAGTGGTCTTCGGAGTGTGAGTCCAAATGCGCCATAGTGGTCATACATGTAGTCATTGAGATGTTCTACCCGCATGGGGAAGGGTCTCCGCAGATCAAAAATAGAATTTTTCTTATCACTCAAGCTGACTATCTGAAGCCCCTCCTGTTAGGGATTTGGGTAAATGTTCGAGATTCTTAGTGGCTTGGCTAAAGATGGTGTTAAAGATGGT
This sequence comes from Haemonchus contortus, assembly GCA_000469685.2. Taxonomy (NCBI): domain Eukaryota; kingdom Metazoa; phylum Nematoda; class Chromadorea; order Rhabditida; family Trichostrongylidae; genus Haemonchus; species Haemonchus contortus. Next base: position 13,421,283 of record LS997564.1, read on the forward strand.
GTTACAAGGGTGGGATGGGGTTGCCCTGTCAAGCCCCTCTTTTCAAGTTGGCAGTGACTTCCTTATAAAATGGCGGAATTCTGGCCGTGGGTTGTGGTAGAGCTCACGAAGCCTCCTTGTATATTGAGTAGGAACATCTTGGTTGTTCAGGGCTAGGTCACCGGTTCTGTCTCGACATTACCAAAGCTCTACCATGAATCGATGAACGTCAGAATTAACAGTATCTTGTGTTCTCGCAATATTTCTAAGTCTTGTGATAGTGAGGATGTGATCGTTCTACTAAACTCTCTCCGAAACCCTTCTTGCCCGCATGGCTGTGCTCATCCAATACTCTGCCGACCCTGTTGAAGATGACGCGTGCGACTAGTTTGTGGACTATAGACAGCAGATAGAATGGGCTATGATTGCCAATCTCGTCTGGTTCTCCATTCTTATTTCTAGACAGCGTTCTCCCAGCGCTGTCTTGCTGGTTCTCCTCAGCGTTGGCATCCTGCACTCGGACTGGTGCTGTGGAAGCAGCTTAGCTGGAGCTCTGACGATAATGAGTGGAAGGCAGTCGGGTGTTGAGGTTCGATACTATCGTGACTGAGCTCTGTAAAATTCTTCATCGACATGATGGCATGTAAAATTTTGAAAGGGAAAATTGAAGAGACGACATTTCCTTCTTGTCTGATATGGTCATTGGGCAGGTAGAACTGCATTCGAAGAGATTCAAGTGCAAGGCGTCAGATGACTCTTTTCTTAACCTTCGAGTTGCAGTAATTGTTCCGGCAGGACGAAGGAGGGAAATCATCTTGATCTTGTAATTGGCGAAGTTCCGTCGGCTTTGCGCATGCTCTTTCCAGCCTCGGCAGCTTCGTCCATAGGTGCCGCTTCTTTCTCTTTCAGATCGTTCTTCATCGTTTCTCTGCATAGCAAGTTCGGATATTTGTTAATGATTGCCTGCAGCTCACGCGGTACCACGCTTGCGTATCAGCTCAAGAGTCTTCGGAGACGTCCCTCGGCTACCTGTAGACAACCAGTTTCCCTAGCACTGTCGTGAGTTGTTCGATGAGTATTTAGTATTCGGTTGTATTTTGCCAATGTTGCCAACGAAGGAAATTCCCCGGAAACTCTCGAGGGAAGCGTAGTGCCCCATTTGATGACAGTTTTGGAGGTTCGCTTCATGAGCATCGCAGCTCTCTCACGCACTGAAAAACAGAATCTAGCGCGGGGAAACTATGGTCCAGTCACTTGAAGAACTCCGGAACAATGAAGACTTCAGTAAGGCATAAGTTCCGATTGAAGGTGATGTGGTTGGTGGTGTGGAAGAGCACGGAGGAAGAATATTTCTTAAGTTTAACTTCCGTCTAGGGCACGTGCGAAACGGAAGTTGAACTACTTCTTTAGCTTGTCCCCCTTATAATCTTACCATTTTGGCTATGCACGCTAACGCGCGCAGTATATGTCTGTCAACGGCCACTTATCCACGATGGAGTCATTCAGCGGAATGTTGGATAATCAGAATAAGATAGTTCTCTCTAGATTCGAACGCTGAACTGCTGATAGCATCACATAGCTCCCTCCACCTTAGTGCAAACCCTTTCCACAATAATCTGGACCACCCTTCTTTTGACTGCTTCAAACCATTTTTCCGCATTCCAGAAAGCTTTTGAAGAGATGAATTTTTGGTCCTAGCTTCGCTTCCATGTGCCAGCTCCGCCCCTTCGAGGACTTAAGTACATTTGTTCCAATTTCTCTGACCACTTTTTTTCCGCGTCCTAGAACGTTTCTGAATAGAGTCATAAATTTTTGATCTAAGCCCCGCTCACTTCTGTGGCAGCCCCGCCTACTTCAAAGATTCGGCCACACTCGTTAAATTACCTCTAATCATTTTTTTCCCGCACTCTGGAACGTTCTGAACAGAGTTATAAATTTTGATCCACGCCCCCCCACTTTGGTGCAAACTCCGCCCACTTTTGGGATTTGACCACATTTGTTCTTTTACACCTTGACACCTTTTTGCCGCTTCCCAGAACGTTTCTGAATAGAGTTATAAAGTTTTGATCTAAGCCCCGCCCACTTTGGTGCCAACTCCGCCCACTTTCGGGATTTAACCACATTTGCCCCATTACCTCTAACCATTTTTTTTTTCGCATTCTATAACTTTTCCGAACGAAGTTGCACTCATTTTTGAAAAGCAGCTTTCACCTCATCGCACGCCCCGCCCCTCGTGGGCGGGGCTTCGCTATACTTATGCATGCTCAGCACGCATAAGGCCTTGCTCCCTCTTCCTGTTTTTTTCCTGGCCTCGACGCCTTCGTTAAATCGAGTTATGGATCTCTGTGGAAAGTACCGCCCATTGCGGGAACGCTCCGCCCGCCGCCGGTGAGTTTCCTTTATTTTGATTGTTGACCCATCCCTCACCTTTGCACATTTTTTCCCGTGTCTGGAATGTTATGGGACCGAATTAGAAGAATTCGCCCATGACCCCGCCCAATTCCGGTGCATGCCCCGCCCCTTGGGGGCGGGGCTCCGCTAGGCTCACATGTGCTCTGTTGCACTTACCCTATGCTCAACCCATTCCGAACTTGACCCGACTTCTCCAGGTGTTTCTTCAGGTTATATCGAATTTCCGTACAAACAAACAAACAAACAAACAAACAAACAAACAGACAGACAGACAGACAGACAGACAGACAGACAGACAGACAGACAGACAGACAGACAGACAGACAGACAGACAGACAGACAGACAGACAGACAGACAGAGCGCTTTATATATAGTAAGGATACTTTGTCTCGACACTATCGGTTGTATTTATTTACTATATCACGGAACTGCCAAACAGGTGGCTCCCATGTCCATCGCAAGTCTGGAATTGCGAATTACTACAGATTTGTGAGTGAGAAACTCGGACAGTCCGTGGCCCTGCTCATTTCGTTCCCTTCCGTGAGTCCCGATATGTAGCGCTTCAGCCTTTCTTCTGGAGCCAAACTTGGTGTAAAATCACTGTCGATGACGATCAAGAATGTGTGATTCATTTGAGGAGTCTTTCCGGGCCCATATAAATCGCTTCCATCTCTTCTTCCTTTGCGTAGCTTGACGTTGGTGCTTGGGCAACGAAGAGCGACAAAGCCGGAGTTGAACCACAACTTCTCCATTGCAACTCGGATTCGGATTCCGACTTGGATTTTCAAGCTTTCTATGTTGCTGCTATGTAAAAATCTATGTTCATAGCCGAGGACAGCAGGAGGCGCTTCGTTGCGCGCGTCCGTAAAAATAGGTCACGCCGCAGGCGTCGCACGCGGCACGTTGCCTCGCAATTATTGACGAATGTCGCAGTTGTCAGTGGGGCATACGATTTGCGCTAGATCTACGCAGTGGTTATAGAATGCGAAGAGGGATCATTCGAACACTTCTTTTTCTTATTTCCTTTTCTATTACGTTATGTCATGTTTGGTGGAATACTGTACATTACATTTCTCGTTTTTTTTCTTTATTACATTTGCTTCCAACAACTTTTATCAATGATTACAGATTATGGAAATTGTAACGTCTTGCCGTTCGTGCTCCTTTGCGTGCTACACTTGAAAAATGGTTGGTTATACTTCTTGTGTCGGTAACTTTGACTTATATTTAGGAACGATAGTTATTTATCATGTGATGAGGTAATTAAGTTCATGGCAAAATGCAGTGAAAGTTTTTCATGTGGTTTAAACCACATTTGTTGAGTTTACTTTTTTTTACATTATCGCCCACTTCCTGAGGTTTCACGTGCACATTTAGTTTCGCATTTTGGTCGTATTGTTGTTTATATTTCACTTCAGTATCTCTTCTAGGTAATTTCACGTTGTGATAACTTTAAAGTTTATTCAACTTTTTCCATTTACTTTTGCGCGCTCTATGCAAAATAATGTTTTTATGAATTTGAACTCATACATATATTAATTTTCAAAGCACATCTTCGGTTCAGTCTCTTCTTAACTCAGTTATTATATTTCATTAAATCAAGTTTTATTTATGGTTTCAGATTATGGAAAACGTGTCGTCTTGCTGCGATTCGGTGGCGGTTCGGGCTCTTTATCTGCTACACTTCAGGAATGGTTGGTTATTCTTGTGACATTTATTCTTTGATTTATTTATGGTAACATTATTTATGTACTGGCTTTATTGACTTCATATCAAAATGCAGTGGAAGAAGTTTCTTATGTGGTTTAGATCAAAATTTTTGTGCTAACAGGGTGATTGCCGGACGCAATCTCTGTTTGAGCCCAATGTGAGCAATGGTGATTGGCCGAGACTAGTTTGAGTTTCCCCTAACCTTTTGTTTACCATGGAGTCCGCCATCTGCTTCGGAACTGAATATTTTCTTTATTTTTTTCCAAAGGTTCCTTACAAAATTCTATGTAGTAACAGCAATGCAATTATTGTGATGGTTTTTATTCATAACGTTTAGGATAATTGCATACGAGACCTTGCTATGCCATACAGAATGTTCGGAAGCGTTGTTTCCTCCTGTCCTGGCAGATACAATAAGGAAGAAAAAGAGAAGAAGCTGCGGTGATAATGATAAATTGCTTTTCTAACTTTTATTATGCAGTCATCTTCCGTTACATTAAAGATTCTCTGAATAAACTTTTCTCGACTAAGTGTACTTAACTGTTGACATAGACAGGGTAATAAGCATAATTCAATATGATAATGAAGAGAGCAGAGCGTCACTCGATTCAAGCGATTCTCCTTCACAATGCTTAAACAGAGGATATGCAAAAAAGGAAATGGCAACATTTACAGTGAATGACGCTAGGTTTCCAGCTTCTTTTGAGTTTAAACCTTTATGGTTTATAATTGCCTATTATTTCACAAGCTTTTTATACTGTATTGAGAAATGCACACCTCCTTTGTCAAGTCAGAAACAGTGATACCATTTCCTCGCGTCGTTACCATTCCTGCCATGACGGGATCATCGAACAGGTCGTTTTGATAGCGAGGTATTCTCGGGCGTGGAAACTCGTGCACGACCATCGAGTTCGCGCACATCGTTGAGGTAGCTTCGCATTTCGGCGCGAGGCGACCGGTGTAAAAGCTCCATGACCATTATCACTGATCATTATCAAGTGTGTGTGCATCTTCGGTGCAAGAGAGTTCATTTTTTTTTTAAAATCGACATCAGCTGGGTTAGGTATGGCGAAGGGGCTAGGGGTGGCGAAGGGGTCATACGCAAAGGGGTTGTGACAAAAGGTCGACCAATTAAGCAAAGTGCGAAGTGAGCCACCTCAACACTAATGCCTCTCTACATTTTCGAAAGAGTGGGATATAATTAACTGAAGAGAGGCAACAGTGAGAATGTGAAGCTTGAGAAGAAATCAAATCTTCCTAAGAAGTAGAGTTAAAGCAGCACTGAGACTGCACTACGCAGCACGCGCGGGCACGATAATGTCCATGAAGTTTTTACATCTTATCAAGGTCGTCTCGCATCGAGGTGTGAAATGACCTTAACTATGTGGGAGAACTCAAAAGTAGTACAAGGGTTCCCATAACACCTCCCTTGCAAATCGACCTGCGCCTAGAAATGGCAAGAATGCTTGGTAATTCAGAGTCGTTCAGATAGCAAAAAGAGAGGGACGTGTGCGTACAGACGCACCGGGCCATAAACTCTTCCACAACACAACACGTTGAAGATATCACGGTTCACAATACAATGGCGAACATATAATTGTAACGTATTGACGCATAAAATGAGACCAATGAAAGATGAAGGTGTTCTTGGACGACTGGTTGTTGACGACTTCTACGAAGTGGGCTGGACATGGACTTGACGATGTTGAGCGACGTAGTAGAACTTGACGAGGTGAGCTTACGACGATGCACAACTGCGGGTTCTTGGTTTTGACCTACACCGTGAATTTCGCCTCATTTGCAGGGTTGTTTTGCGCGAGGGGGAGATTTTGACCTCGCTTTGCCGAAAGAAACCCTTCGTCAGTCAAGAAGAAGGCAAAAGAGGAACGACCAGGTTTTACGAAAGAAGAAGCGGTCTCCCACCAGCTCCCAGGATACCACGCTGATAATACGAAGAGACTGAATATGGGCCTAAAGCGCTACGCGGACTCGACTGAAATATGATGACTGCGCCAATATATGTAGGTACTACGCTGACAAGAAGAATGTCATACTTCGTATGTCCAAGTTGAAGCTTAGCTTGTTGAAGTTACTACGCTGTTTTAGCTACGCGTAACTATTAATAGCATCCTTTTTTGTTTGTTTGCATTCTTTTTGTTGTTGTTTGTCTCCACGCGGATGTTTTACAATTAACTGGTTAATGATTTTCTTCGCGGTAGAACAAATTGAAGGCGACTTGTTCTTCTTTTCGCATGAGTTCCCTGACGAGATGTGCGGTTTGGCGAGCATGACGCATACGCTTGCAATAACCTTCCAGTGTAACGTCACAAATGACGACTTGGTTATAAAGGCAGATGACCGTGTGGTGGTCCCTTGCTCTACAGAATTTACAGGTAATACTCCGATGGTCGCTAGTGCAATGTTCGTTCAGGTGTGGTCCCCGCAACGAAAACACTTTCTGTTACGCGAATGGATATAGAGCCTATCGGAAGGGTACTGGGAACTACGGCACTGTGCGGAATAGTGATGTTGTCTACGAAGAAAACAACGTGAGCGGGACGCCGCTGGGTCGTTCGGGCGCGTCCAGAATTCTTCTTTAAATTCTCCGATATTGGTGTACGCGTAAGTACGGATCTTTCGATTGTACGATTGGTATTTTGGACGGCGGAGGGAAGGGGAATAACTTCGTGCGATGTGGACACGTTCTGCGCTAGTAGTACATTGAGAGGGGCTTAAAGCACTTTCCTGTCGCAGTGCCTCTTGCCCGCTTTGCTCTGGTGGATCCGGGAATCACAACTTCAAAAATTCTTGAAATGATAGTCCGTGACTGAATGTGGTTGATGATTGGGTTTCTTCTTCCATAGGTGGTTTTGGTCCACGTGTAAATCCTGTTTTCTTAGACATATAGCAGTACGTCATGGTTCTATACATACGTGCTACGTGCGGTAACAAGAATCGAAAATTTAGCTCAAATAGTCTCTGACGGAGCAATCTCTTCTATCTGAAAATGTGCTCATATGAGTACATTGGTTCTAAAGAATGCATGATTCTGTTGCAACAAATCCGTAGGTTTAGTTGCAATAGAATCTGAAATGACTATGAATGAAAGACGCTTAAGCGAATGATATTGATCTCGTACGAAGTCTGAGGGTTACGTCGTCGTTTCTTTTGCTACTAATCGAATGCTAATCGATAAAATGCGAAATTACGCAAACGAACTTTTTTGATACCCTGGGTCTTGTTTGGATGCGTATGATCGCGAGTTAAATCATCAACAATCTTGTGAATAAATCGTTAATAGCCTTATATGGGCTTTCGTCATTAGTGAGACATTATTATGATAAATGAAGTTGATTAAACACGCGTCGAAATTACGTATGAATTGGTTAACATGAAATAAACCCAAAGACGTAGGTGACAGGCGTAATGAGAGCGAATGAAGTAGTGGTTACATGTGAGTAGAATAAATGTGTTACGTGTGAGTACGGTAAAAATCGTTGATCAGTTAGAAGGAAAGCTCGAGGGCAAAACGTGAATAGTGAAATTAGATGGTAAAGGTGTGAATCTGCTCGTTGATGGTTAAGGAAGGTTCTAGAAATGAGCTGAGATAAATTCAAACTGCGCGTTTACCGTCCAACCCGCGACACGCCCATCGCGCGGCGAGTTCTGCGCTGCGTGCGTTATTGGAGCAGACTATTCACCTTAGCCTGGTTTTTTTGATTGGAGGCTATTAAAATAGGATCAATGAATTGGACAATGGGATTTTCAACCATTTTCAGGGTAATCTACGTATTTTTGATGAATTTATGAGTCGTTTTTGCCAACCTATGTGGTTGAACGCGTTGTGGAGTTAGAGTTATTTTATGTGAAGGTTCACTATGAGTGATGTGAAGCGGCTCGTATCTCTAACGGATATAATTGTGTTGGCGATATTGTTTTTACTTTCCCGTTTGGCATGCGGACATCCGCAGAACGTACAGATTGGTCTTTGCCGACGCGTAATGTTTCGATAAGGCCATATGGCCACTGACCTCTAGCTATTTTATCATCTGCTACGATTACAATGTCCCCAATTCGTGGAGAGATAGTTTAGTATTTATGCTGCTGCAGTCGAGTCTGTTGACGAAGTCTCAGTGCGCTGAGATATGCTGCGTGCCAAATCTCCCAAAATTGGTCGAGGATCGACAACGTTTCATGTACCAGTGCGCAAGATTGTTCAACATATCGAGAATTGCGTAGGGTTGCGATGATAACGGAGGGAGTTGGATGCTTACCGTTGGCGAAATGAAATCTATGGGTCTTTATACATACGCAAATATGTTCCTTTCCCTATAAGGGATTATTGGACGAGAATTTATGGTCGCTTCTATCTCTGTCACCACTGTTTTGAGTTGGACCAGAGATAACCTTGAGCGTCCAATAGACTTCTTAGATGCTGTTTTGAAGAGAGCGACTGACGTTCATAAAAACCCCCTTTCCAAGGGGGAAGCGGTGTTATAAACTTCCACGTGATCTTGTGTTTTACGATTCCCATGATCTGGGGGAATAAAGTACTGACTTTATTGCGCTTTCTGCCGCATGAAACGTGGCTGAGTTGTCGCTATACACGAGATTTGGAGTGCTTCTGTGGGCTATGAATCTACGGAATGCAAGTAGGAAATCGCGTGTTGAGTTATCTGAAACGAGTTCGAGATGCACTGCGCGTGTAGCCATGCAAGTAATTGGCAAATCCACGTTTTGTTAAAAATAATACAGCTACTATGTATGTTAATAGGACCTAAGTAGTCCAGACCGATGTTATGAGAGGGCCTTTTCTCGTCACGCGTTCTGGAGGTAACTGTGGCATATTAGGATACCTGTACGCGTGTCCGTTAACTTTCTTGCAAGTGACACAAGTACGCAAAACTTTCGCTACGCAGTTACGTATAGACGGAATAAAGAAGCGTCTACGGAGCTTTGCTATGACGTGATAAAGGCATGAATTGTGGCAATAATAATGGTAGTGCAGTATTATTAGCTGAGTTAGCCTATGTGAACGTACTGATAATATGGGAGCGTTATCCAAAGGGCCTTTACGTGGTGGACATCGAATTAAACGATCTTGTGCCCGTTGAGCATCGAAGGCTTCGAGTTTTAACCGCTGTAGGATTGTTTTACCTTCGCAATAATGCGCGAGTATGAGCAGAATCTCTGCGGTATCGATGTCCGATTTTTGTATAGTGACAGACGAGGTGATTGCTTTAAGAGCAGGCAGCTCTGAAGCTAGTGTGTTACATACAACGCTGGATACGCGGTTGAAAATCTGCCTTCATAAGAATTTAAGAATATAGGCCGTGATACGGAGAGTTTTAAAGTACTTATTTGTTACCACAAAGGGTAACACTGGCGTAAAATTGGCTCCATGTACCACATGCACTTCCTCATGCTTTAATTGCATCTCTTCATTTCGCGGTGGTATACTAAAATCGATGGTTGCGTTCGGCCATTGATCTGGTGAATCGTAACGGAATTGAGGTCCCATCCGCCAAATATGGCATTTGGCTTCTTTCGTTGCCAGACCGCGAGTTGCGCAGTCGGCAGGGTTGTTTTCGGAAGCTACGTAGTGGAACTTAACCTCAGCATTTTGAGCTTCAAATTCTGCAATAATGCGAAGAATAGCATCTACACGACTTTGAATGAAAACCTTGTAGGGTTTCACCGCGTGTATCCAATGTAATGCAATTAATGAATCAGAAAATATACGTACGATGTTGAAGGGAAGGTTTGAATGCTTCACGAGATAATGTTCCGAATGAATACCGATAAGAATCGTCAAAAGCTCTGTATGCGGTATAGTATAAATTTGCTTTGCATGCGCTGATTGTCGTCATATTGAATGATGGCAGGAGTTAGTAACTGCCGTACCCACTCTTAAATGCGTGGAGATGAGAGATTATTCAGCCGTAGGGTAACTATTGGCCCATAATTCCCTGCGGCAATAAGTGTAAACGTTATACGACGCTGGCCAAGCGAAACAGTAACGGCGTAATCAAAGATAATATCGCAAAGACGATATGACCATGGATAGAGTTGAGTTGTAACGTAGTGATGTTTATTGGTTGTGGGTACTACGAGGATGCGATATCCTGTGCGGTGAACATGGCTGACATATCGCGATCTTCTCCGCATCGCCATATAGCTAAGGTTAGGTACCATGTGAAGTTGCGGGTGGGAGGTCGACAACAACTTCTGGGTGACTACAAGGGTGACTACCCAGCCCGTTGCGTAGCGCTGTATCCTCCCTTCCCGTGGGAGCTCTACGCCACGGGTTGTTCTGGGGTGTGCTGCCGATTCCCGTTTGAATGCATCATCAGGTACAAGAGGGGCTTCCACATACCTTGCCCCACCTACGCAGGGTCACATGCATCGACGTGCTTTACGGCACTCGGCTCCTGCCACGAGGCGGTACAGGTAAGAATGCATGCAACTACATGGGGCCAAGAGGGCAATACCCCAATTATAGCGTTCGAATGCTATAAAAAAAGAGGGCGGGTGTGTATCAGACCAAGTCACGCGTACTACGCTGCAAACCTGAAGGCCTTCACGTTGGTGGCAAGCATGACGTAGGTTCGATTGCTAAGGCCCAACGTGGGTTTCCCACATTTTGAACCTCGTCCGATGCACCATGTCGCGCCGTGGGCCGAACCCTCTACCTGTCCGATCCGCATCGGGGTTCCGACGGGCAAGCATCCAGCCACGGTGCGATTAAGGGGTTCTGATGGACCTGAGGATCTCACATGCTCGCAAAGCTCTTCCTGCACGGGCAATACACGACTGACAATAGGCCCTATCGTCCCAGAGAACTTTCGTCCTTCACACTGCACCGGTACGGTAACTACGCTGATCACTTGTAAACCTACTGTTACTACTTTGAACCCAAGCACTCTGATACGTCTGACAAGGAATGCGAAACCTACTGTTACTACGTTGAACCCAAGCACTCTGATACGTTTGACAAGGAATGTGCAAAACTTTCCAACTTCTTCGTATGATGGAAAAGGTGAGAGCAACATAGAATGGCGTTAGCAATGAATTCATGATAATATGTCGAACACAATGTATAATAAAACGGACAACAATGACAATCTAGGCGTCCTATGCCTACTACATCAAGAGAAAAGAGGTCGAACCCTGATTTCAGGCTCACGGACGGGAGTACGCGGTCCATTCCATTCCGGGCGTCCATGCCTGATCCTTTCCTCGTAGTGATATTGACATACTACGTTGACTACGGGGTGTATAGCATGGTCGATATAACGATAATGAATTATTCGCAGTCTCCTATGTGAGTACGACGGTACGGTAAGCAGGATAATATAACCGGTACGCCAGAAGATTAGCATTACAACGAGGGCGACCGGGTCGACCGCGACGGGGAAGACTGGAAACTACGCTGGGTAACGGAGCAGGACGTAGTAGTAACGGAGAATGGAGACGAACGAAGACTGAATCATCCCTTTTTAGGCCCGATAGTACATGGGCCATACATTGGCTGCGTACGCTGCTTGCGCGCTAGGACCCGCGCACGTCCCGACCATGCGCAACCCTTCAATAGAGTGATACGCAAGTCACGACAGAGGCTATAAGCTTTAGCTACCGCCTTCGGTTTCAAAAGTTATCTTAAGTGTTTCATGCACGTAATTTTTCTTTTCTATTCAAAAGTGAAATCCGAATGTTCCCATGTTAGCATAAGTGTCGTGTCGGTGACGCCTGCTCCTCGCCACAGATGGGCATAGGAGTTCGCCGCGCTTGGGAGCGGCGTCACCGTCGGCGTAAGGGTCCGATCGCGATCTTGCGCGGCGCTCGCTCTCGCGCTTGCCACGCGGGATGTTACTTTGGCTCTTGCAGATCCTACGCTATTCCTACACCCGTCTATCGCCTTACGCGAACTACGTCCTTCGACCCGGTCCTACGCACAGCCGAACTACAGGGTGGGCAAAAATTATTATTACACAGACATCACATCCCTGAAAACGAATAGGAAGCTAAAAAAGCAAACCTATATCACTAAAGTGTCTACCACTAATCTCTTATCAAAATAGTACATTGAGTCTGGGATCTGTTGCTTTCTGCTTTCATCCAACCCCAGAGACGATGATGGACTACATTAGCGGTGGCACGCAGCTAAGGTCATCGAGTTGATCCCGGCTTTTTGCAAGGTATTTTCGAGATTATTTCACTTCTTGTTTGGGCTAACGGATGCTCTCATCTCAAAGGCTGACCACACTGAGACATCCATGGGATTTAGGTCAGGGCTCCAGAGTGGTCACTGATCGAAAGTTATGAAGTCAGGGAACCCCTTTTACGGAATTTTTAGACAATTTCTGATCTGCAGTCAGGAGCATCATCTTGACAATATGTCCGGTTTGAATCGAAAAGTGTCCTATTGCGCGCAAAGAGATCGAACAGGTCTCCAAATCATTTTTCACTCCTTATTTTACATAAATAGTCTGTGCTTTTGTCTCGGCTGTTACGCTCTCAAAGGATATCGCAGAAAGTGAGCAAGCCTAGCGCTGCATCACTTCCATTTCTTTCAGCTTTATACAAATCTTGTAGCCCTGCTTATTGGGCACCTTTTTCACTACGAATATCTTTCCGCCGGTGAACAGGAATCCCGTACGACAATTTTTTGTATGCGGCGGGGCAGCTTTGGTGAGCCAACATTTCTCTTCTTTTTAGTCTGCTCACTGGGGAAATCACTTTCTGATCGTATGAAGGCCTTGTCGTGCAGATGATGCTTCACGATTTCGCGCAGAAAACTTCATGAGATATCCATTCAATTATTCATTTTGGGTTCAGAATGAATTTCGCTGCTACGCAGACCTTCGCCCTGCTTTATTAAAACTACCACTAAATATAATCGCAGGCTTCATAGGATTACCACTCCTATCTGTAATTGTTCCCAACTCCCGAAAGCGTCTTATGGTTGAATGTACCCCTGCGTTTTTACGCTGAGTCGTCTGTAGATGCACCGTGCCAAAAGTGACGGTTTATTCACGGGGTAATTACGCTTACATTATTTTCAAAATCTACCAAAAGTTTAGGATCATCAGGAAGGTAATAATGTAATCTACCTTGTGAAATAGAAGAAACGAACGAATTGCTATGACCCCAGAGAAAATTCGTTATGAGCGTCAGCGCGCGCTGTAATCATAATTTTGGCCCACCCTGTACATTGATCAAACCAGATGCAGCATCCCACGGCGTGTGAACCGTCTACGATATTACGCCTTCAACACAGTACTGCTTCATTGGTACGTCAGTATGATTAAAGGAATAAATGGTAGAAAGTACATCATATTTACATATATACAGAAGGAAAAGATTAGACAATCCAATATTTAAAAGTTACGATGATGAGCAATAAACCTACGTAGGTCGCTACGCAGTTCATCGGATTGCACCAGGTCTTCGTCTTCGATCAAGTTCGACGGCAGAACGACGGGGCACTGGCAGCTGGATACGATGAGGACACGCAGACACACTGACTGATGTTTTAGAGCGGAGCACGCGTCTACTATAGCCGACGCGGAGGCGCCGAAACGCTGTTCGCGCAGAGACCCCCGCGCGCCCTACCAGGCGTAACTCTTCTACCCTTTGACGACAATGGCACCCAATGTTGGGACCATGTTTTTTCCTTTATTTGCACACTTAAAACTTATGTAATTTTTTCATATGTATTCCCAAACTTCATGGTATTTATATTCAAATTGGCCCACGTGAATGATTTATCGGAGCTTATTTATAACAAACATATATAGTCAATGGAAAGTACTGATAAGGTTTAGATACTTTGGCAAGATTTGTATGTCCTGGAAGCATTGGAGGCAGTACTTAGAACACCTTATTGTGTGACCGCGCAGTCGATTTCTTCATCCTCAAGTTCTTCCGATGTTATACGAATCCCTACTGCTTACACTATCACCATAATTCTAACCTACATTGCTTCCAAACCCTAAGTGCGATTCTAAACCTCAGTTCTATATAAGATCAAATAAGGTCTAATGCTTCTGCTATGCGGAAATATTGGTGAGTTTATTAAGCCATAGAAAGGAGTTTCTCCGGGTACCATGGCACCCACCGGTGGGTGCCGGTCGCGCACGAAAGGAAGGGAGCATAGTCCCATGGGCGCGTCACGTCGAAATCGGCATTGTTGTCAAAGGGTTAGGAAGTCGGCGCTACGACAATTGGAGTTCTGCCGGAGTTTCCGTTACATCGTTTATCACCATAACGACAAGTTCGTTTCCATTTGTCGAACGAAACCTTTACGAGTAAGACCTTTATTTAAGGCGAAAGGAAAGGCAGTCGGGAGTATCGAAGTGCACAAATATCAATGATTCCTTACCAGCAGTACCGACTTCTGCATTGGAATAACTGAGATTACAAGATTATTACAAATGATTCTTTTTTAAAAGGAGCACATCCGAATAATGTAGACGCTTTCACTCTTCAGTAAACTCCTTTCCAAAGACCTTGTCCCGAAGGTTATCGCAAAAAGTGACGAGTTCTGGATATTCGTCCTGGATCACGTTCTTGGCGTAATTGTCAACAGGAATGTAAATAGTCGTGGCTAGTTGTGAGAATAGCGTACAGTCAGCCTGAAACTATTCATATTTGCGGTCTTACTATCTAGAAGGTCTGTTTAGGGCTGAAGGGAATACATGCAGAATGAAACGCTCAGATACAAACACGATCGTTTTTAAGTCAAACCTGGGGTTTGGGCATGAGTAAAAGTCCGATATCCCGCCTCCTCTATACATTGTGAACTTTTGGGGTATGGATGTCCAATTTTATTCAGTTTTCTGCTGCTTAATTTTGCCCCACACGGTGATCCGCGGCAGGAAACCGTGGCAGTTGTGGGCTAGTCCCTCTACTTTCTTCAGTATCACCTGTATCGCCTGCTCATTTCGTATTTCATTCTTCAGTATCCACTAATTTCGAAATGTCATCCTTTCTGTAGATCAACGTGGTTTCCCCCTTAGATCGTGTTCATGTTCCTATTCCTAAGACGCATTCCAAGGTCGAATCTAGACTTACTGATCCACCCCACCTCAAAAAACGACGAGGTACAATTCCTCTTTCGTTGGTTGCCAGAAAAGAGTCGGATAAATTTTGAACGGATATTAAAATAGAGAACGTGGGAACTACTGACCGAGCTGATTCCATCACCGAAGAAGAATTTTTTGCCGGCGAGAAGATCCCGATAAGTGTCCAAATCCTTGCGTAACAAGTGTTTGAAGTCTTCGTCGGAGAAGTTACCGATGCTGGTGGCGACCCGCTTAGATGCCTATAACAGTCAATTCAGTTCCGACACCATCCACTCTCTGGTTACTATAGCTCCTTTGACAGCAAAAATCCTCACCTTACTTTTTATCATATAAGAAACTAAAGGGGCTATGATTGGTGTCAACCCTTCGGGCAAGCCAAGACTTGGCATAATTCCCATCGCATTCACATAATCGTTTCCAGAGCTTCCAGCGATTTTGAAGTTGTAGATTACCCTGAATAAAGAAATATGTATTTTAACCTTCGAAAAAGCAAAGGAAAGAAACTACATTGCAGTATGGTTCTCAGTAGTCCTCTCAATAGTTCTTGCTAGGGCTTCATCTTTTGGTGATGGCAACGGCTGAAATGGTTATCGATCATTTATGACAGCTGAATCATTTAGAAAGCCCTCAACCCTGATGTTTTTAATAAAATTTGATAATTCTTGGGGTTGCAAAGCACTGAGAAGTGCTTTCGCCTTCTTATTTCATGAAACATCATGTTGAAGGACTTTTCTTTGGAATTTCTCATCGTTCTAGAACAGAGTTTCGAAAACAGTTTTTCAAGCAACCTCAAGCAACAGGGACAGTAAATCTCAAGTTGGCATCGTAGAAAATAGCTTATTCACGTTTTGTGACTCGTCCAATACGTCCTAGGAAGATTTGCAGTGAAAAAGTGAAGGGGAGATGTTACGGCATGCAAAAATGAAGCTTCCCGCCCGCGCTGGTGACCGACATTTAGGACTTCTCAGAGATGTTCCGTGATCTCTGAGATTCCATTTCGGGTACTCGTTCTATCCTAGTCACAGGCAAGATAGCTGGTTGTCGTGAAAATATTCTTCTTGCTATTTGAGTCAGTTCAGTTATGGGAGAGGGGGAGGGGGAGTGGAAGGGGCAATTGCTATTCCCCCACTCTCATCTGTAAAGGTGTAGGTGTACAAACCAGCTCACATCTACAGAAGGTGTAACAGCCCATTTAGCCTCATCCAGGGTTCGACTGAAAAAGAATTGACCGAAGTGCTCAAAAAGGAGAGCCCGCCCCACAATCTGAACAGACCTGTTGCTGTTTTTTGACGGTGAACAAAAAACTTCTAAACAATCGCATGTTTTCCGTTCATAACGATTTCCTGTGGTTCACTAGTAACTTTCGTTTTACTTTTCAATCCGTTTCGCTAAATTAGTCTGAAAAAGGGCTTTTTAAGGGGGCTCTTTTAACAAAGTGATTCCCAGTCGGCTCCAAGGCAAGTAACCACGACGCAGCCATTTCCCTTGACATCCATACAGGATCGTAATAGTATTTAAATGCGTATGTGGTCAATACAATGGCTTGAGAGACCAGCTGGAGTAGAGCTGATGCTTTTATCCTTTCAGACAAGTATAACTACCAATCAATCCTCAAATGATGGGAGGCTTGGTTGGTCTTGAATTAGCTTTCAGCATGAACAGGGTTGGCAGAACCAGCCGTACTGAGGTTCGTGTTGGCGAGCGCTTGATAGTGCCAGTAGGGCGATCACCCCGCGATAAAATGATGTCCTATCTAGGTAGGCAGGTATTTTCAGAAATTCTTGGTCTCATTCTCGCCCCTATGTCAGATAATAACTTACTGACACCAGAGTATAGCAGGCTTCTATTTTAGGTAGTTGATCCATGGAACCTGCGCACGGTCGTGGGCCACTTGCTAGAGCTCCATTTTTCATCTAAGGACAGAAATCTCTCCCGATCAATCCGATTCCTTAGCAGAAGCGCTACTCTATCAGAAACGCTTTTACTTTCTGCATATCACATCTTACGAATAATTCTCTATTATCCCAGGTTTTAGGTCTTGTAACAAGTAATGAAAAATGTTGACTAAAACATAATGTGACTAACTGTACCTTGACTTTGAAGTGTATCTTAAGCCGGTGAAGAATAATCTGGGAGTCGGCGATATGTTCGCCGTTCAGCTCGATAAACGGCAACAGGCCGTACTTCGATCTTCCCATCAGGAGGGGGCATACCTTTGACAGACAGTAATATTACAGTTGAACGATGATAATTTGAAGTGTTTCGCACTCACCTCGTACGGGATTTTATTAGCTTTCAGAAAAGTCTCCACTTTTAAGCAATATGTCGATAGATTTGGCACTGACCTTGCTCTGGGGAATTGATAGAGATAGACAATGTCAGGTTTCCAATCATGTTTACGTATTTCGACCTGGAAATAGTGATTTGAGAATGTATCATTGAAATGATCTAAACCAAATCGGTTAAAATCCCGGATCCCGCATGGGCCAACCAGGCCTTTCATCCCTCTGGGGTCGGTTAATTGGTACCACCTGGGAAGATAAAAGGGGTAACGGAACTTCTCCCCTATCGCGGCATTTTCCCTTGCGGCATGCGGCAAATGTCAATGCAATTACCGTACTCACCCCGCACCCCGCCAATCGATATAACGCGAAATTTTTCCTTGACTGGCTTGCTTTTTCATTGGATTTTATCGTTTTTTTCTTCTGTTTCTCTTTAGTTTTCATGTTTATTAAACTTGATTAATTAAAATGACTCCTCCTATATGAATGACGATCAAGACCGCGTTGGAATTGAAAAGAGCAGCCAGCCAATTCAAATAATTAAAGGACTTCCTACCTCACAAAATGCGCGCTCCAATCTTCCATCGCAATCCTGCGATAGGCGGCGGGTGCGGCGTGTGCGACGCCGTGTTAGGGGAGAAGTTCCCGGACCCAGATAAAAGTACTGATTTGTCAGTTGGTTGGCTACCGCAAGTCATTGTATAAGCCACACACCCACCCATTCCGCCACTACGATTGTGAGTGGAAGTCGAATGCGGGGTGCATCTCTCAGACGGGATTGAGCAACGCTCAAAGACTTTATCCCTTGCACTTTCAATGATCTAAACCTTTGCCCATGATCTCAACATCGCTATAGTTCCTACAAAAAAATCAAGATATACGGATCTGCCGGAAATTTTTGGTTTTTCTGGAAGGTTCTAGAAGTTCCCTTGAGACTACTGTGAAAGCAAAAACTCAAGTGCATGACAAATCAGAACATTAGACGAAATAGCAGTCATTTGACCAGGTCGAAATTGATCTTCGACCTTTTTATTTTAGGCATTTGGGAAGCGATGGAAGGGATAGAGGTGTGTACAGCACAGCTACTAGGGGCTGCGGAGTTGAAAGCTTGGCCCAAGTCCCAATGTGCTTTAGACTGGAGTAGGCGGATACGAAAGCACAAAGAAGCACGTGTTGAATATGGGTAGAAATTCGGTCATCGTATGATTAATTAAGGAAGAAAGCATGAGTGATGTGTTATGCGCATACAAGGGGAGGAACTTGCCCGTGTATGCGCATAAAACATCCCACTCTTGCTTTCTTACCGTTATTCCAAGGAAACTTCCAGAACGCTCTGAAAAAATCCTGGCTTTTGCCATAGGTTTATCAGATACTTTCCGAACCACCTAGCAAAAGAGAAGTCATTGAAGCAGACGTGGACCATATCGGTTCCAGGCTTTCTCATAAGTTTTGCGACCGAATCATTAGGAAATGGCAATTGTAATGGGCTTCCTTCACATGACCCTTCTCATTGAAATTCCGAAAATGGAAATAGTTACCTGTTTCTTGTTCTTCTTTGAAAAGAAAAAGTACGCAATAACACTGCCGACAGCCAACCAAACAGCAACACAAGTCCAACAAACCATCCTGGCAAATGAATGAACCGAAAGGCTCAAATGACTAGAGCTCAAAGGCCAACTTACGAGCAGGTGGACAAGCGCACTCCAGCCCCAGTTGTTATCTTGACGCCATGGCACCCGCATCTCTCGCAGTTTCGACGCTCGTGTGTTTCGACATGTGGCCTGTGTTGCTGCGCTTTGCTGTGTTGTTTGTTTACTGCTGGAAGGTTTGCTGGCGTCTTTCTTCCCTCAGCCACCCTCGCCTGCCTCGATTGTTCCTTCCTACTAGTTGTGACCGTTAACTTCGAAACATTAAGAACTTTTGGGTTACAACTAGCTTTATTGTCTCATTCTTGCTCTCTGCCACCTGCAGAGTCAGAGCGCAGGCAACGAGAAGTCAACAATACAGCCTTGAACGGGACGTTTCAATTAGTTTGTCAACCATGGGGGGTGAAGGCTGGGTGCGCCGTTTATCAGCTGCAGAAGTGAGGGCGCAGCGGGCGAGGGCACAGCAGCAGTAGAACGCCGTTCCGGCGAGGGAGAGCTGAAGGCATCATGGACCATGACGAGGTTCAGGGTGTGAGTCCAAAGGCGCCATCGCGCTCATCTAGTCGGATTGTTCTAACCGCATGAAGGAAAGAAACACGCACAGATCAAAAATAATTTTTTTACCGTATTCAAGCTGGACAACTGAAAACTCTTTTGTTTGGGATCTGGTGAATACTAGTAAATCTTTCGATAGAGTAAGTTTATTTACCTACATAAAGATGGCTTTACATGGGTGAAATGGTGTTGCCCTGCCAAGCCCTCTTTTCACGATGATAATGACTTCCTTGAAGAATGGTAAATCCTGGTTGTGAAGCTGTCCTAGATCTCACTAAGCATTCTTATATGTTGATAGAAACACCCTTGTTGCCGAGGGCTTACTGCCACGCGTAGCGTTCCTTCTAGAGTACCCCCGACGCGGTGTATGCGAGGGGTGCGCTTCGTTGCGCGTGTCCGTCGAAACTAGGTCACGCCGCAGCCGTCGCACGCGGCGAGTGGCCCGCGATATTTGACAGACGTCGCAATTGTCAGTGGGGCATACGCTTTGCGTTTGGTCCGCGGCAGTCAGTTCAAGGGGAAGATAACACAGACAAATGCAAATCATTTGCTCCAATGACATTTGGTGGTACTGTAATGTCATCTCGAGACCTCAGTGTGATGCGCCGTGCGCGAAGTAGGCGGGGTGACCTGCCTTTGACGGACACGCGCAACGGACGTTCTCCGTATGCGAGAGCCCTGCGGGTAAAGGTACTGCGAAGATGTTACTGCGTGCGTCCTCCTTTTCCCTTCAGCGAATCTACGAGTCTCACTACCTCACACACGAGTGTGGGATATGGATGGACCTTGCCAACCAGTTAGACTATTGCCAGAAGATCAAAACATAAATGTAATTATTAAATTCATCTTAATGAACAAGTAAGTAGGAGCTAAAACATATGGACAAGCTCCTGCGTCACTAGAGGACTGTCGGCACCTTCTGCCCTCGGGGAAGGAGACGGACGCGGACGCGGGCCATGCACGGACCGTTTGCTTCCGCAGCCCGTAGTTCTCTCGCCCAACCTACCGCCTTTGGTTCCAAAAATTATCTGAAGTGCTCCATGAAAATGATCCTCCTATCTTCGTCAGAAGTGAAATCCGAATGTCCACAGACTAGCTTCGGAGCTCTGCTAAGGTTCCCGTTCATCGCTTACTACCATAACGGTAAGTTCGTTTCCATCTGTCGAGTGGTAGCACTTTACGAGTGGAACGTTTTTTATGGCGAAAGGAAAGTTTATTTAAGGCAGTCGAGAGTATCGAAGTGTACAAATATCAATGAGTTCTTACCAGCAGTAACAATTTCTACAATGGAATAACTGAGATTACATGGATTATTATATTCGATTTTCTTTTAGAAGGAGCACCTCCGAATAATGAACGGAGGGCGCTATCACTCCGGAGCAAACTCCTTTCCGAAGACCTTGTCCCGAACGTTGTCGCAAAAAGTGACGAGTTCTGGGTATTCGTCCTGGATCACGTTCTTGGCATAACTGTCAACAGGAATGTAAATAGTCGTGGCTAGTTGTGAGAATAGCGTGCAGTCAGCCTGAAACTAATCATATTTGTGGTTACGTCAGCTAGAAGGACTATGTAGAGCCTTCATGCAGCAAGGAATGCTCAGATGCAAACACGATTGTTCTTGGGCCACACCGAAATTGGGTAAGGATATGAGCACAAGTCCGATATCCCGTATCCTCTATACATTGTGAACCCTTGAGGTATAATTGTATCAGATTCGGTTTTTTCCTGCTCAGTCTGCCCCCACGGTGATTCGCGACAGGAAACTGAGACAGCGCTGACTAGTTCCTCTACTTTGCAGCTTTGAAATACTTCACTATGGCCTATATCACCTACTCATTCTGTATTTCATTCTTCAGTATCCACTAATTACGAAATGTCGTCCCTTCCGTACATCAATTTGGTTTTCTCTATGGATTGTGCTCCTATTCCTAAGACACATTCGCAAGTCGGATCCAGTCTTATTGACCACCTCAGAAAACGACAAGGTACATTTCCTTTTTCGGCAGGTGCGCCAAAAGAAGTTCGAGTAGTACAAGTAGATTTGAATCGGTGGTATTGGTAGGGCTGCTCCCTGTACTACACGGTTAAATTTTAAACGAGTATCCAAAATAGGGAACATGGAAAACTACTGACCGAGCTAATTTCGTCGCCGAAAAAGAATTTGTTGCCGGCGAGGAGGTCTCGGTAGGTGTCCAAATCCTTGCGTAACAATTGTTTGAAGTCCTCGTCTGAGAACTTACCAAGACTCGTCGCTACCCGCTTAGATATCTGAAGCAGTCAATTCAATTCAGACATCACCCATTTTCTGGTTACCATGGCTGTCCTTAGGGCGGAGGTGGTGCTGTGGCAAGTGGCGCACTATCTCACACGTGCTGTCAGGGGTTCGTATCCCGAATCGGTAACCGCCTGGGCCATCCGGCCCTTAGTCTCTTCGGAGTCGATTAATTGGTATTAGACTCGTCTTGGAGGATAAAAGCACTGACTTGTACATCGGCTGGTCACCGCAAGTCATTGTATAGTTCACATATGCACTCATTACGCCACTACGATTCTGAATGGAAGTCAAGTGCGGAGCGCATCCCTCAGACGGGATTGATTAATGCCAAAGACTTTATCCTTTATCCATAGTTGTCCTTTGATAGCTAAAATCCTCACCTTACTTTTCATCATATAGGAAACAAAAGGGGCAAAGATTGGTGCTAACGCATGGGGCACGCCAAGACTTGGCAGCATTCTTGTCGCATTCACATAATCGTTTCCAATGCTTTCAACGATTTTGAACTTGAAGATTACCCTGAATAGAAAAATTCATATTCAACCCTTTAGAATATGCAGGAAACAACCTACATTGCGGTATGATTCTCAGTAGTTCTCTCGATAGTTCTTGCTATGGCTTCATCTTTTGGTGATGGCAACGGCTAAACTGGTTGTTGATGATTTATGAAAGCTTATCTAAATTCTCAGTTCTAATGTTTTCAACAAAATCTAATCCATCTCGGAGTGGCAAAGCATATAAGAATACTTTTGCACTCTTATTCTGATACAGAATTAGGAGACTTTTCTATGGAATTTCTGATAATTTTAGATTACTGAGCTTTAAAAACAGTTTTTTAGGCAACAAAAAATATCAAGGGTAAATCACCGTAGAAATCATCCTCAAAAAACACCGTAGAAAAGCTATTTCGCATTTTTTGACCCCTCCAACTCGTTCCACGAAGACTTGTAATAGAAAATGTGAAGGGACGTTATTTCATAAGCGAAAATGAAGCTTTTAGCCGTTGGTCACTAATCAAAGAGCTGTCAGAGATATTCCTCTAATTTGAGACCATTTCGAGTCATACAAACATTTATAGGCTTTTTTCGATCTTGATTGTAATCTATGAGATCAGACAACACTTAGCCTGGTCAATTCTAAACAAGCCTGCTTTGGTTGTCAGGAGCAATATTCGAGAGAGGTTTCGCTATTCATGTCAGTCATAGGAGGTGCCACACACTACTTTCCCATAAAGTCCACGGGTTCGGAACAGATCATGAAAAAAGTCGACTTAACCATAATCTGACTAAGGGTAACGGAACTTCTCCCCTATCGCGGCATGCGGCAAATGTCACTACAATTACCGTACTCACCCCGCCTCCCGCCAATCGATAGGACGCGATATTTTTCCTTGACTGGCTTGCTTTTTCATTGGATTTTATCGTTTTTTCTTCTGCTTTTTTTTAGTTTTCATGTTTATTAGACTTGATTAATTAAAATGACTCCTCCTATATAAACGGCGATTAAGACCGCATTGGAATTGAAAAGAGCGGCCAGCCAATTTAAATAATTAAAGGACTCCCTACCTCACAAATTGTGCGCTCCAATCTTCCATCGCAATCCTACGATAGGCGGCGGGTGTGGCGTGTGCGACGCCGTGTTAGGGGAGAAGTTCCCGGACCCTCTGACTAATCCCTACCTTCACTTTGAAGTGTATCTTAAGCCGATGAAGAATAATCTGCGAGTCGGCGATATGTTCCCCATTCAGCTCGATAAACGGCAACAGGCCATACGCTGATCTTCCCAACAGGAGGGAGCACACCTTTAATAAGCAGTAACAATATAGTTGAACGATTATAATTTGAAGTTTTTAGCACCCACCTCGTATGGGATCTTGTTAGCTTTCAGGAAAGTCTCCACTTTCAAGCAATATGGTGATAAATTCGGCAAGGACTCTGCTCTGGGAAATTGGTAGAGATAGACAATGTCGGGCTTCCAATCATGTTTACGAATCTGCATCTGAAAATAGTACTATGAGATTGTATTATTGTAAGGACCTAAACCCCTGTCCATTGCCCCCACATTGCTGTAGTTGGGATGTCAATGTGTGAGGATGTACGAAAAGTATCTGCAAAAATTTTCACAGAAATTCAGATTATTCTGGAATGCTCTACAAATTTCCGTAGGGATACTGTGGAAGGACAACTCTCATGCGCCCAATATATCCGGAGACTTGATGATATCCCAATTGGTTGATCAGATCGTGCTTAATCTTCGACCTCGTTGTATCAGGCTGGAAAGGCTTGGAACAAGCTATGAACAGGACCGCCTAAAGGAACTCCAAGATCAAATGCAATGACACGAATTTCAATGAGCTCGAGCCGCGGAGCGGAGGCTTTGAACTCGTTAAGAAGCACGGGTCCAATATGGTTAGACAGTTGGATCATTATCCGACTATTGGGCAAGAACGTAAATAGGAAACATCATGCAAAATCATTTTGAAAATATCCTCATGACAGTTCCATAGAAACTTCCAAAACGCTTTAGAAAAATCCAAGCAATGCGAAAATTTTAGCAGATATTTTCCTAACGAACTAACAGGTGAAAGGTCATTTGGGCAGACGTCAACCATATCATTTCAAGGCTTCAAGGATACATTCTTTTTGCATTGGAAATGTGAGGCAATGGCATTTGTAATAGGCTTCCTTCAGATGACCTTCCCAATAAGAATCAGAAAATCGGCAAGTTACCTGTTTCTTGTTCTTCTTTGAAAAGAAAAAGTACGCAGTAACACTGCCGACGGTAATTGAGAGCCAAACAGCAACACAAGTCCAACAAACCATTCTGGCAAATGCTTGGAGTGAAAGGCGACCAGAGCTCAAAGGTCAATGTATGAGCAGGTGGACTAGCGCACCCACTCCAGTTGCTATCCTAATGCCATGGCATCCCGCCTCTCTCCTCACCGTTTTAACAATCGCGTGTTTCGTTGTGCGGCCGGTGTTGCTGGGCGTTCCAGTGTTGTTTGTTTACTGCTGAAGAGTTTGCTGGCGTGCTTTTTCCCACAGCAACCCTGGCCTGTTTCGATTCTCCCCACTAGTTCTGATCGTTAACTTCGAAACAGTAGGAACTTTTGGGTTGCAAAAACCTTGACTAGCTCATTCTTGCTCTCCGGCACCTGCAGAGTCAGAGCGCAGGCAAAGAGAAGTCAACGGTTCAGCCTTGAACCACACGATTAAATTAGTCTGTCAACCAGGGGGGGGGGGAGGAGGGAACGGTAGGTGAGCCGTCTATCAGCTGTAGAAGTGAGGGAGCAGTGGGCGAGGGCACAATGCAGCAGTAGGACGCCGTTCCGGCGAGCGAGAGCTGAGAACACCATGAATCAGGATGTGGTCTTCGGGGCATGAGTCAAAATGCGCCATCGCGGTCACCAAGTCATCGAGTGAAGGGAACATATGGTTCAAAATCAGACTTTTCAACGAATTCAAGCTTGGCAACTGAACATTCTAATTTCCGGGATTTGGTGAGTTAGTTTCCCGGGAAGTTTACTGACTTTCATATTGGTTAGCTCCCTCAAGCCATCGAATTGAACATTCAATCGCTGCTGTGAATTTGGAGTGAATCGAATCCACAGTGAAACCCAGCGAGACTGATCAACATCTAATTGTTCATTCCTCACCTATTTGTGGAATTAAGTCACCGAAAAAGACGAACGTGGCCTACGTATAAATAAAAGGTTATGAATCTTCTTCAGAAACCTCAAGAAGAGAAAGGCGACACTCTCTTCTTTAGAAAACTCCAAATTTAATTTGCCTTTTATTAAAATTTGCCACTCAAAATTAACAGTTTTGAATAGTCAAACAGCACTAGAATAATCATCAACTGATATCTTCCTTGTGCTTCACCCAAGTTCAATCAATAGTGATTGTATTCCAATAAAAGTAATAGCGTTTGATTACTCTTCAGAAAAGTCCTTCCCATAGAAGGTGTCCCGAATGTGATCACAGTACGAGACGAGCCGTGGGTACTGCTCTTGAAGCACCTCTTTGGCATAAGTATCCGAAGGACCATATAGGATCGAAGCCAGTAGTGAGAACACTGTGCAGTCGGCCTGAAATTCATCGAGATTTAACTGACCTCAAAGGCACAGTTCACGATAATTTTGTTCAATCCAGATTACGACGGAAAATGGAAGATAAGTTGGAAAATAGAGCGATGAAAGCGAAGAAACTGCATGAATCGGTGTTTCCAAAGTGGAAAAAACGTTCGAAAAATCATTAAAAAAGGGGCTGGACGAGAATGAGACAAGAAAAATGAAGAAGAGTGGGGTGTTCGGACGAGCTATACATTGTGACTGCACAAAGTGTGTCAGTGCGTACGCGCGGGTCCTGGTGCGAATCGCTGACTACGGTGAGCAAAAATTCATGCACTCATAAGCACAAGTTAGCAAAAAAAAACCTCAGCGACAGCAAAAATAACCCACCCTTCTCAGCCTCCTCTTAAGGTAGAAAATTAAATTAGGGATCGCTACAGAAAAAAAAGAAAAGCAGATCAAAAGAGTAGGAGGATAACATAGCCGCATCATTAGGCGATCAGCTGATTGTGTGTGGGTCCTGGAGCGAAAATTTGCAATCTGTATCGTCCAGACACTTGTCTGACGTGACATTGGTCGAGGGGCGCGAGGGTCCGGGAACTTCTCCCCTAACACGGCGTCGCACACGCCGCACCACCGCCTATCACAGGATTGCGATGGAAGATTGGAGCGCGCCATTTGTAAGGTAGGGAGTCCTTTAATTATTTGAATTGGCTGGCCGCTCCCTTCAATTCCAATGCGGTATTGATCGTCGCTAATATAGGAGGAGTCATTCTAATTAAACAAGTCTAATAAACTTAAAAACCAAAAAGAAACAGAAGAAAAAACGATAAAATCCAATGAAAAAGTAAGCCAGTCAAGGAAAAATATCGATTGGCGGGAGCACGGTAATTGCAGTGACATTTGCCGCATGCCGCAAGGGAGAATGCCGCGATAGGGGAGAAGTTCCGTTACCCGGGGCGCGAAGACCGCGCGAATGAACAAGGCTTCCACTATGCCCTAGCCGTCGAAATTTTGGGCGCGAGAGGGTCTTCACTATTACCCTTGAGGGATACTGAGTATTCCTAGGGGAAAAACTCAGCAACCATTATTATCGTGAACCGTGCCTTTAAACGAGCCTTTACTATCATTAACTCTCCTACTGTGAAGCGATTTGTTAGTCAAGAAAGGTACAGCGTAGTGAAGTCTCAATGCTAGTAGTTTTGCTCACAAAAATGAATTTCTCAGTATTAGAACGCAGAGAACAAGCCCAAAATCACACACGCGTGGTCCAGGGTTCAAATCCGGGCTCGATATTTGCCTGAGCTGACCGAGTGAGAGGAATACCTAAGTGTAGCTTATTTTTAGTGCGAGCCCATGCTAATTGTAAGTCAATTCATCTCTTTCCTTGTCAATGGCACCCCACTTTTATGATGGCCGCGCCATGCACTTGAGCTGTTTAACCTCTATGAATACCTTCAAACTGGCGCCGGCTTGCATCCATGATCAAATAGGAGTTGCTAGCGGTCAAAATCAATTTTGTTCGGACTGGAAGATTGTTTAATCTCCTACTTCTCACTGTTTTGAACTAAGCTTTTAATATTAGTTCCGTATAGGCGTATGAAACGCCCTCCTGCACGTTTCGGTACTAAACAGGGAAAGTCAAGAGGCTACAACTATTTCGTAGGGAAAGCAAATGCATGACGTACGTTGGGAGAAATCAATCCGACACCAAAAGTCCTATCGTCTGAGATTTGATGTATCCCTTCAAAATGAGGAATAGAAATGCATGAAGAGTGACCAACCGAGCTCATATCGTCTCCAAAGAAATACTGATTCTCCCCCAGTAGATCTTGATAGGTGTCCAGATCGTTTCGCAAGAGCTCTTTGAATTCTTCAACGGAAAGCTCACCAATACTCGTTGCGATAACCTTGCGAACCTTAACAAAGAAGATCCGTAAAATTCATTTTCTTTTTCAAGTGCTGGCCTGGTTCCTCCTTCCTCTTCTTTCTCCTAGCTATTACTGCTTAATGGAAACTAGTCGACCTTTTTCTTCTTTGAACCGGTTCTTCTTCGAAATAATTTGAATATCCGAACCTTTTGCTTCATGATGCGTGCAACAAATGGTGTAAGTGCAGGTAAGAAAGCGTCTGGACAGCCAAGTTCTTGGATGAACATCTTCAGGAACAGGTTGTTGGTGTCTTCGATTACTTTGACTTGGCGCATTAGGCTGAATTTATAGTATACGTTTTCTTCTTACAATTAGAAGGGAATTTCTTGCTCAAAAACGTCTCTGAGCATTAAAGAACCGGCGTCCGAAAGTATTCTCCAATTATGGAGCTGATTAAAAATACAAATTATTAAACATTTCACAGGTGTATTACGAGTTTCCCTCCTTCGTTCAGTGATTATCCAATAATAGCTCATAGAAAGGTCTAACTTTCTAAGAGCTTTTCAATTTCACAACCTAAAACGCATCCAAAATTCAAGTTTGCAGTCTTCTAGGGGATTTTGTGTGATTGGATTGCTTTTTATCCTGCTCAAGATAGAGACCCTCTCAGAAGGTTTCGAATTGTTGTCGCTGGGTTTTGATTATTCTTGTTACTGTTCATTACGGGCGGAAGTGGAGTACTGGGAAGTGGTACACAATTACACACGCATGGGAACGGGTTCAAATCCCAGACCGATATTCGCCTAGGCCAACCGAGTCTTCCATCCCTTCAGACTTGTTTAATTGGTACCAGACTCGTCTGGGAGGATAAAAGCGCTGACTTATATCTCGGCTGGCCACCACAAGTAATTGTATTGGCCACATATGCATTCAATACACCACTACGATTACGAATAGAAGTCGAATGCATGACGGCATTGAATTAGCGACAAGATTTTCTAGACTGTACGTTACGTGAATTTATTGAAACATTCTTTTGTCACGAAACAGCTATCAGTTACAATTCGTTCAATTCGGCGGAGGCCTCTTAATCATTTCGTTTTAATTAAGATGAGAAAACTCACGAAAGAGTATGGTTCTCAGCAGTTCTTTCGATGGTCCTGGCGATGGCTTCATCCCTTGGCGACGAAAGTGGCTGAATGAAGATCATCATTCGAGGATGAGAGTAAAATAGTTGCCATCCCCTACTTTCACTGTCCTTACTATCGAATTTCGTCAAGTTCACTAGGAATTCGAAGATAAGAGGTCCTGACACCATCGCCCTCGATCGGTCGCCACGAGCACGGTGATGCTGTTCCGTACAGATGACCAGTACTGTTGGGTAGGAACAGACTACCCCTATGTCTGGTGCCCAAAGAGTCCTGGACATAGGGTTTTCCTATTTCTCGCCGGAACAAGTCGGCCCAACGTGCCACACAGAGAATTCTCGACAGTCCATCAGGCTCATCGATCACACCTTTTTATAAAACTACTACGGATGTGAGGAAAATTATCAGTCAGCATGACTTCATGTTGTTAAGCTAATAAGACCCTCTCTGATGGAAGGTACCATATTACATTCAAAAAGCTGATTCAATTTGCTTCCTAAGTTTTACTTCAAGCTCGAAAGGGGTTGAAATCAGTCGCTTCTTCTTAATCTATCCCTGATACCCAACATCCTGTCGAAAATCCACCGCGCATCTCGACCTGACCCACAATAGACTCTTCTCATGGGGTCGGTTTTTTCGACACGGTGGCACAGTGAATGCAATCATGTGAACATCGGAAGTGTGGTGCAATTGGATCGGTCGAAGTCAACTTCTTTGGTGGGAACCCCGACGGAATAGGCTTATAAAAAGGTGAGAATGGGCTTCCGAATGCCATTAAGTACCAGTTGTTAGTAGTAGTTAACGCTTGTGTATACTGGTTCAAATTGCTCCCACTTACTGATTCCAATTAGATCTTTTTTCACATAGCGAGCACATATTCAGATATTCGCTGAGAAACACTTGTCCACCGATCCTTGGTGAGCAATATTTTCCATCGTTCCGATTGAAAATAACCGTAGTGAGCAATTGGGAAAGGTTGAAGGGCAGTATGGTCGCTGACTCTGGCTAATCTAACGGATTCCTTCCCAAATACTTGTTGTGACGCAATTCGTTCATTGCATAAGTCAGATCGCTCTCACAAGCACATTCTGAGACCATAAATGGTTTAGAGCACTTTCTGTTACTTTATGGTACAATATCGTTGTTGTTGGCCTTTCAGTTAGGGGACAAAACCTCCCAGTTGCGTCGTGTAGAGAACCCCTGAAGTCGATGAATCGATGAAATTTCCGCATGCCTTACTATCCTGCCGTCATCCCATCTGGGATATCGAGTATTCTCTGCTTGGCGCGGTGGACCGACCTAACTTGGTGGGAAACAGGATAACCTATATTCGGGATTCACTTAGCCCCAGGCATAGGGTTATTCCATTTCTACCTAGGAGTATTCCTTATCTGGACGGAACAGCTTCATTTTGATGTAATGAGGGACGTTAGCTTAGTGAACACAGCTCGTACCTTCACGTTGAAATGGCTCTTGAGGCGGTTGATGATGATTTGTGAGTCTGCAATATGTTCGCCGTTGAGCCCGATGAACGGTAGCAAGCCGTACTGGGACCGTGCCGGCGGAATGGGACACACCTGAAGGGTATGATGCAGTTATGAGCTTGTAAAACTAGTTGATCATGATATTAGTGAATAATTCCATACAGTGAACCAAACCTACCTCATACGGTATATTATTGACTTTCAGGAAAGTCTCCACTTTTAGGCATTGTGGCGATGCTTGTGGCGTAGTTCGGGCTCGAGGGAATTGATACAGGTAGACCGTGTCTGGTTCCCAACCATGTTTACGTATTTCCATCTGAAATGCTACCTTGAAGGGAAGGCAGATCCTACAGTAGTTGATTGCGGTTAGTGGCGGATTGCATCATGTCTGTATATCGACGTGCAAAAAACCTCCAGTTCAGAAGTTTTGAGAATTTCTAGGTTGATTGTGTTCTAGAAAGGCCAGAGCGAAAAAATCGAGTCAAAGAAGCATTCCTGGTGTCTGGCGCCAGAGCCAAACCTCATTAGAAGCTT
Source organism: Haemonchus contortus (assembly GCA_000469685.2). Lineage (NCBI taxonomy): Eukaryota > Metazoa > Nematoda > Chromadorea > Rhabditida > Trichostrongylidae > Haemonchus > Haemonchus contortus. The sequence continues at coordinate 13,452,336 of LS997564.1, forward strand.
AAACCACTGGTACTACGGGTGGCAGCGAGGTCAAACAAAAATTGGAAACTTACAAGCAGCAATTACTTACCGCTTTTTTGTTCTTCTTTCTGAAGAATAGGAAGAAATATATAGTAAAGCAGCCGATAGCCAACCATAGAGCTATATCGGTCCAGTCAACCATCGCTGTGACTGAACGTCGTGGTTCTACCAAAGCCACGGAACGAGACGATGATGATGGGAGTTTTGAGTGCCTTTTCCCATTGCCCCGCCTCTTCACACAGTAGACACTGATGATGCAAATTCTTCTGGGCTGCAATGTAGGTGGACGTTCTTCGTTTGGTGGTGGTGAATGAATCGTTTTGGAGCGCGATGAAGGAATTTTTTCCGAAAAACTCTACGACGAACTGAATGTAGTCGGCATTTGGAAAGCCCTAAATGTCTTCCCCTGAAAGTCGCCTTCTCAGTTCTTCATACCACATAAAAGGTATGTTGCTGGACTCGTTTTACTTCTTCTTTGATAGAATTTTTGTTAAAGTCAATGATGTTCGATTCAAATGGCCACTTTAGCATTAGTGCGTTTAGTCTAAGTTAAAAAAATGATGCTGCCTTATAACGATCAGAATAGCAGCAGCCAGACTGAGGTTTCCTCTTGTTGAACTGGGTTTGGAAAAGATTATGTTCATGATTACAGTATTCGCGGGTGGTGCTACCGTAGGAGTACGGAATCAAATCGTCGAAAAGTCGCGGGCTGAATGAGACCTATTAATGAAAGGTCATGAATGCTTTTCAGGAACCTTCATAAGAAAGAGGCAACCACGCTTCTCATTGGAAACTTCTCATTTCATTCACCTTTTATTAAACTTTATCATTCAAAAATAACAGTTATAATAATTAAATAGCATCTGTGCTTCACCCAGAATCAATCAATAATGAAAGTAACAGCGTTCTACTATCTTTTGGAGAAGTCCTTCCCATAGAATGTGTCTCGAATGTGATTGCAATACGAGACGAGCCGTGGGTACTGCTTTTGTAGCACCTCTTTGGCATAGGTATCCGAAGGACCATAAAGGATTGAAGCCAATAGTGAGAACACTGTGCAGTCGGCCTGAAATTCAACGAGGTTTGTCTGACCTTAAATGTGTCTTTACTATCATTTACTCCCCTGTTCTGAAGTGATTTGGGAGTCACGAAACATTTAGACTTTACATTTTCGTAGAGCGAGGTGGTGTAGTGGCAAAAACATAGTTTCGCGCACGCATGGTCCACGGTTTGAATGCCTGCTCGATACTTGAATATTCCAACCAAACTATTTGGTTGTCGGAAAAGAATTTGCGCCTTTTGCAATTTTTTTTGAATTTATCTTTTCCTTTCCAATAACTAACAATTAACAAATATATGCACCATTATTATCGACAGGGTATTGCCATTCATCAGGCAACTTGTGGTTCCTGCTTGCGAAGAATTCCTAAGGTTTTGAGGAGGAAAACCAGTCAATATATGTCTCGAATTGATTCACATAATCGGACTTCTTATCTTTCGCATGGTCCGACAGCGACAGGAGTAGATGATAATCCGTTGGAGATAGGCCTGGTGAATACGGTTGGTGGGCCATAACATGCCATCTCAGGCTTCGAAACTTCTTCTGGGTCTCCTTCGAAAGGTGTGGGCGAGCGCTGTCTTGGTGATAATAGACTTTCCCGAGTTTCTCTCCTAGAGCTGCAGCAATTCGGTCCACAGAGCACACTAGGCTTCAGTGCTGACAGTGGAGTTTAGTGGTAGAAAGTCCCAGTGAACGATCCTGCTGAATGGCTTCAAACGCTTGGCATTGCCTTCTGAGGTAGGAATTCTGGATTGGAGGTCGGGATTCCATGCTCTACGCATTTAAGCCACTGGCGCTTCCTCGTGTGGTTTAAGTAGGGAACACAGTTCTCGTCGCCGGTGATTAAGTCTTCCAGCCATGCGAAGGTGCGTCGGAAAGTCATCAAGTTTAGGCATGAATCCCTCTCCATTTGGAGGTCAGGACCACCCAGATTAAAACTTATCCATTTCTCCGAATCTCCATGTCTTTCCAAGGCTATGCAAATGGACAGCTGTTGTGTCGTGATGGCTATGAGCTCCTGTTTCAGCTGATGGGTACTAAACCTGGAATCTTCTTCAACCAGCTTCAGGAGGTAGTCATCATTGAGCTCAGCTAGTCTCCTAGATCGTGGTTCTTCGGTCCAGTCAAAGTGGCCATTTTTGAACTTCTTGTACCAACTTTTTGATATGCTATTAGAGACAATGAATGGTCCTATCGCATCGCATATTCCCCCTGTCGCTCAATTTGGATTAACGTTTTTTTCTGAACTTGTTAGGAAAAGATAGTCTGGCTAGCCTTAAGTTGAGAGCGCAGCCATAACCGTTGCGAAATGCTACGGCAGATACGGTGTGGAGAGCGCATTGACCTGCACTTACACATATTCCGCAATGAAGGTTTTAGAGCAATCCCCAAAGATTTCACAACATGGAAACCAAAATGCGCAAATACTTTTCCGACAACCTAATAAATCGACTACCTTTGCTTTACTCTTCGACGCGTTGGTTTTACGGAGAATTCGTCACCTCCCTTCTTAGTGGCAACACAGTGTCTGGAAGCCGCGCAATGCACTCGAACTGTTAAACCTCTTATAACCTTCAAACTGACACCGACTCTGCACACATGGTCTTGAGAGACAATAGCGACCCAAACAAATTCTGTTCGTACTAAAAACCCATTTTATTCATAGGAGGGATAAGAAAAGTTTGGGGAGTGGCTTACCGAGCTCATATTGCTGCCGAAGAAATACTGATTCTTTCCGAGTAGATCTCGGTAAGTGTCCAGATCGTTCCGCAAGAGCTCTTTGTATTCTTCAACGGAGAGCTCACCGATACTGGTTGTGATAACTTTGCGAACCTGAACGAAGAAAGATCGGCAGAATTTATTTTCTTTTTCAAGTACTGGTCTGGTTCCTCCTCTCTCTTCTTTCTCCGAGCTATTACTACTTATTGGAAACTAGTCCACGATTTTCTTTGCCGAACCGGAACTTCTTTGGAAATAATTCGAATATCCGAACCTTTTGTTTCATGATGCGTGTAACAAATGGTGTAAGCGCAGGTAGGAAAGCGTCAGGACAGCCAAGTTTTTGGATGAACATCTTCAGAAACATGTTGTTTGTGTCTTCGATAACTTTGACTTGGCGCATCAGCCTGAATTCATAGTACACCTTTTCTTATTTTTACTTATTTATTTATTCATGGACGCAGCATGACTGCGTGGTAAAACACAACCAACAATGAAACCAGATCATACAATCGTCTTGCCAAATAACGCATCATTTGAGAATGTGCAATACTACACCACTAAAACAACTATGGAAACAATTGATAGATATTAGTTAAAACAGTCATAGTCGTACCTCGCCGGAATTCAAGGAATTTATGCCTTGACTAAATTTATGGCTTTAGCCCCGAGAGTCAAGCGCATGATATTCTCATCATAAATTTTATTCAACAAAGGTAGCACTCTGACAGCAAAAGACTTAGCTCCGACTCGTGTTCTTACCGTAGCAGACCTTATTTTGACCGTGCTCCCTCTAGTCCTCGATTTAACCCTGAGTGGAAAAATCAGCAGAGTCAACCGCAGCCTTTCCTGTCAGAATTTTGAGAGCCATAACGAGATCGTTAACATGCCTTCTATGTGTCAAAGAAGTAACGTATATGTTGGCGCCTTTCGACCCCACTAAGCAAAGGCTTGAAACCTAAGGCGGAACAGGGAAGATTAAGCCTACAAGTGAGACTATTTTGTATACTTTCCAAAAGTTGTACGTCTTTTTTTTTGAATGGAAAGAAGACGGAGGTACCAGATTCTGCGATTGGTCTCACGTAAGCTTTGTATGCTTTTAGTAAAATCGAGGGGTTCTTTGATTGTGAAGTCTTGAAAAGGTTGTAAATTCTATTATTTGCACTAGACACCAAAGCCTTATATTGCGAGCCAAAGACAAGCTTATTTGACAGGGCGAAACCGAGATCCCTAACTTCGTTGGCTGGTTCTAATATTACAGTACCTATTATGTAGCGTTGGATGAGGCTATTATCTCTGGTGGTGAACACTCTGGTTTGATCGCGGGGCAAAAGGTAGCTCCCATAGTTCGGACCAAGAGACAATATGGTCGATTGCCGCTTCTTGGGAATTTCTCCCTCAAAAATGCCTTTGAGCATTAGAACATCAGCGTCTAAAAGTCTTCACCGATTTTAAAGCTGATTAAAATATAAAAGTTCTAAATTCCTCAGGTTCATTATGAAGTGCCCTCTTTCGTTCGGAATTTTTCCAATGATAGCTTGCAAAAAGTTTTGTGGTCTTACTTCATAGAACTTTTCAGTTTCATAACTTAAAACTCATCCTAATTTTGAACTTGCAGCCTTTTAGGAGATCTCTTGTTTTTTTTCTGCTTAGAACAGGGTCCTTTCCAAAAGTCATGAACATTTAGAATTGGGTTCATAGTCTCATTGTTATTGTATGCACATTACGTGGATTTATCAAACCATTCGTTTGTCATGAAACGGCTATTAGTCACACTTCGTTCATTTCGGCGGAGCCTCGTAATCATTCAGCATTAATTAAAAAGAAAAAACTCACAAAAGTGTGTGGTTCTCAGCGGTTCTTTCGATGGTTCGAGCGATAGCTTCATCCTTTGGTGATGGCAACGGCTAAACTGGTTGTTGATGATTTATGTGTTGATGACAGCTCATCATTCGAGAATGAAAGTGGGATAAGCGCTATCCCTATATTCACGGTCCTTGGCATCAAATTTCGTTAATATTGAGTTGATCAAAAAGTCGTAATGGGGTTTTTCGAAAAGTGCGGCATTTTCGATTTTTGACCTATATCTGTGATCTATCATGCGATAGTTGTAGAGCATTTTGGGAGTTTCTCCGCGAAATGTATATGAGGACGCCTGCGCCTACCCGATTTTAGACACGATGTCAATTTCACAAGCCATCATCTTCTATGAGTGGCGCCGCGGCACTGAAGCGACAGTAACAGTCTGGACGTCTGGAGCCCCTACCTGGTTAAAGACATTTAGAAGATTGAAAAAGTTCAGAAATCATTCACTAGGATTTCGTTTTATCGAGTCCTCCAAGTGTCGAATACCCCCGATCGTTACCAAGTTACCAGACTCGACTTCGAGAGCTAAACTTGAAGAGTCTGTTTCATCGAGGTTCGAAGCTCACCTTGTTTTAGCGTTCAAACTTCTCAAAAGGAAATTGCGTTTGAAGCCTCCTCTGCTCCTCTGTTACTTGACTGCTCAGTGACTCCTTGTTTTTCGGTTCTGCTTGAGCATGGCCTGCCCAAGCACACCTGATGTCTAGACACATCAGCTGGCGGTCTGATTCTTATCCCATTATACTGCATCGTCTCCCCTGAGCTCGGATCAGAGAGGGCACCGGTCACATTTCGTCTGCTATCATGTGCCTCACCCGGCACACTCGCCAACCTTGCAGTCTCCACATGGACTCGGTATACCCGTGTTTCGAAGTTTCGGTGAGCCCCTATGACCCCGTATGTGGCGAGTGGGCATCATTACCGACTAATGCAGGCCTGTGTCTTAGGTAGCGCTTGATTGTTGCACGCTGATTGTGCACGGATATCCGCTCCTGTCCGGTGCTTCTTGAGTCATACCTGTTGATATTCAGTGCGTTCGATGCGCCGGCAGGTTGTCTATTTATCACTTGTTTAATGTTGTTGTTTGTGTTGTTTTAGTCCAGGCTTAATTTTTAACAGCGAGGCAGACCGTTCAACAAACAAACAACTCATTTCCTAATTCTTTTGCTCTCTCTTCTTTCCGTCTCGACTAGCGAGCTGATTCGAGAAAGCATTGTTCCAACACACAATTCAGTCATGTTCAGTTCTTTTTTCTGTTTTTTTTGTTAGTTACTGTTTCTTTTTCGTTGGTCCTAGACTTAATATCTTTGCCGTCTCGTTTGTTCTTGTCGGGCTGTAGCGCGTCTTTAGGCGCATAGTAAATAAATAAATAAATAAATAAATAAATAAATAAACAGTCCACAACGTCAAGCGCATTGGAAGAGGGCACCACTTCCATCACTAGGGTCCATCGCTGGTTCGAGGAAGGAGACACGAGCCTAGGTCGAGACGCCTCCTCGCCGTCGACGAGTCCCTCGTCCTCGGCGCCGTCAAGGAGAATCCGGAAGTTGACAGCCACAGTCTTGCGACGAGACCCGGGCAGGCCCAATCAGCAGTCGTCAGCCGCCTTCAGACCCCCGGTTACAGAAAAGTGCTGGCTCGATAGATACGATATGTCTTGACCCCACATCGCAAAGAGTTTTCGAAAACCTACTACTGGATATGAAATCTGGATCCTCTATGACGCTAACGAGCACCGCGAGGTCTAGCTCCCGAGAGGAGAACAGCCACCGACGCAAACCAAATCCAGTCTCTACCCTAGGACGTTTCTTCTTTGCTGCTTCTGGGATTCAAAAGGAAGGCTGTACTATGAATTGCTCAGGAAAGACCATAGTGTCACCGCTCTCTGTTACGCTAGTCAGCTGCAGAAACTTGCGGAAGCTGCCTGAGAAAAACGCCCGGACGAACTTTGGTGCACTCCCCAATGCTGACAATGCTAGGTCTCACATAGGTAAAGAGACCCGTGCAAAAATGGATTAGCTAGGCTGGGACACGGTTGCTCATCCACCCTATTCTCCTGGTGTTGCTACCTCGCCCTCAAGGCTTTTCTAGCAAAAAAAAACAGTCACCGACTACCTTGAACAAGTGGTCGTTGACTTCTTTGACTTCCAAGTTTCCCTAACCTGAGAGAAGGGAACGCTGACCTGCTAATCAAATGGGAAATTTTATAACTAACGATGAGTATTGTATTGTGAATAGCTTTCACTGTTCGCTGAGTTGTAAACTAAAACAGATAAATATCTCAACCCGATCAAGACTTCCGATCAACCCAATACTTCTATGAATTAAAACGATTGCGACCGTTGATTGATCGCCTCGAGCGTGGCGGTTCTCTTCCGTCCAGATAACGACTCAGCTAGGTAGGAATGGAATACCCCTCTTTCCGGGGCTTAGTGAGTCACAAACACAGGCTTATCCTTTCTCCCATCGGGTTATGTCGACTCATCACACCACGCAGAGAATTCTCGACATCGTGCTAAACTCATGGATCATAACGTTTTCTACAACTAATACGGATATGAGAGAATTGAAGTCTTTATGATTACGGGCTTGGTGAGAACTTTGTATATCTTCTTCAAACACCTGATTCAACTTGGTCTCAAGTTTTACTTTAACTCGAAGAGCGGATTGAAACGAGTTTCTTCTATTTGTTCTATCAATATTACCCAAAACCCTGACGGAAATTCACCGCGCATCTCGACCTGACCCAAAATAGATTCTTCTCACGGGGTCGGTTTTTCGACACGGTAGACACTGAATGTAGTCATGCAAACGAGGCGAACGGAAACGTGGTGCAGTTGGATCGGCCGACGTCGACTTCTTTGGTGGGAACACTGATTGAAAAATCTTATAAAGGTGAGAAGGGGCTTCCAAATGCCATTGGGTACCAGTTATCAGTAGTACTCAACCTTTGTATTTACTTGTTCAATTTATGGGTTGACAAGAAAATTCTGCGACAAAAAAGCGGTAGCGGCTTGAATTATCAGCAACCTATTTTTACTTGCACTGCTCATTGACCAACGGTCAACAATCGGTTGGATCGCTTCACTTCAAGAGATACTAGCTTTCGAAGAAACGCAAGCATCGTACCATAATTTATGGAGGTTGAAGCGACCCATCCATACTGAGTTGCTAAGCGTAGACTAGATAGCCACAGCTGTTTCCTAACCCTATGAACCATCGCGTCCGGTCAACGCGGTAAGAGAAAGACGTCCAAAACCATATCTTTGATCAGAGAAAGGACAGCGCACGTCGAAATTTTGCTTTGAATATTTACCAGTCAAAATTTCACCGGACTCACTTCGTTCCAGGTTCCGTCGGCTTCCCTGAACGTTGTCCCTTTTCATGGCCATGAGCTCTGCCTTAAGCGTCTTATTATGGAAAAAAGTTCATAACTCAACGTGGTCTGAAAACGGCAGTTAATGATTTCTTTAAATCACAGCTTCTTGACTTTTGGACAAAAGGCATCAGTGGCTAACTCATAGGATAAGAGAAGGATGGTAGTCTCTCTGGTGAATATATCTCCAAAATTCGATTGATCTGGAAAAATTTGGAAATGAACTCAAGATGGCTTTGTCGCAGAATTTTCTTGCCAACCATAGTTCCCACTTACCGATTCCAATTAGGTCTTTTTTCCCATAGTGCGCAATTCAGTCAGATCTTCTCTGACTCGGCTCCTTTTCTCAGATGTGGATGATAATACAAAGGGCCACACACTGACCGATCGTTAATCACCTCCATTTTTCATCGTTCCGAATGAAAATAACCGCAGTGAGCAAAGATCGAAAGGCAGTAAGGTCGCTGACCCTGACCAATCCTACTGAGCGTCTCCTGAATCTTCGCTGTAACGCAATTTATGTGTTGAGTCAGTCAAATTGCTCTTAAAATCGCAATTTGAGGCCTCAAAGGGTTTATACTGCTTTGAGCTACTTCATGGATTATAACATTCTTGACCAGCCATCATTTATAGCGTACCGGGTGGAACCTTCCGGGTGTGGTGCATTAGGAACGAAATGGTCGCGTCGCGATGAGAGGGATGTCGCGCGGGAAGGAATGTAGCAGGATGCAGCAGTAGGTAAGAAATTCAAGAACAAAATTACTAATAGTGGACTTACGCATAAAATAATGATCGCATATCGACTGAGCTTATGAAGAACGCTAGAGCTGTAATAACGGCGAATGGGTGGTCCGCGACTGCCGCGTGCGGCGAATCGATTACCCAAAATCGTTCCTAACGCCCGTCTCCCGAACCTTCCAGTCGCTTTGCGAAATGTGACCCTTGGAATCATTGAATAGCTTTGAGGTGATCTCACAGTCGCTAGAGGTTTCCATTTTGTGAGAGGAATCTCAGCGTAGTAAATGAAGCTCATACCTTCACTTTGAAATGGCTCTTGAGGCGTTTGATGATGATCTGCGAATCTGCAATATGTTCGCCGTTCAGCCCGATGAATGGGAGCAAGTCGTGCTGTGACCGTGCTGGCGGTATGGGACAGACCTGAAGGGTTTGGTGCGATCATGTGGTTGTAAGGCTCGTTGGCGATGATAAAACCGCAAGCGTCCAAGAAATCAAGTCTACCTCATACGGTATATTGTTGGCCTTCAGAAAAGTCTCTACTTTCAGACATTGTGGCGATACATGTGGCGTAGTTCGGGCTCGAGGGATTTGATAAAGATAGACGGTGTCGGGTTCCCAGCCATGCTTACGTATTTCGATCTGAAACGCTACCTTGAAGGGAAGGCAGAACCTGCATTGATGTGGTTAAAAGTGGATTGCATCATGTCTGCATAGCGACCTCCGAGGTCATCGTGTTCTCAAAATGCCAGGACGAAGGGATCAATTCAAAGAGGCATTTCTGAAGTGTGATGCAAAAACTCAACCTCAGGGAAAGCTCGAACCAATGGTACTACTGGTGGCACCGTTGTCACAAAGAAACAGGAAAGTTACAAGCAGTAGCTACTTACCGCTTTTTTCTTCTTCCTTCTGAATAATTTGAAGAAATATATAACAAAGCAGCAGATAGCCAACCATAGAGCTATATCGGTCCAGTTAACCATTGTTGTAACCGTTGTAGTTCTACTGAAGCCACGGAACGAGATGCTAATGAGTTTCGAGCGCCTTTTCCCATTGCCCCGCCTTTTCACACAGACACTGAGGAGGCAAATTCTTCTGTGTTGCAATGTAGATGGACGTTCTTCGTTTGCTGATGAACGGATCGCTTTCGAGAACGATAAGGAATTTTTTCTTTTGAAAAACAGTACGACAAACTGAAGCCGTCGGCATTTGAAAAGCAACAAATGTCTTTCACCAAGTGTCGCCTTCTCCATACCACATGATATGCTGCTGAACTCGTTTTGGTCACTTATTTGATGGTATATTTTGTCATGTCAAGAATGTCTAATTTTAATGCCATTTAGCCTCAGCACGTCTTGTTTCTGAATTAAAACTATGGTGTCTCAGAACGGTCAGAATAGCAGCGGTCAGAATGAAGCGTTTTCCCCTTGATGAACTCGTTCCAAAAAAAGGCTATGCCCGTGATTGCATAGTAGTTGCGCGAGGTGCTCCCGCTGTATTGCTGGGGTATTGAACCACCTTACCACTTTCTGTATAACAAGGTGCGTTTGGCTGGCTGTGGCGTATGGCCAACTGCATCAGGACCCTGGACTCCTTGTTTGGTCCATCTTGAAGTTCTGCTGCTGTGAATTGTGATCCATTCGAATTGAAAATCCAGACAGGCTTGGCAAAAGCGTATGATTAGTTCGAATGCGCATGAAGTGAGATTTCCACTATCTGTAAACCTTCGGACGCTGATTACGAATTGTTTCCGGTATTGGCTGAGTAACGTTTCTGTGACAAAGCTGCTGAGTTTTTCAAGCAAGTATTTGTCTGTTATGTCTATCATGTAGATCCACCTCAAGAAGAGATAGGAGTCACGGTCACTCATTGGACAGGAACTCCTATCCCTCTGTGTTGCGGATCTATGTGCTTAAGTGTGCGCGATGATATGTGTGTCCTTACCTCTTTCATGAAAATGTTAGTTATTCATTATGAGAAGCGATGGGTCAGAATGTTGCTTGAAGTGGGATGTACGGTCTTCTTGAGCCCTCTAACGATGATTGCGAACTGCTTCGGTACTGGCTGAGTAATTTTTTTAGGACAAAGTTGCCCAAGTTTTTAAGCCACAGCGTTTGTAAATCCGCCTGAAATAGAAATCGGAGTCCCACTCTTCCATTGGTCAGAAACCCCCAATCCTCCGTAATGCGCACTTATATATGTGTAGATCAGCGAAAACACATAGGTATGGCTCATCCTGAAGCAGCGAGAAGGCCGAGAATACAGTTCCATATCATACACTACGTACAGTCGGACTTACCCGAGATCACTCCACCAATGTCCTAAGGGCTAGGGTCGTTGATGGAGCGTTTTGACCTGAGGTTATCACAACTGAAAAATGGAAAGAACAGTAGCTCCTCATCTAGCCCTCAAGAATGCAAAGATGAACTCGTATGTGACTCTTGTTTGTTGTCATACCCACATATCCCATCTATTTCCTTGTCTCAGAGCATTACTAGACCATTTCGAGCTATTTTGTCCTATCGTCTTTCATGGCAAGCTCGATTACTACCACCCGTATAATGAGACCATCGAACGAGAAGCGCTGTAACATCATGTCTACCATCATAATGGGAGAAATAAGAACTTATAAACCATAAGTAAAAAAATGACCAATTATGCACTTTTACAGGAGGATTACGTTTTCTGGGATCCAAAAATTTGTGGTTATTCTTATTCTGAACGTTTGACAAGTAAATTGTTGACCTATGAAGTGAATTCTTAATTTCCAAGGGGCTTCATTGCCATAGTGAAGAGATTTGCTCTAATTCATGGTGAAGCCGTGGACAACTACAAATCTTATTTGGTCCATCTCTACAGGAGGGTACTGAAGGGATGCTGCGCGCGCGAAGAACTCTAATATGGTCACGCGTGAATTGCGCTTTCCCCCCACCCCTCCCTCCCCCCCTTCCCCCACCAAAGATTAGGAAGCGGTTGTTCTTGAAGAAGTGTGATTTCCTAGCTTTCACGGTTCATTACTCATTGTACAGTTGCTAAGAAAATGCCACATTTCCCTTTTCTTGCCACCGCAGTACCTTCCCCACAGGTTGCGGGCAGGTTTCATCGTAGAATGTGTATTCGAACCAAATTGGTTCAAGAAACAATGTATTGTGTAATAACCAAAACGACAAAGAGAAAGGCAAATTCTCTTTATTCTATTCTTCAGCAAACTCTTTTCCAAAAACCGTGTCTCGAACACGATCGCAGTAGTTGGTTAGTTCTGGATACTTTTCCCGTAACAGCTTTTTGACGTAGTTGTTCGGAGGAATATACAAGACTGCGCCCAACTGGGAGAACAGGGCGCAATCTGCCTGGAATTCAATAGAATAAGCTCCATAACTCAACAGCAGTTATGAGAGTAGAATGCATTTATAGCGCATTTATCATTTTCTTGTTAACGATGTAGAAAGGAGGAGTTGATCAGTCGGAGCAGCAGTTTGTTACTGAAGCAGGTAGCCGTTGACATTATGGTGATCTATTTTCATTTCGGTCGACTGCTCCGTAATTGCTATTCCTGATCTGTACAGACAGAAACTGGAGTTAGAGGCTACGTTTACACTGCTCAAAGTCACAGCTTACGATAATTCTGAGGTAACTAGTTTAAGACGAATAATGAATGTGATAGTCCAGAGTTGTGCAAGAAAACACGAAAATCAGCATATTTGGAGAAATATCAGTCAAATACCGTTCCCATGCAGCTCTTATCGTTACGTTCTCTTCTTACTCTGGTTATACAACATCAAAAAAGTAGCAAAATTAGAAGTTGGATGAGAACTTGAGGACAAAATTTGCATGGAAAGGGTACTTGGGCGAGCTGCCCAAACGTGTATGCTATTGTGTACAGCTGGCTGCAGTGGGCTGCCTGCGTGCAACGTGTGCGTCCCGGTTCGAATCGTGCAGCCTCTTCAGCCTCTACGACGTGGGAGCTCATTAGCCTTGAATTTGGTCGTCCGCTGAGTGGTTTTGAGGCCTTTTTTCTGACCTGAATAGGTCGTTTTTCGACTCGACAGCGTCCCTTGTGCTATCCTTGGTGGTCACAGACTCATTCCAGGAAGGAAACTTGGAAGTCATTTTCTATCGTGAATTATGTTACTATTGATGGTTCTAATGCAATAGAAAGGGTAAAACTGAATCTAACAGTCACATGTAGTGAATAGGAGACGGCCGTCCCTGTGAGGTGGGGCACCCTCGCTTTTCGGCTTTCAATACAAGCTTAAAAGAGCTGTAACGAATTCTGTTATGAAACAGTCACATGTAGTGAACTGTAAGGACTGACCCGTAGCCCATTGTTTCTCTAACGGTAAGGTGTCCCAATGTTAACACAACGCTTCAGTACGCAGTTCCCACTTTTCTCCGAGCACATTTCTAAGTTGCAGTGCCGAAACGTTCTTAGGCGAATATACAACGATCGATCTTCTCTTAATCTTGGCATGACCCTTGACTAATATATATGTATATTTGCTTCAGCCTTTCCAAGATTTCAAACTTTATAGAGCTAACGTTTCGGCGAGTTCGCCTTCGTCAGAGCCTAAAAGTCGAGAACCATTGAGATTGACTCTATAATAAGACAACATAAACTCGAGACAGCTCTTCAGACTAGAGACCCTTCGAACCCGGTACACAAGAGATACAAGAGGCTTACCTTGATCTAAATCGCAGCAGCATCAGATCGACCACCTAGTGTTTACAGTATGCGTTCAATGAACAAGCCTACCTCCTTCCTAACCTCACCGTAACCTCAAAATTCGCAGAGGTCGAGAAAGGGTGCGGGTTACGGTCATACACTCTTCCTTCTCGTTAATTTGTGGATCTCTAGCTGCAATCCAACACGCCTCAGGTGCTTTCCGCGCAGCAGCCTCCGTTTCTAGTGCCAAGATGGTTACCGAAATTGTGAGTTTGTTACCATCGTGGCACAGAACTCTATGCATTCCCAGTGGTTTTTGGGTGCGAGACCCTCTTAGCCCCTCCCGATGTTCTTTGATTCGTGTAGGAAAGGGGCGCTCTGTTTCACCAATATATTCAGCACCTCAGGCCTGGCAACGAATTTCGTAAATGGTCCCTGATCTCATGCAATCACCCCGTCGATTGGAACGACACACAAGGCAATCTGGAATGTCACACAAGATGTCGTATATTGCGGACCATTTGTCGACAAAGGTTTGCTTGTGGTATTTCCACAACCATGACAACTTCCTTTAGATCACACCTAGTCACACATGCACGAATTGCTCTGCTCATTTCGTCGGTAGTGAACGGTAGGCAAAATGTCACCTTATTGACTGGTGCTCCTTCATAAATTCTACGAGGTAGGAAATGCCTCCCACGTTGGGATTCCTTGTAGCAGTAAGGATACCCATTAGAGACCGCAATCCTTCGAGCTGTGTCCAGCGATTCTGTCTTGAGATCCGTATCAAAGGAGACGTTACTCTTATTATAGAGTCAATCTCAGTGGTTTTCCGACTATTAGGCTCTGATGAAGGTGAACTCACCGAAACGTTAGCTCTATAAAGTTTGAAATCATGGAAAGGCTGAAGCAAATATACATACATATTAGTCAAAAGTTCTTAGGTGAATTGTGATGGTTCCATGTGAAAGACAAATTATTTTTAGGAATCCCTAATTGCCACGATATGCCTGACGTGAGAATAAAGAACATGAATCGCGACTAACCGAGGTGACTTCGTCTCCAAAGAGGAACTTTTTACCACCAAGTAGATCTCGATATGTGTCCAAGTCTTTACGTAAAAAGTTTTTGAACTCTTCGATAGGAAACTGACCGATAGCGGCAGCGATGCGTCTGCTGACCTAAAAAAATTCGAATTTTTTCCTAAAGCTTCTTCTCCTACTTATCTGGAATAATCCAAGTCGAAGAAAGTGATTCTGTGGAGGGAGACCACTCATGTGAATATTGGCTCGAAGTTACTCAACTTTAACGAAAAAGAAGTCGAAATCATAACCTTTACCCTCATGAACCATGCAGCTAGAGGAAGCACTAAGGACTGTAGAACAGCAGGACAACCAATAACTTGAAGAACTGTACTGCAGAACCCATCGTTTGGGTCCTCAACCATTTTGAACCGGTACACCACGCTAAACGATGTTGATGCGATATGTAAAAATATTTATAGGACCATCCCAAAACGGTCAAAGTTATAGTGAAAATATTCGAATGAGAAATTGCTCACGGAGCCGTGTGATGTTGGACGGTTTTTTCGATGGTCCTAGCAATACCTTCATCTATGGGCGACGCGAGAGGCTGAATGAAAGAAGAATCAGTCTTCTTGAAGGCTGCTGGGTAGTAGCTAGCGAAGACCCTAGAGATGCTGAGCACGCGGTGACTTAGGTAGAATACAGTCTGGGATCCATACGGTCTGATAGACCGAATTTTGCCAAAGTCATCGAGCGCTCAGCCTTTTCATGGTCATTCAATTGTGAATTTGTCCGGGACGCGGAAGTGCTACTAAAGCCATGTATCTCGGTACAGTTTTCTATCGTATAGGACTTCACAAGACCTCTATACCCTTCAAAATTCCCCGGGTGTCGTGCGTTAGGAACGAAATGGTCGCGTCGCGGTGAGAGGGGGTAGCGCGCGAAGGAACGTAGCAGGATGCAGCAGTAGGTAAGAAATGCAAGAAGAAAAGTACTAATAGTAGAATTATGCATAAAATAATGATCATATATCGATTGAGTTGTATGAAGAACGCTAGAGCTGTAATAACGGCGAATGAGTGGTTCGCGACAGCCGCGTGCGGCGAATCGATTACCCAAAATCGTTCCTAACGCTCGTTTCCCAAATTCCCCAGTGGTCCACAGGACATTGGTCATGTTGAATTCCAATTTTTTGATCGTTGTCGGATTTGCTTAGCTGCAAAAGAAAGAAGCGGTGCCTCTCCTATCTCTAGTTTGCGCCATTCCCTCCAATTCCATTTGAATCGCAGTTGCGTTTGCTTGTCACTTTGCTCATTTTATAGCTGGAGAGGCTTTATTCTTTTGAGGCCCTGTTTTCGGATTGAATAGGTGCCATTGGAATATACTGGAATATAAATCTTGGATGTACCTTCACTTTAAAGTGATCTTTGAAGCGATCAATTATGACTTCAGAGTCGGCGATGTGTTCTCCGTTCAATTCGATAAACGGCAGTAGGCCGTACCGTGATCGTCCCATCTTAAGTGGGCAAACCTGCAAGGAAGATGAAGGTAAACCATTTGATTGGTGTTAAGGACCTCAAATTGTTTCAGTTTCTATAGAAAAGGCCAAGTGCTTACCTCATAGGGTATCTTGTTGATTTTTAGGAAAGTTTCCACTTTCAAGCAGTATGGCGATAGGTTCGGTATCGTTTTGATGCGAGGGAACTGATAAAGATACACAGTATCGGCTTTCCAATCCTGCTTGCGTAGTTCAACCTGAATGGGTACCCTAAAGATAGGTAAGGTGTGACCTTGACGTGTATGTGACCTTCAAAATCGCCATACATTATTCTACTACCAGTTTAGATAGGTAGTGAAAGTGGCTCTCGTAGAAAACCATTCAAACCCTGATAAATGGAAACATTCGCGAACTGCTGGCATTTCATTCAGGTCATAGTGGCTCGAAAATCATGGTAGGCTTTCCAATAAGGGAAAGTAAAATCCTCTATATATATAAACCGCTAACTTTGTGTGTCCGTTTGTGTGTCCTCGCAAAAGTCACGTAGGCACGATCAAGAGCGTGAAGATCACAAGAGCGCGGTGGGGGAATAGATCACATGCTAACCAATTTTTTAGAGAAGAGAGAAAGTAGGGTAGGAAGCTTTTCACATTGGCATCTGTTGGTATCAGGCATCATCGAACACCCTGCTGACTGTTTTCCATTACTTCTCTGATGCGCAATTGAATAATGTTTTGGGGCGTTAATCAATCCCGTCATAGGGATCCCGCGAATTCGACTTCCATTCAGAGTCGTAGTGGCGTATCGAATGCGTATGTGCCCTATGCACTCACTTGCGGGGGGATGTACAAGTCAGTGCTTTTCTGCACCTCCGCCCCGATCGCAATTTCCTACCATCAAACAAGAACGACATTTTCAGTATCAATGTAATGACAGCTACACTCTTGAAAGGATATTTTGCTCTTGAGTGCTCAATTCTAATGAGCGATTTCCAGAAATGGAACTTGAGTGGGATTTTGGGTGAAGCAGTGTCGTTCATACGGAACATGAAAATGCTTTACCACTTTTCACGAGTAAGATCGCAGATGAGCGGTTGTGGACGTGTGGTGCGCGCATGAGCGTGCGTAGCTCACTGGTAAATAAATAAAGTAACATAAAATAAAAATAAGCTCATTTCATTGAAAAAAGATTAAAGTTATTCAGGATTGTGCCACATACTCAGCTTCCATTTGTATTCGTAGAGGTGTTTGAATGCGTTTTTGCCTATATAACGGGGTCCGCCATGTACCAGCCAGGGTTTTTGGTGAGGTTCCCAGAGGGATGGAATAGCCTGAGTTCCTGTCCTCTCGAACTAGTCTGTTTTTAAATGATCCCTGAGAAATGAACGGGTTGGTACCGATCCAAGAACTGACCGTAGACCATATCCTTGGAAATGAAGCCAACTAGCACTACCCCATTTTTCAATAACTATTATGCCATGTATTACATGTAACATGCAATTTACATATCATACATTGCCACAGTATTATAGCTTGTAAATTACCTCTTTCTTGTCCTTTTTCAAGAAGACAAAATATGCGGTGATACCAACGACAGCCAACCAAACAGTAATAGAGACCAAGAAAATCATGATTGCGAAGGATTGAACCGAAAGAAAGCGGAGGTTCGACAGATGGTTGCTAAGAGCGTGAAAGGTTCCCGCTTCGATTTACTATCTTTTCGCCGTTGCTCCGCCTATCCTCTGAGAGAACGAGTCTCTTTGATAACGGCACCCGTGATGCAATCCGAGGGAGTCTAGTGTGACCAGTGGCTGCAGAACTTACCACTTGGGCTCTTCTGATTTCTCAAATCGAACTGAATTGCTGGGGAGCAGAGATGGTGCTGTTTTTGTGGGCACGAGGGCGAGTTGACTAGCTCTTTGATCATATAGGGCAAGTCTTTTTCTAGTCTCACAAGGCTTCCATTTGAGAGCAAAGCTTCGGCCTCGGACGGGACTCGAACCCATTCTTGTGCTTCCCAGGTAACGTGCTCTTTATCCCTTCCACTACCGAGGCCACGCTTGTCTTTGTCTTCTTAATTGCTTATATTTCTTGACCTAGCAACACTCACACGTATCTTCTCTTTTTATACACAATTACCATTTATGATGCAGTAATTAATTACCCTGCGCTTAGTATGACGAAATCGTTCCATTAGGATGAATTCCAATGGGAAGAAATCCTCCTTGGAATGTTCATCTTTCATCCCGTTTCTCCTGCAGAGTGGATGGGGGGGGGGGGGGGGGGAGTAGGGGGTGGTCCAAGCAGGAAAGCAGGAGAAAAATTATATGATAGACGTGTATAGCTAACCAAGAATTCCCTTCGCTGAGGATTCTTCATCACTAGAGGCTCTCTAACAGTTTTCCCTGAGATCCCGCACAGTTGGGCAATTTACGGTTCTACTCATGCAGCAATTTAGTGCTGGACAAGTACTAGATCTGCACAACGAACAGATATGTAAACCCATGAGCTTGACACTGATTTTTGATCTATCCGATAGTTCCGTCATGAGTGGCACGCTACCACATGCGCGACCTGGTTTGAAGTGCATCATCATCTCCGAACCTGCCTGAAACTGCTGTGCCAGTACATTCTGCGATTACTCCGGTGGATATAATGGCTTTCTAGAGTGAACATCTAACAGCTCGGTGGATCACTCATGAAAAAATGAAGAAAATGGAAATAAGTGTAGAACGCACGAATTAAAACCTCCTCTTCTCTTATCTGAACCATCAGAATGCAAAGATGAGTCCTTATATGAGGTATTGTTTGCTGTCATGTCACAGAACGCATCTATTTCCCTCTCTTAGCGCAAGCTTTAGTGGAGCACTTCGAGCATGCATATTATGCATATTGTGTTTTGATGCAAGTATCGATTATTAACACAAGTGACTAAGAGGCGGTCCTTCCTGTAAAGGCGTGATTTCCTAGCCTTCTTAGTTCATTACGAGTAGCATAGTCCTTAAAAAATCGCCATGAAGGGGTTTTCTCACCACTGCAGTACCTTCTCTACAGTTGCCATTAAGTTTCAACTTCGGATATGTTTTAAAACGAATTCAGTTGAAGAAACAATGTACTTCAAGAAATAACAAACACGACAAAGGGAAAGACGAATTTTTTTATTCTTCAGCAAACTCTTTTCCAAAAACCGTGTCTCGAACACGATCGCAGTAGTTGGTGAGTTCTGGATACTTCTCTCGTAACAGTTCTTTTGCATAATTGTTCAGAGGGATATATAGGATCGTGGCCAAATGGGAGAACACGGCGCAATCTGCCTGGAATTCAATAGAATAAGCTCCATAACTCAACAGCAGTTATGAGAGAGAGCAGAATGCCTTTATAGTGCATTTATCATTAGGACTATATACATTTTGGTCTACTGTTTAGTAATTTTTATTCCCGATGTGTACAGACAGAAACTGGAATAGCAGATTCCTTTCAGGACGCTCAGTAGGCTACGTTTACACTGCTTAAAGGCGCAGTTCACGATAATTCTAGGGCAACTATGTAGTTTAAGACGAATGATGGAAGTTATAGTCCAGAATAGGGCAAAATGGCGAAGAAAACGCGGAAACCGGCGTTTTGGAGAATAATTAGTCAAACACCCTCCCAGCAAATTTGTCGTCACGTTCTCGTTTGACCCCTGATTGTACGACATCAAAAAAGTAGTAAAATTAGAAGCTGGATGATAACGTCAGAACAAAATTTGCATGGAAGGGATACTTCGACGAGCTGCCCAAACGTGTATGCCACTGCGTACAGATGGCTACAGTGTGCTGCCTACGGGCGACGTGTGCCCGAAGGGAAACGTTCCCGAAGTGAATGGTGCAGCCTCTCCCAGCCTCTACAACGTGGGAACTCATTCACCTTGGGTTGTTCGTCCGCTGAGTCGGTTTTGAGGCCCTTTCTATGACCTAGATAGGCTGTTTCAACTCGACAGCAGCTCTTGTGCTATCCTTGCTGACACAATTAACGCTTCAGTCCGCAGTTCCCTTTTCCGAGTACATCGCTAAGTTACAGCGCCGAAACGTTCGTAGGTGGTTTATGGTGGTTCCTCGTGAAAGCCAAATTATTTTTAGGATTCCCTAATTGTCACGATGTGCTTGACGAGAGAATAAAGAACATGAATCGCGGCTAACCGAGCTGACTTCGTCACCAAAGAGAAACTTTTTGTCACCAAGTAGATCTCGATATGTGTCAAAGTCTTTTTGTAAAAACTTCTTGAAGTCCTCGACAGGGAAATGACCGATAGCGGCACCGATGCGTCTACTGACCTAAATAAGTTTGAATTTTTTCCTAAAGCTTTGAATTCTCCTTATCTAGAATAATCACAAGTCGAAGGAAGTGATTCAGTGGAGGACGACCACTCATATGCATACTGGCTTGAAGTTACTCAACTTTAAAAAATGAGCTCGAAATTCGAACCTTCAACCTCATAAACCATGCAGCAAGAGGAAGCAGTATGGGCAGTAGAACAGCAGGACAACCAACATCTCGAAGAACTGCTTCGCAGAACCCATTGTTTGGGTCCTCCACCACTTTGAATCGGTACACCACGCTAAACGATGTGCCCTATTTTAATGAGGCATGTAAAAATATTTATAGAACCAAGCAAACATGGTCAAAGATATAGTGGAAATATTGGAAAAAATTGCTCACTGAGCCGTGTGGTTTTCGACGGTTCTTTCGATGGCCCTAGCAATGCCTTCATCCCTAAACGACGCGA
Source organism: Haemonchus contortus (assembly GCA_000469685.2). Taxonomy (NCBI): domain Eukaryota; kingdom Metazoa; phylum Nematoda; class Chromadorea; order Rhabditida; family Trichostrongylidae; genus Haemonchus; species Haemonchus contortus. The sequence continues at coordinate 13,473,060 of LS997564.1, forward strand.
GAGGCTAAATAAATGACAAATCAGTTGTTGTTGAAAGCTGGAGGAAACCCTGAAGAGGCTGAACAATCGGTGTTTTGGGTGGAATCAGATTTACGATACGTCCCTGAGTGTTTTTGCCTTTTTAGGGTCGTTCAGCTAGCCTGGGATTCGTTTGAGGAACGGAAGTGTCACTTAGGCTAAGTAATTCAATCCGGGAGTTTTCTGTACAACACCTTGTAGGAGCATATACTCTTTCGAGGGCCCTTGCTTATAGGTGTGGAGCTCGCGGAGTTTTACTTTCTGGTCCAGTACAATAGTTTGTCTAGCGGTCTCTATAAAGGGAGTTAGCTATAGCCATCTGCCTTCTAGTTTGCGCCATACCTCCGAATTCCATTTGAATCATGATGGCATTTGGCACTCACTTAGCCCACTCAAGATTAACGAGGATCATTCGATGTGTGACTTTAGGACCGTGGGAGACTTTATCGGTCTGAGCAATGGACGGGCTGGCAACTGATCTCCGAATTACAAATTTAGCAAACAGCCTGCCTCCAACCTTTCACTTGAACGAAATTCTGTTCTCACAGTCACTTAATGCCCTCAGGATGTATAGAAATTAAATTTTTGACTGTACCTTCACTTTGAAGTGATCTTTCAAGCGATCAATAATGACTGAGGAGTCGGCGATGTGTTCCCCGTTCAATTCGATAAACGGCAATAGGCCGTACCGCGACCGGCCCATTATGAGTGGACATATCTGCAAGGAGGACGAAGTTAAATCTGTTCTTCTGCCATTAAAGACATCAAACTTTTGTATTTTCTGTAGTAAATATTAAAAGAGTTTTGATGATCTTGATTAATTGAGATTGATCCCTACCTCATAGGATATCTTGTTGACTTTCAGGAAAGTCTCCACTTTTAAGCAGTATGGCGATAGATTCGGTATCGTTTTAGAGCGAGGGAATTGGTAAAGGTAGACTGTATCGGACTTCCAGTCCTGCTTGCGTAGTTCAATCTGAATGGGTACTCTAAAGATAGGTAAGATGTGTGACCTTGACGTGTATGTGACCTTCAAAATCGCCATTCATTATTCCACTACCAGTTTAGATAGGTAGTGAAAGTGGCTCCCGTAGAAAACCATTTGAACCTCTGATAAATGGAAACATTCACGACCTGCTGGCATTTCATTCAGGTTATAGTGGCTCAAAAATCATGGTAGGCTTTCCAATAAGGGAAAATAAAATATAAATAAATAAATAAATAAATAAAATAAAAATAGGCCCATTCCATTGAAAAAAGAAGATCGAAATTCTCCGCGTAGATCGGAACAATTTAGGATTGTGCCTCACATTCGGCTTCCATACGTATCCGTAGAGGTGCTTGAATCGTCTTTCGCCTATGTAACGAGGTCCGCCATGTACAGGACGGGGTTTCTGGCAAGGTTTCCAATGAGGGGAAATGACTGAGTTCCTGTCCTCTCAAACTAGTCTGGTAGCAAATGACCCCTGAGAGATGGACTTGCTGGCACCGATCCAAGATCTGACCTAGACCATATCCATAGGAATGAAGCCAACTAGCATTACCCCATTTTTCAACCCTTTTTATTTCATATATTGAACATTACATTGATTTACTTATTATATATCGTAACCGCGTTACCATAGTATTGTAGCTTGCAAGTTACCTCTTTCTTGTCCTTCTTCAAGAAGACAAAATATGCGACAACACTAACGACAGCCAACCAAACAGCAACAGAGACCAAGAGAATCATGATTGTGAAGGAATGAACCAAAAGGAAGCGGAGGATCGACGGATGGTTGCTGAGAGTGTGGAAGGTTCCCGCTTCGTTGTAGTATCTTTTCGCCGTTGCTCCGCCTATCCTCTCCGAGAACGAGTCTCTTTCATAACGGCACCCGTGATGCAATCCGAGGGAGGCCAGTGTGACCAGCGGCTGCAGAAGTTACTACTTGGGCTCTTCTGATTTCCCAAATCGAACTGAATCGCTGGGGAGCAGACATGCTGCTGTTTTTATGAGCAGGATAGCAAGCTGACTACCTCTTTGAACATATCCAGCAACGAGCTGGTAGGCCAAGAAACTAACCGACCCACTTGTAGACTCGTTGGCTGGATAGCTTCTTCGCTGTTGAGGTGAACATCGTAGTGGAAGGGTAGATGAAACAGTAATCCAACTGAATCCACTTTATCGCGTTGGAAGGACACTTTTTCTAGTCCAGCAAAGATAGCGATTTGTGGGCAAACTTCGGCCTCGGACGGGACTCGAACCCATTTTTGTGCTTCCCAGGTGACGTGCTCTCTATCCCTTACACCACCGAGATCTCAGTTGCCTTTGCCTACTTAATGGCTTGTATGTATGCCATGACCTATCAGCACTCTCACGTACAACGTGGTAAAACAAACACTTTACTCGTATCAAGTTCCCCGATAAGTGCCATAGCGTTTAACTCTCAATCTTCCCTTTTTGAAATTACCATTGATGACGCAGTAATTAATTACCCTGTGCTTAGTATGACGAAACCGTTCCATTAAGATGACGTCCAATGAGAAGAAAGGCTTCCTTGGAATGTTCGTCTTTCACCTGATTTGCTCTTCAGGAGGTGGCCCAAGTGGGATAATAATTATATGATACGCATATACATATATATATAGCTAGCCAAGAGTCTCCTCTCACTGAGGATTCTTTATCACTAGAGGCTCTCTAGCTGGTTGGTGTCAAGACTGCGTGCCGTTGGCGATCCCATTCAGAATCGTAGTGGCGTAATAGATGCATCTTTGGGCTGTAAAACTTGGGCTATAAAATGAATTGAAGTGGCCACTCGATGTACAAGTCGGTGTTTTTATCTTCCCAAACGAGTCCGGATCAACATACCGGCCCTGGGAAGATGAATGGCTTGGTAGACATGAGAAGGTATGGAGACCCTTCGTGTGTGATAGTGACCACCACCCACTACATCGAGGGATTAGACCGCGGACCAAAACTTAGCGAGAACTGCCCAAAGACGCATGTAGGGTTAGGGGAATAGACTGCTTTTCCTGCTGTGGTGGACTGGTTTGTAGTTCCTGTCTCCTCTTAGTGTATCCATGTGTGTGTGGAGGGTCTGTGGATGCGGTTGGTATCCTGCACATTTGCTCAGCAAAAGCTTGCATACGAGTTCCAGTGCTTGGCAAGCTACCCGTGGTTCATGGTTCACGTAACAGCAGATGCGCCGGTGGTGTAGGTATCCTCGACAGTACACACTTGGCCATGAACACCGATTCGTACGAAAGCTTTAAACAGAATCTTACGTTTGCAATTGAGAAAATGTGGCTCAACCCCAGCTTCAACAATCTTCACTGCCTGGCTACCAACATCAAGCTACGGAGAGGATGAGCTGAAGGTGTTTTATATGATATCATGAGGCTCTTCAAAAGATCCTCACACTTTCTTCAAGGCCATCGTCGATGTTTCCAACGCCAAGATTGGCCTCAGAAGTACGGCTGGAAATCTCCTTATCGGGACTCGCGGAACGGAATGGAATGAGCAGGAAGAAAGCTGTTAAAGTTTATCATGTCACCCAAACTATCCATGACAAATCTCAGTCCTCTAATTTGCGATGGACTTCGAAGTCACCTGGTGGGCAGTTCACTAATGAAATGGGCCACAATATCTTCGGTCGGAAGTTTTGCCTGGTTGATGCCGCTGTTGTTCCGAAATTCTACAAGGGATCGGACCATCGTCTTCTCCGCGTTAGAATCTACTTCTCACCTCGTGGAGAGAGGGTTATGAAGTTGGGGAAACGATGCTTCACGACTTTCAAGGACTAGGATTACTTCGTTATCCAAGCGAGTGAGTGGAAAGAAACCCTTCCGAGAAAAACACCAGGCAGGTCAAGCATCTTTACTAGGAAAGCAGAGAATCTACAAGTTGAACGAGACGTCTTTTGAGAACTCTTGAGCTCATACGACAGCGCAAAATGGTGTGCGCTACAGCCGTCTTTCTTGAGAACTGAGGCAATCACCATCTAACGAGCAAACTTATGAAACTATGCAGAGAAGCACTAAAGGAATATACAATGGGAGAGTAGAAGCCGCTTTGGCCAAAGCTGCCGGGTCTGTGACGGATTCGCCGTCCTGGCGGAGCGGTTACTGCATTCCGAAAAACAAAGGAGAATGTCATCTCTGAATATTAATTATATGAAGTCTTCGACAGTCATGCCTACCTCTTCACTTACCATCTCGAGGAAGACGGATATTCCGTTCCTTCAGTTCTCGATTCCAAAATGTTGGTCGATTTCGACAGTGATTGTGGAATGATCGGCTCAGCACTGAACCTAATTAAGATGATTGTGAGAAACGGATCGGTTCCTGACGCTCCCTTAACGCGAAACGGTACATATAACTCTGAATGTTCTAGCTATATGTATCTAACCTAAGTCGGGAAACCAACACGATGGACGACCAGCTCCGGAGTTGAGCAGAAAGAAGAGAGCCTCTCGGGAAGCGTTCAAGAGTATCGAGGGTCAGGTGAAGAAGACAGAGAACATCCAGCCCGCGCTCACCTTTTCAACACTGAGGTCCTTCCTGCTCTGAAAGGTGCCTCCGAGACCTGAAATCTACGAACGCAGAATTAAAATGCAGTCTGCGCCATTGAACGCGTTTCGGAGACGAAGTGTGTAGCGGCAAATGGCACACCATCATACACAAATGGTACGGATATTGGATCCCGACCCGATATTTGCCCACGTCGACCGAACTTCCCGTCCGTCTTGGTTAATTGATACCAGCTTTGTCTGGGTGAATTTGAGCACATAGTACATACGCATTCAAAACGCAATAGTGGTTTTACATTGAAGTCGAGTTCAGCGGCGCATCCCTCAAACGGAACCAGGACAATGTTGAGAAACTTGTTCACTTCCCGTTCATAACTATTTTGAGAAGTAGCTCTTCTTCTGACATCAGAAAGCGATTACCAGAAGAGTTCTTCTGCTTTCTTCCGATCCACAACTGAATAGTTCATCGGTAGTGAAAAAAAGCGAGAGAATTTGCCGATTTCGAGAAAAGCATGGCTCTTCAAAAGTAGGGAAAATATAGGTTGGACGTGATTGCTATGACGGAAGTAACATGGGGTAATCGGACGAGATTTCAGTTGTTGCCGGTAAAGAGCCGACTACATCAAGCCAGAACTGTACAGAACTGTCTTTCACTGTCGCTAAGTGTCATCACAAGTTGTTTGAACTTCCTACATGGGTTCCCTTGTGATCGGTGCAGCCTCTACAGTGCTGGTGAAACTCATCCGAGAATACACACGGGCAAAATTTTTGAGCCGATCTCATTATTACTTGTGTAATTACTTGTTTAAACCAAGCACCTTCTAGAGAGCTCGGATAGCGGGATACGAAGAGTAAACTGGGAACAAATTATTCTCCTTTCTTCTGGATTCTTCTTAGTGATAATCAAGCTCGGTCAGAGAGTCCATTGTTGTTATAGGTTGTCGCCACTTCCTTCTATTTACCGCATTCTTTGCCTTTATCTGCCCTTACGTTGAATTTAGACTAGTCGTCCTTGATCACGTCTCTCCATTCTTGTATGGCTGCACAAGAACTATTCTTCCATGAGCCAGCTATTGGCGCATGAAAGGGCACTTCGCTGGATAGTTTGAGGGTAATAACACTAAGAAATGCGGCAGAACGAGCAAGTCGGGAGGGTGTGGTCGCCAACCAGGAGTATCCCTCCTACATTCCCAACATCGAAAGATTGTCATGAGCGGATGTCAACTATTCCTGTTATGTTCAAGTCGCTACAAAACTAGTCCAATTCTCATCAGCGACAGCGTATATACATATATGAGTGTGCGGGCTCGGGCAGAGGTGGGGTAGTGGCAAGTGACACATTATTACACACTCATGTTCACGGATTCAGATGCTGGACCGATATGCGCCTGGACAACCAAGTCTTCCATCCCTACGGGGTCGACTAGTTGGTACCAGTTGGTACCAGACTCATCTGGGAGGATAAAAGCACTGACTTGTACATCGGCTGGCCACCGTAAGTCATTGTATAGACCACATACGCCCTAATTACGCCACTACGATTCTGAATGGAAGTCGAGTGATGGGGCGCATCCCTCAGCGGGATTGATAAACGCCCCAAGACTTCATAATTTGACGCGTTATATAATCTACTCACAAAAAGAAGTACTAAATAGCAATAAACAGTTCCAAGTTGTACAAAAAGTGAATCCTGCCGTTTATGGAACCAGTCTAATGCTGTCTGTGAGTGTACAAAGTTCGTGAATGGTGCGAGTTCTATTATATAGCTATTCAACGTCAGTTGCTAGGAGCGATCTTCGGTGCCTTGCGGGTTTGTTTGTTCGGCCATTCCAGAGTGAAAGCGAAAATGCAACCGACTGCCACCCATTGGCCCTACTGCTTCAATTTTAAGAAAAACAGGGACGAATGAGGTTCTCTGTTGGGTTTTTACCGAGAAAATTTATTTCTTTGCTCTGAGGAGACCAGACGCTGGGCCACAATAAATTGAAAATTAAACAAATAACAGCTAACACCTACGGATGGTCGAATATATTTGAGAAAGCAGCAATCGGACTGAATTCAGCAAAAAACGCTGGGCAGTAGTAGGTTAATAGAGGGCAAGAGGTCTAGTAGGATGTAAAGATGCTAAAAAGTCAGTAGTAATCGTAAATTTCAAGTAACTGATTGTCCCTGTCCCTTGGCTTGTTCCAGTGGGGATGGCAAATCCCTGAAGATGTTTGTAGTTCAAACAAAATATTGTAAAAGTCTGCTCTCGTTGAATTTAGTCGAGATTTTGAATCAAAAGTTCGCATTTTGTGCAACTTTTTATTTGGAACAATTAAATCAAACTCAAATTGACAAAAAAGGCAAACTGGTAACAGACAACTCCAAACAATAAAACAACGAGAAGTTTTCTAAAAAAGCGGGTAGAATTATTACACGCAGCTGTCAGAATGGAGTTCAGTGTTTTTCAAACTCTTCACCGAAGACCTGATCTCTGATTCGATCCAAATAGGCGACGAGTGTTGGATATTCCTCTTTGAGCAAATCCTTGGCATAGCTGGCAGCGGGATGGTACAGGGCAGTGGCTAGGGTGCCAAATACTGTGCAGTCAACCTGAAACCTCAAGAAGTTCTACAAACTTCTTGAGTTTCCACTAATGTGCCGTATAACTCAAACAAATTCCTAAGCAATCATTATTGATGAGTAATAGAGTTTCAAAGGCGTCGAAACGAAAAGGAAATTTTGAAAAAAAAACAAAAACGGCTTACTGACCGCATTGATCTCGTCTCCGAATAGGAACTTCTGATCTCCTAGCAAATCTCTATAGGCATCGTAGTCTTTTTTCAAGAACATTTTGAAATCTTCAGTGGAAAAATGGCCAAGAGATCCCGTGACACGATTTGCTGCCTAAATCGTCAACCTGTTCCCTTGCATTCTTTAATGCAATACTTCTTGTGATTTATCCAGAACAGTTTTACATTTCTCCTGACTAACGTCAAATCCATTCTATTCTAATGCAGCTCGAAGTTCACTTGTGAAGAAAATATTGAACGGTAAATGGAGTACGTTTTATCAAAGATAAATTTTGTGGTGAAACGGAATTATACTCATACCTTTCTTCTGAAAAAATATGCAAAGATAGGTATGAAGAGCTTCGGCGCTCCAGCTTCACTTAACGTCATTGAGAAGAAGTCGTTCGTCCCACTCGAAAGCGTTTTGAATTGACAAAGTAATCTGAAAATGCCGTTTCATTAAGAAGAAAATAGAGTAGTGTGGTACACTGGTCGATGTGCTCGTTCGTAATAATGTTTGAGTTTGTTGCAGAAGTTTTCCGAACCTGGGCCTACCTCTGTTCTTTTTTCGATTCATATCGGTTCATGACATCCCGGAACAAATGATGGATAGGAAATAAGGCTTCAGACGTTGATCAATCCCGTCTGTGAGATGCGCCCCGCATCCGATATCTATTTATAATTATAGTGGCTTATTGGATGCTCATGTGGCGTATATTATGACTAGCGGAGGTCATCCGATACAAGTCAGTGCTTTCATCTCACAGACGAGTCCGTTATCAATTTACGGACCCGCGGGGGATGGAAGGCTTGGTTGGTCTAGGAGGATATCGATCCAGGATCAGAACCCGTGACCATGCGTGTGTGGTAGTGCGCCACTTGCCCTTATACCAACTTCGCGCCTGGCACACATATCCATATCGTTTCGTAAAACTCGAAGAGACCGTGTGAATTAATGTTTCCAAAGTGAAAAAGGCTTCGAAAAATCGTTCAAAAGAAATGCGGGTCACTGCGTACATTGGGTCCTGGTGCGAATAACTGACTACGGTAAGCAAAAATTCTTTCACCCAACTAAAATTTTTTCACCCCCCTCACCCCCTTGCATGCCCTATTGTTCCTCTTTCGAACTTCGTGTTCCGAAAAGTATCATTCGTTCCAAAGAAGGAGTGTGCTGTTTGCCGTTTATCACGACTCTGTCATAAGAAGAAGGGAAGCCCGGCGTTACCCTGGCGGTTCCACTGTCTCTATATATGAAGCGGTAATTTTGTATGCCTTTTCGTATGCCCATTTGTGCGTCCTTCCGAAAGTCACTGAGGCACGATGAAGAGTGTGAATGTCACGTGAGCGTGGTGAGGAAACAGTTATGAAATGGAAAGTCAACCAATACAGTTCATATTGGTCCTGTAACAAGTCGTAGGTAAGTGGTAGTGGGCTGTGGTGCACGCATTAGTGGGCGTAGCCCAACTGGTAATATCAAATCGAAGGTAACTTGGTGAGACTACAGTTTTTTACATCATTTCCTTTCAAGGTCCTAGTGAGCGAACAGGTACCCTTTAGAGTTGTTCGCTATTGATTATCAGTTAAGGAGAGAAAATCCCTGACTTTACTGGATTGAAGACGAAAAAAACGAAAAAAAAGAAAACCAGTTCCTGACATACGATTATTATTATTTATTACACGAGCAGTAGTCGTGTGAAAGTAACACAAAGAACTAATCAAAACAACAATAGAAACAAACGATAGGTGTGTTTAATACATGCTACAGAAAAAAAAGATAAATGACAGTGACTGTCAGTCGCTTAATGAAAGACTCACAAAAATGTGTGGTTATCGGTCATCCTGTCGATAGTTCTTGCTATGGCCTCATCTCTCGGTATCAACAAAGTCTAAATGTTTTGAATCAAAGATAAAACATTATCCAATTGATTCATACCAAATATTCATTTTGAAAAGGAGTATTTCTCAAAAATTTTATGGCAACTAGTTCCACTCGCGTCGCGGCCCAAATCGCGCTGCGACCGCTCGCATCCGTGAGGAGCGAGTCACATTCCACGTGTGGGAGCTGCGTTAGTTTTTATACTACTATTCAGGTTGGATAGATGTCAACCAAGTTTAATCAGGCTTTTGTTGACGTGTGGGTAGAATTTCTAAAATGCTTCAGAACCCGTCAGTTGGTGTCACCCACATAAAACTGCCGGGAAGCCGCATTGCGGGATATTTACTGTAGGGAATCGAAACCGAATCGAGATCCGAAATATGGCAACATAGTAATCGATGAGAAAAAAGTAGGTAACCTTGGTTTTAAAGTGCTCCGTGAGACGATGAATGATAATCTGTGAGTCTGCAATGTGTTCGCCGTTCAGTTCGATAAATGGTAGCAGACCGTACATGGATCGTCCCATCAACTGTGGACGTACCTGTGAAGGAAAAGGAGATCACTTTGGTGAAACTACAGATTAACTTTACCTATTACTTACTTCATATGGGATTTTATTGGCCTTGAGAAACGTCTCAACCTTCAGACAAAACGGTGACACATTCGGCATACAGGCGCTTCTTGGAAATTGGTACAAGTAGACGATGTCAGGCTTCCAGTCATGATTATGTATGGACACCTGAAAACTTTGACTATACTTTTCCTAGGATTTTACCACTTTGCTTTGATTTATTTACTCTTTATTTATCGTTTTCTCTAATTGTCTTGTGATTATTTTGTTTGTATACGAGGAGGGAGAAACAGTGACCAGAAGTTCCCGATTCCACTTGCACGACCTTTTCTCTGCCCGGTATAACATGTAGCTGCGCCGTCGCGTGGCCCATTTAGCTAGCAAAAATTGCGATATTCTATCAAAGACGTCCTCCGTCGTGGCGTCGACCTCTTAGGATCGTTCTCGTACACGTCCTTGCAGCATTTCTATGGACCACTTCTTAAAAGCTCAGTTCACGATGACAATGGTTTCTGAGGTGTCCCTATAGTACGAATTCGAGGCTCCCCCTTATACCATACATGCCGTTATAGGGTCGTGGATAGGGCACAATAAGGAGCCAGAGATTGTATCTTGTGAATGCCACACCCATAGTGGCCGAGTTTCAACGGTTCTGTAGAGCGTGCACCGTTCAAATGGGAACCCCCATTTGTCTGCGAGGATGACGACATGGGTGCACTCTGTACGGTGAGGGTCGCGCTTTTTCAATAGGTACTCGAGCAGCACTCCCAAGTGGAGATACTATTCGCTTCTGCTCAAAGCTGGTAGAAAAGAATTCAGTCGATGAGTGATAGATTTCGCGAAATCACATTATGCAAATAAAGTCGTTGTAGAGGCTAATACAGATGGTTTTTTAGCGTCCGTTGTAATTCCTGCAGCCGGACGGTATCAGAAAATGGCTGAGGGCGCAGCAATCGATGTCGCTTGTTCTTATACAACGTCTCAAAAAACTGTAAAAACGACCTTTCAATACGATCGGCTGACAATAACAATTACTGGAATGGTAACAACGATGACATCCCCAGAAGTTTCTTTTCAAATAACATTCCTGCTGAGTGTTGGGATACCAAACTTCAATGGAGACCAAAGTGTGGGACCCTCCACCCCGATTGTTGATTCTTGTCGCAATGGCAGGAGTCTATGGACCGTGCCGTGGCCTTTCCCACATAGAACTTCATCACTTTCTCCTTGTTTGGAATATGTGAAGATTACCTTACATAAGCCTTCAGCTGCAACGACTCTACAAAATTGGAGAAAACTGTCCCTTCAGGGAAACTCAATCATTAGAGGTGGCTTGCCGCCTCTCCTCGAAGTAGCCGTTTTACCTACACTTCTCGGTCCAAGCTCCGAAACGCTCCACAGAACGCGATAATCTCTTCTTTATGGGTTACAGGGTGAAAATACTGATGCTTAACTTATCGTGCCGTAGAAAACAGGGAATCCAGCACAAATAATTCATTTTTGAACTTGGACGAGATACTTGACGGCGTTTGGACGAGATTTCTCTTGCTACAGAGCGATAGCGATGTGTGTTAGCCCGTATCATCCAACTTCATCTGCGACAAAATATGCTTCATTTCAAAAGATATCACCCGTGGCAAGGCAGCTAAACTCGTCCTCTCTTGGGATTGCTGAGCAGCAATGGGTGTCGAGATCAGCTTTGAGCTTTCATTGTGCCCTATTTAGACAGCTCTCCGATCCGACAGACCCATTTGGCCTTCTCAGAAGCTACGAATTCTACTATCACGTTTCCCGGAACCATTGTTATCGAAAATTGTGCCCTTAATGTCCCTTAGTGGGTCGTGATGCAGCAAAGTTGTAAGGAGGACCACCCTACATATTCTGTGTGCGCTTACTTGGCGAGTCGTTTTGTCGATCTCTACCTGTAACCTAATAAGTGTGATGAGAAGCTGATAGACGATCAGAGGAGATAATAGAATTAGGAAAATGGGTCCACGGTACTTTAGTAAGGACCCAAGGAAACTGTAATTTCATCGCTGAAAGCAATCATGATCCTTCTTACACTTCTCCGCTACTGCATCGAAAACTCTGTAACCGATCTATCCAAAAGTTTCAGGTAGAGCTCCGCTTCGTGGAGAGGCGAGCAGAAGTAAAATGACGACAGTGGAACCGAACTGGTACGTGAAAAAGTGGAAATAATGGGAAGGGAGCCATTCTTCATGATCAGCCATTGGGTGATCTTTCCCGTTGTTTTATTCTCCCATAATATCGACAGAGCTATCTAACCATAACCTATTCATCTATTTTGTCCGGTTAATTTGTAACGCAGCAAATGGGGATACATTCCTGTCGTAGACCCTCAGCTCACGGCGACTACTGATCGCTCACTTTTACCCATTACTAGTATAAAAAGGGAACCGCGAAGGACTGCTCAGAAGAATCGGTCGAGACGCTTTGTCATCACTCTGCCTCTAGTCGTTGTAGCTTTGGTAGGGTAATTCTGGCATAGGGTTAATTTGGTTAGTATTTGGCTGTGTGACTGTAGAGGAAGAAAGAATTGGAATTGAATAGGGAATTGGAAAAATATGATCAATGAGAGAACGAGCAACTAAAATTGCTACCAGGACCTGGTTTTGTCAAGTCTACCAGTTTTTGGTGTATAGCTTCAAAAGTGCGAGTTGGATAGAACTATACACAGAAGGTATAAGCCACCAAAGTCCTACTGATAGGGCTCAGGTATCACTTGTAATATCAAAAACACCTAGATTTCAGAGCAATTCGTCGATTTTCCGTACCCTCTTACTCTTACAGTCTTTCTGCGATGAACCCTATCAGGTCGATTTCCTCAGAATGCAAACACGGCCGCTTTCCAAAAAAAAAGAACCGCAAGTCAATTTGACCATTGAAAAGAACTGAATCACCTGTTTTATTCCTTTTTTGGTAAAAAAGTAGTATGCCAGAGCACCAGCAGCTACTAAAAATACGCCGAAGAATAAAGTTAAAAACATTTTCGGGACCGGCAGAAGGCAGCAGTTGGAGAAGCGAGAAGGCCAGTGTTCTTTCCTATGTGACCGCCCGCTTGATGCTCCGCCTTTCCATAGACCGGGTACAATCAACTCTCGTCGCGCACGTGTGACCACCAAGTAGACGGAATTTTAGGAAGCTTTACCTTTTGACTAGTTTGCTAACCAGACAGAGGGAGATTACAAAGGGAGCTTCGCGTTAGTCAACATCACTGGAATGGGCCTCGCACATGATTCCATTCCAGAAACGCAGCGGCATTTGAGTATGCATTCGGCGTCAGCGACAGATCCACACCCAAGTCGGCGTTTCAGTTTTCCCCGTGAAGCTCCACCATCAATCTAGAATGGGAGTTTTGATTACTGTGTGCTCCACTTGTTAAGTGGGCATGCAGTGGTTCCAGCATCACCTTCATAGGCTTATGTTCGACTGAGTTTAGATTTCAGTTGTAAATGACGAGAGAGGAATCTACCTTTCTCACAACGGTGGTAGTTACACTACCTACTTCTGATGTGTTCTTCCTGATGTAACTCCCTAAGACCGGGGGACGGTACATTCTTGCGATTCGAGCTGCGCGCGGCAAATTCCGCGGCGAAATTCGTGCTGTTTTAAACGACTCTGGCAATTATTATTGGTGCACAAACTTAAAGTAGAGTACTTTAGTAGAGTCGGACAATCCTACTGACCTACTTTACTTCAAATTTGGGCCCCAATAATAGCCTCCATAGTCGTTTAAACCACCACGAATTCCGCCGCGCAATTTGCCGCGTGCAGCCCGAATCGCACGAATGTACACACACCCCTTAGGACCTGTGTAATAGATTTTTTCCAACTTTCTATATCCGAACGTGAGATTTGCTGAACAATAGATCTTTTCCTTTTATGAGGTTGATCAAAAAGTTTTGAGAGGGTTAAAATTTTTCCATTTCAGTTTACAACTCAGCAAACAATGCAAAATGATCAACAATATAATAACCGTTGTTAGTTATAACATTGTTCGGTACTATTCCACTATTACAACCCCAAAAACTCAAAAATTTAATTTTCGATGAAACTTGGCCTTTATGGGTAATCCGATACCCTGATAAAGAATATGACCTTCATTTTTAGCGCTGGCGCCATTTGGCGCCAATTTGGCGCCAAGGGTGTTCTCACCAAATTTGCTGAGAATTTGTATACAGGGGTTATTTGAAGTCTTGACAACGGATATGACATTTATTCTCGGCGCTGGCGCCATTTGGCGGCAATTGACGCCAATTTAGTGCCACATCAGCGCCAAATAGCGCCAGCGCCAAAAGTGAAGGCCATATTCGTTATCAGGGCATCGGATTACCCCTGCAGGCTGAGTTTCATCGAAAATTAAAATTTTGAGTTTTGGGGTTGTAATAGTGGAATAGTACCCATTGTTTCACCTAATGGGTGAAAAAAGTTGTACCATTCGAACGCTTATGATCATTGGCCTGTTTCACTTGGTATAACAAATTCCTGATAATGATTTGTAATTTAGATAAAATGCAATATAAGAGCCTGCTCTCGTTGAACTCAGTCGAGATTTCGTATCAGAAATTCGCAACTTCTACAACTTTTTATTTGAAACAATTAAATCAAACTCAAGTTGACAAACAAGGCAAACTGGTAACAGCCAACTCTGAACAATACAACAAAATGAAGCTCTTCAGAAAAGCGAGTAGAAATTATTATACGCTGTGGGCCGAACGGAGTTCAGTGCTTTTCAAATTCTTCACCGAAGACCTGATCTCTGATTCGATCCAAATAGGCGACAAGGGTCGGATATTCCTCTTTGAGCAAATCTTTGGCATAAGTGGCAGCAGGATAGTACAGAGTAGTGGCTAGAGTGCCAAATACTGTGCAGTCAACCTGAAATAGGAATTTAGCTCAGTTGCCCAGGAGCATTGGAAACATTGTAACATTTAAAAATTTAGGTATTTCCACCAATTCTTGTATAAGTTCGAAATATGAAACAAAGCACACTGAAATTATGGGCAGAAATCCCATGATTTTCACTGTTTTCCGGAGATGGTTCGCTTGCTTTCATTATTTTGTTATTATTCATTATTCATTGTTATTCATACTTATCCGTTTCGATTACCGAAATACTGGTGCATGACTAAATTCTGTACGTCATAACCATGGAATTTTTACTAGTTTCTGTTTTTTACTATGTACTCCTATGAGAGTAGGATCTGGTAGATCGAACCGCTCAGTCAAGTGGAGGAATGAAAACTTATCTCAAACCCATCTGTTCCGTGAGTTCATTGGAAAAGGACGTTGAACGGCAGGTCTATGTGTCACAGTCGATGCTTCTCAAAGCGCCCTAAGCCTTCAGTTGATGCTCACTGGTCTATTTACGATTTGTTGAATCATTCAGTTCGGACAGTAAATGCTGTGGTATTTTTGGTTTCTAGAAATAATGGCGTTTTGCTCTGCTTGATTCGAAAACCATTTCATTATCTTTTTTTGTGTACACTTGAGACCAGTAGGACAACAGGGGTGTGGCGCTGTTGAACATAAATTGCTGCTTGACGGCGAGGGCCACGTGGCGCGCGGAGGAATGAAACAGAAGCATCACAGCGAGTAAGAAATACAGGAACAAAAGTAGTAACAAAAGGATCATGTCCATGCCTATAGCGCCACACAAGACAGTGTACATGCAACTTCGTTCTTGTACTTCACCAACGCGAACGTACATTGTTGATGGTGTCCCTCTCTCTGCTGTGCAATCCGTCAGAGACCTCGGCTTCTACTGCAATGACAGACTAGACTTCACGGAGCACATCAAAACTAGGATCAGATTAGCCAATCTTCGGACATTCCAAATTTTCAAAGGTGTGTCTTTAGCTAATAAAGGAGCTCTGTTGTGTGCTTACAAGTCGTATGTGCGACCTCTGGTCGAATCCAGCACTACGGTTTTCAACAGCAAGAAAAGGAAGCATGTCTACGCGCTTGAAAAGGTTCAGAATAACTTTACTCGTAAGCTGCTCATTCGACTTGGTGGATTTTTATACTCCAGAATATCAAAGGCAGCCATCAGGAATCAGTATCTTGGACTGACATCTTTAGAAACGCGACGCAGAGTTTTCGATCTTTGCATGGTCCACAGACTTGTACACGACACGTGTGGTCACGGTTCCAATGTTTTTAAGCTGACACATTCGAGGACTAGGGGTGGCTCCATGGAGTTTTCTTTGGCACGTCCTAAAACGAACTTGCGAGCGAGCAGCTTTACCTTCAGGGCTGGCAGTGATTATCTAAGAGTGGCGAAAAATATACCCGTCTCTTCATCGTTAGCACAGTTCAAACGCCAAGTAGTTAAGCTGCTGCTGAAGGGAACTGGTCCTAACGTTTCTTGAGACTGATTAACTAACTGATTTATCTTTGTATTGTGTATCGACTGCTCGTACACATGTTTAATTTTTACGTTGTGTTTTCTTTTCTTTCTCACGTTTGCCTTCCGCAGGCGTAATAAACTTATAACTTATAACTTATGTCCAAACAATAATCGCATAGAGATCGCGCTTTATAAAGAACGCTAAAATTGCAATAACGAGGCCGATCGTCTGCGAAAACCGCGTGCGACGAATCGATTAGACAAACCCGATTCAACTGCTTATCTCCCACAGAACAGCGAATGATTGAAGAGTATCGTGGTTACTGTGGGGGTTATGGAATCTCATTCAAGCCCCAAACGCTCTGATTCTTGCATTTTGATTAATGTTCCAGATAATTTACTCAGCGTTTTCAGTAAATTACTATTAATTGACACCGCCATGGAATTTCAAAAATGACGATTCGATAAAGGAATTCTAGATTATTCACTGACCGCATTAATCTCGTCTCCAAAGAGGAATTTCTGATCTCCAAGCAGATCTCGGTAAGCATCGTAGTCCTTTTTCAAAAACATTTTAAAATCTTCAGTGGAAAAGTGGCCAAGAGATGCCGCAACCCGATTTGCTGCCTAAATCATCAATCTTTCGCTTTCATTGTTTAGTTCAGCACTACTTGTCAATTTCATTTTTTCGCAATGAGTATCGGAACTGTTCTGTTCATTTTTGAATTCGAAATTCTTTCTCTGAGGAACGTTTTACGATAAATAGAAATTGTTTTCATTATATTACGAATAACTTTTTTTAATTGAAAACGGATCAGAACTCGTACCTTTCTCCTGAAAAAATATGCAAGAATAGGTATAATTAGCTTCGGTGCTCCAAGTTCATTCAACATCATGGAGAAGAAGTCATTTGGACCAGTTGAAAGCACTTTGAATTGGTACAGTACCCTAGAAATTCTGTTTCATTAAGGAGAAATAAGTATTATAGTTATACTGATCAACTTGCTCATTCGTCCGCTTCTCAACAGCAAAATAATTTTTGAGTCGTTAGTTAATTTCTCGGTGGACCTCGGGTAGGTCCACTTCCCTGCGCTGAGAAATTTTGAAGTCTTTGCTCACATATCCATCGTATATGTTTCAGATCTAAGCTGAACAAAACGAGTGGGATTGTGAAAAGCTCGAAAGACTCTACGGCTTGAAATGATCGGAACCGTTTCCCCTTATTTGGTACTAACTTTTTTCCCACTCTTATCCCACCATCTTTTAGGGAGCACGTTTTATCGGAAGATGGATCAGATGTTGAGACTCCTTTTCACCTTAGTTAATGCCCTATTGTTTTCTACCATGAGTACGTTCATTCTATTGACTGTTGTGGAAAATTTGCAATGCGCTCGTCGAACTTACTCACTGAGAGAAAACCAATTCAGAGGGAAAACTGGCCCTGTTACATTTTTGCGGTGCAGATGATTGCGAGGCACTCTAGAGAACGAACATTGACTCAAGCATGACTAAGCCTTAATGATTTCGTTAGGTTCAGTCAGCTTTTACGCCGGGCCTCATTCCTTACTTTTACCAACTAGTTAGAAACTCTTTCTAGTTAAGAGGGGGGGGGGGGGCATTCCTTTTATCCAACACTGAGGGCTAGAGTGCAGAGGAGGGATAGCGGACCTAAGCTGTACTTAGGAACGGTTTAAGGCGGAAGAAAATGGTTTCAAGCCAAGCCTCAGTAGAGGAGGAGCGGCGGTTGGGATGATTACGATAAATGTCAGTGAAGTTGTGTCATTTGATGAAACACTTACAAAAATGTGTGATTGTCGGTCATCCTGTCGATAGTTCTCGCTATGGCCTCATCTCTCGGTATTAGCAAAGTCTGAATACTTTGAATCGAAGATAAAATATTATACATCAAGTTCGAACCAAACATTCCACTTTGAAAATAATACGATTTTTCAATTTTCACGAATTTCATGGTAACTCAGGCCACTTCTAACTGGGCCGAGATCACTCGCTCTAAAGGGTGGGTGCTGAGCGTGGCTTTTATATTACTAGTAGGAAAGTGAAAAAATGTTAACTATGTTCGTTTTCTATGGCCTAGGGGCTGAAGCTCTAAGGAGTCCCAGTTAGTGCCACCCTGAGAAGCCGCCTTGCAGAGTAGTTACAACTGGAGAATTGGAACCGAAGCCCGGATCCGGAATCCCTAGCACCGAGTTCTAGCAGTATTTCATTATGTGTGGAAAATTTTGGGTAACCTTGGTTTTAAAGTGTTCCGTGAGACGATGAATGATAATTTGTGAGTCTGCAATGTGTTCGCCGTTCAGCTCGATAAATGGTAGCAGACCGTATTGTGATCGTCCCATCAACAGTGGACGTACCTGTGAAGAAAAAGGAGATCACTTTGGTAAAACTACAAACTAACTTCACCTAATACTTACTTCATATGGAATTTTATTGGCCTTGAGAAACGTCTCAACCTTCAGGCAAAATGGTGACACATTTGGCATGTTGACGCTTCGTGGAAACTGGTACAGGTAGACGATGTCAGGTTTCCAGTCATGGTTATGGATGGGCACCTGAAAACTTGATTTCACTTGCAACGCCTTTTCTCTGCCTAGCATATAGCTGCTCCGTCGTGTGGCCTTATTAGCTTGTAAAAAGTAGCTATATTCTATCGAAAACGTCCTCCATGGCGTCCACCTCCTAGTATCGTTCTTGGACACGTCCTTGTAGCATTTCTTTGGATCACTTCTTAAAAAGCTGCGTGACCTTCTAGCTTTTTGGTGGGGGACCGGTATCACTTTTGGTAGCATTCCGCCATATTCATTTGCATGGGTCTTGGAGCTGATCTGCACCCAATTCATGCCCCATTTGTCTGCGAGGATGTGAAAAAGGGACCATCATGTACAGTAAGGGTCGCGCTAAATAGATAATCAAGCGGTGGCACAGGTGGTGTAGGGTAAGTGGCACACTTCACACACGCATGGTCACGGATTCGAATCCTAGATCGAATCCGCATAGGCCAACCATACCTTCCATCACTCCGGGGTCGGTCAAATTTACCAGACTTGTCAAAAGCACTGACTTTAACATCGGATGGCTACCGCAGGTCACTGTATGGGCCATATACGGATTCATCACGCCACTAGATTCGGAATGAAAATCGAATGCAGGGGCGCATCCCTCAGACGGGATTAACTAACGCCCCAAGACTTAATAATTTACCTTTTATTCAAACAGTATTCCTAAGTAATAGATACTCTTTGCTTCTGTCTCATAGTTGGTAGAAAAGAATTCGATTTATGAGTGATAGATTGCGTGAAAACACATTATGCAAATCACGTTCGAGGGCTACTACAGAGGGGTTTTTTAGGGGCGATCGCCCGTTGTAATTTCCTGCAACCGGACGGTGGCGGAAATGGCTGGAGACGTAGCAATCGATGCCGCTTGTTTTTAGACAACGTCTCAAAAAAGTGTGAAACCAACCTCCCAATTCAATCAACTGACAATAACAATCAGCGAAATTGTAACAGCGATGACACTATCATTTCTTCCTTGGTGGGAAGTATCTGCTGATTACTTCGCATAAGCCTTCAGCTGCACAGATTAATACTGAGTGCGAGGAAAGCTGTACTCCAGAGTGCCGCCCAAATGTCAAAGGTAGCCAGTCGCCTTCATTTAAGTAGCGGCTCACTCTGAAGTTCATGGTCCAGGCTTCAGAACATTCCACAGTTCGCGATAACATCATCCAGCTCTATGGATTACAAAGTGAAAATGCTAACGCTAAATTCGTTTTGGTTTAGAAACCAGGGAATCCACCAAAAATATATAGCCTTTTTCAAAATAATTCACTACAGAGCAACGCTTGTTAGCGCATAAATGCATCTGCAACAGATATGCTTCATTTCAAATGATATCACCCGCTGCAAGGCAGCTAAACACGTCCTCTTGTGCGATTACTCATATTACTGAAAAGCAATGGGTTTCGAGATCTGTTTTGGGATCTCATTATGTCCTATGTAGACAGCTTTCTGACCTGACGGAACCATTCAGCCATTAGGAAACCACAGATTTTTACTAATACTATATTTCCGAATTATTGTTATCGAATATTGGGCTCTGAATGTTGCCTAGTGAGACTTGTTTAGGGGATGCAGCAAAGTTTTAATAAGGGCCATCCTCTTCTGTACGCACTTACTTGGCGAATCGTTTTCTCAGTCCCTACTTCTGATTCTCTGTAACTATGCGTGATGAGAAGGTGATAGGGGATCACGATTAGCAGAACTAGGAAAAAGGGGTATACGGTACGGTACATCTTTGAGGACCCGAAAAAACTGCAATTTTATCGCCAAAGCAATCACGATCGCTGTTACACTTCTCCGCTATTGTATTGGAAACTCTGTGACGACCTATCTACAATGTACAGGTGCAGCTCCGTTTTGTGTAGAGGTGAGAGGAAGCGAAACAACTAGTGGAACCGAATTCGTAATTGGAAAAGTGAAAATAATGGTAGTGGAGCCATTTTTCAGAATCTCTGAGTTACTTTCTCTTTGTTCCCTTATTCTCCTAAAACGCTCGGCAGAGCTACCTAATCACAGTGTGATTCATTTGTGACGGAGCAAATGGATACATTCCTGTCGAGGACCCTCACTTCACAGCGACTATTGATCGCTCACTTCCATCCATTACTAGTATAGAAAGGGAACCACGAAGAATACTGCTCAGGAGCTCGGGAGACTTCGTCTAGACGCTTCATCATCACTCTGCCTCCAGTGATTGTAGTTGGTAAGAGAAGTCTTGCTTAGGACTTACTCGGTAATGGGCAGTGATGAATGAAGCTGAGACTCAGAGGGTTGGCGATTTATGGTTTAAAGTTCAGTCTCGGACGGGACTTGAACCCGTTTCTTAGCTTTCCGGGCACCGTGCTCTATTCCTTACACTGGAAACTGAGATCAGTCTTTTGAGAGCATTTTACTTCTCTCCCTTGTTGGTGGGTCCAAAACGTGGGTGATTATACGTACGACAAGGAGAGAAAAGAAAAAACAATAAGTGATAAAAAGCAACTTGAATTGCCACTCTAAAACCTGGTTTTTCAAAGTCTACCAGTTTCTGTGACGATTTTTCATGTGTTAGCAGTAATAGGACAGGTCCCTCGACGCCTATAGCTTAATAGAATAAAGTAGAAGAAGTAGGAGTAGAAGTATACAAGGAAGAAATAGCAGCTGAATTCCTACTGAGACAGACGGTACCAGTTGCGGTCCCAAAAACATTCTCGATTTCTCAGCATTCGTCAAGTTGGAGTACACTCTGAGAGTTGGACTGCAATGAACCTTATCAGCTCGATTTCGTCAGAATGCAAAGACGTGCGCTCTTTCCGAGAAAAGAACAGCAAATCGATTGGACAGTTGAAAAAGAGCTGAATCACCTGTTTCTTTCCCTTGTTGGTGAAGAAGAAATATGCCAAAGCACCAGCAGCTACTACAAAGAGGCCAAAGAATAAAGCCAAAAACATTTTTGGCACTGGGAGCAGGCAGAAGAGTTGGTAATGGCAGCAGTTGGTGCAGCGAAAGGGCCTATCTGACCGCCCGCCTGATGCTCCGCCTTTCCATTGACCGCGTAACGGCCATCCGTCGTCGCGCACGTGCGACCACCAACTAGACCGAACTTTATGATGATGGTCCCTTCCTTTTATAGATTACTAGTCAAACAGAGAGAGATATTACATCACAAGGGGAGCTTCGCTTGAGTCAACATCATTGGAATGGGCCTCAAATATATTCCAAATCAGGAAGAGAGCGGCATCCGAATGCGCGTACGGCATTAGGGACCTCCACGCTCAAGCCGGCGCAGCAGAATTCCCCGTTAAGCTCTAGCATCAATCTGAGACGGAAGCTTTGACTACTGTATGCTCCATTTGTTAAGGGGTCTACATAGGCTAGGCTTACTTTCATACGCTTACTTCTGGTTGAATTTAGGCTCAAATTATAAATGTTGCGAGGAAAATCTACCTTCCTCACAACGGTGATAGCTGCACTACCTACTGCTGTGCTGCTCTTCCTGAAGTAGCTCCTACCCGATGATCCTGATGCAGCTGTGTATCAGATTATTCCCACTTTTTAATATGCGAACACATCATTCAGCGAGTTATGTTGAATATTCAACTGATCTTTTTCACCCAGTTCCACTGGTTTCTGGTGAGGATGCTTGGTGCGACTCCAGATGGAGGAAAGGAGATGAGCCAACCAAATCGAATTGCAGAAGACATTCCACGTTCTTTATCTTCTAGCGTTGATCCCGAGGGTTCGTTCCTTCAGTAAAATCCATTCCATTTACTTACATTAGCACCATCTTCTGCCTGAAACTTGGTTTCGTCGAGGCCTAACAGGATCAAGCTTCCATCTTCTTTGCATTTCAGCCAAAAGCATGTAACAACTAAGTTCACTGAAGTGTCACGAAAAAGTGGTCATCATGCTAAGAGGTTTTTGAAGTTGTAGAGATAGTAGCAGATTATTACTATTATTTTATTATTATTATTATTTATTACATGCAGTAAGTGTGCATGAAATTAGGGAAAAAGTCCATATAAGATGTTCTGACCCTGGGCTTTTACATCGTGGCCTCATCCTGATGAAGGAAAAGGTTTTGCAGGACAATACAAACAAGCTCAAACTTTTCGGCCTTTGCGAAAACTATTGCTCGCTAAAATTAGAAGTTCTGAAAGTGGAGAACTACCTTCGCTGCTCTGAGAAAATTTGCTTACAACTCTGATTATCGAGTATGAATGTACACTTAAGGTTGACTTTGCAGTTCAACAGTATGAGGGAAGAAGGGATGGAACCTGCCTTCAATGATCTTTTTGCACTCGAAGGATTTGTACATGAAACTCAAACTACGTATATCTATATCGCAAATGCAGTTCGATAAATAAACCAGCTCCAGATTGGTGCAAACTGAAAGCAAGTAGCATGAGGAGGAAATTTTAGGAAATCAAGGGGTCACAAGAAGAGACTAAAACGCACTAGCTCTACTTTCATCCTACCCCCCCCCCCTTCTCATGTTGTTCATGCTGCGATCGAGCATCTCATTCAATGGGAGTCCATCTTTGTTTTTAGGTCTGCACTTGAGAGATGTCGACTCTGCGCAGGTGGGGTGGGCAGACGGCTAGTTTCATTGAATGATGATCGGGAACGATCGTACTGCCGTTAAACATGTCACATTGCCCTGAAAAAGTTCCCAGATGTTCGCATTATAGATGAGAGGGTGATATCCCGCGGTGGTGGATGGAACAAAAACGAATCGCAGCCTCTTCACGTCTCTGATGAGTTCTGAAACGATTTTGCGTCGAAATCTTCAGCTTTCTTTAGCTGGCCCGAAAATGTCTTCAATTGTTCACCCCGTCGCCGACTTGACCTTCAGAGCAAACACTGCTGGCCCAAGGTGTTAGAGAGATCGCTGTTAGGGTAAGCCGGGATCAGAAATACAGTAAACTTCCAAGTTCTGAATTACTGTTTATTTGAGGAGAACACCTGAATTAGTAGTGCGAGCCACTCATTGGGTCCTTTCTTATTAACCGTTGTCTATTACTATTCGGTGTGTGGGTGGGAAAATGGAGACCCTTGTTATGACCAAGGCAATTCATTCCCTACGAAACACTACTTTTAGCATTTCTTTTCCCACAACGGCGAAGGTGAGTCTCAGAAGTTTTTCTCAGTGAGTCGAAAGGAATCGAATTTTGCTGTGAGGATTGACGACTAAGCTCCCATCACAATGCGATTTTACGGGAAAACGCAGACGACTACTACCTATTAAAAAGGGGATGGAACATGTGTGCGTCCGGAGAAGCTCGTGTCCGATAAACACTAATATAATTTCATTATTACCGTTCACCGATCAAATCGATGTGTTTATGAGCAGCTTCAACTCTGGGAATCGTGAATCGTCGATGTGTACATGCCTCATGTTCTGGTGACTAATGCCAGATTCGTCCAAATCGCCGCATGCATCCCCGGACGCACTAAGTACCCATACCCCCATTCAAATACTTTCGAAGTGAAATCATCAATAAGGCGAGCGGGACAGTTGGAGTCTCGGTAGCCTAAGGGTTGATTAGCAGGTTGCAGAAGACACAAGTACATGCTCATGTTCCGTCCAACCTGCTTACGACTGGCCTTCTTTCAAGACTTTCGCTTTCAAATCGGAATAAGCTTATCGTACTGCTGCAAAAACCTTGTGATTCATGATAAACTCCGTCGCCACTACCCATTCTGCCATCGTGCCGTTGGTGCCCGGCTCTGCTTTGTGCAAAAGCCTGAACTACAAGCCGATCTGAAGTCAAAACAGGAGTACCGATCGGTGGTACTATCCCCCCTCAAGCCTGGATGTGCTCAGCGGGGACCACTTACTCTGGAATCATTTGTGAAGCTCAGGTCGCATGGCTTATAACGGTTCTGTGATGTTTAAAAATTTCGCAGAGATGCATGTCCGCTGTTTTTCAATTGTATAGAGCATAGATAGTGACCGTTTTGTTCTACAACTACAAGCTCTGAATGAATTGAACTTAATCCTTGATGAGGACAGGGCAGTTATCGGCATTACAGCGACTATACCTGTTTATTTCATCTTTATGTGGCATCGGGCCTCTTTTAGGGATGTCCTGAGAAGCCATCCCCGTCCCCCGAGTGTGTTAATTTAGTTCACTCAACAAAGAGCTTTCCAATTCCTGTCAATCGCTCCATTAGCTAAAAATCTCAGTTCGACAGAATAATCAGTATGATCTGCGAAAAACTCTGGCATAGCGAGCGTCACAGGCCAGTTGCCCGAACATCCATCAGGCGCCATTTTAGCTACCATTGCCTTGAGCCTGGCAGGTTTTCACGACAATTGGTCACCTTTCCACCCACCCAGAGGTCGCATATTTTCCTCGAATTTCCTTTCTCCCCTCTATCCCAGGAAGGTTTCAAAAGATCGAAAAAGAATGATTAGATCAAATAGGCTGTTATGTGGATAACCGCCAACAATTATAGGGCAGTTGCCTCATTATTCTGCAATCATAACTCCCGTATTCTCTCTTAAACCATATACCTCAGAATTATATGGGGGTTCGGATCTCAAGGGAGGTGAAATTTTGCCCACTCGCCAACCTTGTGAAACTTTCACATCGCGTATTGTGGCAAATTAGTAGCGGTCAAGAAAAATCATTCGGAAGTACCAACAATGCTATTTGATACATTTTACTTCTCTCTATACATCACAGCGAGTCCCTATAGATCAAATAAGCCCACCATACTTGGGTCACGGCTCTCGGTCCTTGTAACTGGCCGACCTTTACTGGAACCAGTACCGTCGGAACCTTTTCTTCTCTTGTGCTCAGCTGATTTCAATGAAATAAAAGTTCATATATCAATAGTGGACCTTTTTCCTGGTCATATCATGACAATTGTGAATGCTTATTATCATTCCACGAAGTTTCACTGGTAATTACAGAACAAATAAAGAGATCTTCCCTACATCACCACGTTCTCATAGGACATGAAACCATGCAAAGGTTCATTCCGCTCAGCAATCTCTCTTATCTTATCGAGATAGAGGGTG
This sequence comes from Haemonchus contortus, assembly GCA_000469685.2. Taxonomy (NCBI): domain Eukaryota; kingdom Metazoa; phylum Nematoda; class Chromadorea; order Rhabditida; family Trichostrongylidae; genus Haemonchus; species Haemonchus contortus. The sequence continues at coordinate 13,498,762 of LS997564.1, forward strand.
AAAGCCTTTTGGAAGTTCTCTGCTTCATCAGGATGACTGAGATCAGCGATACCATCACATAAGCTGAAATGAATTCTGGGTATAAACGGGACCACAACGAATTTATACATCTAGACATCTCAGCGACACACCTTTTAATACCTGTATGTGGCTTTTGGCCCATCTGTCCCATTTGGGTATTACTGGCCGTTGATGTAATCCCAAAGTCATCTTGGTCAAGTTTGACATCTGCCGCAGAATAGCATTCGCCACGAAGAATTTTGGCTGGCAGATCTGAAATGTCTTGAATTAGTAAGGAACTACACGCCTCGTCTAAGAACTCACCAGGTTCTGAAGTTATGGGCCTTCCAAGTCCTATTCCATCAGTGCTCCCATCCATTATAGCTTTGACCATTGCTGGTGCAGTTCTAAAGCCACCTGTCACATACACAACCGTATCCTTCAATGCGGGACGAATCTAGAAATATATTTACTAATATACTATAATATACTTCAAAGTGGGGCGGAGGTGGTGTAGTGGCAAGTGGCGCACTATATCACACGCACGGTCAGGGGTTCGAATCCCGGATCGATGCCCGCCTAGGCCAACCAAGCCTTCCATCCCTCCGGGGTCGGTGAATTGGTACCAGACTCGTCTGGGAGGATAAAAGCACTGACTTGTGCATCGGCTGGCCACCGCAAGTCATTGTATAGGCCACATACGCACTCATTACGCCACCACGATTCTGAATGGAAGTCGAGTGCGGGGGCGCATCCCTCAGACGGGATTGATTAACGCCAAAAACTTCATCCTTTATACTTTATACTTCAAAGTGATGGGCGGAGGTGGTGTAGTGGCAAGTGGCGCACTGTATCACACGCACGGTCAGGGGTTCAAATCTCGGATCGATGCCCGCCTAGGCCAACCAAGCCTTCCATCCCTTCGGGGTCGGTGAATTGGTACCAGACTCGTCTGGGAGGATAAAAGCACTGACTTGTACATCGGCTGGCCACCGCAAGTCATTGTATAGGCCACATACGCACTCATTACGCCACTACGATTCTGAATGGAAGTCGAGTGCGGGGGCGCATCCCTCAGACGGGATTGATTAACGCCAAAAACTTTATCCTTTTATCCTTTAAACTTCAAAGTGAAGGAGAAGCTCCGTCAAGCTTGTGTATAAAGCTAGAATTTTGGATATAAATTCAATTCTCACAAAAATATACAAAACGTCTAATCAGTCATGAAAAAGCCCAGACAAAATTGAATGATACCTTTTCAGCAAACTCAAGAAAGAATGCTTCTCGCTTCCTCGTGGAATCACGCATATGTTGGAAACCTAGTCGTTCTATTGTTCCGCCAGATAATTCCACAAAATCGAAGCCGACTTTCTGAAAGATATTGAATAACGTTAGACCCATAAAAATATTTTGATAAGACGATAATAGTAGTCGAATGTAGTAGGCTACAAGAATTATTTTGGAGAAGATCGACGCCATTGATCGCTGACAGACCACTGAAAACTTCCTTAGAAGTATCTTACCACCTTTCTCATATGAATAGTTTCATGATTTAATCTATCTGGCACAGGCGGTTGGGAACTACTCAAGTTATACGTATTTAATAAGTTAAAGCGAAGAAAGTGTGCCCAATCACGCAATGAGTTGGAATGAGCTTAAAGGCACCGTTAGCAACAAATTTAGGGTACCCTTTTTTGACGGAAATTGATAGAACTACTCTAGAATAAAGCGATAACAACGAAAAGAGCGCAAAAAAACGATGAACAAAAAGAACTACAAAGGGTCAAAAAAAGAGCTGGAAAGGGGGGGTTGGACGAGTTTCACATTGGAAGAGCGGCGGTTAAGGGAGTGTTCGGGCGAGTGCACGAAGGCGACCAGCTTATCGATTTTCCACCAACTTCGCTCCAATGCGAAAGTGGTGAACGGCAATTAGATTTCGTAGTCAGCCTAGCGAGGGGCGGAGGGCGACCGTGGCTCACTCTCCGACCCCTAAGTGTGCCCTATCCAGACTGTTTTCCGACCTCATTCCTGCACAAATGTTATCAGAGGGGACGTCGAATTCAAACCATGTGCAAATCTCCGAAACCATTTTTTCGTTAACAGTGCCTTTAAACAGTTCATTTCGACTCACCGCTTATTTGACAGCGCGAATAAGTCTAAGCTGATTGTGTTGTGGAGAAAGTATAAAGGGTCACTACTCATGCGCATAACGTATCACGAGAATTCAGATGTCGCAGTCGGTTGATCAGATCTAGGCTCATTTTCCACTTTTTTTGTTTCGGGCTGCAGAGCATTGGCGGGCACAGAATTGCTTAGAAGGGCTTTAAGCCCGAATGCTTGATACAAGCTTCAATGGGCTTAGTGGCAGAGTGACCGAAATCGAACCCTCGGCGAAATATTTGCCGAATACGCCTACATAATCGGCCATTGTGCAGTAAAATAAGTAAGGAAATTGTAGCCAGATAAGTCACACGCATACGCGTGGATAATGTCCTTACATAAAGACCCTTTCAGAAAATTTCGGGAGAAATTTGGACTGGTGCCACATTCTCGACAGGCACTTTCCATGTAGTCTAATATGATGTTCACCTCAATCATTGCACAAATAGCTACGGCATCTTCCAAATCGAGACCTCCATCTTGAAATTCTACTGAGTTCGTCTTGATACCGATCAAGAAGCCAGTGGATACGTCTATCTCGCTCCTGAATATGCTAAAAGCTTTTTTCGATGGCTGGGCTGGACCAAAATCAGGTAATCATACCTTATTGCTTGATAAATCTCACGCAGAACTCTCGTTCTATTCTCAACAGATCCCCCATATTTGTCAGTTCGTTTATTTGTTGAAGGAGACATGAACTGCGAAAGCAGGTACCCGTGAGCCGCATGTAATTGAACACCGTCAAATCCTGGAACGGCGTAAGGTGAGCTCTTTCGCAAAATGCCCAACTCGTTCATCACCACTTACTTTATTATGTACCAGCTCCGAAGAAAACGACATACCTTGATCATAGGCAAGTTTTGCAGCGTAAGCAAATCTGTCCACCACTTCTGTTTTCACTTGGGCTTCAGTAAGTGCAACTGGCTTCCCAAAACCCATAAAACGACGCTTCGCTGTCAGTTGAACGTCAGAGCATGAAAATGGATGCGGATTCACTGATTCTGGTGTTTGCCGTCCAGCCTAAGGAAATTAAAGGCGTTCTCCTCAGTTGAAAGATTTCTGAAATGTTTGTAAGTAAAAGCAACCCAGAAATTGGTTTCGATAACTGTGGTTTCACATTCATCAAATATTCAGAATCATCTGGAAACAAACTATAAATGTGCTGGTTAGTTGAATCAAACAATGCTCATTTCATGCGAAATAAGTAGGCTCCATCCAGACCCTGCGCAACCCTCCCTTAAGAAAAAGGTTGCAGATTTGGATAGAATCTACTGCGCGGCCAGAATTCCTAGCTGGGGTACGGTTACGACACACGATACTCCGACGAATATTTGATTTTTAGAATAATTTAGTTTTCGTTTTATGAGTGTACATAAACGATCACATTAAGACTTACATGAGAAAGCTGCGCTATTGCCAGAGCTCCATCCTGTCGCATTGCTGCCGCCAACCTCGAACTTCTTTCTCTTAGCTGAGGGGAATCGTTCTCTTTACTGAACACAACATTGCCGGCCGATTCAAGGTTGAACTAAAAGTTTTTAATCAGCTACCATAGATGTCAACCGTAGGCTTGTGGACTCGGTCAATAAAGTTCAAATAGAAAAATAATAAAAATAAAAAATAAACAAAAAATAACATAAAAATCAACTTCAAATAGGAAGAAAAAGATAAAGAAAACAAAGAATTGGAAAACGAAAAAAACGCACCGGATCAACGCAAATGTTCCCAGTCAAAATCATTCCAAATCCGCCATGCCCCCATCTGTCATATAGATTGATGAGGTTTTCCGTAGGTATACCGCGTTTCTTCAGATCACTGGGATCCCACGTACTAATCCTTTCAGTGAGGGCTGCCTGAAACACATTGCTAATATTCCCGATGAAAACTATTTTAAATTATATTGCAGAATTTGGGCAATTACAACAAGCACTGACACAATGTTGGTTCCCACGTAGTGGGCTTAACTGGGGTACTTTCAAATAACTTCGGTCCAATATATTTAAAGCGTCTCTCGAAAAGTTCCTTCTTGACGTTTAGGACAGGACGTAGATGGAATCAATGCACATTCTATGTTTATTCTAAAGTCGATCGATCTCCGCTGGATCTACACCAAACGATTTGGTAGTCAACTTCGTCAACAGTGATAAAAGTCATAGTTCGTTGTTTCTTTCATCTTTTTAAGGCTGGCAATTATAGCCTCTCCACCGTTGGACATGGAGTTATGCTGTATTCACTAGGCTCTTTGAATTGACACTGTCGTTACTATCTCTAGTGGACATTACGTCTACGTAGTTGGGTGGTCTCCCAGTCACTTCCACGGAGACTATGCACACACCTGACACATGGGTATCACGTGCAGGAAAGTCACCCAGGTTATCAGCGAAGCTTGTTTCATTACAAATTCAAAAATTTGCATTGACAATAAACAATGCTGTTGGTGCTAAATGGTCACTGTTTAAAAAACGAAACAATTGACAAACCTTGAGGAATCTATTTTTTGCATGACGACCATTACGAAATCTCAGTTGCTCTCCCAAAATTGAAACATCCACACTTTCAGCAGGCAGACGAGCATATACAGAAGACATTCGCTTTGAGAAATGAAGTAGTTGACCGGAGAACTCCTTACTGATACTGCTAAGCCTCGCACGCCTGCGCTGTCTTTTATCGTTGGCACCATGACACGCCCGCAACCATCGATTACCGAAGTCAGCCGAAATGTCATCGTTCACCGGCTACGATAAATGATGACTAAAGAACACTATGACTAAAACTATCAAGATGAATTACTAACACAACTAGTTAGTAGTAGACAGATCGCACGCGCGGTGATGACAAATAAGAAGAAAACTGGGTTACACCTTCCCAACTTCTCCAAATCCTCTGATACTTGTGTGGGAACGTGGCGCATCTATTTTCTGTGTTGATGGATGTAGAACATAGGCATGCGATTTTACTCATGAGTTTCAGTATTAGCATGAAATGGCGGATGGAGTTGCAATCGTTAATTCTTTTAGTTCAAGGTTGCTAGTCTTACTTGTGGCTATGGTTCAATCGTTAGGCTTCCCTTTCTATCGCATAACTCTTACCAATTTCGATGCCATTTCTCTTTACTTAGGGTCCACGTTCACTGGTCTAACTATACAGTCCAAAATTTATAGTGAATTATGAAGCGGTAAGAGTACGGCTTGAAGGCTCCATGGGTAGTTCATTTTCCTTTATGCTGGAATAGGAAGAGGTGGTGTGAACCGTGCTTCAATTATATGACCCTGTATTGAAGTAGTACGGTTATATGACTCTATGCTGAACTAGTATAGTCGGCTTTGAGTTTTCGCTTTCATAGATACATTTGTAAATGCGCAATCGTTTAATCAGAACGTTCATTGAGGACAATCCATACACATCAAATTAAGCAGTAATTTTCGCTCTTATAAGTGGTAATTCCAAAAAACCTATGCTTCTAATGAACGCTGCTAAATTAGAAGATGAAGCCAACCTAGTCGGCACAAAAGTAGCCAGTCGGTATCATGCCAAATTTGTTGCCATAATTCCTCCTAGTGAACGAGCGTTTTTGTTTGTGAGCGTGCGACTCTTGTACATTTGAGTTTCACATGCTGATTTTCCTGTGAGTAAAGCCTGTAAGAAGTATTTTTAATGAGTACTTTACTGATAAAAATTGTCCCTAAACCTCAAAATACGAACTTCGCAGAGATGATTCACAAAAAATTGATTTTATTTGTGTAATTCGTAATCGGAGGTCATCAGTCCTGAACTAATTTCATGAAACTCTCTCGAAATTCAGCGGAACAAATATTAAGGGACCGATTCTTCACTGAGTAGTCCTGCGGAATCAGCTTCTCACTTCTTTCGTTTCTCCTCATTTCGTTGTTTACCATTAGTTGTATGATACTAATCATATCTTCAATACAATACAAGTGCAGTAATATGACATGAAATCATTTCGACGAAACTGCCTTCTTCACTAAATACAAAACTGTCAAGAAAAGTGCTTAAGCTGCTTGAACGGCAACTCACAGATACGTAGGTTGCACCATTAAACAAACATTTAAAGCTCTAACTCGGACCACATGGCTGTCTGGCGACAAACAACTTCACATTCATTTTGGAAAAGTTCTGAGGAGAGAATATATCCATGGTAGAATAAGAAGTTCAACAACAAAATCATAGAAATTATGACAGCATTGGTATGTTTTCGACCTCTGTCATTGAATAAACACGCAACAGGGCACAAGCATAATGTAGCTGAGCTCTAATAAGTTTTCGGTACATAACAAAATAAAGCAAGCCAAGGCATCATGATGGAGCCTTAACTTCAGATCTTGCTAAATTCTCGAAAAACCCAATATGTCGGACTATTTGTTTCTCATATTAAATCTGCTGCACTCCTTGGTTGTTGTCAAAAGACAATTTTACCGTACATAGAACTGATGTGTCGTTTGTTTCGCTTTCGGAGGCTCCCTTCGTAGGCCGCCGGCAGGCTTGCGAGTGCGCGCGCGGTCAGAGGCGGCTTGTTTACAACTGGTTCGTGGGCCGAACTGGGCCGAATAATCCCTGGCCGGCGGACTATGGAAGCAGCCCGAGAGAATCGCGGTGAGAACGTATTTGAGAAGATCGAAGTAGTAAGTGCCACCGAGCCGTTTAGAATATTTAATACTAATCTGAGCAAATATTTACAACGGAGTGAATCTAGGAAATCACATTTTCATACTGCATAACGCCGTGTATAGGTTCATTTCTTTCCGCTGTCTCCTTCATTTGTTTGAAGTACATTTGCACGGCTTTATTGAAATTGTCAGCTTCAACGGGATGGCTGAGGTCAGCAATACCATCACATATGCTGAAATCACTATGAGTAAGGTGAACACGGTAAGCAAATGTGAACTGCATATTTTTCGGAGACGCAAAAACAACACCTCGATCCACTATAGAGAACCTAAGCAATCACGCAGATCACACGACCCACCCGAGCTTTTCTTTCATAAAGTACCCGATGAATATCCCAATCACCCCCAAATGTTTTCATATATTTTTTTCAGAGCGGTTCAATCGTGTAGAACCGTCACAGATCCGAAGCTTAGTTCTCAGACTTCCAGAAAAAGACAGAAGTAAATGAAAAATCCAAAAATAAAAATAGTCACAAAGAAGTAACCCACTAAATGAAACATACTTTTTCAATTCGGCGGAAGGTCGCCTACCCATTTGTCCCATTTGCATATTACTGACAGCTGATGTGATCATAAAGTCATCCTGATTCGGTATCGCATCAGAAGCTGATAAACACTCTCCACGGAGGATTTTAGCTGGTAAGTCTGAACGCCAATTCTCACAGCAGAAAGGAAAATGACGAACGAACTTTCGTCAAATCTAACCTGGCTCCGCAGAGATTGGTCTTCCCAGTCCTACGCCATCGGTCACTCCATAAAACACAGCGTTAACCATGGCTGGTGCTGTCCTAAAGCCACCTGTCAAGTAGACAACTGTTTTCTCAAACACTGGCCGTATCTGTAAATGATCAAAAGTAACACCCACCCTTTTCTCAAAAATCCCAAAGCATTCGCTCAATACCAACTATAGTTCAAAAACGATCACGATACGACAGAATGAAAACAAACTTCATTAAGAAATTCTTCGTGGAAATGGGATGCATTCGTATAGATTTTTATTATAATGAAGAGGATTGTAAGCAATGAAGGCTAAATAAGGTGTCAAAACTCAGTTACGAGAATATTTCAGAATGGTTACCTTCTCAGCGAACTCAAGGAAGAACGCTTCACGCCTCCTAGTCGAATCACGTATATGCTGAAAAGCTGGCCGTTCAATCGTTCCACCCGACAACTCCACAAAATCGAAACCACTCTCCTGAAGGCAAAAGAAAAGATTTTTCCAAGCAACACTGAGCTTTATTTGCACTCACTAGGGATCATCAGAACTACATATTTGAAATATTAGATCAGCGAAAAAAATTATTCCCGTTTTACATTCCCCAGTATAAAGAAGAAGGTATATAAGAATACGACTGAATCAACTTGGCGTCTGTTACTCGCTATTGTTAATTCATAACAATTCGTTGAGTCGTTGGCTACATTCAGACTTCCTTGTCCGTTCGTCCGTCCGTTCAACGCGTGCTGCGACGGCGGTCGCGTGCGTGCCGCCACCGCAATTCTAGAAAGGTGCTCACAGCGCTGGCACGTGATCTAGTGTTGTCAAACCCTCTCTGGAACCGCCGTTGCGACACGCACGCGACCGCCGTCGCAGCACGCAGACGAACGTCCGAAGCCAGAAAGCAGCCATTTTGATCAGTGCGTTGCACGTGGATGTTTTCGAAGCAATTGTTTCAATCATATAACGACTGCGAACATCAATAGACATTTCAATCGGTTTTAATCCTCACAGGCCAGTTCCATTGCAGCTAAACCTTTCGAAGCAGATGTGTCAGATATCCTCAAGTTGTCTATGACCACTTCCAAGGATTAAATAAAGTCCATGTACCTACATCATGGAATTCAATGTCTGAATAATCTTTTCATCAGCCGCTCTTTGCGGGGTGTATTTTGTTGAGATCAAATCACCACTTCGAATAGTTGAACTATATATATATAATATATATATATATATATATATATATATATATATATATATATATATATATATATATATATATATATATATATATATATATATATATATATATATATATATATATATATATATATATATATATATATATATATATATATATATATATATATATATATATATATATATATATATATATATATATATATATATATATATATATATATATATACATATATATATATGTATATATATATATATATATATATATATATATATATATATATATATATACATATATATATATGTATATATATATATATATATGTATATATATATAACACTGGCAATGGTGAAAAAAACTGGCGGCACGTCAGCATGGAATCAAAAGTGTCAAATATGACAGTTTCAAAAGAAGCTACACTTTTGCAATCAATAAGTGTCGCTGACCAGCGTTAGGTTTGTATTATATTGACATGAAGATAATATAGTATATCGATTTATTTTACCTCTAATATTTCGCCAATATTTTTGGCATCCTCCAGTCCTAGGCCTCGATCCTGGAACTCGACAGAATTCATCTTGATCCCTACTAGGAAACCAGTATCATCGATCTTCTTTCTGAAAGATACTGCTATATGAGGTACAACTTCCTCATTGCCTTATGTGATCCAATAAGAACTAACTCAGCCAACTGTAAAACTGAATAGTGGCTCACTTGATTCCATCGAAAATCTCTAGAATCACTCTCATCCTATTCTCGACGGAGCCACCATATTTGTCTTTACGGTTATTTGTTGTTGGTGACAAGAAAGATGATAACAAATAGCCGTGGGCAGCATGAAGCTGCACACCATCAAATCCTAAACAAAAAACTGAATCGGTGGGTGCTAAAGTCAAGTTCGGTACAGCTCTCTTGGGTGTTCGGCGTGTTTACTGACTTGCATTTTCTCTCAAACCGAAGGAACAATAGTACTTTCGTTTAAGAAAAGGCAAAGCAGTGACTGCAGTGTAATCCTGTACGTTTTCCTCACTAAATAGAGGAGAGGTTAGTTGTGCTTAGAATGTACTGACGGGGGAACGAGAACAGTAAAAGTCGAAAGAAGAGGGGTGATGGAAGACATGGGGGGCCTGGGGAGGAATTAAAGGCACGGTTCACGATAATTCTCAAGTACCTGTTTCTATTCGAAAGCGAAAGTACATATTGGGAATAGTTCATCGGTAGTGAAGAAGGCGAGAGAATTCACCGATCTCGGGAAAAAATGGCTCCTCGAAGTAGTGAAAATGAAGGTTGGACGAGATTGCCATGAGGAAATAACATGGAAGGGGTGTACGGACGAGATTTCAGTTATTGCAATTGCACGAAGTGCTGACTACATCAAGCCAGAACTGTACAGAACTGTCTTTCACTGTCGCTATGGGTCATGACTAGTTGTTTGAACTTCCTAAATGGGTTCCCTTGTTATCGGTGCTGTCTCTACAATGCCGGAGAAACTCGTCTGAGGATACACACGGGCCGATATTTTAGCATTTATAACTAAGGCCCTAACTAGGCCGTTTTCCGACCCAATACTGCCAGACATGGTATACAAGGGGCCTCAAATTTATTCTGTGGGGGAATCCCAAAAACCATTTTTATCGTGAACTGGGCCTTCAGAGGGTGATTAATGTTGGGTCCATGGTTTGATAGTTCACCACAAAGAGAACAGCAAACGTAATAATCACGTGCACCCTAGAAATGTCTATTTGAAAAACTGATACTTTACCATTTATGTAAGCCTCTGTCTACAAAAATAATCTTAAACCTTAGAATCTGAAGAGTTTGTAAGAGACATACCATTGTCGTGAGCGAACTTGGCCGTGTACACAAATCGATCTACGACTTCCGTTTTGATTTGTTCCTCTGTAAGAGCAACCGGCTTTCCAAAACCCATGAATCGTCTTTTCACTGTCAGCTGAATATCGGAGCACGAAAACGGATGCGGATTCACTGGCTCAGGCGTTTGTCGACCTGCCTAAGAAATCATTACTATATGTTTTCAGTCATAATGCAAATTCTGGAACCATGGCTACAGAAATCCTAATCTTTTTCTTCATTCTGTAAGAGCAAGAATTTGTTCCTCTTTGATGCATTTTATAATTACAGTTACCCACTGAAACACACAGCTGTCCCCTAGCACTCTTATATTACCCATCAACATTCGTTACTTCGTTATATGAACACCTATGCAGGTTCTAGGTATACGTCATTTTTTATACACTTAATAAAATACAAAGCACTATAACACTTTTACTCTTCCCACAAATTTTTGCCTACTTTTGCTGTTTTTTCCACGTTGCAATATGAACAACAGCCAAACAAGTGAATGTAAATAATTGTAACGTTCACATACATTCGATATTTGAGCAACAACCAGGGCACCGTCTTGCTTGGCGGCCTTGGCAACCTTAGAAGCCATTTCTCGCAACTTTGGAGAATCATTCTCTTTGCTGAACACCACATTTCCAGCTGATTCGAGATTGAACTGAAATATCAGATCTTCGAAATGGTTTTGACTTGACGTCCCTTCACTCTATCTTTCCCTGCTCCCCCCTATAAGAAGCCGCTTGTTGTAATGCTGGGGTGGTTGACTCCTTCCCCTCATAACAAACTGCGCCAAGATAATTTACAAAAAATTCAGGTACAGAACCACAGTGAGCCAAACGCAATTCGACCCAAATGATATTATTAAAATTCCAGGCGGCATAGAAGATGAAACGAACCGGATCTACACAAATGTTGCCGGTGAGAATTACGCCAAATTTCCCATGGCCCCATTTGTCGTAGAGATTGACAAGACCTCCAGTTGGTATTCCTCGTTTTGTTGGATCTTTGGCGTCCCATGTCGATGTCCGTTCCGTCAAAGCTGCCTAAACTCTGTGCAACTGGTAACGAAAACATTTTTGAAAGTGATCGTCGGAATTGTTTATTTCTATTTCCTGTAAATTACTTACTTTGAGGAACCTATTTTGAGCAGTTCGACCATTTCGGAACTTCAGTGGTTCTCCAAGTATCGAAACATTTACGTTGGAGGTTGGTAAGCGGGAATGCACTAGCTGAATTACAATGACTAAGGGAAAAAGGCTATCGAAGTAGAAAAAGGTTTGTACCTCAAAACCCTTGGAAAATACTTGATGCCTTATCCACGTGGCTTAATACTCAACAAAGTCAAAAGTTGTGGGGTTTTTTTTCTGAAGAAACGTCAAGAGATTCTCAACAGAAGGACGTAATGGCACCATTGGCTGCTTTCATACTTCGACGAGCGCGGCGACAAGCCGTTGGAATCGCCCGAATATTTAGGAAGCAGCGTGCGAGCGGCTATGCGACGGCGGCCCTATCCAGGCGTGTGACAGCAGCGGGTACCGATCGATACCGCAAATCGAGGATGGCTGCTGTCACACGAATGGATAAGGCTGCCGTCGCATAGCCGCTCGCACGCCGCTTCCCAGACGTACGGGCGATTCCAACGGCGTGTCGGCGCGCTCGTCGAAGTATGAAAGCAGCCATCGGGCGCATTCTTGCTCCGCGATAGCCGACGGAAGCGGCGTCGATCGATGCAATAGGCAACTCTTGCAGTATTTGAAAACTTCCACAAGGCTCAAAAGAGCCTGCTTTGCTCATTACTAACTACAAACCACAAAATCATTGATGCAAAAGTAGTCAGTTGGCATACGAAAGTAGCACAGCAGAATCGGCGAGAAGCAATGCCTTATATGCAGTTAACTCCTTCCCGAGTCGAACAAGTCACCAGCTACGTAATTTGCCGTCTTCTGTCGGCATCGTTGCTGTTTGGGTGCCTTCAGAGTTCAACAACATGCCTTGGAAACGCAGCGTTGCCAGGCACACGTTGACAGCGCTGGACATCGTCTGTCCACGCCGCCACTGGCTGCTTTCAAAGGCCACCCGTGTGCCTTCCGACCGTGCGTCCGACGGCGGCGCTAGCCACTTGTTGATAACACTGGCGCGTGATCCATTGGCGTCCAATGGTGTCAACACATGGCCAGCAACACCCGTCGGTCGGTCTGAAGGCAACCGGTTAACTCTGAAATCAGCCGCTGACAAATTTGTTAGCCCCTTAGAAAACACGGACGTTGCCAACAGACGTCCGCTGAGCGTCTAGCGTTGTTAACAAATGATGTCGAGCGCTGTCAACGTGTGTCTGGCGACATTGTCTGCATTTTTCACGCACGTCGTTGAAATCTGAAAACACCCGCTGCCTGTCGCCTAATGGCCATGGCTATCGCGGTGCATGGATGGGTTCAATGTGGCAAGTTATTAAACCGCTTTAGCAAATCAGCTAAATAATCGAAAATCATAATCAACTAGCGGAATATGTTAAATCGTTGATCCTACGGCGGAGATCGAAAGCCCTGACATTTTTCAAAAAACCGTCATCTCTTCTGTTCCAAACTATTACTTACAGCTTCTGCGCTATCTGATTGAGACCCTTCAGTCAACTAACTGAGCACGCATCAACTCATTCCCATAGTTTATAACCATAGCTCAAAGCGAATACTTCACGGAAAACTTAGGAAAGACATAATGTTGAATTTCAAGACTTACCTTACATGGCACATAAATCACTGAAGCCTTAGCAGGTTTGAGGAACTTCGCAATCAACCCTCGCATAACTACCATGTACTAGAGTGGTTAGCTGGAAATAGTATGACATGCTTGCCATCATAACACTCTCAACTCTGGTATAATCGAAGAATAGCGGAGAAAAAGCTGAAACGAAAATAGTCACATTGCCGGCGGCTGCGTAGCAGCGCTGGCGTTAGAGCACTCTGAACCGAAGATTTTTGCAAATTGTGTACGTTTTAAATTGATCTCATGTACAGCCAAATACTTCTAAAATAATAGGTTATCTCAACGAACGCTGCTAGAAGGGTTTTTATAAGAGTTTCCACGAGAATTGTAAGTCTTTAATCCTTGAATATATCTTCCACCTTGGTTTTCGAACATTCTTCTTTGCTTTCGTCTCTCTCTTTCTTTGAGTACTGTGTATCGGTGTCGGTTTGTCAAACTGACTTCTTAAACACCGCATCGCAATCTCCTTTCCCACCCCCTCCCCCTCCCCCCCCCCCCCGTGTTGTGATCTTTTCTACTTTCTACTTCACTTCCTCCTGAGGGCACATGAATTATTTTCCTCTATGTGAAGTCCTCTTATTGATGTTTATTATTCTATTGATTACGCCAAGAAATCGAAAATCAGGTGGGCCGTGCACGTCATGCGATATAGTGATGACCGTTGGACAAGGCGGTTACTGACTGGATCCCATGGGATGTCAAACGGACACTTGGATGGCCGCCGGCGTGATGGTCAGAGTTCTTCACGAAAGCTCTGAACGAAAGGGATGATTGCCCCGTGTCCCTCTGCGGAGAGACGATTCACTGGACTACTTTGGCTTCGAAACACATTCTTCACCTTCATCACCGTTGTTGGCATGCGACTACGTGACATTTCACACTCGTAATCGCGCCTACGTGATTTTCTCCGGATAGACGCACAAAACGACGGACCGCTGAGCCTTTACGTAAGAGAAATTACACACGTATGATAAGGGCGAGAGGGACTTGTTAACAGCCTCGCCTTGGGAGATTTCAGATCGATAATCTGATATGACATGATCTTGTTTAGCCTTCAAACCCAGGTGGATATCTAATCGAGATTCGAACCCGTGACATTGCGTGTGCGAAGTGCGCCACTTCCCACTACACCACCCCGCCTCACTTCACTTGCAAGGTTCGAGGAACAAAACCCAGTACCGAAGCTACCTAAACATGGTCCCGCCGGGGTTTGTCAATTGGTTGTCTAGGAGGACAAAATCTCAGCAAGACTATATAAGCTAGGAGAATAAGGAAAGACCAAGAAACCAGCATCGACTCACGTAAGCATCAAAGACCTCATATCGAAATCGGAAATAGGAAAGAAAAATGAAAATTGGTGAGACTTCTGAGAACAACCGGCTGATTAAATATAAATACATATAATATATTGTGACATCATCTCGTCAGTAAATAATTTCGACACCCAGTCATTGCAACAGTATCTTGAACTAATGAAGAGCAGGGATTTGACACAGTTTTCACAAATTTATTCATTAGTTTACAAAGATTATAAAAACTTCAAATGATGGATGTCAAGAAAGGAGCATGTACAGGCAAATGACTTAGACTAAGGTATTGTAAGATCGATAAACACACCATGGCGCACTTGGATCGGAGTGCACTTTTTCTTTAGTGCACGCCCAGTCTGTCTGCGCATAATAACAAATTTGCCCGTTGTCGCCTTCAATTGAACCTCCCCGTCCTCTGCTAGGAAATTATGATTATGCTACATGAAAGTTGAAAAATTTATTACAGGGATTGCGCCATGAACGCTGGAGCCTTCAGAGTATAGAAACAGAAACGATATCCGCCTTGGCCAACCAAGTCTTCCATTACTCCCTGGTCGGTTAATCGCTACCATACTCGTCTGGGGTGGTAAAAGTACTGACTTGTACATCAGGTGGCCACTGCAAATCATTGTATAGGCCACGTACACATTCGTTACGCCATTACGAAGCCGAGTGGAAGTCGAATGTGTGGGCACATCCCTCAGACGGAATTGATTGAAGCTGTAATCCAAACAGATTCTATGTTTCTTAGTTGCCTATACTTATTGGACGGTTTTCGAAAGGAGACTCTTTACAATCGACATCTCCTACCAGTTCTGTACTCTGGTGATGCGCAGGTATGCCAGGGGCAAGAGAAGTTCCAATTTACCGAATGAACTAAAAGGTCAGGCATAATCGCAGTCGAAAAAACAATGAATCGACTTGTTGTTCCGAAAAACTTTACAACGGTACAAGTTACACGGCAATGTTTTCGTATTTCATAATACAAGTAACGGGTTCCCTTCGTTCAATAGCCTTAGTTGACTCGGCAAAGAACGGTAGAGCCTTCTTCATAAAGTTTTCAACTTCTTTTGGGTGACTGAGATCAGCGATGTCGTCGCAAACACTGAAAAATAGGGGTGGTAAAGTGCAAGGCCTATGAATCCAATGAATTTGGTAACGAAAAGACTCGCTATAGATAAAATATGGTACTGATTGTGCTCGCTGTAAACTTGATCGATTTTAGGCTACAATCGGCACTTTGCGCACCTCTGTACTTTTAAATCAGTGAAGCGATGGTACGACTGAGACTATGAGTGATTGACTAAGTACATATGTATGTGTAAAGGTACGTAAAGGTCGTGGGGAAAGAGGGCGCCTCTCGATTTTTTTTCAGTTTGGAAGAAGAAAAACAGTAACAAACGGCTTAGGCATATCTCCCATGCTCTCCGAAGGTGAGATCCATGCTATGCCATATAAGTGCAGTATTAGCAAAAAATTCAAAACGTCATTCAAAACAACAGTGCAACGAAGAAAACGGATCAAAGCTAAGGGGTAAGTCTTGACTTTGACCAATTCCGTTTTTGAGATGTAACCCAGCACTGACTTCCAAACAGGATAATGG
Source organism: Haemonchus contortus (assembly GCA_000469685.2). Taxonomy (NCBI): domain Eukaryota; kingdom Metazoa; phylum Nematoda; class Chromadorea; order Rhabditida; family Trichostrongylidae; genus Haemonchus; species Haemonchus contortus. Next base: position 13,515,062 of record LS997564.1, read on the forward strand.
CGTTTTGTATGCCCATGTGGTGTGAATTGAACTGACCAGCTGACGAGCAAGTCAGTACTTTTGCTTTCCCCAGGTAAGTGCGGTTCTAATGAGCCGACCCCGAAAATATGGAAGGCTTGGTGGCCTGGGTGGATAACCATCCGGGACTCGGAAGCCGAACCATGCATATTTGTAGTGCACCACATACCTCTACACCACTTTCGGTCAAACAAAAAAAGAACCTTTACGAAAATGGTGGGGAACGTCGCCTTGGGTAAAAGTTTAGGAAGTCATGCTTGGCAGGAAGGTTACAATTTTTATTTATTTGTTGCCTTGTTTGTTTGTTGATGTTGTTTATTTGTTTCAATTCCAGTAAAAACTGATGATAGAGTAGTTGTTTGCATGGCTTATCGAACAGAAACCAGAATTGATACCATATTTTTCGCATGGTCGAACAGTAAAGGTTCTACTTACTTTTTAAGGTCAGCATACGGTCGCCTACCCATTTGCCACATTTGGGTGAGGCTTGCTACCAGAGTAATAACAAAGTCATCTCCATCCAGTTTTGTAGCCGGGGCTGAGAGACATTGGCCACCAAGAATTTTTGCCGGCAAGTCTAAAACAAGCAAAACTTAGTCTTGGTAACTACTTGCTTTACAATCTTCCATTTTCGTGCAAGCATGGGTGGATGCGTCTCCTTATAAGGCCCACAGATACTATGCGTTGTCGGAACTATTATAGTAAACCAAATATTGCTATCTTGCAAGACAGAGGTCACTGAATATACTCATTGACGATGTTGGAAAGTAGTAGAATGTCGGCATAGGTGGCTGATGAGCTGGACTTCGGTCCTAGTTCCTTGCATGTAACAATGCGCCACATGCCACCACACTATCGTCACTATCCTGATCATTATTGATCCATAAGCTCCCAAGCTCGAGGGTTAGAAACGGTATTATCAAAAGATATCACAGAGATTACGTGAGTGTTCTTTCAGCAGGCTATTTTTCGATGATTTGAGCATGAAGAGGATGGCAGCAAGCGGAGCAAAGGAGGTGTTGGGAGACGACGAAGCCCGATTCGCAAGATCAAGTTGTCTATCATGTAACCATGCACGTCTTCTGTGTCACTGTTACAGAGCGATCACGGTGACTGGCAGACCGTCTATGGAGGCCCAACAAAAAACAAAAAACATTGAAGAACTATAAGCTTACCCGGTTCAGCAGTGATTGGTCGTCCTAGACCTATTCCGTCCGTTATCCCATCAGTTATGGCTCTGATCATAGCTGGAGCTGTCCTGAAGCCGCCTGTTAGGTAGACTACGGTCTTGTCGAAGGAAGGTCGTATCTGGAATAGACAATTGTAAAAAGCGTCACCTCCAATCTACAGTTTCATGGCTGTTCTATTTCCTGTTCCTACTTTAGAAGGACTTCTGCTGATCCGTTGTGGCACGAACCGTTTAATGAGAACACTCAGCACCGACTCAAGTTTAAACCACACACTCGTTTGGTGTTTCACATTCGCAAGAACTTGCTCCAATCTAGTATCACCTGCTCTATCCGCCTCTCGAAGGTCTCGAAGGATAAAACCCCGGCAACACTCGGAAATGAATATCCCACATTTCTCTTACTCAAAACCTACGGTTTTCGGTAGAAAGATCTTTGTAATATCAAAAATGGTGGAAATAATTTTCGGTACAGACTTGAATTCGAACGAACACATGAATGTTCCTAAATTTTTGACCAAATTTTCAGATATTTATGCCGCGACCTGAAAATGAGGGTCACAAGCTTCTGCCTTCTCCTTGACCTGAGGTCTTACCTGTTCAGCAAATTCAGCGAAGAATGCCTCTCTTTTCCTAGTCGATTCACGTTGGTGGTGAAAAGCTGGCATGCTCACTGTTCCGCCAGATAACTCCACAAAATCGAAGCCACAATTCTAAACAAATCCGATTCGGTCATCAGAGGTCTTCTGAAAAAGTTAGAGTATGTTTGAGATAAAATCCCTAAATTGATTGAGTTGAGAGTACCGAAGCCGAGAAAGTAGAAAGGATCATGGTAGCCGGCGGCGCAGAGGTGGGTTAAGCTAGAGCCGAATATTTACAACTTTGTTCTAGGTCGCTCTAAAATCACCTAAAACGGATAGGAGGCGAATTGGTAGATGTGAACAGTAAAGAAAGAGTGGTCAAATGTCTAGAGTAAGCAGAGATAAAATCGCAAGTTCGAAAGGAGGTTCCAAAGGAGAGCGGAAAAGAGGAGGAAAGAGGGGCGAAGGTACCCGAAAAGTAGTGCTTTTCTCCACAGAACTCCAAACGAAACAGTAGTTTTTAAGAGCTACCTCGAGCGCGAATCACCTTTTGTAGCTCTCCACCCATACAAAACTTGAAAATTTATTTCAGAAATTATCTTACTTCCACAATCTCACCCATGACTTTAGCGTCTTCTACACCCAAGCCACGATCCTGGAACTCGATTGAATTCATTTTTATTCCAAGCAAGAAGTTGTTGGATGGAATCTCTTTTCTAGAAAAGATATTTAGAGCTCAAAATTAAATTTCATCTGCAGTAAATGCTTCTCTGACGTTGGCAGATAAAACAGAAGACTCACCTGATTCCCTCAAAAATTTCAAGTATAACCGTCATTCTATCCTTTGCAGATCCGCCATATTTATCTTTACGATTATTTGTCATTGGTGAAAGGAAGGACGACAGTAAATAGCCATGAGCTGCATGGAGCTGAACGCCATCGAATCCTAAGGTAAGGTTGAATAGCCGCTGAAGATAATACGGATATGGGCGGAGTAGGCCTTCAAAATAAGATCCAAAAACATTAAAAAGGAACCGCCACGGGTGAGAAAACGAGACATAGTTCTAAGCGTGTTCGTGAATGCTCCATCACTCTATCTAGGTCTTCTTATAAAACTACTTACTGAACAAGTACAGGTTACGAAAAGGTTTCTCATAATTTCCGTAGAGACACAGGACACCTGATGAGCCGGAAGGCACCATCCACGTTAGTTTCAAGTAACATTTCTCGGTTGTAGAATGGAAGTGCTGGAAACGTTTCTAGGTGTGGTCACCGCCACTGCGGCGCCCTTTTCGGGCTATTTTCGGATTGACATTGTCCCATGTGGCATCTGAGAGCCTCAGATTTGTTCCAGTAAGACATCGGAAATCATTTTATCATGGGCCGTATTTTTGAAATCTCGACGATAGCAGTCCCCAAAGCCTGACAAATGCACCAGTTAAGCGTATTAAGATCGAACGTTGAGCATTCCCTGCAGAGCGTTGAGCGTTGAGCGCGCCAGCGTTCGTAGGCCCGCATTAGCATGATGGTGCTTACGTTGGAGTATGTTATTTTCAAGGTAGAGCTGCGTATAACACCTCCGTAAACATATTCTTTTGTCTTGTCCATCACACCATGATAGTAGAAGAAGAAATGGAGCAAAGTCATATATGTAATATATAAAAAAATATAAAACAGATAAAAACATATGAAAGTACAAAAAATAAATGTATAAGTAGCCATATTTATGTATAAAACTAAAAAAGTGAATCACATCCAATGAAAACTCGATCAGAAATTATTGACCAATAAGTGCGATATCGACCGACGATCGAAATTTTCTATAAACCATGCGCTCGACGCTCTACGCTCAACGCTCTACTTTGAAAGATGCCAAGCTACTTTATAGACACAACAAGTGGGCTTAGTAGAGGCGGTATATAATCACTTTCTTATCTAGTTGTTGCTATTTGATCCATCACTTCGATTGAACCCTTTGCACGGCATAAATGAAGCCTTGGTTACCTCAAGAAACTCATATTAATCTCGGTGCATAGCTCAAGAAAAAACTTTTTTTGCACAATGTTAACCAAGAATTGGCAACAATCAAAGCACTCTTCAACTAATAATGTTACAAACAGTAGCTTTTCGATTGTGCAGCAAGAAAACTCACCGTGTTCATGAGCAAACTTCGCTGCATATACGAAACGATCGACAACCTCAGTTTTGACCTGCTCTTCAGTGAGTGCTATCGGAGTTCCAAATCTCATCGGAACTGATTTTGATTGGATTGCAATATTCGAACATGAGAATGGATGCATATTTACTGCTTCCTGCGTTTGACGTCCACCCTACAAAATGAAAGAACTGTCATTGTTGAGTAGCAGTTCCCCTAACATGAGAAAAAAGAATAACTCGTAAAAGATCAGAAAATACCACATACGTGTGATAGTTGGACGACTGCCAAAGCCCCGTCTTGTTTTATTACTTCTGCTAGTTTTGAACTCATTTCTCGGAGCTTAGAAGAATCGTTTTCTTTGCTGAAGATCACGTTTCCAACTGATTCGAGATGATTCTGGAAATCTTGTTTTCGATATCAGCGGCAATACCGATGCTAGTTTGCTAAGGAACTCTGCTGTGCTCCTTTCATATGTACAGAGCGCCCAACATCGAGAATGCAGCTGCAGGTGAAGTCAGTTTTTCGAGGGATTTGGATCTCGAGGTGTCGATAGAATTCCCTATTCTTTCAACAGAATAAGAGAAACCCAATGCCCTGCTCTGAGGGCTACATAAAGTATTACTGATAGACGTTAGGACATTCATACCCCTGCCAATCTTTGTAGAGCAAGTTGAATAGGAATTCCATGAGAAGCTGCGATTCGAAGTCTGCCGTACAGCGGAAGAAGAGAGGAAAAGGAGCGACAGAACTTCCCCCGTGAGGGAGTATGGTATCCTAGAAAGCATTAAACAACGAACTACTCTAATTTTTCGACTATTCGCTCCTCAGACTAGTAGAAGACTTTTAAACATGAATAATGAAGCATTCCCACTCGTCAAATGAGGTCATCAACTGTAAAATAAAAAGATCCTGGCAGAATCCTGAGAAATAGCTAGTAGGGAGAAACGGGGACGGACCGGCTCCACACAAACATTGCCAGTGAGTGTCACACCAAATTTTCCGTGGCCCCATTTGTCGTAAAGGTTTATGAGCTCTCGGGTTGGAACACCACGTCTAGACGGATCTTTGGCGTCCCAAGTGCTTATTCGCTCAGTTAGAGCGGCCTGAAACAACGTTTCGAATAATATACGAGAACTGTTGGCTCACGATGAGAACTGCTCGTGGCAACTTACCTTGAGAAATCTGTTCTGTGCAGTGCGACCGCTTCGAAATGTCAGGGGCTGCCCTAGAATGCCAACATCCACATGCGAAGTAGGAATACGAGAATGGATCCACTTAAAAGTGTCAGACTTTATTACTGCGAAGAACAGGCGATGTATTAACCTGATCGCCAATTTTGTGAGATTAGCAGGAGCAGCAGCTACACTTGGTGAAGTTTTTTTTTTTAGTTCAAGTGCTAGTGAGATAAAGGGAACTCATTATTCAAAGCTGTCCAACAAAATACTGATTGGCTAATCCATCGAATTTAGCCTACCTTGGACGAAATGAAGAAGAGCGATCTTTCCTTCCTAATAGGATTTACTGCTCTCGAGAAAAGAAGCCGCATAGTGAGTATTGGACCCTACCCTCGAAGGAACAGGAATACTGCCTGTCAATGAAAACAAAAATTTGTGTTTGCGAAATTCATGCAAGGTATCATCTAAAGCGAACACTTTCAACTGATGAATCGAATGTCTAGTCGATCATGTTCGCAAAAAGCTCCCTGACTGAATATTAAAACACTTTCCTGAAAATGTTCCACATGATATTACCATGATGACATATGTGAACGAACCTAACGTAAGCGATGGTGGAGAAGATAGGGCTCATAATTCACTACTGCCTGCAGCAAATCGTCGAGCCCCTAGCAACAGACTCACTCACTATGAGGTTGTTTGGAAAGTAACCGGTGGAGCCCAGCAAGACCCGTTTTTTGTGTAATAGTCAAAAGGTTTCTACGGAAATACTTCATAAGGACACTATCCAAACGTATACGCGTAACATGTCCAGCTCCCTCTTTTTTCCCCATAACGGCCGAGCTGCTTCCCATATTCGACATACAATACCCTCCCTAATTATTCAAAAAAAGGCGAAAAAGACGCGGATTCGCGTCTTTTTCGTCTTTTCTCTATAACTAGGTGAGTTTACACTTTTTTCATGTATGATGTTATATAGTTCGACTCAGCTCGTCGAGGTCTATAAAATGGTGAGTTCAAAATTTGGAAAACTTTGATTTTTAAGTCCTCGGTCCACCGAAGTTCCTGGGGGTACGTCATTAGCGGCGACGCTCGCCATAATTATAACCAGGAGGCATTCTCCTCAATTGAAAGTATTCAGTGAGTTGTAGGGCAGCTGTCATATTTGAAAACTAAGCAGAAAGTAGACCATTGCATTATACATGCTTTTCTGATCATTTTGGTACCATTTTTTCCGAACTGGACGAATTAAGTCGTGCACCATTCTTGAACGATAGCGACTTTTCAATTCGAGAAATAGCAAATATGAGTTGATTCTCAATGCTAGTAAATGATCTACCTACACTTCAGAAATAGTGGTTCCCTACAGTATGCATATTGTATGCACGAGTTCAATAGTAACAGAGTTTTTATCGTCCAAATTCCGGTTTGCGGCATATTTTCGCACAAAACTTACGTTTTCTTGCGTTTTCAAGTAGGATTTTCGATGTTCATGAGTAAGTTGCGCCTATCATCGAAAGTGTTCATACTAAACTTTTGTGAACAACCACGGATATGAGTAATAGTTACTTGTTTGGATCCTCAGGCTCCATAAATAGCTTCCGATCTCAGCCCAAAGTACAGGAGACTGAACCACATATTTTTTTATTTGAAGTAAACGTATGAAATCCTACACCGTTAAAATCCATTTCCAAAAAGCTATTCAGCGGTATAAAAATCACTTAACGAATCACACTTCGAATTAACACCTTTAGCACCATAACTCCATTCTACTCCGCCACTCGGCCACCTAATTAGGCATGTGGCTCGAGTGGCCGAGGCAGCATATTGATTGATTGCCTGTTTGCTTTGATGTGCGCCATCAATCGAACATTCTTAGAAATTGGCTCTCGTGATTGAATGTGCACAATTCTAACACGCAGCTGTTTCCAATAAACCTCACTTTGCAGATTACGATATTTCTTTCTTTTCTACTGGGGTTTAGTCGTACTTTTGGAATTCATTTTATGAAGTGATGGTCGTATTTGTCGTTTGCATTTGTATCATTTCCACCTTGTACATTTCTGGGAGCCGATGATGCATCGTCTTCCCAAGAAGCTGTTGCAGCACCTTGAGTCGATCTCAAGTATTGTCCCTCGACCTTAGCGGCTCCCACAGTAATTACCGAAGGAGTTTCTTCGCACCTCGACAATAGCCTGCCTACTAATGGTGCCGCAGTCGTAAACTGTTTTACAACCTACACATTCAAATGCAGCCGCTATTATCCCTTACTAGTGAGCATGATAGTGATACAATTATTCAAGTTGCAAAGTTTTTGTTGCAAACACAAGAATATCCACAAATACTTAGAAAAATTCGTGTCATAGGAGAAGTTGTCACTAAAAACTTACACATCTTGTAAATCATCTTGTTTTGCAAAGTGAGGTGAAACAGTTGTACAGTTGCCCACATTCAATCACAAGAGCAAATTTCTAAGAATGTTCGATTGGTGGCGCACATCGAAGCAAACAGGCAATCAATCAATATGCTGCCTCGGCCACTCGAGCCACATGCCTAATTGAGTGGCCGAGTGGCGGAGTAGAATGGAATTATGGTGCTAAAGGTGTTAATTCGAAGTGTGATTCGTTAAGTGATTTTTATACCGCTGAATAGCTTTTTGGAAATGGATTCTAACGGTGTAGGATTTCATACGTTTACTTCAAATAAAAAAATATGTGGTTCAGTCTCCTGTACTTTGGGCTGAGATCGGAAGCTATTTATGAAGCCTGAGGATCCAAACAAGTAACTATTACTCATATCCGTGGTTGTTCACAAAAAGTTTAGTATGAGCACTTTCGATGATAGGCGTAACTTCCTCATAAACATCGAAAATCCTACTTGAAAACGCAAGAAAACGTAAGTTTTGTGCGAAAATATGCCGCAAACCGGAACTTGGACGATAAAAACTCTGTTACTATTGAACTAGTGCATACAATATGCATACTGTAGGGAACCACTATTTCTGAAGTGTAGGTAGATCATTTACTAGCATTGAGTATCAACTCATATTTGCTATTTCTCAAATTAAAAAGTCGCTATCGTTCAAGAATGGTGCACGACTGAATTCGTCCATTTCGGAAAAAAATGGTACCAAAATGATCAGAAAAGCATGTATAATGCAATGGTCTACTTTCTGCTTAGTTTTCGGATATGACAGCTGCCCTACAACTCACTGAATACTTTCAATTGAGGAGAATGCCTTCTGGTTATAATTATGGCGAGCGTCGCCGCTAATGACGTACCCCCAGGAACTTCGGTGGACCGAGGACTTGAAAATCAAAGTTTTCCAAATTTTGAACTCACCATTTTATAGACCTCGACGAGCTGAGTCGAACTATATAACATCATACATGAAAAAAGTGTAAACTCACCTAGTTATAGAGAAAAGACGAAAAAGACGCGAATCCGCGTCTTTTTCGCCTTTTTTTTGAATAATTAGGGAGGGTATTGTATACTTCTTTACGAATTCGAATCTGCCCACAACACTGCTGAAACCCATTAAAACTTGTGCTAAGTATTGGGTTGTAACATAAGTTCGTAGAGTTTTTTCACAAAGATTAATTTTAACAAAAAACAATAATTATAATAATAAATTAATCAATGATGTATTCTCCTGTTACTGTTTGCGACCTCCTCCAATCTCTCGACCAAATTGTTGATGCCGTTTCGCCAAAAATCGGCCGGTCTGGTGTCGAAGAAGTTGTTGAGCCAGTTTTCAAGAACCTCTTCGCCATCGAAGGTAACACTCCTCATTTGGTTTGACAGAGAGCGGAAAGGTGGTAGTCGATAGGTGCAAGATCCGGAGAGCACGGTGGATGCTGAAGAACCTCTCATTCAAGCTTTTAGAGTGCTGTTTTGACGACTTGGGCATTATGGGGCCTGACGTTGTCGTGGAGCAAGATGACTTCACCTTGTCTATCGGGTCTCTTCAGCCGAATAGCCGCACTAACCCGGTTTAGCTGGGCAATGTAGACCTCCTTGTTGACAGTAGCATTTCGTTCGAGCATTTCCCAGTGCACCGTGCCTTTCCAGTTTCACCAAACGCAAATCATGACCTATTTTGAGTGAAGGTCTTGCTTGACTCTCGGCTTCGGTGTCTCTTCTGGGGCCACCCAGAAACACACCTAAGACACCTTCCTCGTACACACTGCATATGTCCCGAGCGGCTTCGGCTGCTTATTGACCTCGATGAAAAGCATATGTCGAAAATGCTGATTTTCTTCTCCTGGATATTCCAATTCTGAGCCAGAAAAAAGACGTACAACTAGATTACTCAGAAAAACGAATATAACCATTTTATAGAGGAGAAAGAGCTCTTTCTAATGAATATATACACTTAGCCAAAAAAACAAAGCGAACCGTTGTAAAATGACCCTAACCCAAAACTCTACGAACTTATGTTACAACCCAATATATGGCCTTGAGGCCCGTTTATAAGCGGTTTGTGCACATATCGTTCCAATGCTTCAAAGTCAGAAACACGAAGTTCAAAAATGAGCACGATCTGTTCTGGCGATACGTAAAATCCCCGGATACTACTGTACATATGTACGAGTTAGTGCTGTCCTTTCAACGGCACTTATGTGAAGAATTCCGGTACATATGAGGAAAATATAGACCTCAGAGAAATTTTCGTTATATACAGCCAAACAATCTAATAAAAATTTCAACTAGAGGTGAGCAATTATTACACTCCTTTACTTCCAAGGCTTGAAGTTTGTATAGGTTTGAGTAAAAAGAATGAGATTCACAAATGAAACACTTCAAAATGGCTAAGGAAAGATAGTGCGAAACAGTTCTTAAAAACGTTGGGCATTACTTGAACTAGTAAAACTTCGAAGATCACTCCTAACACTCTCAAACTCTCAGAATCTCAAGGGATCAGTACTTTCGAAGGGATAATGGATAAAGCCACTGATCGTCTGCAGACCGATGAAAGAATGATCAATTGAAAGGGCACACAGCCTGTGGAGTGTGCTCGTCCAATGTGCTGCTGTTTGTCACGTACATACTCAAGAATAACCACTTCGTTTGGGTTTCCCGTTATCTGCTAAGTCCGGAAAGGTGGCTTTATTAGTAAAGGTTTTTTTTACAAAAATGACTCAAACCAGGCAAAAGCATTCGTGCGGAACAGAATCTTTATCATTTAGTATTCAAAATATTTTTTCCATAGTGAAATACTTCAATTCTTTTAGAAACAAACTTGAAAACAAACTGGTGAGCGTTGAGAACTCATACGGTGCTTTATTATGACAACATTCAGAAGAATTCTCTGCCAAGAAGTTCCAGTTAGTTGTTCATGAGTCTGGTGCGGAAGCAAAGAACAGAAAAAGAATCGTTTTCGGGTGATCATCGCAGGCTTTTTTCTTCTACTTGACATTAACAATACTTCTACAGCTTTGAGATAAATTTGTAGATGAACTTAAACAAGCCCTAATCGACAAAAGGAACGATTTAATTCTGTAGTATTTCAATTTGTAGCCGCTTGTGTTCCCTAAAAGGTGAGGCAGCTTTAGATGCGTCTACTGAAGCTCGTTCTTTTGTAAAATACCGTGACTTTCGTTTGTTTTGCTTTAATTTCCTTGTACCTTAGGACAACTACATCCGCACGGCCACAATTGAGGCTAAACATCCAACGTGTCTGACCCTCGGCTACCGCATGAACATCACCTGTATCACTTGCACTCCCGTTGGTTGTCGATTTCCTCGAGCAGGAGCCAGTAACGTCTCCATTCGTCCCTTTCGCGAGACAGAGCACTCCAGTGAATCGTACTCGCTCGAGGGACACGAGTCAAGGAATTCCTTTCGTCCGAAGATTTCGTGAAGAAGCCTGTCCATCTCGTTGGCGGCCGTCCTGGTGTTCGCTTGACATCCCGAGGGATCCAGTCCGTAACTGCCCTGGTCCAACGGTCATCACTCTATCGACTGCTCGTACACATTGAGGATTATTTACTGGATGTTAAACAACAACTTTATTTAACAAGATTTTCGTAATGCATTACACCATGAATTGCTTCATTTCTTTTTGCGGATTCCTTGAGTTTATTAACGTGCAAAATAGCAGCTTCTTTGAAGTTCATGGCTTCGTCGGGGTGGCTTAAATCAGCGATACCTTCACAAATGCTGAAAGCGTGAATAGAGCAGTGTGACAAATCGGACTGCCCCGTCAAGATTCCACTGCCAAGTAACAGAGGAAATGTAATGCAAAACATGGCGCCCTTGATTTGTGAGTTCAGTCCCACAGTACCAAGGATAACCTCATTCATGAAAAGCATCTGACAACAGAAAATGGCAATTTGCCTATTTTTCCAGGGTCATATGGACCAATTCTTAATGTGTTAATCAGCCCTGTACCTGGAATGCGCAACCGCGTTCCACTTTCATTTAGCGTCGTGACCCTCTGGACCGTGAAGGGCTTCTATGAGGGTACATATGTGACCAATATATTGACTTGTGCTGCTCAGTTGAAAAACAAGTCTTACCTTTCACCCTCTCAGATAAGTCTGGTAAAAGAGGATGGAAGACATGGTTGGCTGAGCAGTACGATACAGGATTCGAACCCCGGACTATACGTGTGATCATGTGCCCCACCTGCCACCACACCACCTCGCCCGAAATGTTCAATAAAATGTAAAATAATCAATTATTTCAAAAATTAATTCACTTATTTGTCTCTCCATAGAAGATTTTTCCGAGAACATCTCCATAGAAGATTTTTCAATTTACTAGTTGAGAACATCGTTCACACAATGATGCCACTAATCTCAGCAGACCTTTACGATGACAAAAACTTCTAAGCTAATGCTTAGACCCCGATTTTACAGTTCCCAGCTACTATAGTCAACGAAACCGTAGCCATCAGTGATGGCCCTACTCTGCGTTTTCTTCACTGCAGAATGAGAAACCATATGAGATTATGTGAAAGGAACTCAGGAAAAAGAACGAACCTATTCTGTTCAGCGATTGGCTTCCTGCCCATTTGTCCCATCTGAGCTTGGCTGGCCAAAAGTGCCATGAAGAAGTCGTTCTGGTTCAGTTTCGAATCAGCAACAGAAAAACATTCTTCGCGGAAGAATTTAGCTGGTAAATCTGAAAGCTAATCGGAAAATTAACGTCGATTTTCGGATAGCCTTCTGTAATGAACCGGCTCCACTGGGGAAGCTGTTTTTCTTTTAGCTTTTTGTCGACCTCATAGTCAAATATACATATGTATATCCATGATTTATAATGCTTGAAATTTTAATCTCTCTCGGATATTTTGAATTTTTATTCGAAGTCATTCTCCTTTCTTTTACCTCGAAGATTTCCCACGTGCTTACTATAAGTTCTCAAAGTCGTGCTGAAAACTAGGAATCTGATAAGTATTGCAGATAGAGGAACGATCAAAGATGGGAACGGAACAATTGCTTCGACATCCGCTACTGCTTTCAAAATACCCAGATCAATCAAGAGAAATGGAAGAACGGATATGCCGATTACGGGTCAAAAAGTGAACTAGTTCAGTATTAGCTCCCAAACAACACCCTCATGCAATGAGGATCTGTGGTGGGCTTTGTGATGAGTAGTGGGAAAATGGCATCAGTAGAACCAGTAGACGACACCGAAAGCCATTCCTCCCACCCTCTAGAAATTCCCTTAAGACAACCGTTTTCGAAATCTTCTGATCGAAGCTATTCCAATTATTATATTTTGCTCGTAGGTACATACTGCAAAAAGACTTGGGAAGAATTGCCCAATTAGGCTGAGGAGCTCAATCACACACACACGATTAGTCCTATTGAATCTAACCTTTTTACGCTGGACAGATTGCTCGGTATTCTAGTCACTGAATAAAAAAGTTGCTGATTCATTAAAGGCACTGTTCACAAGTAGAGGTTTCGGAGATTTGCGCATGGTTTGAATTCGAAGCCCCCTCTGGTACCATTCGTACAGGAATGAGGTCGGAAAACGGCTGGATAGGGCATAATAAGGGGCCGGAGAGGTATCCACGGTCGCCCTCCGCCCCTTCATCGGTGTCGCGTTAGACGAGTGTCGAGACAAAACAGATTGCTATTATTCGTTCTAGGACCCACGCACAAAAAGCTAACCGCCGACTGATGAGGCGATGTTTTTCTCCCATTCTTCTTTCCCCTGTTTTTCTTTTTGCTGCCGCGATCCCTTATTTGATTTCCTACTCCTACAGGCTGGAAAAGGTGAGCCACTTCTGCTGTTACTAAGGTTTTTTTGTTTATTCATGCTTATAAGTGAATGAATTGTGGATTACCATTGTCTGTTCTTCGCACCAGGACCCATACGCGCGCAGTGAAACGCACTCTTTAGCTCGTCCGGGTGCCCCACCTTCTTCATTTTTCTGGTTTCATTCACGTCCAGCCCCCTTTCTAACGTCTTTTCGAGGCCTTTTTTCACTATGAAAACACCGATGCAAGCAGTTTCTTCACCTCAGTCGCACTAGTTTCGATCTTGTCTTTCGTTTTTCATCATAATCTGGATTACCCAAAATCATGTTAACGGTGCCTTTAATCATGGTAGAACTGGCCATCTTTGTAGGATTATGTGACAGGTCACCTGGCTCCGCAGTAATTGGTCTTCCCAATCCTATACCATCAGTTGCTCCTTCTTGAATAGCGTTGACCATACCCTGTACAGTTTTAAAGCCGCCTGTCAGATATACTACCGTCTTTTTGAAAACTGGGCGAATCTAAACGAAACGATCTTTAACTGGACAGCAGATTAACAATTTCCCTTATTGGTTAGTACCTCGTCCATGCTCATGATCTCCTAACTCACTAATATCATCTATAAACCGAGCCACTCGATTCATAGATTTATCTGTCTACCACATAATCTCGCCTCATTTGTAGGGCTTAGAAGTAGGGTGGAGTTTAGACTACTGGGTTTCACTATCATCTCTCCACATTCTCCGGCCTACCCTTCACAGGTACAAGGTTTGATTGGTCTGAGCTGCTCTGTTCTTGTACTATGTACGCGTTAAGGTAGGGATAGCCGAGTGGTCTGGATCTTAGATACATACGTACACTCAGAAAGACCGGGAGATTGACCCCTACTGAGGCATAAACCATGTTCTGTAAAGCCACCGTCAGAACCAAGTGGAGCAACCGCTTACGGAGGAACCCAATCACAACAACAATGCCAAGGCCATCCAGCCAAAGGAATCATGAGGTACAGCCTATTTCCTACAACTTCCACACCAAATCCATGTAACTATTGGCCAGAACACAACGCAATCATGACAATGAAATTTTGTTGACAACAAACCTTTTCAGCAAAACTGATGAAAAAGGCCTCCCGTTTTCGGCTCAAATCGGTTTTATGTAGGAATGCATTTCGTTCCAGTGTTCCTCCCGACAACTCCACAAAATCGAAACCGATACTCTGGAATATTTATTACGACATTTACAGCAGTCAAAAGCTATTATTACCATTACATTTACTTTATGATATAAGTACGCAGCCAAAAGATGCTGCTGGACAAGCTTTTCTCTAGTGAAAACCAATGTATCTCACCTCAATTATTCCACATAGTACCTTCGCTTCTTCTACATTGAGACCCTTCTCGTTCAATTCAATTGTATTCATCTTGATTCCGACTAAAAATCCGGTAACCGCAGAGATTTCCTTCCTCAAAAGCTCTTCCGTTATTCTAGGTGTACTCTCGAATCTGAATATCCACATACCTTATCTCCTCAAAAATTTCACGAATCACTCTCATTCTGTTCTGAGCTGATCCACCATATTTATCAGTCCGATTATTCGTGGCTGGAGACATAAAGGATGATAAAAGATAACCATGAGCTCCATGTAGTTGAATGCCGTCAAATCCTGTAATTCCATTTCAAATCAGGGAAACATATTTAGCGACAGGTTCCGCTCTCAAAGGCTGCTTTCAGAGTCCGCCGGCCGGCCCGTAAGCGCGCGCCAGCCGGGGACTACTCGGCCTGCGGTATCGAACAAGATTCTGCTATAAACAAGAGGCAAGCGCCGCCCCCGGCCGGCGCGCGCGTTCGCATGCCGGCCGGCGGACTATGAAAGCAGCCAAAGACAATGGTGACAATTGCTATGAACTATTCTTCGAAGCTTCAGAAGGCGCCCATTTGGAAAGGGGAATAAAGTGAAAAGGACGCTCTCCTTCTATAAGATATCAGAAAATACATCAATTTATTCGCATATATTTGCTAGTCAGAAGAAAACGCCATTTTCTGCACCGCAATCTTCAATAAAATTTGCATAAATATCAACTAACCACAGTCTCGAGCTAATTTTGCAGCATACACAAATCTATCCACCACTTCTGTCTTCACTTGCTGTTCAGTAAGAGGAATGGGACGTCCGAAGCCCACTATATGTTGAGGCACTTTCAGTCTTATATCGGAGCATGAGGACGGATGTGGGTTTACCAGTCTTGGTGTTTGTCGTCCAGCCTGAAAACCAGATGGAACTTTTGCTCATGACTTATTACTTCATTCATGACACCTTTACGAAACTTTATTTATTTATTCAAATGTATATCCTGGTGCTGTGCAACATCACACAGCTAGCCAACTTGATGGACGAATCAATACAAACGGAATGAACCAAAGCAAAGTGAATTTCCTTGAGGATTGAATATGTTCATAATGAGTGAGGGAATATTATGTCAGATCCTTCTAGACACAGCAAAACGACAAAGAAGACAAAATATCTAACAATTGATCAGTATTTTCTTGAACTCCTCACAGGTTTGTATATAAGCTTGTCTTCATATACGAGCCTGTCGGAGTATTCTTTTCACCTACGCTTACCCCCCACCACCCTTGTCCAGGATTGCACCCTCACTGATCTCAACGGACTTTACTACCACGACGCCTGGGTAGCGAAGCCGCGGATTGCACCCTCACTGATCTCAACGGACTCTACTACCAGGACGCCCAGGGTAGCGATGCCGCGCTTTCACGACCATCAGCTTTATCGTACAAGCCGTCCATTTCCGTATTCTCTGCTTTCGCTACAGTAGCTCGGTTTGGCTAACCTCTTGAAAATTCTGTAGGGAGGGAGCCAGATCTTCTGGAGCTCACGTCTCCTGCCAGCACATGTAGGCCGCTTTCTTCTACTTCAGAACTTGCTGGACCCCATCGCTCCAGAACCACGCTTCCTTGTCTCCCCGGAATCCACCTCAAATCCCCTGCGTTTCCCTTACACATCGCAGGATGACTTTGCCGGCGTTGCTCGAGGTGTGCTAGATAGGCACCTCGGCAATTGAAGCCCGACTTCCAGTACAGTGCAGCTTTCACCCCTATATCCTCCGTTGAGTTCGTGCCCTTGAATTCTTGGAAGACTCCATGGCTATGTCTGCTAGAAGAGGCCGCCTGTGCTAGGGAGCCAGTTTTTCACAAAGCAGTACCTCGATGTCCTTTACAGTTTTTAGGGTTGATCTTCTAACGTGTACGTGATCTGTTTCAGTTTCTTCCTTCACCACTTTCATTTATCTTCTAAGTTCGAAGACCTCTTCGCAAAAAAAGTGTTGCAGACTTCCAAGTTCCTGTCTCCTACTCCCTTCTTACGAGGTTCTTTTCGAAGCTCCTTCGTTCACAGTGCCCAATATGGAGCATATCAGATAGTGTATTTCCAACAATAAGATAATCTTTTCACTCGTTCTCAATAGGAATGGAATGCTTACATGAGATATCTGGGCGATAGCCAGTGCTCCACTGTGCTTCATAGCCTTTGCCACTTTGGATACCATTCCCCTCATGTGAAGAGAATCGTTTTCTTTGCAAAATATTACATTCCCAGCCGATTCCAAATGGAACTAAAAAATTACTTTTTTGGTAAGTGTGTGTGAAAATTATGTTAAATATGATTAAAACAACTGAAGATCGAAGGATCAACAGGAACCAAATGAGAATGTGAAATATTATGCTGTATGCACCGATTGCCCAGCTTAGTTTAGCTTTCCTCTTCTCTGTGACGAGATCGGAATATTTGATGATGTGAGACATTTCTATCACTTCTTGCTGCAGCATGCTCCGCCGTCACCTTACCGTCGGTCCCTTACAAGGAAGGTCTTTCAGGGCGTGGGACGCTTTTTGAAAATGGTTTTTTCCATGGTATAGGGGCATGAGCACTGAGTATAAAACTATGGTCCATTTCCGCTAAATGGCCTTCTAAGTACCAAAAAACGACTGAAAACGATTTTGTCAGAAATCGCCGTTTTAACCCACTCAGCGTCGTTTGTTTCATTCATGACGTTGATTGTCCGTACAGTAGAGGGCGCCAGTTGACTGCGCATTGAAAATAACGTGGAAGGTAGCCAAAAAACGGGGTCACATGTTGAAAAGTGCGGGGAAGTTTCATATAGGCTCTCCACGGTCAAGCTGCCAGCAGCGTCGGATGGTGTGATGGATAGCGATGTGGACTTCGAGGAAGGACGACTAGGATGGGTTGATGGTTTGCAAACTCTAGGCTTTGCCGTTTTTGCATTTTATGCTGCCACCTCCAGATTGGCTCCGTATTGCACCAGGGCCAAAGCAAGTGCCTGACTGGTCATGGTCGTGACCAGGACCAGCCAGGCACATAACCTCTACAAGCCGTTAGAATTTGTTGTGCGACGCACTATCAGTGAAGGAGCTTCCAGGCTCAACACTCCCAGTCTTCCTTTCCTACCTCCGAGTCCTCCTTTCCCACCTCCTCCCTCAACTTCCTCACGTAGTTTGTAGTCAAAAAACTCGATATCATATTATCTGGTCTTCGGACATTGTATGGACATTGCACAGTCCATACAATTAATGCTATGGACAGTAATGATTTGATTGTTGTTTTATTTCGACCGAATTCCTTCAAAACTGATGAAAGGCTCATCTAATTCCGATGATTTTACCGTTTTCTACCCTAGCGTTGTTCTCGCGCCGTTGAAGGGTTTTTGTCCACTATTTTGGTTGATCATCTCCATTTCCTTCTCTCCTCACGATCAGTCACTCATCTTCTGCAGTCACCTCGACTTCAGCGATGTCCTTCTTGTTCGTGTCCTGCCAGCCCTTAATACGAACGCGAAGTTAGGGGATCGTAGGTTGCGAACGGGTGTCGCCGAAACCCTTCATCTAGTCATCATCTAGTGATCCGGCGCTAGAATGATTTCCTTCAGGGCTGACAGCTTTTTATATCAAGCCTAATGCTCATGGATGCTTCAGCAAGAAGATGAATCGAAAGAGAGTCTGATTGTTTCTCCCACAGGAGTCCGTGGTGGACGCCCAGAGGCAGGTCGGAATCGGTAATCCTGTTGTCTTTGCATTGACGAACGAGGTCGAGGACAGCTTCCATCAAATAGGAACCGTATTATAGGGTTCGGACCCCCCATTATAGCCCTAATTCAGTGTGATTTTAAGGGCACCTCTATACTCCTGGAAGTGTGAAGCCTGGAAGCTCCTCCACTGATAGCGCTCCACACAACAAACTCTAGCGGTTTCCAGAGGTGTGCCTGGCTGGTTCTGGTCACGACCATGACCAGTCACGTACTTGCTTTGGCCCTGGTGCAATATGGAGCCAATCTGGAGGTGGCAGCATAAAATGCAAAAACGGCAAAGCCTAGAGTTTCCGAACCATCAGCCCATCCTAGTCGTCCTTCCTGGAAGTCCACATCGCTATCCACCACACCATCCGACGCTGCTGGAAGCTTAAGCGTGGAGAGTCTATATGAAACTTCCCCGCACTTTTCAACATGTGGCCCCCTTTTTGGTTACCTTTCACGTTATTTTCAATGCGCAGTCAACTGGCGAATTCTACTGTATAGACAGTCCACGCCATGAATGAAACAAACGACGCTGAGTGGGTTAAAACGGCGAATTCTGACAAAATCGTTTTCTGTCATTTTTTGGCATTCAAAAGGCCATTTAGCGGAAATGGACCATAACTTTATACTCAGTGCTCATGCCCCTATACCATGCAAGAAACCATTTTCAAAATGCGTCCCACGCCCTGAAAGACCTTCCTTGTTAGGCTCCTCATGGTCCCTCCACCTTAGCTTTAGACTCTTGCTTCGCTTATCGACCTATTCTTGGCCCTCTCAGCATGTGGCCATGCCATCACAAACGATGCTCATCTATAGCTCAGGAGTTCCCTACAAAATTCGCCGACAACACTGCATCTAGACTGTCTCACAATCAGTCGCATCAAACCAGAAGCTCATCTAAACACCACTTCTGTAAGGTTGCTTTTTATGATGGTCGCCTACAGAGAGAAACGCTCTTCGTAGAGCATCACAACCGTCACATGTATTATCTCAGAGCCTACCGAAGCACAACCCTTCGCTCAGGATATCTTCGGTTCCCTTCCCTGTCGTTCATGGCTTCAACGTGATCCACGGAGTTTCAGCGGTTAGGTCATTTTCAAGAATCTTGAACGCTTTTAATATTAGGTTGAGTCATTAGTCCTCGGACAAAATGATAGCGATGACTTCTAGAGATCATAACTCGGGAAAGAGAAGACGAAAATGGAAGCGCGTGGCATTGTTAGGAGTATGAAAAGCTCTTCAAAATACATGCTAACGAACACACCGAACTGTTTTTTTTTTCCTGCAACCATACCCCATGATTTCAAGCCGTCGCAACTTCACCTCCGCAACACCATTCTATTTCTTTTTTTATCTGACCAAGACCCCGCGGAGATCGATAGACGTATTAAGGAAGTTTACAAGAAGGGTGCTCCTGCTAGATGCACAATTCACAAGAAGCACCCAAAGTTCACGTCGGACGACCACTACATCGAAAATGAAGACCGTCCGGGAAGCTCAATGGAGTTGGATTTGGAGGTGCTGCGGAGCCAGGTGGAAGCCGATCCGTATCAAACTACTCGTGAACTTGCAGTCACCTTTGGGGAGTCAGTCCACAATTATTCGTGGATTGAAGTCAATCGGCGAGGTGGGAAAGCTCGGTCGATGGGTGCCTCATGCTTTGAAGCAGTACGCATACATACAAAACATTCCCCTTGGCTGTCTACTATTGGCTGTGCGCACTCCTTCAAATGGAGGAACTTATTGTCCCTATATTCAGCTAGGGTTTATCCTTTTTCAGCACGTTCTGCCATTTTTGCAGCTTCTAGTAGGGTCCTTCTTTACTGCCCACTAAGAGCGATGTTGCCAGCTCAGAGGATTTTAATAAGAGTTCCATATGCTAGTCCTTCAGTAACGGCGTACAGTACTGTAGGAAGAGGAACAGGCTCAGAGCTGGTTCCTAAAGCGCTGGAATGTTTCCACTCGTGATGTCGGCTGCTCTTATTATATTCAGCCGTAAGAGGGTGGGGGAGGGTGGGTATAACGTATATTTTGATTAGCCGCGAGGGACAATGGGAGAAAGTGATTCGTCTAAGTGAGGGGCGAAACGATCCACTTGGTGATTTTCTAACTTATGCAGTCAATTCCTTCAGAATGATAAATTAATCTATCGTACATGGCGTAGACCAGCCAGATCTTTAGCCGAAGTCTACACCCATCGACAGCCATTCAAAAATGGCAAAGCCAGCCTGAAAATCTACGATTCCCTTGTCGCAAATGTCCAATTATAAAGCCTTTAGTCTCCAAAATTGTACTAGCCAGACCTTGGCCACGATATTTGTTTGGCCATGTCTATTACGACAAAATTGCAAGAGTGAAGACCGTGACAAAGAAAATGAGCAGAAACCAACCGGATCCACGCAAACATTGCCAGTGAGAATCATGCCAAACTGCCCATGACCCCACTTATCATAGATGTTGACAAGATCTTCAGATGGCAGCCCGCGTTTAGAAGGATCCTTGGCATCCCATGAGCTTATTGTTTCTGATAGAGCTGCCTAAACTGTGGAAGAACTGAGTATTCTCAAGTCAGAAGAGAAGTTTTTTCTACAACAGATTCTCACAAAACTTACCTTGAGGAACCTGTTCTTCGCAACACGGCCATTTCGGAACTTCAAAGGTTGTGCAAGAATGGACACATCAGCTTTTGAGGCAGGAACTCGGGAGTGCACTGTCTTAAAATTCAAGCACTTTCCTATCTCAATCTCAGTCGATGAAAACGATGCAATTTGCGATCTCTCCTAACAAAAGTCCAAAAGCTCTGAACAATTATGTTTTTTTGATTTTCAATGATCTAAATAGGAAACGAGGAAAAAATGAATTTCGAAAGCGTTCATTGCGGAATCAAAAAAGGGCGCTGAAGATTGCCGAGCGATTACCAAGGGAGAGCCGCAGCTGTCAACCCCTTAGCCTGTGAAAAATGCTGTACCGGGTGGTACAGTAGGAATGAAATCGTCGCACCGGGTGTGGTGCAGTAGAAATGAGATCGTCGCGTCGCGACAAGAGATACGCCGCGCGCGAAGGAATGTAACAGAATGCAGCAGAAGGAAGAAATACAGGAACAAAAGAACTGACAGTAGAATCATGCCAAAAGTAATGACCGCATAGCAATCGAGCTGTACGAAGAACGCTAGAGCCGTAATAACGGCGAAATGAAGTTCGCGACAGCCGCGTGCGACGAATCGATTACACAAAACCGTTCCTACTGCGCGTCCCCCTGCTGTACCAGCTCCAGCAAAACATCCTCTGCGGCCTCTACTAGAGCGTTAGACTGCAATTCGTGAAAATGGACTTCTGTTTGAGTCATTTCAAATCATTTCACCCACCTCGAAAAGAATGGATATTAATGCTTCCCTGATTGAGGAGGGATTAAGGATTCTTGTAAAGGAAATACGTGGTAATGCCATTAATGTAACATCAATTCGCAAATGGTTGACTACTCGATAATAAAACGAATACAAAATGGGAAATAGCCATAGAAATGCAGCGTTTCAGTCGAATGTAAACAACTGATACACCAAGCGATGGGCTATATGTTGATAATGATTTCAAAAAGTTGTTTGCACCGAAAAGCACCTTTAGAGTTTCGGAACCTGTTCTAGGAAAACCTCCCGATTGCTTTAAACCAGCCTCCATTAAGTTACTCAACGACATTTCCTCTCACGGACAGCCGTCTTAAATAAAAGAATGTTACCGTATCGGGGGCAAAAATGTTTATTTCAAAGCAAGTAAGCGAAAAGAAAACCGTGTCTCCTTTGGAAATCATATGTAGTCGAATGTTCGAAATAAGATGGAATATCTTACAAATCACAAATAGCCATAATGCAAAAAAAGTTAACTATTGAAGCTATTTCACATTGGATTTTGTCTACAGCATATCACATCAACTTCACAAATTCTGCACAGAAGCCAAATAAATTAGAAATTATAAGTTAAAGGGTAGGAAAGGAATATCGGAACAACGTGCTCTTCACGAAAGAAACAGATTACAAGACTTAATAAGGGCTAGAGTACCGGATTTGAATAACTACACTAAAGAACAGGGAGGGATGGCATCACAATATCAGCCACCAAAAAAATACATCACTTAAAAAGCTTCAATTGGAAGCAAAAATATCTAAAATGGTCAAAAAGCAAGCAGATACCACCACAACACCAGGAATACAGAAATAATTGAAAAAAAGAGAAAATACAGAAGCGAAAAAATTACCGTATATATTACACGCATGATCTAATAACATTACTCAGAACATTCCGTGTAGCTGCCGATATCAGAAATTAGGCGATTCCAGCACTGTGTCTATCAAGAAGATAGATCTACTTCGATAAAATTCATTTCGTAGGACCGTCAACCAAGTTCAGCGCCAAAATTTGGGCCCCTTCAGGAATTTCTGTTCAGAAATTTATGCTGATTACCGTATCAATAGAAGCGATAGGAGCATACAACCACAACAATATCAAGCACTTTTTCAAAGTAACTTATTTCAAGCGACTTGTTCAACTGGCTGCTCCTCGACCACCTCTTCCTCCTCTTCATCGGGTTTTGGCAATGAACGAGGCAGGAAGTCACGATCCGGCCAAAATGCCGAAAAGATTCGTTGGGCCTGAAACAGATGTATCTGCGTAGATTGGGGACCAATACTGACTGACCTGTTCCCTAAATCAAGCAATTAACGAATTGTGCCAGGCCCTGACATCAACCAAAAGTCATTTTTCGAAGAAAACTGGAACTAATTAGGGACTGTGGTGGAAATTTCATCGGTATGACCGATGGGTACAGTTAAAAATGAACGGAATACTGTTAGAGGCCAGAGAACTCGGAAAACGGTGATGATTTGTAGGGAGCAAAGACTGAAGTCATTGGGATTGTATGCGTCTTGATCGAATATTATGGTCGGGGCTCCACATTACTAATTTTAAGCTGGAAATAGGTGGAATTGGAACTGGAAACAGGAGCTAATCCTACTTTATATAATTCGCTAAGTGTGTCTGTTGGTGTGTCGGTGTGTTTGTGGGTGTGTTTGTGTGTGTGTGTCGGTGAGTGTGTCTGAATGGAAATTCATAACTCCTGTCCCAGTGGACCTAGAGCGTTTAAATTTGGTAGGAGCAAGGGTGGCAGGATGGGAACACCTATGGTTAGTGGCAGGACCGGAATCCGTGCACATGGGGTGGTGTTTTGCGCCGAAGTAGTCAATTTGGCCATAGGGCATTCAAACTTAGCAGGAGTACGAGTGGCAGGATGGGAACATTTATTGTAGGTGAGAGGACCGGACCCCGCTCATAGATTGCGCTAAAATTTTCAGTTTGGCTCTAGAGCGTTCAAACTTGGTAGGAGGCAGGCGACGGTATGGGAACACTCATGGTGAGTAGTAGGGCCGGACTCCGTCCGCGAAATAAATGAGCGGAAATCCATAACTCCTAATCCCGTGGACTTGGAGAGCATTTAATAGGAGGGGGCAGGATGGGAACACTGACAATAGAAGAGGCCTTAGAGAAGAAGAACCACACACCAATTACCTCCTAGCGCCTTTGTTATTTACAATCTAGCTTTGATTCTCTGATTTGTTTCATTCGACAAGAAGGTTGTTTTGTTGCTAAGGAGATGAATTTGGTTCCCTTCTTGCTATTAGATTACGACCGCTACCCAGCAGAGTTTGCGATTAAGTAAACGATCACGGTCTCTCTTTGCTTCGATATCATTCTTAGCGGAATTCATCCGACCGCTAATAATGTTGGTTTCACATTTAATGATGTATCCATAGAAAAAAGGAGGTACATCTTGGAAGGCGTTTGATAGTCTATACTCTCGCTCAGCGAAACAGCAAAATAACCTAGAAAAAAGGGGGAATAATTTCATCGATTCGATGTTTTTCGGGCCAAGTCCCTTTGCTCCAGAAAGGAGGAGAGCCCTTGATGATGGCATTGGGGAACATTGATGGTAGCTAACATAGTAGTCCAGCCGCGATGAAGTCTCTGAATACTTTTCTTTCTCTGATTAATCGCCACTGTGATATTAGACAATGTTCTTTTTGGACACAGCGAAGTTGGCTTGCAGAGAAAATCGCTCCCAGTTCGGAGCTAATACTGTGAGGGTAGAGCTTTCGAAGAAAAAGGAGAATCCGATGTGTTATTTACGCATAGCGAATTTCTCACAGGAAGCGGGAGCGCCAAGCGTAGCCGGGCGAACCCATAAAAAGGAGGGAAGCCCGGCCCTAGCCGGGCGGCCCGACTGGTCGTTGATATTATAGAATACGCAGCACCCTTGTTTGAAGGATTAACAGGCTCTAAAGAAATTTCTCGAGTTTTTCAACTTGAACCCCCTAATTATGCTTCACTACATAAACCCAAATCATAACTCAACTCATCCCTACCTCATCAATCGATGTTGCATAATCTAGCGCATGATCTGGACCCGAAACACAGACAGCATTATCCATCGGCAGCTCGAGAGACGCAGTGTTTAACACTTCGAAATGGAGAGACCAACAGGGAGATGGCCTTTCTAAAATGTATTCCTTTTTTAGTATTAGAATACGGAAAAAAGGAAAAAACAGGAAAAGGTGACACTGACCACTATTGGGTTCACCGAAAACTCGCTGGCAAATCTTAGGAATAGACGACTCGTCAGCTGCTTTTCGTCCAGTAAAGTGAACAAGATCTGAAGAATTCTTTCATTAATTTGGTCATTCACATTCTCCTAGATTATCTAACCATCATGAATTTACTCACTTATTTATATTTTATTTATTTTCTATTTTTATAGGTTAATAAAAGGGCACAGCAATGGATGAGGCCCGGATTAAAACGGAGCACCGCCTTTCACTATTGTTTTTATTGTAAATGATATACATTGTGCACCAGAACAGACATGCTCAAAGACTTACAAAATCCTTTCGGAGCTGTACACACTTCGAATCCTTCTTCGATTAAACGTAAAGCCGATGGTGGATCTAGTTGGAAGAGATTTAACAATGTCACCTGAAATGAACTGATAACAGCTGCTGGTTTTGATGGTGAAACTGCTCGCCTATTTATTCGGAACTGCTACAGACAGCTGTTCAGAAAATAAAGACTGGCAAAAGAAAGGCTGGCGCTGCCATGACCGAAGGCACCCGATGAGATGAACGGGGGTACGTGGCCAAGAAGCTCATTGCACACCCATTTCGACAAACAGCGAGCTGTTCCATTTGCTTCCCGTTTTGGTCACAGTTTCGATAAAAATAAGTTCTTACATGTTCCTTTTCTTCCGTCCATATCGATTTGTTCGTTATGTACACAGCTCTGTCGATCCATTTCTCTGGACCTTGCGATGCCACTGTAGACGGTACGTACTCGGACGACATAATCAGATGTGAACAATTGATACGGTGTCCATCCGCAATCACACCAACAACTCTAAAGCATGATGGATAGTAGGTACATTCACCGAGAACTGGACGGATGCGGCAAATCGCGCGGCGATATTCGTGGTGATCAAAAGGACTTTGACGCCTGTCATTGGGGCACGGGTTTCAAGTAGATTGGATAAGTAGGGCAGCTGATGCCATTTATCAACTCCACTTCAAATTCGTGCCCTAAAGGTAGGCGACAGAGTCGTTTTAATCACCACGAATTTGGCCGCGTCCATCCACTTCTGGTAGAATGTTTTGTCCCTCATGAATAGTTCTTCAAAATACCTGAGCCATGGAATAAGGAATTGTGTCCACTCACTTGCCCTCCTTTTGGATTAAAGCTTCCACAGGTCTTCCTAAGCAATAGAGGCCTCCAAATACTGCGCATAAGCGGCAGAAACATTGGGGAATTTCCCCGCTGCCGTACAACGATGTCAAGAATGGGGACGGTCCAAAACGTCCAACTGAATCAACGAAGCGACACACTGCTACCAGACCCTTAATCGAGGCTTTTACTTTTTAACTTACTATAATCGTTGTCAGAAAGAAATTACAGGAGACACTTACATCTTTGGTAGTCGCGTTAGGATGAAGAATCCCGATAGCGTCTGCGATATAGCTACGAAGTTCTCCAGTGATTTCTTGAGACTCGAGGAACGTCTCAAACGGCTCGTCTTGGTATTCTGGAGAAGACTAGCATATCACTGAGAAGCAAACGCTAAGCTTCACTATTACCGTACCTTTCCACCCTTCCAATTCATCGGCTTTTGTATTCCATTCAAGGCAGAAGGTCATGAATTTCATCAACTTGCGCTTATCAACCATGCTAAAGCACAAAACTTGAGCAAATATGACATACGCCGTTGTTCCCAAACCCGGTTTTAATCAACAATTTAAAAAATGGCTGACCCAAAACATTTCGAAACCCAGGTTGTCTACTTTCAGGCTACTAATGAAATGAAAAGGAAGATCAAAATCTTTAAACCTTAGGAAGACACAAACATCAAGTGCCAACTAACCTTAAGGTCTCATCTTGGAATATGTCACCCTTGCTACATGGCACACGGCTATAAGTAAGTTTTTCTTCACTTTCATCACGAAGACACAGGAATCGATCGACACATTTGAACTCAGCGTATTTGGCCACTTCAGAGTCACACAGTGTCTGTACCATGGATCCACGAGCTAGAAGCACCTAAAGTAACAACCGTTAATAACTTTACCAAATCCAATTTCACAATTTGATCTTCGCTTTTCGGTAGAAGGTCCCAGTGGCGATATCAAACTTCTATCTACTACAAGGATTTGACATCATACGACACCTATGAAAGGGCACTAACGGTAGGTACTGTACTGCCATCCCATTAACATTCTACGAAATGTAGAAAAAGTAGATGGCAGTTAAGTTGGGGTGTTTTGGGTCCCAGTAACTGAAGTACTCTGACATTATAAGGAACCATAAGTAGAAGGAGTTTCTCGATGGGGAACGATTCCTAACTTTCTCGCTTCCAAGTATGATCGAAATCTTGAGGAGAAACGGTGTAAAGATATGTGCTAAAATTACTGCTAGAGGCTATTATCATAAAAAATGACTCCTTCATTGAACT
Source organism: Haemonchus contortus (assembly GCA_000469685.2). Taxonomy (NCBI): domain Eukaryota; kingdom Metazoa; phylum Nematoda; class Chromadorea; order Rhabditida; family Trichostrongylidae; genus Haemonchus; species Haemonchus contortus. Next base: position 13,542,538 of record LS997564.1, read on the forward strand.
TACCTTGGGCACTAGATCAATACTGAAGCGTCTCCACTCAGACTCCACCACTTCACGCACTTTCTTCTCCTCAGCATTGTCACCCTTATCAACCGTCATCATTGACTCACTAAAAGTTGTACCAATAAAGTCAGCTCACTTGAAAATATAAATTGCCTTAGCTCATCTGAGAACCACCTGCCAGGCATCCATTCTTGGTGCACATTGCGCACAGTTTTTCGTGTACCCAAAGGCATTAGAGATTCGCCATCGCTAAGTTTGTCAGCATACTTGGAAATGTCCGCTTCAGCTTCTGCCGGCTTCTAAAAACAATTGGGTTAAACAAAGCTAGTATAGACCGTACTTCGGATCAATGTACACTTGAATTCACAACACTATCTCGCGATAGTGATTTCAGATCAAAATGCCTTCCCCTGGATCTAATCGCTCCGATTTGCCTACGTAGAGAACTTAAAAGAGACAAGAAGTAGCTAAAACCGTGAATCCAAAGAATAAACATGCCTTTTGCTGCTCCACCCAATCACCGATTGTCGTGAGATTGAACGAAGCCCAATCGCCTCCATAGAACTTGTTCCTGAGTGTCAAATCACAGCAAACTAATCTTAGATGTCAGCGAACAATCAAAGGCCACTCAGAACCAACTACAACTGTTTTAATTCTATTGGAAATGCAAAATGCATATGATGACGTGATGCTATTGTGATGCTTAAAGGCACGACAAATTTGGGTGATCCAGATTACGACGAAAAATGGAAGACAAGATGGAAAACAGTGCGATGTAGGCGGAGGATCTGCGTGAATCGGTGTATATAAAGTCAAAAAAGGCTTCGAAAAATGGTTAAAAAGGGTGCTAGACGAGAATGAGACCAGAAGAATGAAGAAGAGTGGGGCGCTCGGACGAGCTATACAATGTGGATCATTGCGTACGGGTGGGTCCTGGTGCAAATAACTTACTACGGTAAGCAAAAATTCGTTTACTTATAAGCACAAGTAAACAAAAAACCTTAGTAACAGCAAAAATAGCTACCTTTTTCAGCCTCTTGGGGTAGGAATTTAAATAAGGGATCGCGGCAGCAAAAAGGATAACAGAGGAAGAAAGAACGGAAGCAGAACATCGCTTCATCATTCGGCGATAAACTGATTGTATGTGGATCCTAGAACGAATAGTTGCAATCTGTATCGCCTCGACACTCGTCTGACGTGATATTGATCGAGGGGCTGGAAAGCCCCGCGAGCCAGCAACACGGAGTTATCGTGAACTGTGCATTTAATCAACTCCTCATTCTGAGAAAAGCAACAAAGAGTGAATTTCACGCCATCAATGTAATATACACATTCGGGATCCGATAGATTGACAATAAACCGTTAATATTTTGTTCACAAACAAATTGCCCAAAAGAACTGAACCGCAACATACCTGTCCAGATGAAGTACATTGAATCCAGAACGGGAACATGCGGCTGCGATTATTGACTCCGTCAATCCAGTGCCGAGAACGATTACGTCCACACTGTCCGGTAGTGATTCACTCATATTCTATATAAAATAGTTATCTTCATCAAAGAATAAGCATCACTGATATCTTCAGGTATCGAGCAGTATACAAACTCCCATTCCACAATATTTTAAAAAACTATAACTCTTTATTAATTCATTATAGTCAATGTTGGTTACATTCAACTTGGCACTACACGACATTCAAGAAAAAATCAATAAATCAATGATGGTGCAACAGCCCGGAATTGAAGATCTCGTTCAGCGGACTAACGTATGTTCATGCACCCAAGACACCCGTGAGAGGTGTACCAGAATAGAATTGGAGGGAAATTAGGCCACAGACATAACAATGTATTTTGGACCATAAAAACCAGTGGAGAGAATAACAAAAAAAAAAATTAAAAAATGTCATATAAGGCTAATCATTTTCGATCAATATATTATCACTTGCATTCATCCGCTAAACCACAAACTATGTATTGGAATGAATTCTTTCACGAACTACAAATTAAATCCGACGTCAAGCCACCCTATTGCAGCATTAAATCCATTTTTCAACGGCATCCCCGATAAACTTACTTTCTCAAGAGAAACAGCTAAAGCTCAGAAAGCTAAAGAGAAACATCTTTGACACAACGCATCGACAGACGGGTAGAACTCTCGTCTAATTATAAGGCAGTTACCAGTAAACCTTATTCAAGGTCTGAGTAGTACATTACTTTGCTTATACCATCGATTTGGTTGAATACGCTCGTAGTATAGCATGTAAGCCTGAGCGGAAGATACTTGAGAGTACGGTACTCGCTTAACCTGAAATTATATTTCGTTGAAAGCAGAATGAGAACGTGAATATATCAGAAGGTACCAGTTAGACTAGCGGCCCTTAACAATCGATGAGATGAAGGGAGACTAGTTTCGGTGAGGTGAAAGCCATTCATTTCACATGTCGATTAAAGTGATATAAAACATCTGATAAATTACTCAAGAGAGTGGAGACTAATTTATCATACGAAATAGATGACACGAGTGGGCAACGAGTCTGCATTCAGAGTCGGCGAAGAGCAGCTGGCGACAAGCGACAGGCCCCGCCCAGCCGGTGAAGATCGATAGCACTAATTCAATGCCGCCGCTAGCGCTGTATTGTAAGCTTAATTTCCACATTTCGCAATAGATTCCTACCATTTTCTGAATGAGTTTATGAGGAATCACCGTTCTAAGCAGCAGGAAGAAACACTCACCTCAGCTAAACATGGAATGTAATAGAGTTAGACAGGCGAGTAAACGTGGCCGAAAGGCAATTAGAGCGCTACAAAAACGTGATGGCGCCTCGTCTATTCGACAGGTGGAAGGTGAAAAATGTTGGCTCAATGCGAAACATCAGCGGCAGGAAATTTTCGCTATCGATCATTACCTGTTGACGTTAATCAACGATTGCTCGTTAAAAAATCTAAATGCAGCCTATCGGATACAGTCAAGATGTGACATCCGAACGGCCCCATATACCCCTTCGTGAGTAGGCAAGGCCTGTGCCAGTAATGATAATTCAGAGTAACCAACATGAAAGAAATCATTTTATGGGTGGAATGGAGTCTGAAGAAAACGAAGAAGCGATGCAAACGAGGGCGACCTCATCCGTACGCCTCCAAACGGAAAGACGGATGCAGATAGAAATGACACCTACTGAGCTATGGTATTCAAAGCAAAGTAAGCAATATTAAGCTGAAGCTATCGAGAGAATTGAATGCAACCAAGAAAGCCTCACCTTAGCATCATTAGTGAGGTGCCACGTGTGAGGGTCGTGAATTCCTCGCCGGTAAGTCACAAAATGTCCACTTTGCGGTACACCACGATGTTCGCTTACCGCACGAAGCTGGTATTTGTAGCGAGCCGACTCCCGACGTTCAGCCACAAAAGAGCCACCACTGAAAGCCAGACCATGTCAAACATCGTTCCCCGATCAATATAATTTAGTCCACGTGGGGTGAGCAAGTGTGGGACACTTTTTAAAAGGAGTTCAACAGTGAGTAAATCTAGATACGAATAGCAAATACTTTGTGCAAACAATGCTCACGCAGCCACCGGAAGATCTACATAATTAAACTCAATTTGAAGAAATATGAAGGGCACTATTTACGGTCACTCATTAACCCGTGACCTAACACCTAGAGTTTGAAGCTGAACGGAAAAGAAGCGCTCCCATTGAATGATAGAAAAGTATTTACATCGTCGTGTTTACCAACACCGACACAAGCGTAGTCGTAAAACCCAAAACCCAAGAATCGTCACATTTGGTTTCTTTGATTCATTTGAGTAACTTACTCAATTATCCCAAATGGTGACACAAGTCCACTTGACGACGGTCTTCTAGTCAAAGGGTGTTCATTTCCTGCGGCTCCACCAACTATCCTTGAGGTTGACTCGGGCCGGCGTGCCATCGACATATTGTAGTCAGCCTGGAACGCCATATATCGAAATCGTTACATAGGTAGGGCTCAAAATCGAGTTGAAATGAGCAGACAACGATTTTTTCACAAACACTGCTCTACAAACAGGTTTGACCAATGTAAGCAAAAAACATGAAGCCTACTCTTGAGAGTAAAGTCGATATAGTAATGTCAATATTGGCCCACCTTGTGCCATTCTATAATTAACACCGGTCCCCTCATCATGTCGTGAAAGAGCCCATTCACTATCATAGACATGCCATAAAAACCTGCCCAAGAACAGACGAGATATGGGAGATCACGTTCAAATCTGAATCTGGCCTACTGATCCTCTGCTTCCTACGCCTAGTTGAATTATGAAAGTGATTGTTGTATAGACGAACACACAAGTTTTATGAACATTTTTCCCGAATCGAATGGATCCAGATTACGAAAGATGGAGCCAGCTGAACACGACTGCATTCGTCACCTACTATTCAACAGCAGATCCAACAAGTCCAATCAAATTTCAATCGATCAAAAGTTTACTCGAACAAAAACCGTTGAAAAGTAGTTCAGCATTGATTTGTCACTTCGGGATACGACTTACAATCGATTTCCAGTGGCTTCAGCCGTGCAGCTTCCCTACATCACTAATATGGGAGCCAACTCATGTTCAAAACAGAATTTTCATCCCAAGCCCGGCCCAATTGGACGGATTAAGGCATAGTTACTCTGCGCAACATACGACCCGTGTCTTTAATCCGCTAACTATGACAACCCCTTTCAACTGCCTCTCTTTTACGTGCATGGCGTCAGGGAAGGGCTAAAAAGGACTGGAGACATCAGATATGAAGGGGAATAGATTTAGGAAAATTGAATGATCAATATCAAGGAGGAAAATAAACACGGATCAGTGAGAATGAAGTGCTCTTCGGTATTCGAATACCGTTCGTCGCCCACATCGGGACCGGGTACGTCTGTGTGACTGTATCGCTCCTTTCCTTTAACATGAGTAAAACTTCAAAATGAAATTTGTCCCTCCATTAACTACAGTGTTCTCCCATCCATCCAGTAATTCATTCTACAGCGATTACCAAAACGTTCTCGTTTAGCTCCGCAGATTTGTTGGCACGAACTCCATAGCTTTGTTGGAAGGAAACCAGCTTTCAGTGGAACAGGTAGACTGATCAATGGTGGTTTTAAAAGTCATTGGAGCCTTCAAGGAATCTTGAATCACTACCGACTGCAGCTCACATCTCATATATGTTCCTCATCAACTGTGATGAGATTCCGCGTACTATTTTTTCCATTTTTGCGTTATTTCATCCTCGAAGAAAAGACATGCCCTTTTATCAATTTTGTTGGGGTACAAAAAAAAAACAACAGCTGAAATCGGTTCGCATTTCGAAATTTGCATATGAACATTAGCGGTATAAAAAGAAGATTGCCACGTGCGTACAAAAACAGCTGATTCAGCGCATGTAACTGTGCTCGAATAATTTTTAGTTCATGGAGATTAAAAAAAGAAAAGGGACCGGGGAGTCGAACTTTGACCATGCATGTGTGGTGGTGCACTACCTGACACTATACAACCTCCACCCCATGAAGATTAGAATAACACAAAAAGAATGCCTGTACTTTTTTCCAAAATGAAATTTTTGTTTCTCATCAATTTCCTATCAGAAAACCATCTATCGCCACCTTGAAACTTCCCGAACAATTTTCACTGTAGGCGTTTCGAGTCAATTAGTCCTATGAGTCTTCTAAAACGTTTTTAAATCATGTTGATGCGTCTTTTCCACAATCAAATATTATTATCCTCGGAGCCATTTTTTATGTCTTTCCGAGAACACTTGTGAATTTTAACTCTTCGAAAGATCACAGTCACCGCTGTCTTCGTGAAAGCCAACACTGAAGCAATTTCTAGGAAGACACCTATTTTTCGCAGAGTTCAAACAATACCATTCTTATTGCCTGTGTTCACCACGTCTGCCGAACTGCGCTATCATTATCTGGCCACAGAAGCCTACGATTGCTATTTCGATAATAAATTTGTGTATTGGCAGAGAACTTCAGAAGAGATTGATCTTGAACGACCACATTTTATAATTTCCTGATCCTCATTTGGAGCTAACCGATCCTATCATGACCCTTTGGCTGCCGTGGAGTATGAAAGCAGCCTTTGTCCCACCAGGAATTGTTGCCACCGCGCGCTGATCCTTGGTCATGATTATGGTATGCATGCCAATTTCCAGCCTACTTTTGACCGTAATTCCATACTTTACAGAGCTATGATTCTATGTTTGTAAATTTTTGATCAAAGATAGACAAAAAAAGCTTAAAAGTGTTTGTGAAGGCTGATAACTCAAATGAGACTGCGATCAAATCACGAAATATGGTTCGAATGAAACCGTTCGACCACACTCGGCAAAGTATTTCACTTCCTGGTGATGGACAGAACTCATTGAAATAACTTCAACGATGGAAAAAATGAATGATTCATGGGATACAAACATAATCTTCCCACGAAAGCTTTCAGCCCTCAAAAATCATCAAAAACTCTACCCATAACACAGTTTTTTCCCTGAAGTGGAAGAGTACGACAACTGGGAAGTTGTCATCCTTTGTCACGGTCGTATTTATCTATCGGACGCAATACAAGATACGCCGAGCAGCTTAGCCAACATTAAACCAGTAGTCAAAGCATTACGCAAATAAATTTAGAAAACAAAATCCATTCGAACCAGTAATACGCTAAACTACACACACACACTTTGCCGTGATCACTTCGACGTGAATCTTCAGCGGAGAAAAAATAGTGGCGATCAAAACTCGTGAAGCTCACCTCCTTGTTCCTGTAAAAGCAAAGGTCGCGAACGTCGAGCGTTTCGCCGAATTCCACATGATCGGCTAGTTTGAATTCGTTCCCAGACGGCAACACACCAACACGTTCGATACGAATGATCAGCGACTGCGGCAACTAAAACGAATCGGCAGATAAACGAAAAATGTGACAATGGCTGCGATATTAAATGGTTGTTTTCGAAATACGGATTGTTGATTTTGAGACCTTCTAGTGGATACAAAAACATTTCACTTTGGCCTGCTCATAGATTGAAAATCTAAAATAGCCCAAAAATCAGTTACAAATTGAGCTAATCCGGTGCGGATTACAGTCAGCAGCGAAGCAGCGATGACTGTCATCGAAGGTCTGTTGTCAAGTACCGTATTGAACTGTGACTCATGATTATCTACGTGGCATCCCCTGGAACATCCCCGTTTGGAGCGTTCAGCGTTTCGAAACATTAACAGGATGTTAAGTAAAGAGACAATAAATATCGGAGACGATGCAGGCAAATACCAATGGATACGCCACGCTTCCAACATTCACTCAGAACTATTCAGCTGAACGCGTTCAAATCCCACTCAGTGACAGAGTGATAGATCCTGATTTCTATGTTCGTTCGTAGTTGAAATCGTTTTGATTGGTTCTGTTGAAGCATTAGATAATGATTCATAGACCTACACAGCTCATTACACAGGAAAAGCATCGTCAAGACTACAAAATCTCTTACCAACCCCAACCATCTAGCTGAACCGTTTTTCAGGAAAATGATTCGCTCAAGGAATCGCAATTAGATGCTCTCCGACGCTTTGCCAGGCAAGAAACTTTTAACAACAAGTTGGTTTTAACAAGAAGCTTTTGATGGTTTCATTTTGCGAGTTTTCGCAACCCCATTTAAGCCACTCCTTACCCATTTTGCTCTGGCAGCGATCTGCTGAACCCTTCAAAAAGCATTGAATTCGATGAAAAGTCCATGATTATAAACTCAAACAGAGTGAAAAGAAATCAGGAAAACTGTTCTCGAAAAATTAAAACAAGAAAACTTCTGAAATAGAATCAGTTTGTTGGCAAAAAAGATGAACGATAAGAAAACATTCAAGACACGAGATAAATTAGAATAAGACCAACAAAAAGACGGAAACTAAATGGGATTGTTTGAAAAGTATCAAATAGGTAAACATATTTTTGAAATGATCGTAAGATACTCCAGAAAATCTTCCGTATTACGCAATGGAGACGATTGATCAAAAGGAAAGGAAGCGAGGGAAGGAAAGCAGACAGTCTGTAGATGAGAGCAATTCTATTGGAAAAACAAAATCCACTAAGGAACCAGTCAGGAGAGCTACATGAATTCTATCTTCTATCTTCCAAATTGCACTCCATCTTCAGAACATGGCATTTTTGCTGAATAAGTCTCAGAAGCAAATCATGCTTAGGCAAGAAAGTTGCTGAGTTTTGAAGGTATTCTCAAGCTAACGATAAGCTCATGCAGGTTTTCACATCGTACACTGAATATTTTTGAACAGAAATAGACCACAATTTCAAAGAAAAATGCAAGTTGGAGGAAAAGACAGATCAAATATCCATTTACTGCACCAGGCACTACCGAAACAGCCTCGTGCCCTATGTAGGCCTTCAAACTCAGAGTCTCATATCAGCGAAAAGCATTAGAAAACGTTCTTCGATAGGAGTTGTAGACGAATCACGTGTGAGTCAAGTTCATACAGACCTTGCTCTAAGGCTCTGAATGTCTACCTCTTGAGTTGCTTACTTTTTTACATACCTCCATGACGATTCTTCAAGCCGTAGCTAGAAGACGAACTATATGCAACGAAGGCTCCGCCTAATATGTACAGACAGATTGCTGAAAAACGCGGTCAGGATCGATTAGGACAACAGACAGCTACTGAGGTCGCAAAGCACGATTATGGCAACAGAAAAGCTCTCGCAATACAAGTTCGTAGAAGGAAAGCATCCGATCACAAGCACGTTCCTCTCTTCCTTCAGTTCCGTCCGATCAGAGAGGACTTCTTCTACGACACGTAATGTTGCGGTACAAAAGCAGAGTTTCCATTAGGAACCGAGTGAATAACGTATCCCAAACGTTGAGTTCAGATTTCCTATCGATTCTAGAGCGATGCTTTCACCAAAAGTTGGTACCCTTCGCATTTCGTGGACATTCACGATACTGTATAGAGCATAACAAACGATCTCAAAAGTGCGAACCTTGAGCCTTCAACTTTTCTTCGTTAATCCAAAACGAGCTAAGTAATCAGTAGCATATCTTACTATGATTATGACAACCAATCAATCCGTTGGAAACAAAGTGCTCTCCAATGGCTGGATACGCATTTTAAGAAAATATCGGATTTTAGTACTATTTTTTAATCTGATTTAAGCTATACTCAGCAAAACCGATCACTTACGACTACAGCCATCACAGGAGCCCTAGAAACAATTAGAAAAGATGAAAGGTAGCTTAGAGGAGTCACAGTCCTCATAGCTTCCGTCTGGACAGAGGAGAGCACCAGGAATTGCATATTTCAACCATCACGGCCGCCAAAATCGATTTCGCACGGAAAAAGGATTGGATGCGTCTCGTAATATTTGCCGGCCACCACCAAATCATGCCACAAAAATTGTTTCGCCATGAGCTTTTCTTTCATGCCATTCAGGAGCATGCTCTCAAGTCAGGATCTCAGATGAGGTCCGCGCTTAACAAGTGATTCTTACTGCTCAAGAGTGCTTTGAAGCGCTACTGCAAATACCATGGTCCGGTATTGGGCGTCACGCCTACGCCGTGCTGGACGCTATATATACACACTGTCCGTCAACGACTAATTGGTGTTCGGCTTCTCATTGAAATCGTCATCACTATGAAGTTCCTCGGCATACTTGTGCTGGCAGCAGTATTCCTAACCACTTCAGTAAGTAGTTTTCATATTTTTGATTCTTCGAGCCTTGCTTTATTAATCCATGATATATATAAACCGCTAACTTTGTGTGTCCGTTTGTATGCCCGTTTGTGCGTCCGCCACGTAGGCACGATAAGGATTCACGTGAAATAACACGCAAGCTTGGTGGAGAAGTAATATCCTACTTATAGAACCGGCTAAGTGTCTCTGTTGGTGTGTTTGTAAGTGTGTTTGTCTGATCGGAAATTCATAACTCCTGTCCCACTGGACCTAGGGCATTCGAGTTTGAAAGAGAGATAGGGGGTACGATGGGAACACTGATGGCACATGATGGGAAGTGACAACTATCGTTAGAAATGAATAAGGAACCTTAGCAGGCAAAAGCCTCAGGATCGGCAACTACCTTCGCATTAGCGATGAAGCCTCGGCACCTTGATAGGTGGTGTGGGATGCGAAGGGACCACAAATCTTTGGCAACAGGGATTGATAACAACTGATAGGACTGATAAGAAACTATAGAAGGCGAGAGCCACTAGATCGGTAACGCACTTTCTGTCAATAATGGAAACTTGGAATATTAATAGGTTAAGTAAGATGTGAGAGGATCGTAGGTACTCGGTGAAGTGATCAAGAACGGTTGGTGCCAGGCCAGGAGCTGATAAGGGCTAATGAAAACCCGAGACCTGAAACCTGAAATAAAGCGTAGAGCCACTATAATAATGGCATTAATAGTGGTGCCTTGACAGTTTGGCGTATGACGTGGAGTATGGCGAGATCGTAGACGACCAATGATAGGAACTGCTAACAGCTGATAGCGACTGATAAGAGCACTTACCAATTGAATTTAACCCCTATGGTATTTACGATGTAGTTATGATTACGAGCATTATATAGATTACGACCGCAACCCAGCAAGATTTGTAATGCGGTGGAAAAACAAGGATACTTGATGATTTGATATCATTTACGACAAAGCTCATCCCACCGCCAATAATTTGGGATTCTCAACTAATGATGTACCCGTGGAGGAAAGAAGGTCCAGTGATAACGAAATCTTATAATGGTGTTATTATAAAATTGAGAACATTTGTGAGTACTACGCAATTCTTTGGTTGCCTATCAATCAAACCTTAATGGTTCATTATTTTCAAGATGAAGAGCAACCGATTGACACTTCTAATAGTAGGCGTATGCGCGGGCATGTAGTGCACGCATTGTGGCGTGCGTAGCCCAACTGGTAAAGGATATAAAAGACAATCTTTGGGATTAATCAATCCCGCTTTTTTGGCATGTGCTGCCACATTCGGCTTCCATTCGAAATCATAATAGCGGTTTAAAAACCTATGTGGTCTATACAAGAACTGCGGTGGTCACCCGATGTACTAGTCAGTGCTTTTATCCTCTCAAACGAATTTAGTGTCAATTATCTGATTTCCGAGTGGTGGAAGGTTTTATGGCCCGAGCGGATATCGAATAGCCGCGGATCTGCGCGCGCGATACTGCGCCACCTGCCACTCCACCTCCTTGCCCTTTAATTACCAAGAAAAATTCTCTGTCAAGACCTACTCAAAGACATGCAAAATTCCTATACCCATAACTCCATTTCAAAAGTTGACCCCACCGGAAACCACAGCAGCAGCTACTGATTCAAGCACCTCGGCTTAGCAAAGCAACTCAATGCTTACAGGAGGCTCAGCAACCAAAGCTACCTACCGATTGCAGCATGGCCGAACTTTCCTTCCAAAGTGTGCAGGGCTCAAAATCCATAAGAAAATGTGTGTATGCCTATGTAGTGTCCAACAAACTGTTACTATGTGTATAGACTCTGAAGACCGAAAAAAAACAACTTTCTCCCTGCAGATGAAAATCAGAGGACCAATAGTTCCTTTAACTGCGCACATTTTCGAACTATCGACAGTTTCAAGAAAGCCAAAAATTTGAAAAGGAAGTGGTGAAAAACTTTTGTGATGAAAAAACTCCATTGATGAAAAATGTCATTTGCTCACAGGATGAAGGCGAAAGGTGCCAGTTCGCTTCCATTGCCCCATCCCCTCCCACCCTCATGGCATTCTTTCATCTAAACTTAAGCAGAGCATTAACCAAGCATCCTTCAGTCTGAAAACTTCGCTTGGAAAACCTTTGTCTCTTCCTTTTTGGAGAGAATAACGATCTTTTGACCTCCACATGGTATGCGTGGCTTTTTCATTTTTCTTGTGCCCATTAACACTTAATTATCCCAGTGATTTTTTTTCAAACGTTTAGAAGCGTATTTCAGTTCATTCTCTATTACTGTTGATCTTTTTCAGAGCAAAATCATCCGAGCACGACGTCAATGCGACTGTTCTCAGATACAGGCTCAGTGCCTGTGTATTCCACAACAGCAACAGATGCAATGCTCCTGCCAAAGCCAACCGATACATCAGAATTGCGGGTGTCAACCTGCTGGTATTGTTGAGCCGATCCAGATCCCCAGTATACAGTGCCAACCAGCATGTCAGCAGAGTTGCGCACGGCAGTGCAGTGGCTCTACGTTGAATTCATGCCAGCAGAACTGTCAGGCGAGCTGTCAAAGTAGTTGCCAGCCACAGGTACTTCCTGTCAGCCAATGTCAACCATCTTGTGAGCAGGTATGCCAACAATCCTGCGTCGCTCAGCAGCAGCCAGTCAACTACTGCAATAACGAATGCAGGACGCAGTGTTCGAGCTTTTGCAATGAGCCCGCCTTGAATGTTCTGCTCAGTGTGCCTTTAAATCAGCGAAACGCTCAGTGCCAACCGGCATGTCAGCAGCAATGTCAGCAAAGCTGTGCTGCTCAGCAGATGTCTTCAGCAGCTTGCAATAATCAGTGTCAGATTCAGTGCAACAATGCTTGCGTTATGCCGATGCCAGCTCCTCTTCCTATTGCTGCTCCTGGCTTCGGTCCAGGCATCGGCCCAGGTAACCTGGCTCCTATTACATACGACCAATGCATTCCCCAATGTCAACCAGCCTGTCAGCCATCCTGTATCCAGCAACATACAGCCGCTCAGTGCGCTCCTGGATGCCAACCGGCTTGTAACCCCTCTTGCTCCCAGCAGGAAACCGCCGTGCAGTGTGCTCCTTCATGTCAGCCAGCTTGCCAACCATCCTGTGTCCAGCAGCAGCAAATGCCCGTACCCATACGTGTCAACGTTCCTGTATCTCGACAAGACCCTACCTGCTTGCCTCAATGCCAAACGCAATGCCAATCGGCATGCGCCACTCAGTACTCAGCTGCGCCATGTTTGGACCAGTGTCAAACTCAGTGCTCTGAGTTTTGTGTGCCTGTGAATGTACCAGTTCAACTCCAGCCTCTTGCCCAAGTTCCAACCCAGTGTGCCCCGGCCTGTATGCCAGCTTGTGAAAACACCTGCGTTGAAGCACTGCCTGCATGTGTGCAACAATGCCAAGCACAGTGCTCTCCTGCACAAACTTCTGCACAGTGTCAGGCGTGTCAAAATGCCTGTGCAGGTCAAGAACCGCCAGTAATCCGAGTTGTTCTTCAGCCGAGCATCGCCCAATCCGCTCAGTGCCAAAATCAATGTGAATCCACGTGTTCTACACAGTGTGCACAACAAAGCCAACCAGTAACCACTTGCCAACCTGCTTGCCAACAGAGCTGTGCACAAACCTGTGCACCATCCGCACCTGCTCAGCCTACCGTTGTGGCTTGTGAGCCCGTTACTGGACAGCAGCCACAACAAACTTGCCAATGTAAGCCCGGATATTCCCCTTGTAACAGAGGCACACAATGCTGCCGACGACGACGTCGCTGAGCCCCAACCAACCGCTAGCCGAGGAACGGCCTCGAATTATGTGTGTGTACAAATACGGATTGAATTGTGTTTGTGTATGTGTAGGTCTTTATGTCACTTCTTTGTGCCATAAATCTACTCTTTTATCAAAATGTGTTACTCGTCGAAAATTATAAGACAGATTCGAATTGATTTACTATACGTCAAAAACCTACGACCACATGCTTGCAGTGCAGCATATTCGAGCCGCAATGCTTTCACAGCTTGCACCTAATCAAACAGCACAAACAAAACAGCGTTCAATCAACCCGTGCAGGCGATCCCAACGATGTCGGCAGTGGACCAACAGTCTATATTAAGGTGCACGAACTTGAACCACAGACAATTTTGGAAAGTCTGAGTTTGGATGTTTGAAGGGTGCGTCTTGCGAATAATCAATCACGTTTTTAGAACGCGCCCTACATTCGACTTCCATTTGAAATCGTAGGGTCGATTTGAATGCATATGTGTTCTAATGATTTGAGGTAGTCAACCGATGTATGACTCAGTGTTTTCGCCCTCCCAGACGAGTTTGGTGCCCAATAACCAACCCAGGCGGGGTAAAATGCTTGATGGTCTAGGCATGGATCGATACGGGATTCGATCCTCATACAATGCATGTGATAGTTGACCTTCCGCAACTAAATCAGCAATGATCAAAAATATGGTTCAAATAACTGCAGATAGTATAGCTCGCACTGAACTACCATCAATTCTGGATTTGTTTCCATTGATATGACACCTGATATAATCAATTCAGAACTACTAAAATAAATGCTGGGGAGTTCCTCTGTGCAGCACAGTTTGGCTCGTTATAAGTTTGCAATGTTTGTGCTTCAAAAAGCACTATGTATCCGCGCAGCCAAGCTCAGAACCATTTAACCCTCTGACGACAATACGGATTTCGACGTGACGAGCCCATGGAACAACGCTCCCCTCCTTTCGGGCGCAACTGGCACCCACCGGTGGGTGGCACTGCCCCACAAGAAAATTCTTTCATTAACATACTGATTTCAACAATTGGTAAGAAACAAGAATGTATGGTGGCGCCCAAAATTGGGTGCCAATGTCCCATGCGCCAGTCATAGTGGCACCCACCGGTGGGTGCCGTTGTCATCAAAGGGTTAACCGATGCCCGGTAAATACAAACCCTGCTGACTCTAATCAACATCTGTCGTTGCTCGTCGCCCCTCTATAATCGTAAATACCTTCGCGGGCGGAAGTGAAATTTGAGTATCATATTCTCGAATGAAGAATTTTTAGTGACTGGCCAAGCTTAAAGGTACAGTTCATGAAGTTGTGAGTTCTTAGTTGAAGCACCCATTTTAGGTTGAAAAGAGGCAATGTTGATGTAGTGTAGTGCATCGGTGGCAAAGAAAGCGAAAAAATCTGCCTACGTCGCGAAAAATAAGGCTTTCGAAAAGTAGTGGAGGTAGAGGTTGTACGAGATTACCACGATGGAAACGGCATGTAAGGGGTATTTGGAGAGATTTCAGTTGTTGTAATAGCGGAAAGAGCTGACTACATCAAGACAAAATCGTCCAAATGTTTCCACTATTATCATGGGTTATGACATGTTGTTTGAACTTCCAACATGGCAGTCCCTTGCGATAGTGAAGCCTCTACAACACCGTTGAAATTCGTCCGCTGTGGTGTGACATCGCAACACGATACAATGTCTGGCCTCTTATTTCTTGACCTGACATCGGCAGATATTGTATCAGGGGGAGGAGGGTGGGGAAGTGGGTGTGGGGAGGGGGTGGGGAGCATCGAATGCATCGTATGCTCGTGCGCGGAAAACACCGAAGTCATATTTTCGTGAACTGTGCCTTCAAAGCTCCCAGTAACTGACCAACCTTCACTATTTATTTCCGACCTGACAACGATAAGCCACAAAAGCTAGTCGCCACTACTGAATACATTCAGGATAGAACCTCCTAGATTTAGGATTTCTAGCCGAAGGAGTAGTTATACTCATGTCTACTCTATCTATTATGTTTCCCATGAATTCCATCAAATATCCTCCATCCCATCTCATTTTCAATCACAACAAACAGATCACTTATTCGAGTTGTAAAGTGCACTTTCCTGGATGGCTCATTCCTACATCACCTGTTCACTTTTTCTCAATCAAAGATACGTCAGCGATAGTGATCCTAGTAAGATCTTACGGAACTTCGGTTCCGGATGAGAAGACGTGACATTGTTGCGATGAAGAAAGGCTTATACAATGTGCAGAGGATTGGAAAGATTGGTATCAAACATTTACCAGCAAAAACCATCTCTAAAGGGCATAAAGGGCGTGCCAGACGGCCCAGGAGCCGAATCGGAGGAACTGTGTCGCAAATGCAAAAAAAGAGAACGGCTGTTGTATATGTAATCAGCTGATCCTCCGAAGGGCGATATCTCGTCCAAACACCACTTTTCGTCGTCCTAGTCTATTACAGAAGTGAACAATTCTAGGAAGGGCAATATATATATTTCGAGACTCTGATCCGAAAAATGTTCATTATGGCAATAGTGGTTAGGCGACGTCAGGCTTAGGATAGCCTCAAGGAACACCCACAAGTAAATGGCGGTAGACGGAGGTGGTTTGTAGCCAGAAAAGAAAACTATGGCTGCAATCCGGACAGGCGTGAATGAGGGGAGGAAGAAACCAGTAATAAAAATGGACGGATTGAGCCACGCTCGTCCGAATGCTGTAGAATTTTTAGCCTTCTATCCGTGACGTGAACGTACTTCTCAGCCTTATAAGCTATCTGCAAGATGTAGTGAAGGTGCCTCTTACACTTAACTTCCAATTTTCTTCAGTCAAGTTCGGAACTGTCTTGTGATGGCATAGCATCACTAAAGGTAGCCATCTGCAGAAGTATCCAAGACAGATTTTGGCTCTGTCAAAATCTCTATCGACTCTGACGAAAGAGTTACCTTAACATCATTTTTACCGTACCGGATCTATTCACCTACGGATTCAAAGAACTACCGCAAATTCCTGCTACAGATTAGGAGGAAAACCAAAGGCAGGCTTCATCGAGGCACGAATTGTACTTGCTAATATTGCCAATTACCCTTGAAACGATCCATCCACGTCATGTCTGAGATAGGGGCCAAGAACAAGCGAGATGGGGTTCCACTGGGGACTACGACAGAGAGGATCGACGATCAGCCTCTAAACTGGAACTCTCCGCAATGATTGCTGATCTCTAGAGCGGCGAACGCTGACGTAATACTGCCCGCCCCCTGCGGAGCACATGTTGCAAACTTCTTAGCAAATAGCAACTCTATGAATGAGTCAACCTGAAAAAAAAAAACCAAATCCTAATAGTTCTTAATACATGTTCCGGGCGCAGTTGAGTGTGTCACAAGGATGGCGATTTATGGACAAAACTTCAGTCCCGGATGAGACTCGAACCCGTACTTGTGCTTTCCAGGCACCGTGCTCTATCATTTACGCTACCGAGACCTCGCTTGTTCTAGCAATTGAGAGTCACGCTAGGATATTGCCTAGCCCTTGGAAAGGTAGAAGGTTTTTATCAGCAACGATGCGATTTGGCCGAATCGGAGGAGCAAATGAGCACTAGGCTCATTTTACCTCTGAGAACTACTACACTGCAACATTCGTATACTGGCATAATCACACTTTGAAACCGATCCAAAGTCAATTCAGTTCAGCGTTATTATAGAACTTCGAATTGTGGGCGGAAACTGATCATTTTGAAGTGATTTAATGTCTAAATGAATGAAGCAGCTCACTTACACCTTCAGGAATGCACAAATTCGGTTTAGACAATGATGGAAAAAGATATGGCGGTGTTTTTTTTCAATATTTAGAACCCTGCAGACTAATCTGGTATCAAGCGACCCTTTCTGGGGTATCAAGTAACCTGTTTCTGGAATGGAATACTCGCTAACTTGGTCAGTTCCAAACTATCCCCCCTTGGCGAGATACCGGGCCAAAGTCTTTTCTCGAATTCCTCGCACTCTGCACGCAGGTATCCCTACTCTCTTTCCCAACCCTTCTTGGTCTCGCTTTCTAGTACACCGAACGGAGATTGGAAATCCAGAAGGTTCTCCTTCAATCAGAGACCATATGGAGGACTCAAGCGAGTTAAAATCTGGAGAATACGATGGCCATTCCTCTATGCTAATGAAGTCGGGCAGCTGGCGTCGACAACCCTCTTAGAGGAGCTTAGCTCTGTGTGGTGGAGTACCGTCCTGCTAGCAGGACTATGGGTTGTCCAGGAAACATAGTCGAATGAATGCTTCAGCACATCCATCAGTATGCTCTTGAATTACACGTCTTTATTGACGCCGGCCAGGCACCGGCGAAACTACCTGTGTCTTACCATTTGCAGTGACCCCTTAATAAACTTCATTTTACTGTTCTCATTAAAGCTTTGCCTTTAGAGTATGATGAGGGGACGTGTGTCTCTACTAATAGGAGTCAGCAACTGACTCTACACGGTCTACTGAGATGGGTGATTGAGTGGCAATCCGCCACATCGAAAACTGTTAAGGCCTGCTTTGATACCGTAGTTTTGGGTAGCCCAGGGTTAAAATCGACTTGCAAACGGACTATTTTAACAGTTCTAGCCTTGGAAACACCGGCCTTTCTACCCTTTCCTGGATTGTCTTCGATTGATTCTCCTCTGCATCGTATAGTGGTCTTCTGTACGGTTATTATTGGAATCACAAGAAATTTTACTGTGTCCTTCGGCCTCTTGCATTCTAACTATTGCATGTGGTACTTACTGAATGAGTCTTCACCTGAAAGGTGATGAGAGTCTTACTTAGTTATTTACGCGTGTTGTAAGAAACCTTACTTGTGTAACCATTTAATGGCCAACGAATTGAAATTAAAAAATTATTTCTGATTTAGAAAATTCCGAATAGTGGCGCTAATAATTTTGGGGCGCCCTGGGTATCTGAGCAATGTTTGGTAAACATTATTCAAGTCGTAAACGTGATTTCTTATTTCAGAATTGTCGAAAGGAGAGCAGAGCTCTACAACCGCATAAAAAGATATAGCCTGGTAATTGTTGCATTTTAAATTTATTTTATTATCAAAAACAACGTCGCAGCAGAAATGCCTCTTGGTAAGTAACGAAATGGAATCGTGATCATTCACTGGACCCTTCGCCGCACCGTACCTCAACTAGTTGATACCAGACCTTTCTGACAGATCTTTGAGTACTTCTTTTCACTACGAGACTGCTAATCCAGTTTTTTTCTTTTTTTCTTTTTGACAGCGGCACGCGACTGATCCGATTAGAACAATGTTTGACGCAGTCGTTATCTTCGAGAAAGCCAATAGATTGCTTCAGTAAACAAGAACGAGACGTCGGGTCGCGTCGAGTTATTGCCGCCGTTTGACAACAAACAGAAGCCGTGAGGTATCTGTCGCGCAACGACCGTCTTGGTCTCTTCGTCTCGATGATCTCGCCCCGGTTTCCCAGCCATCCTCACGGAAAATCCAGTCCAAAACTTCACTATCGACACGCCCTCGTCTTCCGGAAGGTATTTAGGCTAGGAACAATTCCAAGTTGCACCGAACATCGAGATGCATCTCAGCACTATCGCACTTTGCTTGGCTTCAACATTCCTGCTCACTGCAGTAAGTTTTGACTCTGTTACCTTTCGTACACCACTTACTTATTGTTTCTGATGTCTGAATTACGATTACCGATGCTCTAAGTGCTTCCGTGATTTATTAGTCCTAATTCAATGCTATAGTAATTGAGAACATAATTTGCTACCAAGAGCCTTTCCAAGAAAGCACTTCGACCAAACGGAAAATCTTGTTTCAAGACTTTCAATGTTAAAATCGTTACAAGTTCATCGCCTACTACCATAATTTTTTCAGGGAAGCGTGCTTCGCGAGAAGCGTCAATGCGGATGTGCTCCAGCTCAAACTCAGGCTCAATGTTCGTGTTCACCAGCAGCTAGTCAGCAGATGTCGTGCTCCTGCCAGAGCCAACCTCAGTACACCCAGCCTCAGCCAGCTCAACAGTGCGCGTGTGCTCCACAGACTCAGACTCTACAGTACTCCACCACCCAATGTCAGCCAGCCTGCCAGCAAAGCTGTGCTCAGCAGTGTTCCACCTCTACTTTGAACAACTGCCAACAGACCTGCCAAGACTCCTGTCAAGCTTCCTGCGCACCGGCTTACAACCCTGCACCAGCTCCAGTAGTCAGTCAATGCCAACCAGCCTGTCAGCAGCAGTGCCAGCAATCGTGCGTGGCTCAGCAGCAGCCTGTGGCCCAGTGCAACAACCAGTGCCAGCAGCAGTGCAACGTCGCCTGTAACCAGCAGCAGCCTCAGCTACAACAGACCATTGAGCTCCAGATCACTCTCCCAGTTGCCCAGCAGAGCCAACAATGTCAGCCAGCCTGTCAGCAACAGTGCCAACAATCCTGTACTGCTCAACAAATTCCGGCTGCCCAGTGCGCTGACCAATGCCAGTCACAATGCTCGAACTCCTGCAACACCTACCAGGCAGCTCCAGTCAGCAACCAGTGCGCACCTGCCTGTCAGCCAGCTTGCCAACCAACCTGCACACAGCAGTACCCGGCCACTACAGCCGCCCCTGCTGCCTGCATGCCACAGTGCCAGAACCAATGCCAAGCGTCGTGTGTAGCCCAGCAACAGCCAGTCGCTCAGTGTGCCGATCAGTGCCAATCACAATGCGCCAACACATGCGGCGTTCAGTACCAGCCAACCTACACCTCCACCGTTGCTCCTTCGGCAGCCTGTATGCCTCAGTGCCAGAGCCAATGCCAGTCTACCTGCGTTGCACAGCAACAGCCAGTCGCTCAGTGTGCCGATCAGTGCCAATCACAGTGCGCCAACACATGCGGCGTTCAGTACCAGCCAACCTACACCTCCACCATTGCTCCTTCGGCAGCCTGCATGCCTCAGTGCCAGAGCCAATGCCAGTCTACCTGCGTTGCACAGCAACAGCCAGTCGCTCAATGCTTTGATAGCTGCAACTCACAGTGCTCGCAGAATTGCGGTGCTGCTCAGCCTGTCGTTCAAGCACAGCCTCAGTGCACTCCAGCCTGTATGCCAGCATGCGACAACACCTGTGTTGCCGCTCAGCAGCCAATCCAACGGCAACAGCCGTCCTGCGCTCAGCAGTGCCAATCGCAGTGTGCTCCTGCCCAATCACCAGTGCAGTGTCAACAGTGCCAATCCGCTTGTGATTCGCAGAATGGTCAAGTCGTTCAGGTCGTGCTTCAGGCTAGCGTAGCTCAAAGCTCTCAGTGCCAACCACAATGCGAATCGACTTGCGTCTCGCAATGCGCCCAGCAGAATCAGCCAGTGGCATCTTGCCAGCCAGCCTGCCAGCAGAGCTGCAGTAACACGTGCCCTTCAGCTGTTGCAGCTCAACCTGCCGCTGTCGCTTGCCAGCCATCCACGAACAACTCCGGTTGTCAATGCCAAACCGGTTACTCGCCCTGCGCCAACAGCAACCAATGTTGCCGCCGCCGTTAATCCGTTGGCGTTTCGCAAATACGAATATTGTGTGTAAATACTGTTCTATACGATGCTTAGTCGAATGAAGATTTCAAACAGAATGACTTTTTTATAACTTACCTTACTGAAACCTTGCTTCTTAAAAAGTCCACTATCGCGTTTGCCTGTACGGGACTTACACCGATCACATGTGGCTCCTCGAATCACCTCCATACAAAAGTACTTCCTCAGAAGCGCCTCAATCGTAACTGACTGAAAGCAATAGACTACAATCATTTTTACTTATACGCAGATACAATTCATGTCTATACGTAGAGCTAGAAGGAACAAACCATTCCCATGAACATCTTCGGAATAGTTAGCGAAATCACACCAAACGTGTCGTAGCGCAGTTTCTGAAAAAAATAGTCTTCACTCAATGTCTATAATCTCAGATTCCATTCTGGATAGAACAATCCAGTACAGCCCTCATGTGCTGTCAATGTTTCCTCCTCCAACTTTTTCACTACGACACATCCAGAACAAAAAGCCCAGCAAAAACAGGTCTCTTCGAGACTTCCCTCTAGGGCTCTTAGAGTGAGTCAAAGGGCAATGTTTGGTCGAAAAACTATCTAGATATGGCTTTATAAAGGGTTCAAGTTAAGCCGAAGGCCGCACACACCTATAGAGGCCGTGTTTAGTGGCATTGTCCATCTGTACGCAAGCAGCATATTAAGATTGAATGCAATTCTAACAATAGTGAAAAGCCACTTTTCACAGCACGGACACTGCAGCCGTTCCGCACCAACACCTTTGTTCTCTTCTGAAAAATATACCCAACAGTATCCCGAACTGTGCCAAAGATGCACGGTGGGCGACAACAAGCCCACGCATACAATAAGTCTCATGAATTCCTCATTGATATCACTGCTATGGGGCGGTGGTGTAGTGGTGAATGGTGCACTACACTCACACGCACGGTCAGGGGTTCGAATCCCGGATCGATGCTCGCATAGGCCGACCAAGCCTTCCATCCCTCCGGGGTCGGTAAATTGGTACCAGACTCGTCTAGGAGGATAAAAGCACTGACTTGTACACATATGCACCCATTACACCACTACGATTCTAAATGGAAGTCGAGTGCGGGGGCGCATCCCTCAGACGGGATTGATTAACGCCAAAAACTTTATCCTAATCCTTTATCACTTCTATGCGCCTCAGTAGAAACAAAATCTTCTGGTTTGACTATTTCTCAAGTACGAAAGATTGAAAACTGGCAGCCATGAAAAAAGGTGGCTGAGAATCCCTTGCTGCTACTAACTCTTACACTTTAACTTCATCTTTCCCTAGGGTGGGACTCCTTTTAAAACGCTCACTCCAATCGTCACAACTCATTCTCATTAGAACTGATCGTTAACCAACCTTGAATCCACAATCACTTTGGCAACAGCGCAGTTCAGTTGCAGTCAAACCAAAGCATGGGGCACGTAGCTTTGCCTCCACTCGAACGATGTCGGCACATCTGAAAGTGGGGGCTTGAACGTATTTCGAGATCCATTCATTCATGAGTGGAATAAGATTAGTGCCAATCGGCACCGCTACCACAAGCACTGTTCTCAAATGGGATTTCCTGTCGGAGTCGCCTAAGCGATAGAACAACAAAGATCATGAAATTGAATCCGGGAGAATAAATACATCAATATCGCTATTGATGGCCAGACATACATAAGATTATAAAAAAAAGACGAAGGATGGATGGAAAATGTGGGTTCCAAACGGACATGACCAACATCGAGAAATTCTCGAATTCTCAAAAATGACCTTTTAGCCTTCATTTTTCGTCAAAATAATGACTTTCATTACTTTATCTTACATACAATTCTAAATAATTGACTTCATTATTCTTAGACTCCTCCACTATTTTCGCTGAATACCTTTTTTTGGGAGGGGGGAAGTGGTGTAGTAGCAAGTGGCGTACTATCACACGCGCTTAGTCACGGGTTCAAATCCCGGATCGATATCCGTCCAAGCCAATCATTCCTCCGTGGCCGGTTAATTGGTAGCAGACTCGTCTGGGGGAACAAAGCACTGACTTGTACATAGGCTGGCCATCGCAAGTATTTATACAGGCCGCATACGAATTCACTACGCCACTACGATTCTGAATGGAAGTCGAATGCGGGGGCGCATCCCCCAGACGGGTCAACGCCTTAAGACTTTACCCTTCGAACTGCTTTTAGGATGAATATCTAAACTACATATGCAGACCTTCATTCACATGCACATTTACCAGACACGAATAGATTCACCAACTCAATAGTAGCGGGCAACGGGTAGTCGATACGGGCTCCTGTCTACCGCACAATCGATAAGTGTAGCGACTACGAATTACTTTTTCTACGATTTTCAGTTTAGTGGGTTCAAATCTCACAAACCTTTGGAAAACAAGTTCCCTTCGACTGATAGGCGACAAAGGCGCGTCTCCAGACGATCCCGATCCAGCACCTATCCTAGCACTGTTTCCGGGTAAGCCGTCTGTCTGAAAAGATAAGATAAGATGCAAAAACGCTTTCTTCTCTTTGAAAGCACTCAAAGGAAAGGTCGCTGTAAAAAGTGAAAGCTATCATTGAACTGTAAGTTGGATCACGTATCCCACCCCAAATGGTTAGTTGTATGTGGGCGAGTAGAGAGCAAGCAAAGAGTCGCCACCAACACGTGCACCTATGCACTTTTTGGATTGAATTCCGTCTGTCTGCGAAATCCACTTCTTTCGAGACCAGATGAAGAGTATCGAATAACTCTAAGGAAGAGTGAAGATCCTGGTAAGTCAACTACTCTTGTATGCACCAATTATTCTCAATGCAAGTTCAATAACTGGGGCACACCGACAGGAAAAACCATAATAAACGGGCTGGAGCTTAGATCCTACCACTTCAAGCGTCTTGCACAATCAGACGCTGTATTGGAAGCTCTGCCTTCCAGGAATTGCCCCTCTCCGTCTCGCGCACCGTAACGACACTACACAACATCAAAACCTTATAATCCTATGAGATGAGGCAAGGGGAGGAAAAACCGCCGCGGTTAGCGTCCCAAAGCTACCGGCTTCTTAATTGATCATGGCAGCTTTCCTACCTCATTAAACTGCAACAAAGATGACGAAAGCAGCCGTTTCTTCATCTCTTGCAACTCTTCTTCCCATGTCGTAGCAAACACGTTTAGCAACTCGTGAAGATCATGTTCGACTCCTGAATCCTACATTTATATGCAAACCTGCGATTCTACCCAACAAAGAACTTCCTATGAGAGCTCATATCTTTCACCTAAAATTTACTAAAGTTCGATTGAAAAGCCCAATTTTTAGCTCTTCCACTACTTGTCATCTGACTACATTTCAATTTTAGTATGAAGCCTTGTCTATCTCAAGTATGTCGGACCGAATAGGTGGCGCATGAAAGCATTTTGTTATTTATGATTGTCTGAGGTAGCCATGAGCCATGATCAGAGCAAAGTTCGCAAAAAAAATAACTCGCTCGGCCCAATCTCGGCTGCAGAGAACAACACTGCGTTTGCCAGCACTTCATTACAATAACAAATGAGAAAACAGATATTAAAAGCCGTACCAACTGTAATATTCCAATTGTGTTTGGCGAGCGTCGACATCACACCACTGACGTCATATAAAATCGTCGAAGGGTCGTTGAGTTCTTAATTGAGCAGAAATATGAAAAACGTCTACTTCTGTCAAGTACTCAGAGAGGACAGCACATATCCTCTTCTCTTTCCCCTTCAGACATACTATGAATTATCTGGCTTTGCAAGGTCTGGGCACCCTCTTCTAGCAAACAACTCCCATCAACGCAAAGGTTCAACACTTACTCATCACGACATCTTTCAATTCGTACAGAAATCCATATCGAAGATCACTCATAGATGTGTCTATCTCGCTCAGCCACCGTACCATCGAAGGCAGACTGAAAAAATAGATAGTGAAGAAGCGAAATTCCTCATGCTGCTTCCTGTACCCGGAAAATGTAACTCAGTCGAAACAAGCGCATCTCATCAACAAGATTCCCTGGCAACAACCTTTCTGCCGACAAGCCTACTGAAATCTAGAAAGGTACAGGAACACTCGGAAGAGCATTGCTTTGCCCTACATTTAACTACGTGGGCAGAACATGCATCCAAGTCCCTCCGTGATTTTAGATGAAGAGTTAGAAGGCGCACTCGTAGAAGGCCAGTAGACCCCAAGCCATTAAACCGTATCATCTTTCACTCTGACTAGCCAAACATGCCCGTTTCTTCGGCCCCTCAAAATTCTTTCCACAGTGAAAATCAATACTACCAACCTTGACAGACCCTGAAGCAGAGCATTTGCGTAGCATGTATTGCCAAGGTTACGTAGACCAGGAACTCCGGTTGGCTTTGCAGCTGAAAATAAAGTAATCAGTTCGTATCAGCATGAATAGACGCTTTGAATCGTAGCGATGGCTTCACGAGAACTCAATGGGACAAGCTATAAACTTCAGAAATTTCGAAGGGAACACTTGATTACCTTCAGAAAACATTTCTTTTTCTGCAATGCACCTTTATAAGGAAAACCATAGAGGAATTACGAGCAAATGCTCGAAAATCATTGATTGAAAGCATTTTCGATTTGGTCCACGCTCCAAAGTCGTACGATCTCTAATCGGTCGAGGATATTGATTTGACTGAATATGGCGATACTTCTCTTTAACAGAAAAGTAACGAAGACGACTACAAATCATCGCCAACCGGGCCAGAATAAGAACAACGACGGCACTCAGCTGCTGCCCTCTCGGGGCGCCACGAATCGATGCCGACCTCCATAAAAACGCATACACACAGGAACCATCGAATGAACAATCGACTGCATTTCTATGGAACCCATCTCAAATTGACGTCAGTTTCGCTATACTAAGACTGGCCAAGGCAAAGCATGAAAAACGACAGCGCAAATCTCAAATTCTCAGCAAGGAAACAGCAATGTCTAACAGAGCAGGCCACCCCAATCACAGCCATGTAAGGAGATAAACAAGAACCTTACAGATCCTAGGGAGAAAAACAACAGTATTTCCGGCTACGATGCATAAGTACGAGAGTCTAAGCTCGAAGTTTAAGCTGGAAGAGAAATAGAGAGCTCATCGTCGAAAAGCAGCTAGGTTAATGAATTGCTTTCACTCAAGAAACGGTATTTCGCCGTCTCAGCGGAAGACCGAGAGAGCCGCAGCACTCGAATTCATTATTGAGCGTACGTGTGGTTAAGCGGTAACGCCTTCTATTCGACTCATCCCATCATGTCGCCAAGGAATACCACTTGGGAACCACTGCAGTGAAAATGAGTAATATACTGTAATTTCGAGCTCAAAACCGAAACTGTGGGTAGCGCCACAGCGTCACAAAGCTGACCAGTCCGCACAGCTTCTTATCATATGAGTCACGGAGATCTCACTAAATTTGGAGCTGCATTACGGACATTTCAAAATCGAATAATGAAACCTCTCCTAGTCGGTGATGAGTCACAGCCAAAGAAAAATTACCGAGAGACTGCCACTCTGAGGAAATTTAAAGGGATTCAAAAATGAGGAAGCAATGGGAACTTTTCTCGCCAGCTCACTCTGAAATTCAATACAAACTTTGCAGTTGCTCCGAAGGAAGAAAATCATACAAGCACGAAATCTTTAACAATAAGTCCTGCACAACCCCCTTGGAACAGCTATGCTTTATTGGAGGACATCCATCACCACATTTTCACACTCCACACTATTGATGTATAATAATAACAACAAGTTTGGAATAATCCAAAGGAAGGAGGTGAAATTCAAGCTGACCAAAAAACTTGATATGATTAGAATTTGCAGCACCCGATTAGTGAAAATCCCGACAATAATCCAGATTGAAATAAAAATTTCCTAACTGTCGCACGATTAACGTAACAACAGCGCTTAATACAAAACCGTGCAAGACCGTGTCAACGGACCAAGCCATGTGGAACAGAGAAAAATGTCCCAGACTATGACCATCGCTTCGTCTTGTAGGGTTAAACATTCATCAAGTGCGGTATAAAAAGGCTCAAGGAGGTATTAAAAGTGTTTCAAAGGATGATTCTCGAACAGTAAAAGTGGTACCATACGTTACTGGTATCAATATTGGTGAACAAATTCACTATTTTCTGTGACCTAATAATTTGTTACACACTAAGATGGACTAGTTAGTTATAAGCTATGGTAAGTATTCGAATGGAGCAGTAGTTACCCATACTGCTGAAGTACCAGAAAGAAATGCAGGCAACAAAGCATTGCGGTGGAGCTCTCATAATCAACAATTGGTCTGTTTATAAAGTTCATCGGTGGGTGGCGGGCTGAGAAGCCGATCAATTAGCTCATTTGCCTAAGATTCAATTTCTGTTTTAGTTTTTTGTTATTACAGTGCAATGCGAATGATATACGGCCATTAAACTAGGGTCACGACACGATACATTCGCGCAAATTTAAATTATTTATAATGGTTCTCGAGTTGAATGATTTCGCATTGTTAACTTCTTCAAAGCTCGATGATCAAGGGATGAAAAGACCTTGCTGCGGGCATACAAACTCTATGTGCGCTCATAGTAGAAACCGGGACAATCCATACAAGACAAAAACATATTGAAGCTTTGTAAACTGATCAAAATAGCTCCATCCGAAGTGAATGTTTGAATGCTCCGGTCTTATACACGCTGATATCACTAATGGTGGAGCTAGAAACACGAAATATGGTTTGATATTACTAGGATGGAGGAGGAGGTATGAATTACGCATGATTTGCAAAAACTTGAGGAACATGGTGAAGATTGAAGTGTCTGATACTCCAACTGTTGCCATCAAGCACAAGGAGAGCTACCGCTAAACTATCGACTTTCAGCGCTGAAACCAGGTGCAGGTCAAACTTTTCAGCCAGTGGGTTCGTACATGTTTCAGTTTTAGTTGCGCCGGATTGGATATCCGTTGCGGTATGTTAGTTTCAAAAAACAAATCAGTGAGTTTATTTAATCTTATTTTATGCCAGAAATGATTGAATGAGTAAGAGTTATTTTCCAGTTTTTGTTGTAGCTCTCTTTAGAGTGTTTTTGATTTTCAACATGTCCTAAAATATAAATAAATTTCGATTTCAAATTATTCATTTTTTGAATAGTTCGTAGCTTAATTGAAAAGCATTTTGACACTCACCTGTCAACCTAAAAAATTATTTTCTAAAACTCTAATCACAGGAGGAATCAAAGATCCTGGTTACGCCTACGATACACGTTTCTATTGTCGATACTCTATTGCCGATATTCTATGGATTATAAAATTTTTGAACCTGGTTCAACTTTGCGGGCAGATCGTAGTTCCTTTCCTGTTTCTTCACCTCCCCTACCAGAGCAACAACCCTTCATTGTTATTAACTTGCTTGCTACAGTTTTTCACAATTGGAAGTGGCCCTCCCGTTTTGAAAGAGCTCTAGTTCGTTGAAATAGACTGAGACCTCTAGCCTGGTTTGTGATTCACAATTCCTCAAAATAAGAAAAGATAAAAAGCGGAAGTGCCCGAACCACGGGAAAAACGACTACCTACAACCATCACTGACTACTTACAAACGTGCTCGGAGTGGAACATGGAAACAGAAATCCAACCTCTGGTGGGAAATCACGAAGCAACTATAGTAAGTTACAGAGTATATAGGGGTTAACCTATCGACGTCCCAATAGACTTATAGTTGACTCGAATGGAATATCCTTGGCTTCTAAGATGCACTTCAACGGGCACAAACTTTTCCACTTGATTATACTGTGTTATATTAAAACTGAGCCACAGACACACCTACGATCACATAAGGCATGAGAATGTATTCAAGCGACAAATCAAGTAGCTAGATGCCAATACGGGTAAACATTTCAGAAAGAACTGTGCTTCAGCATAAAATTCCTTAACCAACATCCCTTTCTCTTAACAATACCAACAACACCTTCCTTGACCAACATCCCTTTCTCTTAACAACACCAACAACACCATTACATTCCGTTTATCAACTACAGATCGGGAAATCGAGGTAGGATACAGCAAGTCGGCGAGAGTAACTATAAACATTGCACTCTGATCGACCAGCCCACTATTTCATGCGACTTTGAACTAGCGGTGAGGAAGAGAATATCCTTCTCCTGATTCATTGCGTATCACATCCATCCACTGGTGTCTATTCTAACTCTCACTTTCAACATAAAAGTAGTTTTTAGATCTGAACAGTTTAACTCATTCTTTTATTGAAATCTTCACGATACTGCTAAGAGGAAGATCTCTTTACTGGCATGGTCTCTTTCGGATTCCACTTGTCCTTGATGGAAAAAAACTTCTCCAGTATAATTTTGATGCTTTCAACGAAACTTGAAGATTCTTTCATCGACCTTAGAGTAACTGAAAGCTTGGTAAAAGCGGCTGCTATGCACTCTGGGCAAAGGTAGTACCCCAATAAGATTTTCAGCCATTGAACTGCTAATTTTTTTGAAACTGGTAGGCCATGCCTTATTGTAAGATCGGTTTTCGCCTTGAAACAGAGTTCTCGTTAAAACGCACACATAATTCGCTTGAGTGCTTGCATTACTCTCCTCTTCTTCTTATCTTGTACTAAGAGAGAAAACAGGGAATTCATTTAGATTCAATATATTGCATGGAGGTCCTGTTTCTCATTCGGTCTCTGAAGACTTTCCTCAAGACAACGCTCTCACTGAACTACTTTCACTATTCACTTGTTTGTGAACTTGCACAATGCGATAGTTCTACAGTTCAAAACGAATTAAATTTCCCAATCATACATCTAAACCACAAGCACAGACAACCAACGCGTGATTACCATCGGCTGAAATCGACGTGGCGAAAGGGGAGGTGTAAAGGACGGCGAGAGGTAGAGCCAAATCAATTTTGCGAAGCCCATCCGATTCGTGTCAAATTCAATACCGACAAGAACTTCCGGAGGATCAGTTTGACGCTGCGGTAGAGGTTGAGTAACAGATTGACCGAAAGGGAGAAACAAATTCCAACAAATAATGGAGTAAATGTCAACAAATCATGGACTTTTATGAGCAAATCCAAGTTCTGTGGAACAACAAAACATCAATGAAGTTTATAGGTGGCAGAATATCGAGAATGGTCCCTCAGGTGCTGTAGGCCGACAAACGTTCGGACAGAGGGGCACTATATTTCGAGTCAGCGAGATCCGATTGGTGGAGGGTTAACGTTCAACCATGTACTTACTACAACGGGTCGTATAAAGGTGCATAACTTGGGGCAGGACATTAGAGGAAACATCATTCAAACCAACCAAACTTCCAATTGCACAGGAACAAATGGAAATTCGGGCTGAATGATATTTCACAACACGACACAATGGTAACACAGGACCTTTTACATTACTTATAACACTACAATTTCGTCGCGCTATAAGATAGGGGATACATTTTCACTCCCTCCCTATACATATTTTGAAAGCGCTTTAAAATACAAGACCAACGTGAATGTTGTGGAGGTAAAGATGACTTTTATAAGAAAAACTAGAAAAAAAAACCTCCCACTCACCGGATCGATTCTTCGGCTTCGTTGCTTGATAGTATATTACAGCCGCAAGAATCGTACCACTGACAATAGCACCCGTCACGAGAGCGCCGCGCGACATGTACGGGTCGTACATGTTGCGGTTGTCCGACTCAGAATTCAGAATAACGAGGGAATGAACTTAAGCAATTTTGTCTGCAACTTTTACGACGTTATCATGAACTTCAATGACACGAAACAGTAATTCTAAACTGAATGTTCACGATACGCATTTTCGAAAAGCATTATGATGAGGTATAGTCGCAATATCGGACCAATATTGACCAATGAGCCATTAGAACAACAAATATACACAGATTTATTTATTATCGATACAAGTATAACATCGGAATGCCTTCAAAGTGCAACAACTCGTACATGTAGGAAAACTGAAATGACCGAAACTATTAGAGAAACAACCAGTTGCAAAAAGGGCTTTTTAGACCGAAATGAATGGATCTGATACCAAAACCAAAACTTATGGCCTGTGCGAACCACTAGTACAATCGTTCCGTAAAATTTCAAGAAGAAGCATGTACGGCATAATGCGCTTAAAAGATCATATGCTTCAAATAAGGATTAGTCTATGAATCTATTTCATGAAGGGAAATTTCTCCACTATGAGCAGTGGCAAGCTCAAAACTCAACGAATAAAACAGATAAGAATGTGACCGAAAGCCTAAGGTAATATGATATACGAAAATTCAAGGCATGTGATAGCGTCTACAGTGAAAAGTCTAGGACAAACATTTTAGTCAGATGTAAATATAGTTTAATCAACGTCAGAGAAAGGGGAAAAATGTGAATAGGAAACCAAACTCACAGAAATCATGGGTAAACAAAAAGACACTAACGTCAAGCCACGTCGTTGGTACAATGGTTTGTGGAACAATCCTCCCGGGGTCATTCAACCTGAAAAAAGCATAGCTTCATTCTGATGCATACATTTCGTTAACTGAAAGGAAGCAACACGTTAGAGTCGTCGTCTTAAATTAGACAAAAAGCGGTCAGAAATGGAGCCGGACTTGAAAATGCAATAAAATGCTCTCATTGTTCATTTAGGGGAGAAAATGGTACTCTTCAAGTTGTGGTTGAGTGATATCGCAGCATCTGATTTGATAGATTTCAATGAAAAAGCAGTGCATATTAAGAAATACCCTGGCACCCCAGGAAAAGTGAAACCCGTTGGAAAGGCTGTTCTTCATCACAGCTCTCAACTCGAAATACTGGAGACTTGCGCATTCATGGTTCGCGTCAATTTGGGGCAACGCCGGGTTGGAAACAAGCTGAGCCTAAGGACAAATAGAATAAACGAGATGCTTACGATTCCTGAGTAGGAGTTCGTCTTTGTAAAAGCAAGAGAGGTGAAATAATGGTGCGCGTACGATTCAAGGGAATATGAATTTCACAGGTAATGTAAAGCATCACATGCGATAGACGTAAGAGAGGATGTATATTATGTCATGAGCTTGAAGGCACAACAAACTATGAAATGGTTGAAGGATGAAAACAACCATAAAAGCAACAACCAAGTCCAGTTTCCCTTACATCTCTTCGGGTTCAGCATTATGTGTGGATAAGAAAGGACCTCCCGAACGAAATTTTCATCTTTGGAAACTTCCAATTATTTTTCTACCTAAGATCACCTTATTGGCCGAAAAAACGAGTAACTGCGTTAATCAAAAAATAGAGGGAGCAGAAGGAGCTGCAGAAGAAGTTGTTACTTCACATGGCACACGAACCCATTTTTACCCCTATAGATCAAACTCATTCTACATAATAACCCAGTTTTATCAGGCCCTCTAGAAAGAGGCACATTTTGCACGAACTCGTTATTGGAAAAAAGCGCCAAGCAAGTGATCGAATGCTAATGTATTCATCCCATACCTGCTTCAAAAAAACCTTACCGTAGGGTCGAAACTTAGCGACCAACGGCCGAGTTCAAGTAGTGCGTAGGCCGTCATTCCATACACCGAAAAAAATTTTGACATCAGCTAACAGCAATTCATAGATATATCAAGTAATTTGTCTACGGGACTACTGGGTAGATAAAACCCTGATATTTTCAACTGAAATCAAAACTTCATACGTTTAAATACTTGAGATGAAAAAGCCCCTGGCTCAGTGATGCAATATACCTCTTTAAATATGCGAATTGGTAGCTATGGCTTTACTACGAACACATATGCATTCTAGGAGAACGTTTCAAGCTACTGCTCTGAGAAGAAGTTTGAAGTATACTACCATTGCAAAAATATTTAATATAGAAGCTATGAGATACAGAACGCGTTTATTTAGTGGAAGGTTCTGCAGTTTGAACAATTTTCCCGCGCGTGGGCATATGAATGCAATTCATTGGAGCGCGCCCAGTATTGCGCTGCTCATCAGTTGCAATCCTCCTGCTACATCTGGTCGTGAGCATTCTCACTAGTTGCTCTTCTGTTCTTACTACAATCGAGGATTGTATGCCAGATCCTATTCTCGCCACTTGCTGCCAACTTTTTGAATTTCCTGCTTTTTGGATTTGCAGATCTGTAGCACTACAAAAGATACTGCGTAGGTAAGCGAGATCTCATTTAAGTTTTCCTCTTGAGCTTTACGCCTGTTGTCATGAGCATATAGCGTCATGACCCGGGTGTGGTTTTGGAGAGGAAAACGAAAATCACCACGAAATACTTCGCAATTTGGGAATATATGTATATGTGATTTCATTATATTCTCACAAATAATAATTATGAAACAAAACCCTTCCTGTAATTATTGATACCTAATAATAATCTACTACCAATATCCCTTTAAGCATGAAACAGTTGCCTCGAGTCAGTTTGTTTGTCAACCTCACAGTTTGCAGATTTGCCTGCCGGTCTTTCCATCCGTGAAATTACAATGATTATTATTAAGATATTAAATACGTGGAATCTCTCTTTCTTCGAAGTGGGGTGGCAACAATTAGGAGGAAGTTGAAATGATAGCTGGTAGTGTCAGTGATTGCACTAATTATATTTCAAGGCAAACCAACTGCCTTGTTAGTACCCACCAACTGGTAGCCATTAATATCAATTCGTGAAATGATTGATCAGATTCTTAACTTAGCTTTATTCTATAGAAGAAAAACCAAAATGACAAGGTATACACAATGTTGGTACTTCAGCGCTATGTTTTAAATAGTTTTCGAATGCACTCCATCCGTACTCCCGTGATTTGAGTGCGGTGCGCTTGTAACCAAAGGCATTGAAGGCTAATTCAAAGCTTGCAGGGCGTTGTGGCGCTATTCACTGCCGGAGGACCTGCGAGCTTTGAATTAATAGGAACTTCACATCAAATTCACTGAAGACAAGATTCTAAACCAAACGCATTCTCCAACGATCTCAGCGCGGGTTTGACGGCGTACTTTCCGATCCCACCAGAACCGTGGCATTTTTTCAGGTGCACGCACACGAATTCTTATGAAGGGGAAGGCAATAGGTTCATCCTTACAATCGAGCTCACTTGGGCTCAACTGCATTTGCATGGAGAAATAAAGGGAGGTACCAGAAGTAAACGCACAGTGAACATAACCATGCGTGCGACTGAATAAATTTCTGAATTCAATTTCCTGAAGAATAGATACTCAATCCCTCTCTAGAATTCACGCGAGGGTCGTGACGCCGCATGCTCACGACAACAGGTGTAAATCTTGAGAGGATGATCTGTACAGTGATTGCTTACCGCGCGAACAGGATGGGAGAAGCATAATACGTAGAAGAAGTGGTGAGCAGAGGAATAATTGGGTGAAAGGAATAGGCTAGTCGTAGAATCGGCAACGTGAAAGCTTACTATAAGGATAAAGCGATGGGCTACCATAAGGTTAAAGCGCTCCAATGGCAAATTTATTCGAATATGCGCGCGCGGGAAAGTTATTTGAACTGCAGAACCTTCCACCAAATAAACGCGTTCTGAGATACAACCGGGAGCCGGTCGGTTGGCGCGATGGGCGGGGTCGCCCCGCCCATTTGAGGCGGAGCGACTCCGCCCATCGCGCTGTTCAACCCGTTCAGATCGCGTAATCTTCTGCTCTCCTCTCCTGTATAGATGATAGAAGCCAATTCGATCATCTATAGAGGAGAGGAGAGCAGAAGATTACGCGATCTGAGATGTGAGCGCTCCTTCTGAGGCCCATTTGAGGCGGCGCGACTCCGCCCATCGCGCCAACCGACATGCACCCATACAACCTGGCCAGTTGAATTGTGAAGTGTTGTGTAGCGTTCCGATTAGAGCGCGATATCTTGTAGCCGATGCACTTCAGCAGTTAAGATGTGTGGGGGAAACCAAGTACTGTGGGACGAATTGCTAGGAATGTCATGACTTTTCCAAAACATGATGTTTATATATTGTTTGTTCATTTATTTTCAATCATATTTTGTGAGTTTGGCGGAGGTAGAGCAAAGGCAAGTGGCGCACTGTCCCACACGCACGGTCGCGCGTTCGAATCTCGAAACGTTACCCGCCTAGGTCAAGCAAGCCCTCCATCTCTGAGAATTCAGTAAATCGTAGCAGACTCCAGGAAGATAAAAGCACTGACTTGTACATCGGCTGGCCCCTGCAAGTCATTGTATAGGCCACATACGCAATCAATACACCTCTACGATTCTGAGTGGAATTCGAATGCAGTGGAGTATCCTTCAGACGGGATTGATCGACGCTCGAAGACTTTATCCTTTATCCTAAGTTTCGTACGTTTTAACGCCCAGCTTAGGCTCTCCTCTCTCCCGTGACAAAGTCCGAAAACTCAGTGGATTCGTCATTCTCCCGTTTCTCTTTTTTGAAAGAAAATTTATCCGAGGGGTCTACATATCCGGTTAGGGAGTCCCAGAGCAGGAGAAGTCAGCATAAACTAAACAACGCAATTGGAATTCAATGCGTGGTGAAGCTCACGCTTACGATTGCGAAGCTCTTCAAGCAGTCCACTGAGGTGACGACTTTTATGAGTAACTTTTGAACAACTTGATTAATCAACCGAAGCCTTGAATGGTACTTACTGATGTTGTCGAGTGATGATTTGCCCGTGTCAGAAGGTGTTATCCATGACTTTTCTTGTCTTCATGGGCATAACGATGGGCATATGTAGGTCCGCAATCCCAGATTAATGGTGACCGTTACTCTACCAAATATCGGAACGAGTCTGAAAAAGAAAACCGTGACAAATATCGGTTCGTAGGGCAGTACCTGTTGTCAACCATTGCGACACTGTCACATGCTGCATCGCTCAGCGAAAGGTCAAGGCTTAACTCGAGGGTTACAGGCTCAATTCAAATTCGTACATTGAATTCAGCTGAGCAGTTTGAATGTAAAACGTTCAAGAGATGCTAGTCGTGAAGAGACGGTGTTTCACTGCGGTTCTGTGCAATCCAACAAATTTTGAGAATCTTCGAAGACAATAGAGGCGTGGATGAGAACTGTAACTAGAAAAGAAAATCTCCAGGAAACGCGTTGGAAAGAAATCAGCTCGGGAAGTTAGAGATGGTAAACAATACTAGAATAAAGAAGACACCAACGAAAATGTCCCGGCTATGGCAGAACGGAGGCCGGCAAGGGCTGTGTACCCGCAGTTAACAGAATCAGCGATATAGTCGTGTTTGAGGGCAAAAACACAAAAGAGGGACACCGAATAAAAATAACTATTATATCTGTCTATGATCAACATCACTAATCTTTTTCACTGAGAGCTCCCTCTCACTGAAGGATTTCTAGCCGGATAGCGACAAGGCTACGTGGCGCGACCCCGGATGGCGGAGTAAAACCAAACGTCATCGGCCAGCAAACCCAGAGACGCAGGAGGACTCAGAGTGTGAAGTTCCTGATTCCTCCGTGCTGTTCGCAGGTGTACCCATGCATACGTGTGTAGAGAATAAAAGCTTTCTCCCATAGGGTTCTTATAGATTCATCATCAAAGTGTCATTCAAGTACTGACCTGCAGGAATATACCAGTGTAGTAGCCGTAACTCAACGTCTGGAACTCTGATGCGCTACATTTCGTGCGTGCATTGTATAAATTGCCTAAAAATAGTTGAAGAGAATCAAGTCGTTACTTCTTTCACTTCTATCGATTGGCAATGAAGAATTAGTGTCCGGGATTAGGGTTCTGAATTAAGGTTATCACTATTTTAACCAAATATTCGAAAAACTTTCCTAACCATATTGAATGGTTCATCAATTATGTAGTGTTATATGATGCGGAGTCTGTTGAGGTCTTCCAGGTCTTCGTTCTTGATCAATTGTTCCACAAACTTTTCAGGTTTTGGGTTTGAGGCCTTGTCATCATGTAATGCACCATTGGAAGCCGATTATTTCTGCAGACGCGCGCCCATACACAAGCCCACTTTAATAGTGGGCAGTATCCCTTACCTACAGGGAAGGTGTGGGCGCTGCGTATGAATAGTTGGAAGTGGGAATACAAGGGGACTGAATGGCTGCTTCAATGATTATTCTTTGCCATCGCCAGAGTACTACGGATGTCCTTCACCACTAGTTCTTTCTCACTGAAGGGTCGCTTGCTGGTTGAAGGCTACGGAGTGCAACCCAAGATGGCGGGTAGAGGAGTAAAGCGCGTAACAAAAGTCATCGGTACTTGCCCAGAGAGCACTAGGAATCAGAGAATGGACTCATTGTGTACGGACCGGTTGGCATTCTGCACATCAGTCAGCCGAGCTTGCATTCGAGTGACTGGAAGAATCCGGGAGGCGATTCGGGGCCGCCTACAGAATGAAAACCTTTATTTAACTTTTGGGATAGCTTGACTAGCTACCCGGGGTCAACCAAGCCCCCAAGTCAGAGCCTGACAAGCTATCAACAGAGAAGACCATACTTCCTTCATTATCATCCTCGCTGATTTCAACGCCTAGATTGGACCCAGAAGAACGGCTGAGGAGCTCCACATCAGAACTCACGGAATGGAATGGAATGAGCTGGAAAGAAGGCTGTCCGAGTTTATCATGTTTCCACACTATCCATGGCAATTCGCAGTTCCAGAATCCTCTTATCTGCGGGGACATATGAGTCACCTGGTAGACGATTCCATATGAAATAGATCACATCCTTCTTAATAAGAAGTCTTGCCTGACTGATGTCGCTGTTGTTCCGAAGTCTACACGGGATCGGACCATCATCTCCTCCACGCTAGATTCTGCTTCTCAGTGCGTGGAGAGAGAGCTATGAAGTTTAAGAAACGAAGCCCCAAGACCTCTATCAACTGGGACCACTTCGCTTCCCTTGCGAGTGAATGGGAAGATTCCGTTATCGACAACATCGATGAAGAATACAACCGGCTCGTCGAACACCTCCACGATGATGCTAGGAAAGCGGAGAGTCTACAAGTAGCCAAGAGACGACTCTCCCCGACGACTCTCGAGCTGATACGCCAGCGTGGAATCGCGCGAGTTATAGGTAACTATCAACAAACTTCCGAGCTCGCGAAGCTATGCAGAGAAGCGATAAAGGAAGATCTGAAAGAGAGAAGAGCAGCAGTTATGGACGAAGCCGCCGGGCCGGAAAGAGTATTCGCAAAGCCCGACGGAACTTCTCCAATCACAAGACCAAGCTGACCTCCTTTGGAAGACGTGACACAAGAATTACTGCACCTCGAAAGGAAATGGAGAAAGCCATCTACGGCCTCACTCGAATCTCTTCGACAGCCACGTTTACCTGCATACCTACCATCTATGTCAAGAACGATATGAAGTTCTTCCATTTCTTCCTTCCGAAATTTGACATATCATCACCCCGACAGGATCAAACCAGAACATCTTAAGAGTCTTCTACCAGTTGCCGTCAGAACCCTAGTTAGGCTCATCGCGTGGTATCTGTCGGATTACAAAGTGCCCACGTCGTGGAAAAACAGCAAGACTGGGTTGCTGTACAATCAGAGAGATCTCGACGATATTGGCAACCATCGCCCGGCCTGCCTGTTGTCTTTAATCTACAGTCTTTTCATTCGCGTCATCTTCAATAGGATTAGCAGAATATTAGACGAAGAAGAGCCAGCAAGCAGGGTTCCGGAGAGGGTTCAGTTTAATCTATCATATCCATACCCTTACAAGATACATTGAAGGATCGCGAGAGTACAAAATGCCGACATGTCTCACGTTCATCGATTTGAAGATGACCCTTGATATAGAAGCAGTAATTGAAGTAGTGGGCAACCAGGGTGTTAAAACTCAATACACGAGGATGCATCGTGAGCTCTACGACGACCTCACGCCACGATTCGCCATTATATATGGGAGTCATATCAACGTGAACAGAGGGGTCATTTGGAATGGGGAGACTTGGGCTTGTAGGTCGACGGACCGCTTTTTACATTACCTCCACTTTGCAGACGACATCATGTTTATAATATAGAGTTTCGAGCAGGTGGAACGAACGCTGGCCGACTTAGACAGTGCTTGTGGTAAGACCGGCTCCAGATCGAACTTAGCTAAGACGACGTTCATGAAGAGCGGAGTGGTACCTGGTCCTCCCTTCATACTGAATGGAACGAATATCTCTGAATGCTGTAGCTAGGCCGAGACGTCAACATGATGAACGAAGACCAAGCTCGGGAGCTGAGCAGAAGGAAATGCGCCGCGTGGGGAGCACAGCATAAGAGTATAGTGGGAGTAGTGGAGAAGACAAAGAACATCCGGCTACGTGCTCAACTTTACGAAGACTCCTATCTTTCCTGTTTTGACGGACAATACTCCTCGGAGACTTCCACTCTACGGAAGCAGGATGAACATGCTTCATCGTTATTCAACACGCACTGGGAAGGATGATGCTTGAAACTCCCCTGTACGCGGAAATGCAGAAGGGCATACATAGTTTCGAACTCCGTCAACGAAAGATCAGCGATGTCGCTGCTTACGCTAAGTCGAAGACCAGGTGGACCGCACACGTCATGCGATACCGTGATGACCAGGACGTTTACTGAATGGATCACTCGAGATGTCAAACGAACACGAGAACGACTACTGGTACGATGGTCAGACTTCTTCACGAAAGCTTTAAACAAAGGGAATGCTGTACCTAGTTTCCCTGAAGCGAGGACAATCCAGTGCTCCACAATGGTAGTGACGAGTGGACCCGTTACTGACGTCCGCTCGAGTAAATCGATGATCAACGGGACGACAGGTGGTACAGGTGATGACCTCAACCAAGAATAAGCTAAAGAAGAAGAAGTATACCTACCCTACTCAAAAAGTACACTTGAACTTTCTGATTTACTATCTTAAAAAATTACCTTATGGAGGAACTAACCATGAAAGGAAATTATTGCAAAATCACCTCAACTCTTCACACCATCCATCACATTCTTTATACATGACTCCTTGCAAGACAATAACTGAAATTAGAGCGTTATTTTCAGTGGACGGAAATTTTCATTAAGATTATCTGAATCGGGTGTGTGTACATTCGTGCGATTCGAGCTGTGTGCGGCAAATTGCGCGGCGAAACTCATAGCGATCCTGACGACTTTATCGCCTATTATTGGGGACCAATTTGAACTAGGGTAGATTAGTATGGTCAGGTAATTGTGACAATCTACTCTACTTCAAGTTTGTGCCCCAACAATAGTCGCCAGGGTCATTCCAATGGCTACGAACTTCGCCGCGCAATTCGCCGCGCGCAGCTCGAATCGCACGAATGTACCGTCCCCCTCTGAATCACCTATCGTCCTGCTGGACCTAAAAATAATTCCTTCCATTTCCTCCCTTTCGTGAAGAAGTCTCAGCGTCGAGCTGGCGGCCGTCCTAGTGTTCGTTCGACGTCCAGAGAGATCCACTCCGTAACCGTCCTTGTCCAGGGATTATCGCAGTACTTCATAAAGGCCACCTACTCTTCGATTCTTCGGCGTGAGCAACGGCGTTCCTGATCTTCGGCTATTGACGGTGCTCGGAACTGCGGATTCCACTCTGCACCTCCTCTATAGAAGAATTTCGAGCATTGTCCTTTCCACAGCGCATTGAATGACGCTAACTGCATAATCATCCTACTTTTGTAGGGTCTTGAGTCTTGAATGTTTCCTTCCACTCAAAGCCTTACCCATGTTGACATATTGACCAAGTTACACGTATCCAAAGTGTTCAATATGTTCGTTCCGCTTATCGTAAAGGAAGCATCTGGTACCAACCCGATTTTCGCGAACATCGTCTCTATAAAGTTCAGTCTTCAGCCCATCTTTCCACCAGCGCTGTCGAATTCGGTCAGTATTAGCTCCGCCCGCTCGACTTTCGGTGCCGTAAGGAAAATGTCTTCTGCAAAGCCTAGATGATGTAACTAGCGGCCGTCGACATTCACACCCAAACCTTCCCATTCCCAGTGGCGCATGATATTCTTGGGAGCTGTACTAAAAGTTTGGTATTGATGGGGTATTTAAACGGAACTCCAGTTTGCGTAATTGCGTAAAGACCTGGCCACAGTAGGCCATAAACTGCCCGGGGACGGTACATTCGTGCGATTCGAGCTGCGCGCGGCAAATTGCGCGGCGAAGTTCGTGGACATTCGAACGGTTCTGGTGCCTATTATTGGGGAACAAATTTGAAGTAGGTTAGATCAGTATGGTCAGCTAATGCTACTAATCTACTTTACTGTAAATTTGGGCCCCAATAATAGGCCCTAAATTCGTCCAAATCGCTATGAATTTCTCCGCACAGTTTGCCTCGCGCAGCTCGAATCGCACGAATGTACACACAACCTAAACTGTCTTCCACCGTCAATATATGTGCTTCACTATGAAAGATGCAGTATCCGCATCACCATCAAAACAATTCCGCCCTTGGATTTGGATGTCGACGAAGCCAGTCTTCAGGCCCATAGTAACAAAGTATTGGCCTCCAAAAACCGCAGTTCATACAGATACATGATCAGTTCTTGTGAGTTATTTACTATGCATCGCATCTACAAAACAAACACACGGTGATCTTATATAACCGTCTCCTATAGCAATTATAGCTCGAAGAAGCTTCGACTACTCATCGACTGTGACACGCAGAGTTACTTGAGAAACTCCAGCCCAAGCTTTTTTCGATGATCTTTAGGAGTAGCATTAGTAATGTGTTTTGAAGCGCGGGATTTCCTCTCCGCTACGGACTATTCCCCATTCTTCTTTAACTCCTATTTCACTACTAATCCGTTTCTATTCATCAACTCTCTTAACTTGCTCGTCCCTACCTTTCTTTTCATTCGATAAAATCAACCGTCGTTTACTGTTTACTATATCTTCCTCCACATTTTCCTCCTTCTAAATTTTCGCAACGCTCTACCCAATATTTCTTACTTGTCTAACCCTAAACCACCTTAATGACATCTTCGTCAACTCGTCCCATTTTCCGTTCCCAGTATGTAGTTTTTCAACCCTCCATTCATATTTTTGCGATCAACTCCCACACAACACAGAACCTACAGTATTATTGGTAGTGGCTCCATTGTTGTAACAATCACAAAAATTGATTATGAGGTAAGCTTGACAAATATTTTGCTGAATAGGGCGAGGACCTAGGTCGTGCCATTTTTCGGATATCCCAAAGTTACGATATACGGTTCTCACTTGCAGAGTCCACTAGAATGTATGCAATCGAAACTAAATTCAACGGAACACATCC
This sequence comes from Haemonchus contortus, assembly GCA_000469685.2. NCBI lineage: Eukaryota > Metazoa > Nematoda > Chromadorea > Rhabditida > Trichostrongylidae > Haemonchus > Haemonchus contortus. Next base: position 13,584,727 of record LS997564.1, read on the forward strand.
ATGGAACATTGGAACCCTCTTTAGGCACACTGCAACACGAATATGATTTAGAAATTTATTGTGGCTCATAATAAAAACAATAATAAATAATACGATTGTGATATAAATCTCGTTTCAATTTACACTTCAGGGTAAGGACTTAACGTATCCAAGATCAATGGTGCCCTTGCGATGGCGCGCGCTAATTGGACGCGGGCGTCAGTGGGCGCACGATGCTGCTTGGGCGGTTAGCCGCATCGGATCCCCGAAGACGCCAGCGTTCACCATCGCTCCAATAAAACCACACAATCATCATGAGACATTATCAACAACAACAATGTAATAATTATGAAAATGGCTAGCGTGTGGTTACAGCCTAGTTGAAGATGAGAGAGATAGAGACCACCGAAGACATGCACTCGTGAACGCATCTACCACAACAACGACGAATAAGGAGGGAAGGGGTGGATGGGGGATTGAGTGGGTGGAAAGAATATTGAAAGGGAAAGTAGATTTCTTGATAAATGGAGCACTTCGCTGTATATTCTACTGGACGTTTACGGTACTACGTAGGTAAACGATAAAAGTGATTTGAGCAAGCGCTACGAGTCCCAAACACACACACGTAGCGACGCAAACCTAACGCGTGCGTGCAACGAGTCACGCAATAATCAATCGATAGTTATGATAATGAGAAATAATGTACACGCGAGCACGAGAGACGACAAAAATAGAGGGGGATTGAGAAAAGGATAAAATGAGGAACGATGATGATGATGATGATGCACCCCACCTTCAATTACTATTACTACATGAAATACATATGAAGAAGGGAATAGAGCGAAAAAGATTGAATACACGACGAGAAAGAAAAATATGTTTAAACGAGACGAACACACACTGACACACATACATGCTTTGCGACCTGTGCACACACTGTGTCGAAGAAAGTAGGAAAAGAATAAAATGCATGATTGTAGCTGAACTAGAAACGACGGAGGAGAAGATAAAACTTATGCACATCATTCATGTGCATACAATTATAATAAAAAAGAAAAATCAATCAATACACAACGTAACAAGTACACCTCGCAATGATGTCAAACCGAAAGCTGCCTAAAAGTATGAGCGGATTCTTGATTAGGGGACAGTTCACTTCTGTTATAGGGCCAGAAATGTAAGACGAGGGGATTAAAATGATGAGTTATAGCAGAACCAAAACAACCAATCTGTAATACTACGCCGGAGGTACATGGGGATAAAACGAATTGGACCCGGCGGACCCTCAAATGAGAACAACAAACACAAACACACGCACATATGCACTAGAAGTTTGCTTTTGTACACGTAACCCTTATAATACAGACAATGATGGACGGTGGGTAGATGAGGTGATCACGATCGACGCTGCATGCGTCTGGATGACAACGACGACGGAGGACGAGGATTCAGAAGCAGAATATGAGAACAACGACAACAACATAATGCTCTAACAGGCAACAGACGACCTGCGCCCGCGCCTCTCTATATCACAGTACTGAAACGAGTAGTTGCTCACTAATGGATCACCATGACTGGAAAGGCTAGCTCGTGTTCCTGTATGATGAAGGAAATACGAGGAGATACACGTACTCGGCAGATAACGACGATGATGATTATGATGATGACTGAGACTACTACAGTAGATTCTGCGGTTTTAGATCTCCATGTCACCGAAATTGCCCTGATTGATCCGGTTGGCCGGCTTGCTGTGGTGGCAACATTGGCGACGATCCCATGCCCATTGATGGTGATCGACCCTGAAAATAAGAACTTCAGGTATTTAATTCAGATTCAATAGCATTCAATAGCAGGAAAGAAGAAATAGGTCAAAGTTATAATGAGGGTGGCAATGAGGACGAATTTCACTGCTCATCATCACCAGACGCAGTAAAAACTTCAGAAATCTTTACTCACTTGACCAACGCCAAACTGCTGTCCCGAAATCGCCGGCGATTGACCCTGCTGTTGCCGTTGCTGATGGTATTGTTGCTGCTGTTGCCATCCTCCAGGTCCCATCGGAGCAAATTGATTACCAGATCCTCGAACACCTCCCTGAGGAGGTGGACCGCCATAATAACCGGGTTGTGGACCTCCCGGCCCCATGTTCGACGGCCAGCTGCCTCCTACCATCTGAAAAACACCTCATCAGAAGCTCTTCAACCTATTCAAAAATTTAGTTCAATTATCTAGCTCACTTCGCTGTTAGGTTTCATTTTGATGAACGCGGCAAACAGATGCGGCGTCTTCTTCAACTCTTGGAAAGCCGATTGTTTCTCTTCGTCCGTCTTTGCCATTTTGAATCGATTCACCACCTGTGCCATGGCTGGGTCTGTGAGGGCCGGATTGCCCTGCTGTTGTTGTGGAGGGGGTTGCTGCTGTTGTTGCTGCATCGGGGCTCCACCACCTTCTGAAAATCTTCTGTTAAATCAAGATTGGCGATACCTGTTCATTCAAAGTAGCAAGAAATAATTTCATTTTCCACAGCGCTCATCTAAACACAGGACTTACGATTCCTCATTTGACCCATTCCTGGATGCATTGACATTCCTGGTTGCATCATTGATGGTGTATTGAAGCCGACCATTGGTGTTGGTGCTCTGAAGCGACTTATAATTGAATGGCGCTAACTTATTAATCGTGAGAGTTAAAATTCTCCAGACACGTTTCGAGAAGTATTCGACCGATACTTAGACCGTTGCATGAATACTGATACTTCCGATCTAATAGTGGACAGAAAATGCACACATACTTAGAATAATATTTACATTAGAGTAACAAGAAACATTTCACTCACCTGTACGGTGGTGGCGGTTGCCCTCCAGCGCCTCGACCACCAGGCGGCATCGGCTGGCCACCTGGATGCTGGCCTGGGCGCATGCCTCCCATCATAGCCATTTGTTGCTGTTGTTGTTGCTGCTGCTGTTGTTGATGCTGCATTGGATTGTACATATTTGATGCACCCATTGGTCCTCCCATTCCACCGCCACCCATGCCTTGTCCCATTTGGGGCATGCCACCAGGTGGTTGTTGTTGCTGTTGCTGCTGTGGTGGCATCATGCCCGATGCTGAAATGAAGTAAATCCTAGACGAAAATGGGTCCGTAAATGTTCAGGTCTAACAATAACTTACACATGAATCCACCTCGCTGCTGTTGTGGAGGCTGTCCAGGTTGCGGATGTGATGGCATTGATGACATCGTCTGCACTTGAGTCAGCGGGCTCGGACCGGGGATACCACCCTGAATGATCCACTCATTAGAGATATGACAAAACAACTATTTGAATTATGTAAAATAAAATTTCCATGAGTTGCGCAGAGACTTACTTTCATGTGCGTTCCAGCAAATGGTTTATTATCTGGAGGTGGCGTTGGTACTGATGTTCCGCCAGTTACGCTAACAGCTGAGGAGCTGGACGAAGTTGGACCTGAAGAGAGCCTTGATTTCGTGATGGAGGATTCAAGTAAATTCACTTGAAAGTTTTCTGTCAGCAGCCAATAAACGGGAGGAAGCTCCAGTCTGTTCAGAAAGGTAACTTCGCTGACTGAGGTTCCCCGATCGTTCAGTCTCTCTCAGACGCATGGACAAAAAGGAGAAGCAAAATACTGATGTCATTAGAAACTCCGCTCATTCTCAAATGTAGGGAAGACTCGATTTCGCTTATGCTAACTCGTGGCAATTACCCTTATATGGTAACCCAAGAGCTATAACCACATTTGATTGAGCTTTAGCAAGCAAACAAATTGGAGAGGACACTGCCATTGTCTTATAAAGCCTGGTTAATTGTAAGTATTGGGATATGATAATAAATGTAACCCTCCACTCACCTCCAGTGACAGCCTGAAGACCATCGATACGTCGTCGCATCATCATATCGGCACGCCTGGCTATTGAGCGCTTCTGTTCGGCCAATTTTTGACGAATGTTCATACAGAAAGGCACCTAAACAGTATTGAACATTAGAGCGGCACTCAAGGAAGAACCGCTGAGGATGGAAGCGAGAACCCTTACCGAACACGAATCTCGAGAACAATGCTTTGCGTGATAACAGCACAAGGCGATCAGCTGTTTGCACACTGGACAACTGGCATTTACTCGTTTCTTGCACATCTTCGTATGTTGTACTACCCGCTTCATCTTGTGACAAGACACACGACGACAGTTCGCGTCTCTGCACTGGCACGCGTGGACCAACGACAAAATGCAGCGCTATAAACGTTATGATGAAGTTACTTCGTTATAAGTTAGTCATGGTCTTAACAAGTTCCTGTTGAAATGATCGCCAAACCTACCTGAATGCTTTCGAAGCGGTTGTTACCACCAGAATCGCCACTTTCGGCACCGATGAGCGGTTTGATTTGCTCCATTGGATGTTCGTGTGAAACGGATTCACGACAGGTCTCGCAGAGATCAAAGTCCTGAATAAATCAATTATAGAAACTACTGTAAAAAATGAAATTAGGAAGGGGGTGGAGGAGGGCGATTGTCAGAAAGGAGAGCGACGTTTTCTGCCAAAGCCTAAGAAGGGAGAAGCAGCGGGTGGATAATATACCAAAATCGACTAAAAAGTCAACGTGGAGGAGACTGATCATTTGGATAAAACACGACTCGGAGAGTGAGACAGCCCGAAGGTGAGTGAAAACGCGTGGAAAACTCACATCACAAGTCGTACAATGCCACTTAGCATTGGAACTGTTGCATTTATTGCACGTGTAACTCATATCCTTGTTAACATCCGATTCATGAAGTGCATGACATAGTGCAAGCGTAGAGAATCTGAAAACTTGTTATTTTCTTGTCTCTTATTTATAGACCAGTAACTTGAGATGTCGACTTTTTGGTTGACCGGTCGGTATGCATGTTTTTTGGTGCGCCTATCATCCGCAAAACATTCCAGAATCTCAGACAGTCAGGATTAAAGCCAAAAGATATACCATCAATCAATAGTAAATGATATCGATTTGCGGTGAGGAAAACATGTAATATAGTGTGAACTTAGAACGGAGATATCCAGCCGATACTAATGATAGCCGATGACCTCCCACCGTTTATATGGCACTGCCAGCTGTGAACTTCAAGCATTACTAGCATTATTAAAAGAGTCCTTCCCAAAATCCCTCTTATAATATGAGATTAGACAACCATAAGATGTGAGGATCGGTATGACAGAGAACTTCCCGTATCTGTAGTGTGACACTGGCAAAATAACAGAAATAATAAGGCCCTTAAAGACACTTTACCAGCCCAAAGTTGTTATACATCTTGCATCTATGTTCACACACTTCCTTCTTTTGCTTGCTGGGCTCTTCATGGGCGTAACATGATAACTCAATTCGCATAACCACGTTATGAAATAGACGAATGCAGTGATCTTGATCCCAGTTTCCTTAACCCTCCCACCATTCCTTCGCGACATTCCTTACTCTATTGGAGGTAACACATAAATTATATCACACTTGACATTGCGTATTTTGTAGTTAAGTTAGTTCACAAAAACAGTTAACCCACAGACATTGAAATAAATCTAACACCACTCACTTCGCCCTCCTCAAAGAGCTAAACTCCCAATGTTCATCACGAGCTCTCGTTAAGAATGTATCTCTGCCGTCCATCATGTCAGATGCCATGAGCGGATCAGGGTCGACAATATCCGGCAGAGAGAGGGCTGATTGTTGCGTTACTAGACGAATAGTGAAGAATACCTGGAAACAATGTTAAATTCATGGGCATTACCAACGAACACGTCGACCGTCGACAATAAAAAATTACAAAGCTATCAGGCATAGGGTGCATTTTGGAGCTCTGATATGGTCTAGCGATAACTAAGAATCTGCAATTTCCCCTCAAGGCGAACATCATTGAGAGCAGCCATAACGGGTGCCTCAATTCTGGGTTGGCTATTTAGGTTGGTCACACCTAGGAAAAATGCTTGACTACCCTGACTAGACAAGTTCTTGGAAAAGAAAAAATTAAGAAATCAATGTTCACTCACCTCCTTATGTTTTTCGAATTGGGAGTACAGCTTATCGGCTACCTCATTACCGGTTGAGTTTCCTTGCTTCTTTTTATTCATCTTCGAATTCTTCTTCAGATTATTCTTCTTATTTTTCGAACTGAATTTCTTACATTTACATTTATGTTAAACAAGTATTGTACATGCTGTGCTAGTTTGTCTAGCAGAACATGTTGATATTCCCTTAGCAGCCATATCTTTATGATACGACCTCGATTGCCTACTGATACACCTACCTCTTTTTCTTGCCATTGTCACCAGACTGGAATATGTCATCGTCTTCCTCGTCCGCTTCTGCGACTTCTTTACGACGCTGAGCTTCTTCATTTCCAGCCTCCCTGAAAAGTAGAAGCCTAATCCATTGTGATTCACTCCCAAGCAATGCTGAAGCATGAACGTACCGTATACAATCTTCGATCACATTTGGCCAGAAATCGCCTTCGAAGTACGGTAGACTCATTGGTGTTGTCAAATTATCATCGCGAGCCTAGAATTATTGTAAATGTGAAAAAGGAAAAAGAAACCATTTATAAGAATGGGTTTCTAAGATAGACCCACCTGCTTGTAAATATCCTTGAACTCTACTACGGTCTTTTCGGTGACACCCTTCTCCAACATCTTTTTATACCAATCCTGGAAAAAAAGTTGCTACGGTGACAACTTTGCAACATTACGAGACATCGTAATGAATTTTCGACAACCCACCTGCAACCTCTTCGGCTTTGGAATTTTCTGCTCTGGAGGGTGGCAGTGGAAGATATAATCATCACCTTCTGATGGAGGGCACGCCCAAATATGAGCCATGGTGTATCCCAACCGTTTCACATAGCTGGAATATATGAAGTTATAAGCAGCTGAGAAGCACTAATATACGGAGCGAACATCACAACAATGCATTGAGCAACACTCACTCGAGGTATCCCAACAGAATCTCATGGTAGACATCCGTTCTCAGCTCTCTTGGTTGGAAAAAGTGCACTGAATCCAAGTATGCGATGTAGACCCTCCTAAAGACGCAAATAGGATAAATTTGGTCTTGCTTCTTCAATAATATCGTATCACCTCACCTTGCATTGGGCTCCTTACAGTTGCTGCCATATTCTTGGACGTGGAGTCCAAAGAAGCACACCTCTACACCATCGATGATTTCAAACGCAAACACTGCTTTTGTTCGATAATTAAATCGATCCGGAAAGCCTTGGGGACCATACCTGAAAGAGTAAGACTTGATTGGTGTTTGAATAACGGAAAATTATTATCACATTTTAACAATATGCATTCCTGGTCCCAATGACCTATCATCATACTTCACAACTACCGCCTACAAATGGACAAGGAAGGAACGAATTAACAGCAGCTTCACGAAGATATCTACTGTTCGGCTCCCACTGCTGTAGTTACGCAAAAAGATGTAATATGTGGAATGAATTTCTGGCTTACTTGGATTTCATCAGAGGCTTCACTTCAACTTCTTTATCTTGTACACACAGCGTCCGAATAATCACTTCATATTGTTCAGGACTGTTCGACAAGGCCTTTTTCAAGAAGGTATTCACCTGCAACAGTGCAATTTTTCGACTAAAAAATGAGCAAAATAAGTAGAGAATAAGCGTCAACTTGAGTTAATACCAACCCGATCCTCCAAAAACTGTGAAAGTTTGTTGTGCGGCAACCGTTTTGCCATGAAGCGATTCTCTGGTTTGGGATAGTTCTTCTCTTTGCGGCAAGTGTCACAAATAAAGCCCTCAGGGAAAACCTGAACGATTCTTCAGTATTATCCAGAAATGAATTTGCAGCTTTCACACTGGCTTGGACGTGCCTATTCTCCCTTAACTATGAGAGAGTAGAATGTACTAAGCTTCTCAAGTACCGAAGAAAAAAAGGGAAAAAAGACAATCAAGGGAATTCTTCAAAGTCACAGCTCAAAAAACTTGGAAGTTGATGATTTCGAAGAGAAAATCTACAGATACATGGCTGTGAACATCGCCGCCCAAAATAAAGGGGTACACAAACATTGCGCAATATCGCGAAAACTTGCGCAATTGGTTTGTACCGAAATCTTCACGGATTGAAAAACTCCACTGATCAGTAACATAAGAATAACTCTAGGAGATTACTGTAAAACATTGGTCCACTCACCTTTTTGTCGTAAAGTGCACAAATGCGATGCCATTTCCGATGACAATATTTGCAAACTTCGAAAGGTTCATAGTCGATGACGTTGTTCTTCATTTGCACAAACTTGTCTTTAGGTGCCATGTTCGACTGGTCGTTAGGATTTTCCGATAAAGAAATGCCTTCTGGTGGCAAGGCATCGAAACATTTGAGACAATAAGTGTAGCGTTCGGACACAGTCACCCCATACTGTGAAGACGTCTGCTCATACCTGAAAAGGAATGAGTTTTAGAGCAAACGATATAACTCGATCGAGCTGCACTGCTCAAATCACTCTCTTAGTAACTAAATTCAAATTTAAGTACCATTTTTTCTGCAACGCTACCTGTGACCCTATATTGACGAAACGATCATTTCCCTATTCCCTACAACTAGGTTACATTTCCTTGAGCAGGTGACCAGGACTTTTGAATCTTATAGCTCTAATCATAAATAAATGCCTCGAATTTTGAGGTTTTATCGGAATCGTTTCAAATTTTGCAATTGCGAAGGTGGCGAGATTGTTTGCAGTTATTCAGTTGCCTAAGTTTAGGAAGAACTTGGGTTTGTGTGTGTTGGTTAATATCGTTGCTACATCGTTTACCCTTTGTGTTGGTCTGTATGATAAAGCGAACAATTATGATTTACTTAACCCATTTTTATGCCCTCCAAAGGGAACCGCCTGAGTAGAAAACCCTCCCACTCACTGAAATCTTCCATCGCAAAATGTTAATAGTGCACAAAATAAAACTTACACCCAGTAAGGCTGTTCTCGCGCTATCGTACACATTGATGCACCATAGCAGAATAAAGCTAATGGAGTGAATGACAGCTTTCTCGAACAACAGTAACCCATTTGCTGCATGACTTGATCCATTTCGGTTACAAACATCTCGCTCAACTGAAGAAAGATCTTTTTGCACATTCAAATCACAGCATAGCAAACAAAAAAAAAAAACTGGTAAAGGTTCAAGCATGGCAGTGAAGCGGAGTGGGGTTAACTAGAGTTTCCTCTTTCTTCGAAACAGACTTCAAGAAGCTTACGATGCACCATGACACGTCAGAAAACTACTCATAACCCTAGTGACCTAGCGCCTAAAGACTTTAACTTCAAAAAACTCTTACATGCCTACTTTGTGGCTGCCTTGGGCAACACACAACCTCCGTTCAGAATCATTTAATCATGTTTTTGATTGATTGCACTTCTTACTGCCCACTAATGATAACATAACAAAATTTGGATAGTTAAGTTACTTACCTTTGTGCAGTATTTATACACCTTGCTGTTCTTACGATTGTACATCCATGCATTATCAAACATCAACCACATATCATCGCAAAACTCCCATGGATTTTTGTAACGACCGTTATCCAACTTCATACAAATTGTCGACAAATCCATAGGATGCTTTATTATCTCATTATAATCCTGAAACCATGTAACATTACTCTGACGCAGGACAAATATGTTATGAAAAATTCACCACACCCAATTTTCAAACACGTAACTCACCGGAATGTGTAATAAGTCAGGATCAACTGGCATACGGAAGGGAACAGCATCTTCAGAGCAGTCCATTTTTTCCCAAACCGGCCGTAAATAATGCCTGAAATGACTAACCATAAATTACCAACAGAAGGAATTTTGTTCAAAAGTGCGAATTTTCAGGAGATTGAGTTAATAGATCTCAAGCGGAGAGATGTACCTACCGCAACTCATTTGCATCGAAAATGGTGTCTTCTCCGGGAGGTGGCGTAGGCTCTCTTTTGACAATTTCCTTTTTAGGCGATGAAGTCGACTCAGTCTTTGCCGTGGGTACGGATTTTGTGGCCGCACTTGAGACCGATACCGTGGGGCCTGTAGAGGGACCAGGAGCTGCTGAACAGATAGGTGCGAGTAAAAAGGGTAGCACTCTCAAGTGATGATGCAAGTGAAAAGGGTAGTGTTGTCCCGTAAAACTCTACAGCAATGCTGCGATGAAGTCAAAGCGAAGATATCTGCAATATCTTTACAAACCTTATAAAACGTGGTCCAGACTACGTTACGGAAACTGAATTCGTAAGCATGACCCTGTATCTTTCACGAAACTCCCAAAGAGGACTAACGCGGCAAAAAATATTAAAAGAATACATAACACCTCAGACAAGGAAACACAGATTTATCAAGGGCATCATCTGTTATCCCTTCTATTATTTAGCCGAGATGATCCCCTTCTCTCCTAACGACTGAATATCCCCATGACGTGGAACACATGGCACAAGCTTGACCTGAGCACTGAAAGACTAACAAAATTAGTGAACCAGGGAACGGAATCATACCTGAACAACCCTCTTCAATTTTCGCTTTTGAGTCCGTCCTTAATAACGTTGGAGGCAGACCATTTGTCGATGATACACTTGTTGACGATGATAGCGGACCATTTTGTTCGCTAGAGTCCATCGACTCCATTTTCACCTGAAACATGCCGAAGTGAAATTTTTCAATCAAGGTGAAGGAAGAACTAGGGATGCTGACCAAAGGTGTTCCAGCTGCAGACCCATGACTGCTGTTCGGCTGTGCACTAAGTCGCTCCTGCGAACGTTGTTGTTGCATTCGCGAATCAGCTGCTGAGGCTGGGGCTGACAATGGACCACTTCCAGTAGCACCCGTCCAACCCATATTGTGTTGTTGATGGGATTGCTGGGAATGCGATGCTTGTTGCTGTTGGGTTTGCAAACCAGGTGGGAGTGGTGTTGAACCAGCTGTTCGATTCGGCGGATTTGGCATGTCCATGTCGAAATCAGGAATTGAACCAATAGCTGAAACCACACATGCTCTAATTTGAGTAAAGAATAACTCGAAATTATCGAGAGGTATTGAACGACATACATTCTGTGAATCCGCTGTTTGGAGCCGGTTGTGCCTGACCAGTGGGTACGTTGCCTCCAGACTGTTGCTGTCCTCCTCCCCCTCCCGCTGCATTAACTGCATTATCCGCACGGAGACGAGAGTTCTTTTTGTCTTGTAAGTCTTTTTGGATTTTGTAGATCTTTTCCGCCAACAGATGATAGTATTCTTCCTGTAAACGAAAATTGCATTGAGAACAAAACTGGGGAAAAAATACTCAAAATTGCAGTTATTTCTATAGATACGGAAACTTCTAAAATTCAGAAGCCACTGACAAATTGTAAGCATATATAAAAAAAGTGAAAGTTGCTCATGAACGTCCGATCGTTATCCATACTTAGTGGTCACCAACTGTACAAGGGTGCTCATTACTGCAGAAAAACCTGGCTTCCCCAAAGCTACATTACAATATTACGATTTCACTCTCCCGCAAATCACTAGTCATTAGTATACGAAACGTGGCCTATCAGTATTTCATTTCGGTGCATCTCTACTACATCTGCATCAAGGTAGCAAGCACCTCAAAGGGCGTTACGTGGCATAGGTGCTTTCTACCCTACAATTAGATGTATTCGGCTCACCCGATCATTGGCTGATTCAAACATCTCCATTTCGACCTTTCGAGCATAGTTGATGAGGTCACGGATTCGTTGATCATGTATCGCGCTTGGATCCGGTGACGGGAATATAGCTTTCACCAACTTTCCAACAAGATGATTACGAAGATCACGAGTGACGTGTTGATGCCACTCCTGAAATTCAGTAAATTTGAGCTTCTAGAACCTCGACTGATTAGACTTATACCTTAACTTCTAAAAACTACCTTTGCGCTCATTCTTTAGTGTACGAATAAGCATACCACGGTTAGACTGGCACGTGATACACAAAAAAGTAATGAATGATAAGATAAAGATAATATTGTATTCACTTCCACCGTAAACGTAAGTTAGCACGTTTGTACACGTCCCTTTTCAAAATTCATCACAAGTGAGGAAATAATAGATGCCAAATATATAATATTAGATGCTAATTTGAAAGTGTTTGAGCTGCTTTCCCTATGAGACACAATGAAGTCTTAGAAGCTTTGATAGATAGAAAATCACCGAGCAACCCACGAAGTTTCTGATCCACGAATTTTTCCATCTTACATTTTCCGTATTCAAGCACATCCTTACCTTAGCATGACTTGGCACATCCGGAGGTGGGAAGTTTATCGTGGAGAAGTCACCAGGAGCTCGAGACATCATGCCATGATGACCTCCAGGGGCGGCACCAACTGAACCGGGCCCGGCATGCTTATTGGGTGGATTTGGCGAGCGGAACGGATCACTGAAAAATTATATTGAACGCTATGAATTCAACGGCCAAACATTTCAAACCATACTTCATCGGCGGATTATAATCGTTCAATAATCCAGCAGCGGACATGGGACCACTAGGAGGACCGGACACACCAGCCCCACTTGGTGGTGCTGAGCTACCCGCAGCTGCTGCCGCAGCCGCTGCTCCGGCATTGGTGGCCGGTGCAGGAGAGCCAAACTGTGCCATAGGATCAACTGATTGTGGGCCACCCGGTCCTACGCCTCCAGCTGAGCCTGGTGCTCCGACTGATCCAGGTCCAAGAAGCTGGCTCATGTCTTGCAGTGCTAAATGACAGTTTTTAAAGTAACTCACGAAATGGAAAACTGGTAAAACCACATATTGATGATAAATTCTGACATAGCTCACTTCCAGCTGCGGAAGGCTGGTTCTGGATACTTTTCAACGGTTTACATACGGGACAGTCATCTCGGTTGCAGTTCTTCCAGTGAGCTATAATCTGCCGTGACGAAGCGCAATGTGCATCTGAACGTACAGTATAATTTCCATTATCGACTCATCACACATATAAAAAAAAATTAAATCGATTGTAAAATTTACAGGTGCATTGCCGTCCGTTGTGGCATATGGTCATGTGTTGCAGAACTTCTTTCATTGTACTACAATGTGGTAGATTGCACGGTGTTCGCCCGTTGGCCGCTTCAGCAGGATTCTGGAGCAGTAAAACAATAAGATTCACTTCTCTACTCCTTTGCTTCTATTCACGAATCCAAATCAAAAATTTATGCGTTATTAGATGTTTCATGAAAAGTTAGACCTCAACGAGTATTTCCCATTTACTCCTACTTTAACTTAAATGTGGTAGTTCGCCAAATATAGCACTACAACGTGACGAATGCCCCAAAATCGCGTCATTCAGCTCGCTGAGAATGTTAAAATCCCACAAATATATCTTGTGATGCTTCAAATTTCAGATACATTCAAATTCGGTTCAAAGACGAAATCAATTACGTAGTAGAGTGTAGGGTGTAGAAACAAAAAAAAACTTCGACCAACTCAAAATTACGCTATGCAGTGGAAATCAAACGAAGTAAAATCAAAATAAGCAGAATAAAAAAGTCGACTCGGTACATAAAAGCTGTTGATACCTGCTGCTACACGAAGCAGCAATGACTTCTTTGAATTTCAAATATGAAAAATTAGCAAAAGTAGAAGTTAAAGCAGTAGGAAAAGTCTTTATCTCCACCATAGCTACTAGCAAAAAGTACAAGACGTCTGAGTTTTCAGAGGTCGGATTCGGGACTAGGTAGCTTCGTTCATCCTTTGGGGACCCCTGAGCAACAAGGAGCCTTATTCATTCGTCTGGGACCCCGACCGCTCCGATTCAGCCGATTCAGAAAAAACGGATTCGAAGTCTAGGCGTGAGGTAGAAATTATTTCATCGTCATCGAACAGAATTTGTCACGTCAAAGAGAAACCTGTTAAAACATGTCTATTCCCACAGCGTCACATATAAAAGCGCCAACACAAAAATAGATATCGCTGTTGGACGTTTCACCGACCTATCCCGCTCCTCCATATAGAGATAGGTCGTTCAGCCCTTTTGTTTTGTTTTCTATTGCTAGATTACTACTTTCCTTACTTTTAACAATTTCCATCAGTTTTTCCACTTTTCCTCAAGCCAATGACTCGCATAACACTAAACTTTCATTCATTCCCGAATTATTCGCAACCATCATTTATACCTTTGGGACCCAAGAACAACGTTTGAATGAAAGGAATGACTACACCCTTAACCTAAAGGTTGACCACATTCTTGAGGGTTTGCATCTATTTAAAATGCAGGGCAGTTAAAGGTCAGGTGTAAGATTAGCTCACTCTTTTGCATGAGAACGTAATGTTTACGAGCAAGGCAGAAAGCCTCGGGATGGGAAGAGAAGCCACATTAACCTTGGAAATGGAGAAGCCAGTTGCAATAATTTCTTAACTATTTGGAAACGTTTTGCTAAGCCCTTCTAGTGCCTTCATTGACTAGAAACCATTAAACTATAAAGTCAATGAACCCACTCTTTCTCGTTGCTGGCATTTGTGTGCATGCAGAAGCAGGACAAGTTGTTGCTGAATTAGCTTCCGCTTCTCGGGATCTTGAGTGCCCGGTGTCAAAGGCGTGCCTCCGGTCCGTTGAGGCGGCTGCGAGACCGGTGCTCCTTGCATAGAATGTGGATGTTGTTGTCCAGAAGGTGGTCCACCATTTGGCATCTGCATCATTCCCTAAGATGTTAGCATTCAATCACCTTTTCTAATCTGAGTGCCCATTTAAGAAACCTTATAAACCTGCGGTGGTTGCGATGGAGCAGTTGCGCCAGGAGGACGGTTGCTCATTTGATGTGGACCATTTGACTGCGACGGGTCCATCATCATCATCTGAATTGGTGGTTGTGGGTTTGCAACAGACGTGGGTACAGTAAGAACGTTTACCGGTGGCCCTTGCGGAGGACCAGGATGACCAGGCATCATTCCCGGATAAGGTTGTCGGTTCATAAAGCCCTGTAATGTAGACCTTCGCATGTTGGTGAATTGTTCAATACTAATGATGAGAAACTGCTCAAAAGGGCTTATCGAAAAAAAGGAATTGCTGATTTTCTACCTGAGGTGGTGGTCCACCCATGAACTGCTCCGGTCGTTGACCTTGAAACGGTGCATTCGGGTTGAAAGGTTGCTCCATCATGCCTGGAGGTCGCATCATACCTGGCATCATTTGAGGCATACCTGTAAAAACAGAAATTTGCAGAGAGAAGAACAAAGAGTTCATATTTTCTAAGAGGTTTCTCAGGTTCCAAAACACTACCTGGCCGACCAGGAGGTGCCATCTGTGGTGGCCGTTGCATATGCGCTCCGTTCATCATACCACCCCTAGGAATGGCTTGGCCTCGTCCCTGTCCAGGATATGGTATCTAAATTGAGAGCTTTTCCACAAAACTATCTTCAGTAAGCGAGATGACAGAAAAACTTGAAAGCCTGTAGTGAAATAGAATACAGCTTAAGGGGGATCAAGCTCACTTGATTTGGAGCACCCTGTGGTGCATACTGGCCAGGGTAACCACGCATTTGGCCTTGAGGTCCACCAGTCATCATGGGTTGACCGTATTGTGCTTGCTGAGGCAATTGCATGCCGTCGTACATCACAGGAGGTCCCTGACCTGAAATAGGAAAAGTGTAAATGACAAGTTCACCTTAACAATTTTTCCAACATCAAAGTACATACCTGGTGCTCTCATCGGTCCCCCAGGAGGCCCTCCAGGAGGTCCACCAGGAGAGGGTCCAGGGCCGCCCGCCCCTCGCCCTGCCCCTGCCATGTTTGCATTTGGAGGAGACATCATCGTAGCACCAGTCATTGGACTCCTGTACATTCTTTCTATAAAACATTACGGGAACTTAACATAGTTTGATGACCCACCTAGTATTGAAATTGTTCGCCGTGGGTGCTCCAGAAAACGCAGGCCGTGGTGAATTGTTTGCTGCAGGACCTTGTGTTTGGGTCATTAGTAGTTCCTAAAGCACTCATTTTAAATTCCACCAGAGCTCCAAATAAGAGGAATATAATCCAGCCGAATGATTCGGAAATATACCTGTAAGACAGACTGTTGTTGACCGCCACCTTGTGATTGTTGCCCGCCCGTTTGTCCCCCACCGGCCTGACCATACCCGGCCGGTGCCATGGGAGCGGTCATGGAGGACTGTGAAGTGGTCTAAGATATAGAGCTAAGGCTCAGAACACAGACAAAGAAATTCAATAAATGAAACGATGATTTGAAAAGGCATATCTTAGAACGATAACTGAGAACTTACGGGTATGTCACCGCCAATGTGTGCCGACTGCGGTAATGGCTCTAACTTTTCAAGTTCACTCAGTCCATCCAATCCATCCCCAGATTCAAAATCTGAGCAAGGCACTGTAACAAACAGCAATCTAAAAATCTTTAGCAAGAGGTATGTAGCAAAAACGAATAAAACTGACCAGAATCGACTTTTAGCTTCTTGCACGCTGGCTCGTCCATGGCGTCGAGTGAGCCGTGGATTGGCGGGCGTGCGCACGCTGCTTGATCCGAGAGCTTCAGCAGCTACTCCGGTTGGTTAACTAATCAGATGCTTGCTGTCGTAGCAGAACAACTCAAGACGAGACGCGCAGTGCTGGCATGCAGCTTGGCCGTCCGCCTTTGCTACCTTCTTGTCTTTTAAGCGACACGCTGAAATGGGAATTTACTTCCGATGATTGTGTACACAACGACAAAAAATCACGGAATCAATATTAGTAGGAACACTAACACCAATTAGACACGGTACGGAAAAAAGCTTCAGAAGAGCTGACACCTGCTATGGTGCTAATAATTGAAATGAACTATTATGAACACGAAAAGACCTCTACACATAACCCGAACATTTCATACACGCAGATAATATATTTACACTGTTGCACATACCCTTATGTGAACATCTGCATATATATAAAATATAATAATACAGATACAGAGATATCGAAATTAGAAGAATTTGAAACTGTCAAAATCGACCAGAACAAAGCCTATCCAATGCCTAAAAAATCGCAAAGTCTCCTAGAAACTTCACGATTTTTCGAGCATGGTTTTACCAACAACAAAACAGAAATAAGAGCAGTTTTAACAACTGCACAGGTTTCATGAAGCTAATATGATCCCGGAAGAAAAGAAAAAATACTAAAAAGCTCAAACTTGCAAACAATAAAGAAAAAACTTAAAAATAGAAATGGCACAACGTGAGAACGATTTCATTTGTTACTTACCGCTCGAAAAGAGCTACCGAATTCAACTTTTAATAAGTTAAGAAAGTACACATAAGAATCAAAGTAAAGAACCAAAAACGTGCATGTTCACCCTCTTCGGCACGCGCTACGCATTATTTATAGAAAATTGGAATGAAAATAGTATTGTTCAGAAAACAAAGGACCTATACAGGAACAACTCGTTCGAAAATCCATGGCCGTTCCAAAGATCAAAACTGACCAACGTAGTGACCATCAAGTTGATCTGAACGCTAAGAAAAGCATGCCAAATCTTTTCCAGTAGACCGAGATGAACGCCTAGGCATCGCTTGGATGCATGATACGCAGACAGTCCCTACCTAGAGACAGCAGGGAATTCGTGGAGTGTGCAGACGAACCCACCAGCGAAACGCTGCGATGGTCATTGCAACGGAGTCAGCATGGCTGCCGAGCTCGTGCTATAGGAAGCAGAACTCCGCCTCTCCGTAAAGTACGGTAGATAGGCACAGCAATAGCGCTTCGCACGCCGCTTCGCTTTTGAAGCAACTGAGGGCTACATGGAAGAAACCCTTTGGCAAGGATAAGTAGATCAAATGATCACTTTCTACGAAAGTAAGAACAGTTAGTGAAAGAAGTTGCATCAGTACAAAGTACTATGAAAAATTTTGTTACCAAACATACCACTACCTGAGAAATTGGCACTTGCAAAGTGCAAGGTAAAAGACCGTAAAAGTCACGTAGATCACAACCTTCGAAAGAGCAAACTTCTCCTTTCCAATAAGCTACAGGTAGCACAACATTTTGGGGCAAAAAAGAGGATAATTCATGGGGTAAAAGTTGCAAAATTTAAGAAAAAAATTTAAGTAGATCAGTAAAAATCTGCGAAATAATCAATAGAAACATGTAAATAAAGACTGCAAATGATCTTTCAAACTTCCCTTTAGCTGAAGAAACGAGAAAAGAGCGAAAAACCTTGTGCGCATACGTGAAAGTACAAGACACCTCGCAGTGCAGGAATGATCACGCGCGAACGTACGGCATGTCACCGAGGAAAAAACGTTAACGTGACGAAAGTGATTTATGAACGCCAGCGGACCATCACGACCATGTTCATGGTCGTGTCGATGATGCTCATGGTGAGAAACACCAGCACGGCCGGCTCAGCGTGTCCTCAAGATTGTAATAACGCGCCGGTGGGGGCGGGGCGAGCAGATGCCCGCACCATCAGCACGATGCGCGCTGCTAGCGCTCACGCTCACCAGAATGTGCCACTACTGGTACTACTACAGCTCGTACGTCTAGCCGTACAACTCCTAATAGTCCTTAGGACTGCTCAGTATGAGGGCAACTATGCTGCTGTCATTCTTAACACGCCTCTTCCCCATTTCATGCATCCCGGTGTTCCTATGTTGCGCCGAACAGAAGGTCCATTGTAAATCTACACTGTAACCTCTTCGCAGGGGTCTCTTCTGCTGCTGGATAAGCTGATTCTGATATTCCAACAGAACACTACATCAGCAACTGAACTCATGCGGTATTCTACTGCACCTCGGCTTGTGGTACTGACCGTAAGTCTTTCTTATCGGTTGAGGCTTCCTACTGTTTTCCGTTTGCACTTACTTTACTGGTAATCGATTCAATATTTTGCGAAACTACTCCTGTAAGGTCTTTTAGGGAAGCAAAAAGAGAATGAAAGGTAGGGATGCTAACCAAGGGCAAAGGATATGGCCCTTTATTCCTCTGGTTCACCATACGCATCTACCCTATCTTCAGTCAGGACATGTAGCAGGTCTGGGGGCTCCAATCGCCTCACAGTTGTAAATTCAAAAATTGACTGACCACTTCAGAAATCAGTGAAGTTGTATAGTAGATGGGTATATAACGGTACACATCCCGAGTATGAATTTAGCTTTATACCATTCAATGGGAACGTTGGATTCGTGCTATAGCTGCTCTTTTAGTAGTTGATTGTAACTTTTACTCGGCATTGAAGGACTTGGTTTTTAAAAGACTGTCTTAAAATAATCCCGGACATACCTCAACCGATAGTTTGCGCGAAGGCGGTGGCTCTCTTATCTCTGAACTATTGCGAACACTCGCATGAATACCATGGATCACCCAGAAGGGACAATTGCTCGAGATCAAACGTTTGTTTGAAATTTTTCTCTTCAGGCTTCAATTGAAGAGTCTGTAGTAAGGTAGGTGAAGAGAATCGTATGGTAGGTGTGTGAACTTTTGCGCCGACTTTGAACCACGAAACATACGCGATGAGATTCCCTCCCATTAATTTTTCCTCAAAAACTGGGAAAGGCTATTTTATTCTGGCTACTGCATTTGTAAAAACGTGCCATCATCGCTCTCACATGCCTTGCTAAAATCCAGGAGAGCGGTAAAGTTTGAAGAAGGTGGGATAGAGTGCTACCAGAGAAATCAAACAGAGATGAAAACCTCATGAGTCTTTGTGGGAAGGGAGTTAATGTTCGTGATTTCATATACTTTCAGTCAATCAAAGTTTATGTTCTGCATAGAAACTAATATGAGCATACGTATACGCTACCGATTAATTGCAAACAACCAATTTCAAGTCCTAGAGTCTCCAGTTCACATACCTTATAATCATCAGATGGTTACCTCACTAGATAATTACGTTACAATGGATCATGCCTCTTTTTCGTAGTGGTATAGTTGTTATGCTCTAATGTAAATTTTAAAAGTAAAAACGAAAAGTGACGGTTTGATTAGCAGGATTGTCTGGCATCAAAGGAGCCCTCGTATCCACAGATATAGCGAACAAACGAAGGTAAAGTATTGCAAACTATTTGTCTATACTCTCAAAAAGCGCGCACAAAGCTGTGATATCGTTCTTTACATAGTATGGCAGGCGAGCAATGAGATTGAAAGTTTTGATGTAACATTTATTCTCGCTTGTGCAACGCCTCATTGAAAATTTTCCCAAAATCGGGGTGAGAAACCAAATGATTGCCTGTTTCAGGTCATTTATTTTACTCTACTATATCGTTAAATTGGACAGTTGCGTATACGAAAGAGGAACAGAGGCATTTGAAAAACTTCGGACAAGGACGATAAAGGTACTGTTGATCAAGGCTATATTTTTTGACCGTGTTTTCCAGAGCTGACCTGACTCAACAAGAGGTTTAAGAAAGATATGCTAAAGAGTTCTCACTTGACTTCTGAGGAGGAGCAAGGAAGCACGATAGAATGTTAAAGGTATGTTCTCAGTTTTTTCATTCCTCTCGACTAATTCGAACCAATAGAATGTGATGCCAAAAAATGTGATGTGTAAAGGCGTCGCGTCTTTGAACATCACGACTTTTTTGTTTTTTTCGATGTTTCGATTGAACATAAAAAGAATAAATAAAGTAAAAATCCGTGACCTAAATGCCATGATCAGTCTTCCAAAGAGAACTCAGTCTTGCTTCAAGCAAAAGATATGCAAATTGCTGTGAGGAAAAGAAGGCTTTCGAATGCTGTGAGGAAGAGAAGGCTTTCGAACCTGTATTGATGCTATAACTAGTACCTCATTTATATTCCCGGTAAAAGTTACCACGGAACGGCAACTACAGGTATGGTTGAAGTGAGATGAGTTAAACAGCAGGTAGTTCTTGATACTTAACTAAACTACCGCCGTATTTTCTGATTTTTCACCCTTTCTGGTATTTTTGTACCCTTCAGTGCTTCACATATTTGAATAGATGTCACCCTTTGGTTTCCGGATCCTGAAGTGGTCCTGTCTGGTCTAACCCGAGTCGATATATTAGAAGTTCACTTCGAGTTGTCGATAGTTTGGAAATAAAAGCAAAATTTTGAATCATTAAGTAATGCCTTGACACGGGGGACGAGGACATGTTCGCGGGACGGCATGATTCTGAAAATACTTCAAATCAACTGACAGCTAGTCTTCTGGCGTTTACTGTTTTTTCGTGTAACCCTCTGCTGAAGTTGGAGCAATTTCAATATTGTGTCTGTTACTGCACAAGATGAAACGACAGATGACAGTAGTTCCAGGACGATTCCATCATGGAGCAAGCGTGGATTCTACTTTGAAGTGAATAAATTCCCAAACAAAAAGTATGCGCGCATTTTCGCTTTAGAGACATGGAAACCCATACAGACATTTTCTGCTTTGGTGCTGAAAGTAAAAACAAAACACATACTACAGTTAAATAGTCCGTGGGTGCATTTCTTGAAAATTTCGCTGTAGCAATTCTAATCTGACTAATCTGACTTTTAGCTGGTTCAGTTCATTTCGATTCGAGAAGTTAGTCAATCGAGCAGAAGCTTGTAACACATATATCGCTGACATCATGGTCATTGGTCTACTCCGCCATCTACTCATGAACCAAATATTAAATATCCAGGTGATAACAAAGAGTATTGAAGAAGTACTTGTCAAATCCCAAGACATACACCAACTGCTAAGGGACGCCGATCGTATAGCGAAAGTTTGACAAATCTGCACAATAGTCTTCTCAATTCGTAAACCTAAAGGATATCCTTGATCGCAGTCAACCTGACGAGGTAATCTCTCAGGTTTCCTTTTTTGATTTATGCAAAGGTGATCGTGCAATTGATGAGCAGAACCCTACCTTGTTTCACAGCATACACGTTATCAGCAACATGTTACCCGTTGCACTTCTGCTTATGATTGTGCGAGGACTTAATTTTACGTAGGAAACCTATTAAAACCTATTAAATTCTAAAAAACCCACGAACCGAGCTCTTACCTCGGATAAACCCACTATTACTGAAAATTGCCCCTGGTGAGTCTTACATTTTTTACATGTGAAATTCGCCTGACAATCTCAATATGAAATGGAAATGAAAAAAAGCGAAAAAGCGGAAAGTAAAAGTAATCACAACGTACTTGTACGCAAAATCACTGCAAGAAATTGAGTAGCAGCTAGTAAAGCGTTTGTTTAGGTCGTTGCACTACGTAGTACTGAAACCGTAATAAAATAAGTAAGAGCAAAATTAGAACTTGTACACCAAAAGTACCAGAGGAGGAACAAACGAAAGCACAGAGGAAGGAAAAGCGTAGAGAAGTTCACGTCATTCTACCACAGCTTCGTCTCAATTTGTATGTGCTATAACACTAAACTCGTAGAGTTTGTATCCCTTTGTATCCAACGCAATATCCCTTTTTCAGTACAAGATGGCTCAGATACCCTTTACAAAAACTCCAGTCAAAATATCTAATCACTCCAAAGCTCTCTAACACAGTTTGTCCTTCGGTAGTAGCTGAGTTATGAAGCTCAGAGTATGAAATAAGTTCTTGAAGGTATTATCGACTAACCAGCTTTTGCAATCTAATAGTGTTGCACCCAACCGCTTCAGACAGTGCTTGATACCAAAACATGAGAGTATTTCGAAAAAACCAAACTTTTTTCCCCATACCCCCAAGGAAACAGAACGCTGAGTTTCTGCAAATCAAAGCGTGAGTAAAGTCATCTCGGAATGCAACCACCTTCAATAAGTTAAGACTAAAACCAATGAGACAAATCCGGCACCTACGGTGAAGACCTATAAAATTGCCGAGTAGTTGAGTGTTACCAAGTCCTTATACCTCCTACGTGGTAACCCTGTAAACGGATTAAGAGGGTCGTAGCGTTCGGCGATATCCTTAGTCATGGAATTAAATAAAAGCAAAAATTTGAAATAAAGGTCCATACAGTAGACCCGCTGTGGGTCCTGGTCTGAATGCCTCTTTGCAAAGGAACACAACTCGGACAACTTCAAGCGTGACGGAACTTCGCCACGCGCATCCTCGGACGCACGCCAGTTCTGTCCCCAGTAGGAACAGGTGACCCTTCTGAATTATCGTCTCTGTTGGAACTGAGCTTGCCATGTGAGTGCGGCAAGAAGGCAGATATTTTTCTAACATCATTTGAGAAGACATAATACTAAAGTAATTAGAACGGGCTTCTTATTCCGTAGAAGTACACAGTACAGTCTGCCACTTTGTAGCTTAAAACAGCTGTGCAAACGCAGCACCTTAACACCAAAGTGCGTCGTCCCCAGGAAACCTATATGGATTCAATATTGGTGATAGGAATTCTCGCAGATCTGCAATTCACACTCGAAAAACTGTAGAATGTGTTAAATTTTACTTCAACGCGTGACAAAAAAAGAAATCCTTTGGAACGAACCCCACTATCGAACCCCTACGTAAGGTTCACACATGAGTAATTGTTAGGGAAAGAACGGCCTTCGCATCGCAAATAGGTAAGTTTCATGATTTACGTTCAACTTCTCCCTTTTCTCTCATGGGAGCACACAAGTGACAACACAAAAGTCGGACATTTACAAGAATTCGGTGGTGAAAAATGATTACACAGGCTGCTTTCATAGTCCGCGATTTGGCCCGCGAGCGCGCGTGCCGGCCGGGGGACTACTCGGCCGGCGGTATCGACCAAGATTCAGTTGTAAACTAGGGGCAAGCGGAATCCGCAATATCTTTCTAAGACCTACTGATGTTGATTATTCCCTTCTAGGAAAAGTTGCTCACTTCTATAACAACATATAAACTCCCTATTTGAAACAATTTCGCCTTACAGCTGTGTGTAGATGAAAATATGTTCACTTATAATGCCTCAGTATTCTATTTATGTTGCCGATGAAGATCAAGAATCAGATTTAAAGGCACAGTTCACAATAATTTCGAAGTACCCTTTTTAAGTTGAATAGTGAAAATGTTGACTTCGAGTTACATTTGTAGTTACAGTACATCGGTTGCTTTTTGAGGACAAATAAAAAACAAGGCTTTTGAGGTAGTGGAAATAGAGGTTGTACGAGTCACGGACGGGAATGGCATGTAGGGGGTGTTTGGACGAGATTTAACTGGCTCCCATTGCTCAAAGAGATGACTACACCAAGCCGAAGTCGTCCGAAACTGCTTTCACTGTCGCCATGGGTTGTAGCAAGCTGTTAAAACTTCCTACGTGAGAGTCTCTTGAGTCAATGGAGCCTCTACAACGCCTTCGAAACTCGTCCAATATGGGTGTGGCGTTCACTTGATGCTATCCTAGCCCCCTTACTATGCACTATACAAGACGTTTTTCGACTTTACAACGGTAGGTATGGTATAAATGGGAGCCTCAAACTCTTACCACGGGGAAATCCCAGAAACCATTGTTATCGAGAATTGTGCCTTTAACACCCATACACACCACTAAATGTAATAATAAAAACAAATAGTTATTGGTGTGTTGATATTGCCACCTTCTACGTTGTTTATATCTACCGTCATCATGGGTTCTTCCAACAGTAGTAAAATCTTATCTACAGATGTTCTAATGAGAATTTCCTCCTAAGTTTCAAAGTTGTATGCAAGCTTTGTATGTGAAAAGTTGCACTTAGAGGACCTGCGAACGTGGTGAGATTGTGGCACCTCGTTTACAGATATAGTGAGACAGAATTATGACACATTTTTTCAGGTGAGTGGGACTAAGAGAACCTGTTCAACGAAGATACACAATGGTGCAGGTAAAGCAAAGTTGTGATAGTTGGTGCTCCCGCTCCCACTGCACTCAACTCGACTTCACTACCTCAACCCTGAACCCCCAACTTCTATGTGAAGCAACTCTCGAAATTCGTAAGAGTCGAGCCAAGAAGACATCTTCGTTTGTTCCATGCGTACCAACAGACTTAAGTGATGCACTAGGAAATTAAGCGATACAAACTAAACATGAAAAGAGAGCTATATGAGAACGAGGAAATGTTACAAATAGACTCTTCAACAGTCAAAACCTTGATTTTCGCATGCTTTGCATTGTTTACAAAGGTGTTTAAATGCGATGAAGTTCCACTTAAGTACAAGTAACGAAACGCATGTTGTGGAGATGGGCAGCACGCGGTAATTTTTTTTTACGATACTGTCCTGCTGTTTTTCGTGTTTTCCTGTGACAGACTTTTCATGGTACAGTACTCTTCACTACCGTCGTCCTACCATCTGGATCTAATGTTACAACGCAATGTATACAAATGAGTCCTTGTGCTTGCGATATTTCAAGCAGCTACTGGGAAGTATTCCCTGAGAGAGCTTCCATGGGTAGAGTTAAGCTATAAGATGCTTGGCCACTTTATGCCTTTGAAGGATGACCGCACATTGGAAATGAATAAGTTCCCTTATTCCCACGGTATGATTGCCCATGTACGACAGTAGTACTGCCAGACATGAGCAATGGTACTGCCAGCCGTGTTTCATTTGTCCCTTGGTATCCAGTGAATCGAGTAAGAATTCAACCCTGCTGGAATGACGAAATATTAAGTCATTGTAATTCTGTAGATCCAATAATTTGGAGTTGTTACGACTGATCCAGCTCGTCTAAGCGAATGGCTGAATGAGTTGCACATCAGGCGCACAGTACTCCTGATCTACAGCTTTCTTCTGAGCTTCAGGTCTTCGGCAACGATAACAAGTCTGAAAGTGCGGTCGAGTAAAGCGGTTTTATAATAAAAACCTGTGCGGTAAAGCTCTACGAATCATTGTAGATCATCTTGGCCAAGGTTTCAAGATGATCAGACGTCAAAAGTTTCAAAGCTACAGTTCGGGTCTAAGTATAACAGTTCCTGAAGTTCCTGTTGCGGGATTTCTTCCTAAAAAGAACATCCCGCAGGAAAAATAGTCAAGATAGAAGTATGAGAGCCCCCAAGAACCGTCTTAGCCGACGTATATATGAAAGGCGGACGGTTTTTAAGCGTTTTGGAAGCTGTAGATGTTGCAGCATTCGCACCGGGACCCACACCTTGCACGCAGGCAGCGTATTGCAGCTAGCTGTATCCAATGGCGCGCGCGTTCGAACAGTTCGTTGAGATACCCCTTCAATGCTGTTTTTTCGTAACATGCTCGTTCAGACCCTAGTTTTTTTTTTTTGGAAGTTTTATTTCTTTTTTGGATTGTTTTATTTGTCTGAATACGCCAATTTTCACGATTTCTTCGCCACTTTTGCACTATTCTTGACTATCACTTCCATTACTCGTCTAAAAATAAATAGCTAAAAATTATCGTGAACTGTGCCTTTGACTTCGCTTGTCCACTGGTTATCGACAACTGGTTATCAGCGTTGATCCTTCTGAGGAGGGTGTGATACACGCAAGCATTTCAGCGATGTACGAACACAAACTCAGAATAGGGCCTGACAGCAACGTGCTAGGTATTGTTTAAACAAGCTTCGATAAGTCAAACGGTTTCTTTATAATTACGTTATTACGGTAGTGCCCGAGATCAATGGTATACTTGTGAGGATGACACTGGAATGGCTTTCATTAACAGAGAAATATAAGAAATAAGACAATTTCGACGGTCATAACTGTTTTAGTAGCTTGGGTTTTGTCCTAATTTTTTAGGATGTTGGCTGGAATAAGCAAATCAAGTTCTACTCAGTGTTTGGTTCTCTGGGCCAACGGAGACAGATTTCCAATAATATTTTCATGAAACAAATTTCTCCAAGACCTCACTTGAGTTAGTGAACCGAAAATTTGATCACTATGACGAAGTAGCGTATAGGGAAGAGATCCAAGAAGGTAAGTAACACTGGAATCTTCGGAGAGAATGTTCGTGTCTGTGCTGCTCCTCACTGGGTAGTATTTTCCATCTCCTCTGTGTAGATATGACTTAAAATCTCGGACATTAAATCGTGCAGCTTAAAGATGTGCAAAACTGCAGTCGTCATGTCGCAGTTCGGAAAGTATAAAAACAGTCTGAAGGTTAAACCAGACCAATTTCTTTTGCCATTTACGGCAACAGGATCTGAATTCATTCGAGAAAATTTTTTCCCATTCGGGAAAGCACCCGCTAGGGTTCCCCGTTGATGGGTGAAGCCATCGTTCCTTTAAAGTGATGATTAGCAAATGAAAATTCCTATAGAATCTTTAAAATACTGAATAATAGAAGGATGGACAATAAAGTCTTTGCAGTAATCGATCCGTTTCTGAAATGCGCCCCTTTTAAAATTGCATTCAGAATCGTAGCGGTATATTGAATGTGGCAAGGTTACCCCAGGCGAGCATGGATCTATAATTCGATCCCCAGACCATGTGTGTGATGAAGCGCACCACTTGCCATTGCGCCATTGAGCCACAGCACGCAGGGCTACCTAAAAGACAGGAAATCTTTACTTATCTATAATAAAACTCATTCATGTTGTTCAACTCAGGGTTGCCACAAAAAACCCGGAGTTTCTCATCTCTTTCTCTGTGAGATTTTTGTAACCTGCCCTAACATTGTCCAATTTACAAACCAAAAAGCTCAGTATAGTACCCATAATCAATATTTCTCACTGACATTTTAGGCCAAGGTCTTGGGAAAGCAAGAAATTTCGATTCTTTTCACCGATGTGCTTTTCCCGGCCTGCTACCTTCTCCCCGAACGGCGTGTCGCGCTCGCCGGGGAGCGGATTTTCTCCCCGATTTCCCACGTTTGATTTGCGACATGCGGCAAATCTTTTTCAGCCGTCCCGCGGCTTCAAACTGCAATTACCGCACTCAGCCCGCCTCCCAGCCAGTCGATAGGGGACAATATTTGGTGCTAAGTGGGTTGGGGGGGGGGGCACGCGGCGGCGCGGCGCCCTTCCATGTCTGCGCCCTCTCCGGAGAGATAGTAGACAAGGAAAGGTAGGCGAGCCCGTAACGGTGTTTGGGGACGTTTCATAGCTTTTTTATGTTATAACTGTCTATTTTTACCTAATTTTAGAAGGGGGGGGGGGCTCCGGGGGTGGGTGAGCCAATTGACGTGAAACTTTTGGTGCTAAGGGAGTTGGGGGGGGGGCACGCGGCGGCGCGGCGCCTTTTCATGTCTGCGCCCTCTACGGCGAGATAGTGGGCAAGGAAGGGTAGGCGAGCCCGTAATGGTGTTTAGGGACATTTGATAGCTCTTTTATGGTATAACTGCGTATTTTTCACCTAATTTTAGTAAGGGGAGGGGCTCCGGGGTGGGTGAGCCAATTGGACGTTCAGCTTTTATCTCTTCTCAGCTTTTTGCACGAGATAACCATCTCACCCACCCCGGAGCCCCTCCCCTTCCTAAAAATAGGGTTCTATCGGCTCAGAAGAAGATTATCCACAATATACAAGCATATATCATGTGCCAAGCTGTAATTTGTTTTGAATCACGAGACACTTCAGTACAACTTCACCATCCCTTCCCAGACTCAGCTCCAGTACTACTATCTCGCCGTAGAGGGTGCAGACATGAAAAGGCGCCGCGCCGCCGCGTGGCCCCTCCCAACTCACTTAGCACCCAACTTTTATCTCATCTCAGCTTTTTGCATGAGGTAACCATCTCACCCCCCCCCCCCCCCCCCTCCTCCCCTTCGTGAAAAAAAAAGGTTTTATCGGCCTAGAAGGAGACTATCGATAATATGCGAGCATATCAACATGCGCCAAGGGTTAGCTTGTTCTGAATCACGAAACTCATCAGTACAACCTCACCATCCCATCCCAAACTCAGGCCCAGTACTACTATCTCGCTGGAGAGAGCGCAGACGAGTAAAGTGTCGCGTCGCCGCGTGGCCCCCCCAACCCACTTAGCACCAGGGCATGGGGTAATTTTGAGGGAAAAAGCCGTCGAGGATGAGGAACTGGTCGATGTGATACAGTCTTGGTGAGAGAGCGCAGACATGGGCGCGAAATGAGTGCGTCATTTTCAAATTACGTTTCCGCCTATCGATTGCTTGATAGTACTTTCATTTTGGCCCTTCTTTTTTCTGCTTATTTCTTGTTGATGCATGATTTTTATATCTGATTTTGGTTTTTTCGTATTTGTAATGAAATATCATTAGATTCTGGTGCTAAGCGGGTTGGGGGTGGGACCACGCGGCGCGGCACCCTGCCGAAACGGTGTTTAGGGACGTTTCATAGTCTTTTATGTTGTAACTGTGTATTTTTCACCTAATTTTAGGAAGGGGGGGGGGGGCTTCGGGGTGGGTGAGCCAATT
This sequence comes from Haemonchus contortus, assembly GCA_000469685.2. Lineage (NCBI taxonomy): Eukaryota > Metazoa > Nematoda > Chromadorea > Rhabditida > Trichostrongylidae > Haemonchus > Haemonchus contortus. The sequence goes on from LS997564.1 coordinate 13,613,872, forward strand.
GGACGTCTAACTTTTATCTCATCTCAGCTTTTTACACGAGACAACCATCTCACCCACCCCCGTAGCCCCTCGCCTTATTAAAAAATAGGTTTTATCGGCTCAGAAGAGGTATATCCATAATATGCAAGCATATTTGTTTGTTCTGAATCACCCCCGTGAGGGAGATGCTAGAAAATAGGAAGCATGTTGATACTGTATTCATATCACTCACCAACACGGACCACTTGGTGATGTGTTGCACGCATTAGCTTGCGCAGCCCAGCTGGTATTTTAAGGGGAATATCGCTTTGTTGGTGCAATTAATGTGAAGCGGGAGATGATTTAAGCATGCCGCAGAAATCTTGAACCGGATAATTTTCGCGAGTTAAATCTGTTTCTCGCGAAGAGTGAACCATGGTTAGATTCGGCAAATGGAGAGCAATATACAGAGCTGGGAATGTGTTTTGCATTTGATGTCTTCCCGACTGTCTTCATTTTGAATCTAAATCGGGACAACGAACATGATCACTTTTTTATTTTGAAGATTAAATAGGCGTTAAATGCATTACCTACGGATAGCGATCATACGCTGACGCCGATATGGCGTCAGCGTCCTGAGGCGACGCCACATCGCCGTCAACCATCTCTCGGTGTGAGCATATTAGGATCCATGAGTGCGAAAATTATCAGATGTTTAAGTGCTTTTCTTCCTAAGCTTCTGGCTCCTATGATGCTCCATCAAGACAGCTTTGCACAATGACGCCACGCCTACTAATTGTCTTATGTTTAACAATGGCTGTCATTATTTGATTATAGCTGGATCTTACTATATCCCACGCACTTTTTTACAGCCTTTGTTCTGCAGGGGGAACCATTAAAAGGCTTACAGTAATAGAACAGTACGCGCGTTTTTTGCAAATTGTATCGTCGCGCCCAGAAACTTCTTACCTTAAAGGCCCAGTTCACGATAAAAATGGTTCTCACTCCTTCTTCCTGGGACTACCCAGTGGCCCCAAAAGCTGACACAAAGAACGTTGTTGGGACGAAAAACTTAATAGATATGGCATAATATGAGCCCCGTAGAGGTCGACGTTCATGCCCTTCAACCGATGATATGTCAAAGAGTGTCAGACGATACAGTTTACGCTACCCACATCAGTACCCACAAATTCAGCAATCAGCTGATCGCGGGTGGTGAGGGGAGGTTTCACCCCTACTCTGTTATTCTTTTCGCTGCTGTGGTCATTTTTTAGATTTCTGTCTTACAAGGATTTAAAAGGCTAGCAACTCTTCTGTTAATCGTGTTGTGCTAAGTTATGTTGGAGATTTTGAGTGTGTTGACTGGACATTTTTGCTTACTGTACTCGCTATTCGCACCAGGATCCTCACGCACGCAGTGACTCACATTGTATAGTTCGCCCAGGCACCCTTTCTCTTTCAATTTTTGGTCTTATTTCCGTCTAACCCCTTTAAACGAATTTTTCCAAACCTTTTATCACTTCGGAAACACCCGATTCGCGTGCTTCCTTCCGCACTATTCTCCGCCTTCTCTCTCATTTTTCGTCATGATCTGGATAACCCGAAATTATCGTGAACTGTACCTTTAGGACTTTTCGATGAAGGACTGAGGACCTTCCGGAAATGAGCACATCTCTACATCTATTGCGTTTCATTTCTCAAAAATATCGCTCAGGACCGAATTCTGTCCCATGTCTGCTGATCATGCACAACATTAGCTAGCTTGGGAATGATTGCATCTGCCTTCCCTAGATGCATTTTAAGATTGGACTTTTATTGGAACATATGAACATTTGTTTTTTTTTATTCACAGAATGATCGTCCCTCATCGTGTGGAGAGCGTGGAAGGAGAAGATGTTGAAGCAGAGAATCTCATGGAGATCGCACCTCCTTCGACTATCACGGATAGGGTCATAAAACTCGAGGAGCCAGATTTTAGTGAGGATGAAGTCATTAAGGCTATCGAAATTCCGGCTTTAGCCAATATCGATGAAGTGGGTAATTATTTTTAGCTACTGATTTTTTGACTGATTCTGACACATACACACATACACACACACACATACACACATACACACACACACCCCTGTCTGCCACGAGCGAAGTCCTGATGAAGTCCTGCGTGTTCAAGTAACATAGTTCGTTACCCTCTTAGTTTAACTTTACTGCGTGTTTTCACTGTTTCACTTGAATCTCAATTTCACTGTTTCACTTGAATTTTACTGAATCTAGTCCTACTACCACCTATCTTCAGTGTTCCCATTTTCACTGGTACACCTAGCGAATTTGAATGCCCCATGTCCAATTTGCCAGTTTCGACGCACGCCCCGCCCACTTTGGGGGAAGTCTGGTCCTCATGAGTTCCGGTCAGTTAAACACACACACGCACCACACGCGTATACCACACACACCAACAGACACACTCAGCAGATTATATAAGTAGGATTTCATAGCTTATGTAAAGACCAGTCGGATCGCGCGGCTAACGCCAGACTCTCCTCCTTCTTGTGTCAAACACCCTACCCCGAGAAATGGTAAACTGAAGAATTTTATCCCCTTTTTTAAAGTTTATAGATTTTAAGTTTTTTTTTCGCTATTTAGCTTGTTTCAGTTTTTTCCCGCTGTTAAGCTAAGTGAGATTATGAAACTGAACAGAGCTCAAAATAGATTATGTCGTTGTAGCATATCACATAGTCAGTTCGCCCGTCTAACGCTGAGCTTGAGCGATGATAGCACCATTATCAGATGTTCTTTATCAATGGACCCTTTTCTTCACGGAGATATCATTAGTTGAGAATTCCAGATTACGGGCGGTCTATTGAGTTTTGTCGCAAATGATATCGACCGAGAGGACCCTTCAGTGGATCACAAACCTTGCTGGGTAGCGGTCGTAATCTAATAGTAAGAAATGAACGAAGTTCTAACAGCTTATCGTATTGCCCTAATGGGTCCCTATCACTGCACTTACCACTCACCCTGCTCTACCGATTCCGTCTTAACGAACGAAACATACTGAACGGTCAAAGATACATCGTAGATACCGAAGACGTTAGGATTTTGATCGGTAGGTGGCCTCTTTTAGGTCCCTTATCTTCTCTTATCAGTTATGATCAGTTCTTGTCACCGAGAACCTACGATACCGTCATATATTACATCACATATTAAAATGCTAAGGTTCCACTGTTGCAAGAAAAGTGTAATCCTATCAAACTTCAAAACTTTCGGTCCACGGGAACAGGAGTTATGAAATTGCGGCCCAAAATTTCTATCGCGCACGCCCCGCCTCCTGTGCATTGAGTCTGGTCCTGCCACCCACCATAAGTGTTTCCATCCTGCCCCCCGTACTCCTACCAAGTTTGAACGCTCTCGGTCCACGGGAACAGGAGTTATAAACTTCCGGTCAGACACATACACCGACACACACACACAAACAAACAAACAAACAAACACACACACACACACAAACAAACCGACACACCAACAGACACACTTAGCAAATTATATATAGTAGGATCGAATTGTGTTCATATCCTAGAAGGGAAGGGGTAATTTTGTAAATGGTTTCTACTATTCTCTCTAGACTGCCACGGAAAATGAGAGAGATTGTGATGGTAGTGGGAGCGCTCCAAGTGAGACCATCAGTCGAAATAGTGACAACGGCATTCCCATTTGTCACGATAGAGATAGTAGCAAAAAGAAGCCATGAAGAAGTTTTTTGTCCCTTCTCCATAATGCTTGGGGCTAAAAAATGATGTATTCCTTGTTTCGATTTCAGAACGTTGAAGTGAATGGTATTAGAATCTGGCCTCTTGTAGCTGAAGTTGTGAAACTGGTTCATAAACCTGGAGTGCGAGAACTGTATAGGAAATGCACAGCCTTGTAAGTTCTTTCATTGGTCAAAATTAAATGCTAGTTCACCAACCCTTCTAAAGTCCTTCCTTCAACTAACTTCAACCCTTTGACGACAGCGCGCCTTTCTGCGTGTCTGCCGCGCGGGACAGGGGTGTTTTGAAGCTTTCCGTTTCCGCGGCTCATCGTTGAGCCGCGCTGTCTCACGGGTCACTCTTTTTTCTGCGACAAGCTATTTTCACATTTCCCAGGGTTATTTCTCATCTTTAAGTTTCAAACAGCTGTAAATTAGGTAGGTATCAGTTTTCTACTCTTACCAATCCTGATTTTAAGCATATTATGACTTTGTGAGTCAAAAATGGAACAGCCCGCTGTAGACGACTTGGAGACTGTTTTTGAAAGATTATTAGTCGAGTCCGATGATGATATAGAGGAGACATTGAGAAACGATTCCTTCCGCAGTGACGCCCTAGTATTACCTACGAACCAGGTGGTTTACCCGAGAAAGACGCCGACCAACTATCCAACATGAACAGCACGGATTCAGGAAGTGCCAACCAACAGCCAACATTCCGCAGTTGGTTGGCACTGCATGTGAAGAGGGAAATGTGAGAGTTTCGTTGAGGGAATGGGTTTTCCGTATCACTCTCTTTATCATTATCATAAGCGTTTGCGGACGGACACACCGACATACCGACATACCGACATACCGACATACACACAAACCGACAAACCGACACACCAAGTTTCTGCTTTATAAATGAGAGAGATAATGTATCTGACGCGGAAAGTGAGACGTTATCAATATCAGACAGCGAGAGTGAAGACGAATGGATTAGCGGTGCAGAAGTACATGATGACTTCGTATTCACTCAACAAGTTGGTCCGTATGATTGTGTACACAGTTGCCACGAACCCATCGACTTTTACGAACTATATTTGAACGGGGAAATGCTTTCACTCATTGTCGGAGAAACGAATAGACAGGAATTTTCAAGATACTTGTCCTGCCGAAATCAAAAAGTTCATGGGATTATGCATACAAATGGGAGTAGTGCAGATGCCAAAGTTGAGTGATTATTGGAGTACCAGACTTGCGATTGGTGGGCACTCGATTGCTGGAAAAGTGATGCCAAGGACCCGACTCGAGCAGTTACTGAACTCCCTTCACTTTGCTGGCAATAATCAATTCGATAGCAACAGGCTTTACAAGATCAATGATTTCCTGGAACTGTTCAACGCGAACTGCGAGAAAGCCTACAGACCTGAAAAAGAAGTTTGCATCGATGAGTCATTAGTGCCATTTCGAGGCAGAATAGTTATCAGGCAATACGTTCCTTCCAAGAGGCACAAATATGGAATTAAGCTTTTCAAACTATGTTGCAAAGGTGGTTACACGTGGAGGACCAAGATCTACGCAGGAAGACAGCCTTCAAGGAAGGATCCAGTAGCTGTATTTGTGGTCATGGAGTTAATGGACGGTCTTCTAGATCAAGGTAGACATCTCTGTACCGATAACTGGTATTCGAGCGTGCCCTTGGCTAACAGCTTATTGAAACGCAGCACCCACTTGTTCGGGACTTTGAGGAAAAATCGGAAAGGAATACCAACAAAAGTCAAGGACAGGAAGTTGAGAAGAGGGCAAGTGTAATACCAGCAAAATCAGAATGGAGTATTGGTTTTAAAGTGGAAGGATGAACGCGATTTGTTCATGATTTCCACGAGACATGATGGGATCATGACTCCCAACGGAAAACCGCAAGTCGTCGAAGATTACAACAAAGTTATGGGATTTGTCGATCGAAGCGACGAAATGTCTGCATATACACCATTTGTGAGGAGAACTACTAAGTAGTATCTCAGGATTTTCTTCCACCTCATGACACAGACAGCGTCGGTAAATTCCTGGAAACTGTACATTGACGTGGTAGAGAAAATAAGGCTTAATAATTTCAAAATGAGTGTTATTGAATCACTTCTGGAAAATGAAAGAGTCTGCGCGCCAACAACTAGTCACAGTCTGGAAGAATTGCTCGGACGGAAAACAGAAGTTCATAAGAGATGTATAGGTTGTAACAAACAGTTATCTCGAGAATACGGGCGCGTATACGCTTCTAGTAACACAGGACGAGACAATACTAGATGCAGTAAGTGTAAAGGTCATTTTTGCATTGATTGTTTCTAAAAAACTCACAAAAAATGCGATTTTCAGCAGAATGATTGAATTGGTCAGAAGTTTGTTGAAACTAACCATGTATTTCTCGACCCACTTCGTGTGTATTATCATTTGAAGATTGTGAATTTAATAAAAACAGAAAACTTCAAAAAAAAGAACAACCAAAAAGATTAACCCTTGAAAAGAGTGCGGCTCAGCGTTGAGCCGCGCTGTCCCACGCGACCAAAAAACCGCGGCACACCGTTGAGCCGCGCTGTCGTCAAAGGGTTAAACTTCAACGGACTTTAGAGGATGGTAACAAAACTAATGTGACGCAGAAATTTTATTTCAGTTCATACAGAAAAAAGTTATTACTTGTTCATTCCTTTGGAATACTGAGCAAAGTAAAACACTGATTCCTTTCAAAGCGATCTTCATTTATCTGACGTAAGCTCAAATACGCTCCGGAAAGCGTTGGCTCTGGCGAAGAGATAATCTTCGTCCAACCCACTCCATGTTGCTGCGGCGTTGCTTTTGAGGGATTGAGGTCACGACGTGCTTTTGAGCACGCGTTAGACTCGAGGACACTCCATACATAGAAATTAAGCGGGTTGAGGTCAGGCGTACTGGGAGACTATGGGTCCGGGAACTTCTCCCCTAACACGGCGTCGCACACGCCGCACCCGCCGCCTATCGCAGGATTGCGATGGAAGATTGGAGCGCGCAATTTGTGTAGTGGGGAGTCCTTTAAACATTTGAATTGGCCGGCCGCTCTCTTCAGTTCCAATGCGATTCTGATCGTCGTTTATATAGGAGGAGTCTTTTGAATTAATCAAGTCTAATAAACATGAAAACTGAAAAGAAACAGAAGAAAAAACGATAAAATCCAATGAAAAAGCAAGCCAGTCAAGGAAAAATTCCGCGTCCTATCGATTGGCGGGAGTATGGTAATTGCAGTGACGTTCGCCGCATGCCGCAAGGGAGAATGCCGCGATAGGGGAGAAGTTCCGTTACCCGGGAGACTATCATCAAACGCGATAACTGGGAATTTTTCCTTGCACCATTTTGGTCAATAGTGGGCTTGTGAGCAGGAACACCGTCCCTTTAAAGCACCATTTCTTGCCACCGAATTTCTCCCTACCATGTTGACACAACATTCTTAGAATGTCGTTGTTCGCATTGACCTCCACTCCTTGTTGAATGCAAGGAAGCGGTGTTTTTCTGTGGTGGTTATTCCGGCAGAGATCTTCAGCGATTTTGGGTTAGCAGTATTAGTTAGGATCACGCATGGTTTAAAGGTTGCGTAAAAGCGATCGTCGTGCTTGTTCAAACGTTGCTCGATAGTAAAAATCTTCTCGTCCGTAGAGAGAATGGATCTGTTCGTACCATCACGGAGTAGTCTAAGAAGGTTTCTGCAGCGCACTTCTTCCGGCATCAGCAGAAGGAAACTGGCCCGTTCCCCTCCCCTATGCTTTCATCGCTGAGTGATTCACAGTCCCGTTCATAGGTTGCTTGGAAGTCGCCAAATATTCTACCATCTTCCTGACTGACCGTGCCGGTTTTTACCCCTTTGACGACAATGGCATCCACCGGTGGGTGCCACTATAAGCGGCGCATGGGTGAGTAGGATGCACCCAATTTTGGGAGAGCGTGGCTCCATGAACGCGTCACGTCGAAATCTGTGTTGGCGTCAAAGGGTTAATGCAGATGATCACGTATCTTTTTGAATCAAAACAACGACAAGTTCTTCACAAGTGAAAACCACCTCAGGGGTCAAAATTCAAGCGCCCACGTTTGTTTCCGTAATTTTGCCGAACACTAACACTCCACTGTATGTACTAGGTTGATGCATGACATTTTATTTCGAAAAACGATAAAAAATATCTAACAAAAACATGTTCAAATGAATACTGCAGAACGTATAAACCATCTACGTCAAGCGCTGCTTCCCTTTGCTAGGCAGTAGATTTCCTAAGGCGGAAAAGTTCCGATTCTTGGAGACGATCGACGCCTTGACGTCGGCCATTTCAGTTCTGTTCGCTAGCCAATTTTTCGACAATTGACGTGATAATCCATAAAAGTTTTTGTCAGTGAATATGGGGGATTCGAGAGCAGATCCCGTTTTTTGCTTGGCTTTGCCTGACTGATCCATCGTAGAAAAGTTCTTTGACTGCCGCATGCCTGAAATGACTCTGCCGCCTTCCAACCTTTCTCGAAGTAGTGGAATTTAATGTGGCGAATGTAAAAGTACCTTTTCAGACGAATTTCTGTTAAGGAAAGCGAGAAGATTATTCCTATAAAATCACGAATTCAATATTCGACTTGTATCGATAGAAAAGAAGCCGCGAAAAAATCCGCAGTAATAATGCATCAATCTACTACTCAATTGAGAACAATGCAAAATGATAGGACACCCCACGAGACTGTATTTCAGTTTCATGATAAGATCCTTAATCGCAAATTGCCAACTCATCCACACGGCTTTCCATTAAGTCCGATAAAATTGTTGGGTATGAGCACGGTGCAAAATAATAGGGCCCCCTGGAATGATCGTTTGCTCTTAGAACTGTTGCTTTACTCGTCCTGATAAAAAGCAAGCGAATAGTTCCTCGATCATCTACCTGTACTGGCCTGCTAAGCCGTCACCACTCCCGAAACACGAGGAGCTAACATATCGCGTGATTTTCAAATGTCCTCAAAGTAAAAGAGTATAGTTCAAGCTCACCGAGCTGAATCATCGTTCAGCTGTATCAGAAAAATCAGCAGGGCAAGAGGTTCTCTAGCCGTAGTATCGGAAAATGAGCTCTCGACGACACTCTCCACTGTTGGATGACAGCTCACGATAACGACTAGACCGTTGTCGCCTAGAACCACATGTCAAGACCAACGCAGCTTGAATTGTGCGACAACACAAGTAGTGGGCCTCGAAACACGTAAACAGCATCCTATACTATTTGTTAAAGAAAACGAGCTCCTTGTGCCTAGATGATACCTGAACGCTGGGAAAGATCGTTGAGAACCATGGAGACTACAAACGCTGGAACCTTGGCTCTCAATCTCCTTTGCTGCTCATTTTATTCTTAAAAAGGTTGCGGACTTCCGAATGAGACGACCACATATTTTTACATGGTTTGCTTGGAGGTTGTCCTATCATTCTACCCGGTCCTGTGAGAAGCAGTTCCACATAGCACATAGGAAACACCTAACCAACTTGTGAATACATTTTGTTAATAAAAGTTGTAGATGGTGCAGTGTAGGTGGTGGTTGTGGTGCGAAGATTTACAGACCGTGAAATATTCTAAGTTCTAGCGATCGTCTTATCATTTTGCATCCTGTTGAGCGACTCACTCCATCAGATAATTTCAAGGGGCTTACGCATACATCATTCTAGCCGCACAACTGCCTGATTATGGTGGGAGACAGGATCCGAGAAATGGAGCGCAATGGTAGTCACCGCGCGCTATTGCAAGACGTCATCATGCGCGTACACCCTACACGTACCTACGGTACAAGTGTCGTGTGCGGTAGCCTACATTCGCGTACCGCGACAGTATTAGCGACTACTTACCTGAGAGCGAGCATCGGAGCCTCTTAAACAGGCAGCATCACTGTGAGAAAGCGAGCGCCACCTCATCAGGCCTTTAGCTATTCTTTAGAAACGTTCATAAATCATTACTAGCATGACCTACATATACATCTTACAAAGGAACAAACATTTACTTTCCTTTTGAAAGTATGTTTTCGACTCCATCCAAAGTCGCACTTTTCGATAACTTGCCAACCTTGTAAGACTTTCATTTTATTTCTTACTAAACAATAGTCTCTTTCTAGCAGGGAAAGAACACAATTCATGTGACTGTTTAGGGTTCTCAAAGAGAATACCAACATGCTGGATAGTGCAATTTCGCGACGTGTTGCAGCAGAATTCAAATGTCATGGAGTGACGGCTTCGCGACTTACCAATTATGCAAGGCGTGTTAAGCGCAGACTGCCTTCGTCTTCCAGGCGTGAGACTGTAGCAGTTGTAGATCTAGTAAGTTTTGATAGGGTTTCGAGGATTAATTCTGTCACTATTTTGGTACTTTTCTCAACAACCTGTCCCAACCTCGAAATCATTGCTGGTTTCTCCTCCGTTTTGTGAGATCAATTGTGGCATCAAAGCCATACAAAGCGATCACGAATATGTAAATGATACCTAAATCGTCGAAATCCATTAGTCCTCCTTCAGCGCTTTGTACAAGTTCCCGAAATTGGTAACTAGGACGAATCTGTGGCCTCAAGTTTGCCATATGGGGCTGTCAACTCGAAAGTTGTTCGGACAGAACACAAAACAGCCCAAATATCGCCTTCGTCGACGTCCACACCGAATGGCCAACGTGTTTTATTGGTTTTGTAGGCTGCACCATTCTCAGTGAAGTACACATGTTGGAAGTCCAATCGACTGATCGTGACCGTCGGCGACGATGAAACATAATTCTTGGCATTTTTAGTTTACTGTAGCCAGTTTGATTGCTATTGCTTACGACTGATTTCGTCCTAACATCCCTTCCATGCTGTTTCCGTCATGGTCATCCCTACTAGCACTACATTCGCATTCAAGAAGCATATTTTGCAGAGTCTGCTCACTTTCATGCTTCCTTCCTCTTTTCAGAATCTTAGTGGCGGTTCGAATGTGACCCCGGAGGGATGAAAGGCTTGGATGGCTTGGGCGAATTACGGTCTGGTATTCGAACTCAGGTCCCTGTGTACGTGACATTACGCCGCTTGCCACTACACCGCGTAAGTCCGCATAAGTCAGGATTCTCAAATAGACAACGGAAGTGACAGCATGATGACTGACATTACCAGAATGCAGTTTTGAAAAAGAGCGGGTTGAAAAAGCAAAAACATCAAAAAAGGCAGACTCTATAGACAACTACTTTTATATTCATGATAGCCTCTGGACGTGTCTATTCCACTATAGCATTCGGATGTGATCCACTACAGTTGCTTCGAGCAGGTTGCTGCTGCATACTGAATGATGACAGGGAAAAATTACTGGAATAGCCGTTTAGTCTCTTTGTAGACTCATTTCGAACTATCCATGGTCATGCGGAGAATCACAACCTAACTGGTCACGAGATTCAGAAAACGGGTCGTCATCGGAGCTGGAGCGAGTCGTCGTGGGGGCTTGTGTTTGGGCATGCTTCCGCAAAAATTTAATAATGTACTACAGGACGACAAGGCCTCAAACTCAAAACCTGAGAAGTTGGAGGAGCGATTGATCAAGAACGAAGACCTGGAAGAGCTGAAACAGACTCCACATCATGTAACACTAGTCAATGGACCATTTCATTACGGTTAGCGTCTTACTTCGATTCTTTGGTGAAGGTAACAGGTTACCTCAACGTAGTACTCGGATTTCGGGTGCGCTTCGTTCCGCGCATCCGTCGAAGATAGGTCACGCGCAGCCGTCGCATGCGGTACGTCAGCCCGCGATTCTTGACAGATGTGGCAGTTGTCAGTGGGGCATATGATCTTCACTTAGTACATGGCAGTCAACCTAAAGTTTAGAAAACACCTACTAGTGCAAATCATTCGCTCTTCCGATACTTAGTAGTACTACTGTAATGCCATCTCGAGATCGCAGTAGGATGCACCGCGCGCGAAGTGGTCGGGGTGACCTAATTTGACGGACGCGCGAAACAGAGTTCTCCCTGGATCCCGGACACTAATACTTTTAGTGCCAATTGATAGAAGTGAAGGGAGCAACGACTTGATTCTCTTCAACTACTTATTCATGCAATTTATACAACGCACGCACGAAATGTATCGCATCAGAGTTCCAGACGTCGATCTAGGGCTACTACGTGGCATGGTCCTTCAGGTCAGTAGTCTCTAATGATACTTGGATGGTCTCTAGGTGTGGAAGATTTTACAGTACTGTCACGTGTTTCAGGCGTTCGACGGGAAACGTAACATCTCCGATATCGCAGGCAACCACTTGCCCCCACTGGAGCTAAGGAAAGTTTGCAATGCTTTAGCCTCAATACTTCATATGCAACGTAGTCAGGTAAAGTTATCGGTCTAGCTGTACGCTGAGATGCATTCACTGGAAAGATGGAAGGGGTCCTGCTGGACTCACACCAAAGCAAAGTATGAAGTGCGTGATCAGGGACAACAGCACGCTGGACGGTGGCAACATCTTGAACTATTTTGTGCAAGAATCCAATTTCACAAATAACAACAATCACATGTTCATGGCAATTCCTAATGGAATGTGAAATTGCAAGTGCGTGCTCAAATAAAGGGAATAAACGCTTTGATCCAGTACGAGGTCGCGATCGGCTTTACTAACCACACGCTCGTTCGAGTTATTCGCCCATCAGAGGAAGTGAAGTGCCTTCAAAAGAACGATTAGCAGGGATGGAAGGCCTGATTGCCTGGCCAAATGCTGGACCGGGATTCGAATCGCGAACCATTCGTGATAGTGCGTCCTGTGCCACCTCATCCTTCCATCCTTATTGCCTTTAAGTTCTACTATTTGTTGCCATCAATAGTGAATGTTAGTTAGCCACTGTCAAATAATTACTTTAATAGTGATCTATAAGACCTTCTACACCGAAAGCGTAACAGCCGTCAATAGGTAGCTACATAATGGTTCTGCGGTGCTAGGGTTGAAGATAAGTCGCTCTACTTCTTGATGTTGGTGTTAGCGAAAACGGATTGGCAAACATTTCCTCATGTTGCTTGTACCCTCTCACAATCTCAACGCTAGTCAACGCTATATCCGTGCAATTTCTGACGGATGGGCATGTTTTCTTCCGTGGACTCATCTAAATATGAAGAGCGGCTGAGAAGTTATTGTTTCTTTTTATTTCTTTTCTGTTTTTATGTTTATTAGACTGATTGTTGACGGGATGTTGCCTTCTCTATTATCGACGAAAAAGACTGCATTGGGACTGGAGAAAGCGGCCAGCAACTTTATATAATCAAAGGACTCCCTAACTCACAGATTGCGCGCTCCAATCTTCCATCGCATTTCTGCGATAGGCTGGTTTCAGGCTTCAACGTGCAGTGTGTCGTGCGTCCCGCGCGTGCGCGCGGCGATGCGACGGCGGCGCTAGCCACCTCTTGACAGCAATGAGTACCGATCGACACTGCAAATCGGCAATGACTAGTTTTTCTATCATTTTGAGTGTCGACCACCTTTTTCTCTGTTCTTTTAGCATTTTGAGTGCCGACCGCCATTTTTTACCTGTATTTCTTGCTTGCAATGTTTCTGATTTTATTTTCGTTTACTTTTATTCTATTTTCGTTATCGAACGACTAGTAATGTTTGTCTATATCTGCTAGCCCTAGTACACTTCTATGTTTCAGTGATTTTTCAGCTCAGAGTTGCTGGACTGAAAAGTTGCAAATCGTCTGTTGATGAGACTAGATCTTCATCATCCAATAAATTCGTGAGCTGTGATGGAGGTAAGTTTGGCATTACGTAAATCTCATTGAAGTAGTTTTGTGTTGGGTACGCATTGAAGTTTAGAAAAAACGTGAAAGGTTCCGAAAAGTCGATAGAGTCTCGCGTGAACCAGATCTTGCACTTAGAACAGTGACACTATAACTGCAGTTTTCTTCGGAAAATTATTGCCATCGGCTTATTTTTGCCGTATTTCCGTTGCCTCTTTCTGCTTTTTCTGTACTTTTTTGTCGTCTTTTCTTTTCCTCTTTTTGCTTTTTTTTTCTGAATAGCGCTAGCAATAAACAACATGTGACCTTGTTGTAACAGTAAATAGCCAATACTCTTAATATTCGCCTTTGATAATGAGTGCGTCAAGTACTTTTCTGCCTTGTGATCCAGAAAAACTAGTTATCGCCGATTTGCGGCATCGATCGGTGCTCAGTGCTGTCAACAGGTGGCTAGCGCCGCTCGCTTGCGCGCACGCACGGGAGCATGCACGTTAAGGTCTGAAAGCAACCATACGGGCGGATGCGGCGAACGCGACGTAATGTTCGGGAAGAACATACCGGACCCTCCAAAGTGAGACGAAGCGTGACTGTAGCGCGCGAGTATGGGAGATTTTGGAAATGGGCGCCCTATCGATTGGCGAAGAGGCAGGTTTGGCGGGAATGAATAAGATCCTAGCATTTCAATGACGCGCGACTATCAAAGATTCACCTCGCGTTTGCCTGAGTCTCAGCAACTTCGAGCATTATGTAACGTTTCCAATTTTTATGTGGTGTTTTATGCAGAGCTCTGTACAAGCTTCAGATGTGCTATTAGTCTATAGCTTAGCATTTCGATTGAGGATTTCGGAGGGCGTCACTAATTGCTACATCTTAATATTTTAGACTCAAATGTCACAAGAAATGTTAATCTGCACGATCGAATTCTTGAAGTTCTACAACAAATACTGCTGCCCTCCTCCACCCTCAACAGCCCAATAGAATGGGACTGACAGCTCACCTTTTTTCCATTTATTTCTTCGATTAATATATATTTTCTGCACCTTTTAAGCCTTTGTATATGCTGCCCTACTGTAATTAATAACTACATTCATAAACCTTTTTTCTTTATTAATTAACTGAATCAGTTTACACATTTTAATTTGGAAATACGCTCACCAGTCTGTATTCAGTTCCCCTGGTCGGGTATTGACGATCCGAATTCTTTACCTGATTCGTTCTGTTGTTGAATTGGTTCGCTTTTGTGAAGCTCACTTGTTCCGGTGCTGTTGCATAGGGTATGAAACTATAAGTTTTTGACTTTTTGGTGCTGTTCTTTACAGATGTGGAATAAAGTTGTTAATGTCAATAACTATAACATATTGTCGATACGGAGGGCGAATATAAGATGTCATCGGTAGGAGAAACAAGAAAGGATATAGCGTAATCAAAAAGGTTAGACCCGCGACGCAGTATTCACCGGTCCGTTTTCGAGTACGTCACGCATTGAACGTTGGTTCGAAAATGTAAATGATTTGAATTCGCGCCTAGCCCATTGGAAATCCGGAGACCAACCGATGCACTAATCTGGCAATATTCAGATGCTGTCTCTGGATGGGTGTTCGAGCTTATCTGAGCCACAAGTCAGTCAGTCAATCAGCGTGGTAACTAGTTAATACAATGACAAGTGGACCTAGCGCAGCTACTACAGCGGTTTTGTCATAGGCCGACTACTGCTGAGACCAGGTTTTGTGATCGGCAACATTACTTCCTTCGTTACGAATCTTGACAAAAGGACGTATTAGTGTTGGCCCTGGATAGGATTTCAGCACTTTGAAACAATCAACCACATCATTTGGCTTCGGAGAAGTTTCAAAAGCTACTCGTGAGATGTTATTGCTTTATTCTTTATTTCTACTTTATTTTCAAACTTTCCTGATACTCCGCCTAAAATTAGTAGCTAGCAAGCATGTCATGTACGGAACTACAGTTGACAATGAAATGGTTCCCGAGACTTCTCCTTAGGATGAACCTGTGACCTCCAATGATTGCACGCTGTTTTGTCAAAAACGGCCTAGGTAGGGCACAATGAGGGCTCCAAAACGACGTACACACCCAAGGCGGACGAGTTATTAAGGGTCTTAAAGCCGTAGAGTTCACATATTCTGCTACTTTTACGACGACGGAGACGCAAACGTTCCACTCAGGTAGCTTACTGTAACCACCTGCACACAATGGCGCGAACATTTGGGAGGGTGGTCCAAATATCACACCTATCCTAGTCACGGTGAAAATGGCTGCAGTTCTTCAAAAATTAAAATCAAAGCGACGTGACAACTTGCCAAATCGTATTTGTTGAGCAGGCATATAGTCGAATATCGATTGAATGTGATCAGCAGGTTTCCAATAAAATGTGCGAAAGCTCCTGCGCCACTTAATATTATACACCATTGCAAGATAGACCGAAATTCTTCGCCCAAGCCGAGTTCACGGTTCAGTCGTATAAAACAACACGTGCAAAGGGATATCACGTCGGCAATGCCTAAATTTGATAAGATTGGCCTTCAAATTCGCCATCGTTTTACTTTGGTGAAGGAAACAAATCGTTCGATGTGAGCCTCCTTCTTCCTAATATACTGAACAATTTCTGAATATGCTTATTACCGTGTTGTAGATTTGATTTGTTTAAGTTGCACTCTCAAAAAACCGAAAACCGGTCGGTATGTGAATTTGTGTCTAACAAACTGAAATACATTCGAAGCACAAAGAGCATTTCACAAAAAAAGGTTCCTGGGACTTTTCCCTTGGTGAACTTGTGACAGCTAAGGACAACACGAGGGACACTGTTGGTTCGAAAAACGACCTAAATAAGGCTTAATGAGGGTCCCGCAGCCGCTTGGTCGACGTACACGCATAAAGCGGACGAGTTCTCATGGCGTTGAGCGGCTGGAGATGTGCCTCTCGCATCGCACACGTTGTAAAAAGCGGCTTGCTGTAGTCAACTGTAAGCAGTGGTACACACATGCGGACAGCTCGCCCAAACATCTTCCATGCAACATTTGTCGTCACGTTCACACCCAATCCCTGATTCTGCTTCTTTTTTCAAGCCTCGTAATTCTCTAAGTAAGCCAATTTTTACGGTTCTTCGGCTTTCTTGCATTAATCTGGACTATCACTTGACATATTTATTCAAGACCACTAAAATTGTTGGGATCTTGCCTTTGAAGTTGAAGCCCCAATAGTGGAAGGGATGGATTATTATAAAGCAACCTCCTTTAGCATAAATCTCTTTACTGAAAAATTAGGTGATAGTTCTAATTGCTGCTACAAATAATGTGTAGAACTCATTTTTTAGGATTTCTGTTTTAGAGCTGATGATAATAAATAGTACATATATGTAGAACAAGACGAGTAGACTCACAATTGTGGTCTGAATTACATTGGGTCATCTTTCTCCTATAATAAGATTCAACTATAATAAGATTGGGATTCGAACGAGTGCAACAACAAAAAAACTACCACGAAATCAGACCCGACTCAGTTGAGTTTAAACGCTGCTCATTCATCAGTATTCCCAATTCATAGAAGTTTTGAAAAGTTTGTGCTGAAGATTCGAAAAGTAATTCAGTCTATGCCGATGCAGCTTCTCACTTGTGGCTATGGACGATGAAATTACAGAAAAGTAGTTTTGAGCAGGTGTCCGTGATCGTAGCGACAAACACACTTGCTTCGATTGCTTTGCAATGAGAAGAAATTTTGGGAGTGATACTATTATGTGTATATACTTACAATCTCCCTAGTGTAGTTGAGGAAAATGATGTAAAGTGTAAGATGTTTGCAGATGATGTGAAGATTTATAAAACTATAGTCTCAGAAATGGATTCCGTCTTAGCTCAAGAAGCTATTGAAAGAGTTGCCAAGTGAACAAAACTCTGAGAGTTGCTCAAGAAGCTATTGAAAGAGTTGCCAAGTGAACAAAACTCTGAGAGTTGCTTCTGTCTGCAAATAAAACCTCAGTTCTCAGCCTAGGAAAAGCTCGGGGTACTGTTAATCATTACGCCGATGGATCCAATTTCAAGAATCTTACTGTCGTCAGAGATTCGGGATTTTTAATAAGCTGACCTTTGTTGCTTACATCATGTCCTTGGTTCATAAAGCTGAGGGTAGATTAACGCAGCTCTTCCGAAGTTTGTACACCAAAGGTTCTTGTATCCTCATTGAAGCCTACAAGTCAGGTATTCGCTCCATTTTGGAGCATGGGTCTATGGTTCTCTATCAGCGAAAGAAAAAATCGTTTACTAAGTTGGAGTTAGTTCAAAACAGCTTCACTGTAAAAGTTTTTGTTCGAGCTCTTGGCTATAATTATAATTCCATTCCCAGGTCAATTGTTAGGAACAAGATCCTGGGAATAGAATTTCTCGCGTGTCGGAATGGAATTGGATCTCATAAATTGTACAAAACTTTGACAGGCAAAATATCGATTGAGATGCAAGGCTTATTCACCAGTCGTACGTCGGCCACTAGAGGAGATAAATAGGCCTTTTGCGAGAACTAGTATGAGAGCTAACTTCTTCTCAGTTCGGGCCTCTGCTGAGTTCAGTGAATTAACCAAGAAACACTCCATGCCTAGGGGGTTGCTCCATCCCAAGCGCATTTTGTCGACATATTATCATTGAAAGCTCAGTCGCCTTTTTTTTTATTATTTCAACATGATACCTAAAGGATAGTCAGGTACGTTTCTTTTTGTTTCTTACTCTTATTTTGTTGTATTTTTTTTCAAATTTCATTAACTTATCTGAAGTGGTTCTGTTGTTTGTTATTACGTTGTTATATGGACTTCTGTCCAAATTTCCATGTACGTTTTGTGCGTGTAATAAATAAAAAATAATAGTAATAATACTACGCTACCGAGGTGGTGTAGTGACAAGAGGCGCCACTGTCACTCATGCATGGTCACGAGTACGAATCCCAGATCCGCCTAGGACAATCAAGCCTTCCATCTACGCGGGGTTGAATAATTGCTACCAGTCTCGTTTGACAGGATAAAAGCATGGACTTGTACTTCGGCTGGCCACCACAAGTAGGCATTCAGTACGCCACTACGATTCCGATTAGAAGTTCTTACGAGAATGCGGGGGTGCGTCCCTTAGACGGGATAGTTCAATGCTCGAAGACTTTTCTCACTTACCCTTTGACCTGAACTTATGGAACACTGCTGCAATCAGTAGATTGAGCAAACAAAGAAAAGGAGGGCTGGGAGAAGTATACTCTCGTCTTCATTAATTGTAATAATGGTAATCACCTTTTTGGAACAAGCTAGACCCCCATTCTAACATGTACTCACAGAAATATTGATAATGCATTTTCTATCACGAAAAAATATAGTGAGAGCTGTTAATTTTGATTGGTTAGATACAAAATTACTACTGTAGCAAGCCGTAGCATACTAGCGCAAGAAAAAAAAAGCCAGTCAGCAGGAAGTTATGGAGAGACTCGAATGAAATGGAAACAACAGTAATATTTTCAGAAAGCACGATAGAAAATGACGATCTGTGATTGTTTTCAAGCAAAAGAGACTGAATAACTTGGTTGTTGAAATTTCGTAGCAATACTGCAATTATCCCTCAAGTTATTCTCCATTCCATGTATTCCATTGAAGCGTGACATTCTGAAAATCAAGAGCAAAATAGGCTCATTAAAATAAGACTGCGGAAAAAGTACTGTACAGGGTTTTGCAAGCATATACAATCAAAATTAACTGCTATCTTTCTGTAAGAGCTGCTCCTTTGCTCCCGTGCTGTAGAACCCTATGTCACTTTTTTACAGTTTTTCAGTTTTTTTTTTCAGCCGTTTGGCTTAGATTATGGGCTGTTGAATAGAAAAAAAGCTATTGTCCTCGAAAAAAAAAAAACACTCTAACGATTGGAAAGTTGAACGCTACTTGATCGGAATTTCAAAAAATTTCAACAGGTTGGGAACTCGAGGTGCAGCTAAAATTATTGAAAAGTTTTTTTTTTTTCATTGCATCCATTTGTATAAAAAGTAAAACGTATGGACACTTGATGTCATCGGCCCATCTTACCGGATTTTAACTGCAAGTTCTCAGTTAATATTGGATCTCAAGAAAATTTTAGTGGGTTGTATATGTAGGTGTAGAAACATTTTTTAAAAAAGTTCACATTTTTCTCGAAAGGATTTATGGGGACTTGTTGAGTAGAACAGCATTCTATATAGACTCGAAAATCGGGTTAGAAGTCCACTGCCTCTCACAGGTACCAAGAGTGGACGTGTTTAGCTGTCTTGTAAGGCTTGATATCATCCGAAATGAAGGGCACTCATATGGTTAAAGCTGAGGTACACTGCTCTGCAACTAATGAAAACTCGTCCAAATACCCCTTGCACTGACATAACATAGAGTCCGGAATCTTCTTTCAGAAAGCGGCATCACGCTTGTCGCACTTGCCGCGTATCGCATTATTGCGATGGAATATTGGAGCGCGCAATTTGTGATGTAGGAATTCCGTTACTTATTTGAATTGGCTAGCCGCTCCCTTCAATTCAATGCGGTCCTGATCGTCGATATAGGAGGAGACACTCTAATCAATAAAGTCTAATAAACATGAAAACGAAAAAGAAACAAGAAACGGTCAAAACTGATAAAAAGGAAAGGCAATCCACGAAAACTATTGCTTCCTATCGATTGGTGGGGAGGTGGGATGAGTACGGTATTTGCAGAAAGATTCGCTGCATGCGGCAAGGCGAGCGTCCGTAACCGGGGAGAAGTTCCGTGACCCATAGCACAATACAACCTCGAGATTGATCAGTTTCAGAAGTACCTATTGTTTAAGAGTTTTTTATTTACAAATTCAAAATTTCGCTTCGCCTCGCAACAATTTTGCATCTGCACTTTCCTCGTTGGCGCTCATTAAAATAGGAATCATCACTGACATCCACTTCAGGCATTCTGTTAATTTATCTGATAAAAATAAATGAGCATCTGAGGTCCCGTCTTCATCAGGGGATAGTGCTTTGGTCAGTCGTTATGTCTTATCTGTGCTCATTGAAGAATTACAAGCAGAATCAATGGCTTATAAAACCGAGACGACGTGAAAACTATCGCACAGATATTGGACACAAATAGTATTTATTTATGTACAGTTCTGTGGAAATCATACCTTAAAATTTGTTAGCATTAAATCGGTTGTTCGGATGAGTAGCAAGCGTGTTTACACAATTTCTATTCTTATAACATCGAAAAGAGATGACAAGTTCCCGACGAAGATCAGAAGAGAGCAACAGCAGAAATAGTGGCGGTATGCTGAGCATCACGTCGTTTGTCCAAAAAAACTAAAAGATTTTTCTGGAACTTCATCATAGAACTCTCTCAGCAATCTCTAAATCGAATCCATCTTGAACTACCGCTATGGTTAGTTTTTTTTTTAATTGTTGTTTCCAGGATCTCCATCACTAAGGGTCACAGTCATTGGAAGGCGTTTAGAAGGGCCGTGGAGAGGTTATGACGTCCGACTCCATAACCTCGCCACGGATCTAGTAACAGAACTAACCTGTTTTGTTACCAGTTGATTCAAAGCGTCCAAGCTGGCTGATACGGCGATCACTCTAATGACTTGTAATGTGCACATAAAAAGTGAACAGCTAAACATCAGCACAGCATACGTAAGCAGACCCTAAATTTTGTTGAAGAAATGTATACCAGAAATCTTGTCGTGTACACGGGAAGGGAAGGAGGCTGTAGGAGGAGAATATTTGTCTTCCCAACATTTTCTATGCAAAGTTTTGCAAGTAAAAATTGTGGTATTCAATCAAAGAATGTTCACCTTCTCATGAAGACGATGTTTCTGTGAATCGACACTTTTTGGACGTCTCTTCCATTCGACCAGTATTCTTGCATTGAGTATGATACTTACTACGGCACAAATCAAACAAACTCCAAAGTAAACGGCCATGACAATCTAAAAAAAACTATTTTTAATAAGCTGCTTGTTGCTCTCGAAATTCACATTGTTTGCTGATTGACATGCAAATTGTTCCTGTCGAGCTAACATAAGTGAAAGCTGTATTAGGATTCAACTTTGGAAATGTTGGATTGACATAAAAGCCCTAAAACATGGAGTGGGGATCACCTTTACATTCCTGAAGTGGCCGTACTTTTTGAGATGATTACTCTAATTATTAACCCTGAGGCCCGCTGGTACTGCTATTACAATTTCTAAGGTACAAGTTCCGTACATCTCTTCTACTGATTGCGTTACGGCTTCAGAGCGCTCTCAATTAGCTCGAACACGCAAGCGACAGTCACTGCTTCTGAGACGGGGCGTACGACAGCAGTATGATGACTTTTAGCTGTGTTATACTGTTTTTGAGGAGTCGATGGTAGTCACAGCGACTATTCACGTATACGGCTCAAAGAGTCTGCCAGCATAATTGCGAAAAAGCTACAGTCTGTGGTTCATGTCCTCAACGAAAATGTAAATGGTAGTGGTAGTGCTCTTTCCCGAACTCCCACGGCATGCCACAGCGGCTACAGTATCTTCCCCTGGAAGTTCAAACTTTCCCCATCATCACATGCACTCCGGCTCGGGCCCTCGGGTTGCCCGAGCGTGGTAGGGGCGGTTTATGGAGACGGCCCCTCACTGACCACTTCGAGTTAGACAGCTGCTATCTAGAGGAATTGTGCTGATGGCTTTCATTTTGATGATTCGGGCTCTCTTGATCGCGAGACTTCCCACCCATCCGGACAGTAGCAGTACAAATTGATGCGTGAGTCCTGTCTGAGAATTGCAACAAACCCACCATATCAACTTGTCTTTCATAGCCGGTAAATATTGGAATTCCATCCTCATTAGGTAAGTATACCAGTTGAGCTCCAATGATTTGGATAGAGGCGGCAAAGGACACAGCGTACTGAATGGCTACGACTGCTCCCACTTTGTTCCTGGTCCAGATCTATAAACAGTGGAGAATGCTTCTCAAGCCTGAATACACTTTAGTTAAGCTGTTCTCAGAGGCATTCTGGCTTGTACTGGGAAGGTGAATTTCTGTTCACAGAGTAGAGAAGAAACAATGAATTAATCTATTGTGGGGACTGCTTCAAGGTCTTCCCTACGTTATATTATACAACTCATATTTCTTGAAAACTCCCGAAAACTGATTCAAAATGATTAAAGTGAACCGAATCATATCTGTTGAAGAGACAAATAGCCGAATATCGATTGATCGTGATAAGCATGTTCCCAATAAAATGGGCATAAGATGCTGTACCACTAATTACTAGGAGGCATAGGACCATATTCTGGAATTCTTTGCCTAGGGCAAACTCTCGGCTTAGTCGGACACCGCAAGTTGTGAAAAGACATATAACGTCGGCAGTGCCTAAAAAATAGCTCTGTCAATACATGTTTTTTTAATCAGAGAGAGAAACAACAATTACCGTAAACTAGTAAACATCTTTTCATAAATGCTTGGAAATTTCTAGATCTATTTGAAATCATGTTGAAGACGAAGTCCATCTGGGCTACATACTTAGTGAAAACAGTCCATATTTGAATTTCTGTTTAACCAGCTAGGTTAAACTCAAGTTTTTGATTTTCTGCGAGTGAGTTACTCTGCAGACACCTACAACCTCTTTGAGCAGTTAGAAGAACAACTGAATTCTTCACCTGTTGCCACGAATATTGTGTAGAATGCATTTCTGAATACTTTTGCTTTTGATCTGATAATGAGGAATAGGACATATATGTAGAATGAGGCTAGCAGACCTTCAATTGTAGTATGTATCACATCGGGTGCCATCCTTGTCCGAGTCTGAAATAAAGCCATCATTTTCCTGATAGAGTTCTCAGAGAACAAAGTAAGAAGAATAACCTCCACTCAATCACACAAAACATTGCTCAATATCCTTACGTTGATTGGGATATTTTCAGAAATTCGTCACTTAAAACTCGGAATGAACGCAAGCTCATTTCATGCAACTTACACACCCAGGTTAGGCGTAACGTTTATGAGACGGAGAATAAGAAAGATTTCTGGAAGTTCTGCGATAAAAATTGGATGCGCCTGAAAATAAAACTGGGAGGATGCTGAATTTAAATAAAATTGAACCTTTCAGGTTCTTGCACTTTAAGGTTCTTTCAGGTTCTCGAGGGGCTAACTTTAAAATGGCATAGTGCCATTTCAAAAGCCCTCCTCATACTCCTGTCCTATAGGGAAGTAACACTGGAGGACTCCTCAGGGGAATGGCGAGAAAGACAGAATAGCTGAAGTTCCCGTCCCACGCAGATGTCAAAACATTTGAAAGAGATCACGGGAAAGCAAGCAATACAATTTGATTGAGTCAGACCTACGGAGAAGAATGAGAGATGAAAAGAATCAACTTTCTCAACCCATCCGCTGAAGTGTGTCTCCCACACATGGCTCCCGGCGTCTATCTTTATGGCAGTTTGAATTCGCGTTCGGTTTATACAATAATTTGCGGTGCCCATACTATGTCATCCTCCTAGACGATTTGTTTGTAATAGCCATTACACCACCTCCGCCCTTTGACCGTCCGAGTATGGTGGGCCGAATTGAATCGAAGTTAGTTGATACCATTAAAGAGATCGGTCCGGTACTCCCAAGAGGATGAAGGGGTACAATGGTATGTGGTGTTACATAGCCATACCATCAAAAATTGTTGAACATTCTTAATCTTACAAGCCTAATTACAAAAAAAAACCTTTCACGACATGCTGCGCTTTTGTAGTGGGAACCTAGCCATAGAAACAGCAATGGGAACAGCCATAATATTTTGAGATAATTAATTAACGAAAAAATTGAAAAACTTCGATCAAAATCGTCTGTTTTCTGTCAGAATATACGAACGGATACGGATGCTATGGAAGATACAAAGGAGATTTTATAGTTATAACACGGGTTCTTTTCTGAGAACAAATTCTTTCATGTGAATTCATTTTTGTAGTTGCATGGCATGAATCAACAACACAAATTCCGATTGTTTATCAAAAGATTACTGTATCAGGAGGAAGTACTCTACCCAGGAGCAAAAACCCATGTAAAGCATATAGTGCTGGGAACTGGTCATTTTTGTAGAAAGTTCGGACGTTTTTTGACAGTAGGAGCTGATAATTGGACCATTTTAAGGAGCCTACCTATACGGGAACTTATGCGTAGTCATCACGACCGAGCACAGGAGACGCACGCTTCCATAATGAGGACAATCCTTATAGCCCTGCCTGTAGATATTCCTGAGAAAGGTACACATGCAGCAGATTGGAAAACCTTCGAGAAAGCTTTCTCAGTGTCCTCCTATTCAAGGGAATTGAAGCATCTATCCCTTTGGATGCAAAAGGCTCATTTTTTCCTGATTGATATTCAAGTATTGCTGAGCTTCACGACCAACTTAAAGGCACTGTTCACGAAAAAAGTTAGGGTACCCTTTTTTGATGGGAATTGATAGAACTACTCTGGAATAAAGCGATAACAACGAAAAAGGCGCAAAAAACGATGAACAAGAAGAATTACAAAGGGTCAAAAAAAGAGCTGGAAAGGGGGGTTGGTCGAGTTTCACATTGAAATAACAGCGGTTAGGGAGTGTTCGGACGAGAATGCACGAAGGCGACGCATTGTCTGCAATACAGACAACACACCCAATTTGCCTGGCAATCTGACTGGCAGACTCTGGCAATTTGCCAATCAGCGTATCGATTTTTCACCAACTTCGCTCCAGTGCGAATGTGGTGAAGGACAATTTGAACTCGTAGTCAGCCTAGCGAAGGGCGAAGGCCTCCCGTCCCCCACTGTTCCTGCCCTTATCGTGCCCCATCCAGCCGTTTTCCGACTTCATTCCTGCATAAATGGTATCAGGGGGGGGGCTTCGAATTCAAATCATGTGCAAATCTTCAAAACCATTTTTTCGTGAACAGTGCCTTTAAGGGACAACGTGTAGATCAGCTCGAGACAGTGTATGAAAATTCAGAAAAATTAAATGGTAGATTTAGTTCAAAGTTAATATTTTGAAAAAACAAACTAAGATTTCTTGAAAATTACCGTTTCAATTCTCGTTCATATAAATGCCCCTGACGGTACGTTGCGGCAGGGGGTATGCGAGTGTCCGAGCCAGGGATACCCGTATAAGCCGTCTGCCGGCACAGAAGAAGAACAGCGCATGAGGAGCATGGGGAAAGAGAAGGTAGAGAGGTACTGAACAGAGAAGACGATTGGTTCCGATGGGTCAAGAAGAAGGAACTCATGCATACAAAGAAAAACCTCTTATTTCATTTTTGTTATGCAAAGAAGATCCCCTTATTTTATTTTTGTTCTTCTTATAAACTCACACATTTTCTTCCCACTATGCTTTTGCCGCTTTGTAGGACGTACTTTTCCCCGAACATCTCATAGTACGTGCGTTTTAAGGAGACTCAAGTACACTTTCAGGAAATTAGGTATAGCGACAGTATTCATGAAACATTAACGTCGTGCTAGACAAAGAGTAACAAGATTTTCTGACGCTATGAAGTGTTCAGACTAACCGTGTAGCATAGGTATCGGAATAAGTAGAAACTTCCAGTTTGTGAGGAAGAGCGAGAGAATGACTCAATTATTTATTTTATTTTATTTATTTATTTTGTCCACGCAGTGCACCTTCATCAGCAGGTTGAAAATAAGTGATAATTATGCATTTGGAGAGGGTTTTATTTCACATCTGTACAACATACACACATTAGGAAGAGATCTTCTGCACAGGTTTGTTCTTATCACCGACGTTGATCGAAACCAAAGTCGTTTTGATGTTCCTTGTCGAAAACGCTCTTTTTAAAAAATATCAGCTGAGGGCGCTTCTTTATCTTTCGCAGTCGTGTTGGGCACTCACAATAGCGTGAATCATTCACTGAAAGTGTTGCACTGTCAAGACAAAAGAACTTCTTGGAACCTCGCAGCCTTCTTAAGAACCTGGCCATTAGATCCTACCATTTTTTCCTTTCCGACCTCGATTACCCGGCCGTCCCGTCGGTCCTGCCACACCTTCTAGTCCTTCGCGACCCGCTTCGCCAATGGGTCCAACTTTGCCAACTTCGCCATCAAGACCTGGTTTTCCCTGTGTTCCAGCATCGCCTTGTAAACCTTAACGAATTATTGGCGACAAATGCTGGCTACAGGAAGTTCAGGGTACTTACCTTGTAATCCTTTCCTACCAGGACCTGGTACCCAAATGAAGGCGGAGAAACCAGGTAGGCCTGGAGCACCTGTGGATCCCTTCATTCCTCAAAATTGAACTCATTGATTAGATTTTGATCTGAGTCGAAATCCCTATTGATATTGTCGAATTGTTGAGAAATCACCTCGAAGTCCGGCATATCCTCGCGGACCTGGCGGACTATGTCCTACGGCTTGAAGGCCTGGCTCTCCATTTTTTCCTCAAAAAGCGTTCAAATAATAGAGAGTTAGTGAGAAAATATGTTGATCGAACCAATGGGTCCTTGAGGTCCCGGTGGCCCAGGCGGCCCTGAGGGGCCTGGCGGGCCAGCGGGGCATAGCAAACATTCGTTTTCGGCGTAGTTTTCAGCATCCAATCCGTCACTACCTGGAGGTCCATCAGGAGCATCTTCTGTAAAGCAACGATGAAGAGGAGGACTAGGCTACAGACAAGATGACTGGCTCACCTCCATCCAGACCATCTTCACCTGGCAATCCTATCGAGCCCATAGGGCACTCAGGATTCTGCACAAGTGCACACTGTTTTAGAGACCCTGATTTTCCTGAAAGAATCGTATCAAACAGCCAATCTCTCTGTACACTCCTTATGTGTATCATTTCCACAGCTCCAAATAAAGAGGATCATGAGCAGAAAAAATAAATTTGACTAAAAAGACTAGAAGAAAAGGACTTTAACTTGAGAATTTGACTAAAAAAGTCTCGAACACGGGACTGTGCTTTCCTGCTCTTTATAGCTGACAGGAGCTGCAAGTTCGTTATATCCTTTTTCTCCGTCAGGGGCCAGTCTAGTGTAAGTGAATGGTCCAAAAGGGACAAAGCCAACTCACTATCACTGTAGTAGCCTGTGTGTGATGCTTCGATCACCTTGATTTTGGTTAACATATCACGCCAATGCTTCTTGCTGATTGCCTGACCGTAGGCTCTCGGTGAAGGTGCTGGAATTTCACAGAGAAAGTATGGGTTTCTGATATGCATTTATTTTTGCAAGCGTGTAAATGGAAAGAGCATGATCCTTACCTTCCATTCTGATAGTAACACGTCTTCCCCATCGTTTGTCAAAATACGGTTCCTCTGGCTTTACTTTCGCAAGCACATGCCACAGCTTGTGCTTGAGAGATACTGATTGCCTCAAACGTTCCACTTTGAATTTGTGAGGGCCTTCAAAGTCGAAGATTTAAATACTGGCTATATCTCATAACTAGTGTATCATCGTATGACTGTACTTACGACATGTAGGGCAAAAACAAATATTTTTTCTAGTTTGGGTCGGAGCCTGAGTGGCGTAGGAGAGAGATGAAAAAGGATGATATTTCTGGTGTTATTCGACCATGGATTGGATTGAGCCCTTGGATTCTGCTTCCATCCATAATTGAAGTGGTGGTTTAAGGGACATACAGAGTTACTGGCAGTGGAAAGACGATGTACAAGCCAAGGCTTTATCCTCCCAGACGATTCATGTACAATTGAGCTGACCTCAAAAGGAGACTCAAAAGGATACTTCTACTTTGTCAACACATTTGTGCAAATCCACAAATAGACATCCAAGAACAAGCCAAAGTTTAGCTATGGCGATCGGTATATTAAGAATAGAGCGCACACTTCTCCTATGGAACGCAAGGCCATCGTGCCCCTTGGTCTTCGTGCAATCTCCATGAAAAGCTCAAATGCATACGTTTTGCTTTACGATGTATAAGTGGCTTGAAGTTGTAGACAAGTGGAATATCACGTTTATGAGCTCTCGAACTCCTTTCGAAAGCCATTATATCGGTCCATAATGAATCAGTTGAAGCCTGAAAAAGAGCTGGAAACCGAAGCTGAGAAATTCGCAAGATGAAGCTTAAAATTTAGTATGCCATTCAATTATGGGGATTCATCTAGACTAGGACCGCCGGGATTATAGGAAGCGTAATCATATGCAGCAAAATTAGAACCGAGAACTCAGCCCACATGCCTGAAATACTACCTACATTTTTAGAACCATGTTACTCTACTCAGCTGTACTGCTACGATCGGTCGGAATCGGTTTACGAGATCCATCGTTCTCTTTTTCCATTATTGAAACAGAGCAGAATATTAGCAACATATTCTTGCCTTAAATTCCTTCATATCTCTGAGAATTTCAGCTGTAAGATTGTCGAGTTCTGCCTGAAGCAGTGGAACAGCTACAACGATTGCTATCAAAGCTAAGGCACTCATTGCTAGGGCGAATATGAATAACCATTGCAGTGTTTTTATATCCATACTGAAAGGGAAGAATTAATTCATCTTTCATCCACAGCAACATTTTGTTAAAAGCACAATCAAAGGCGGAAAGGCAGTAACTTGGTGCTGTTCGAAAATTTATAGAAAATTTGAAAAATCTATTAAAAAACAAAATACTCAAGGAGGATGAACCATTGAGTTATAAACTTTTCGCTGCTTTAAATAGCTTGAATTCGCTACTTCACCGCATTTTTCTGGTTTGTGGCCCTGTGGGCTCAGAAGATTCAGTTTCTGAACACAAGCAAGGATCTACAGCTCAGCAAAGAAGTGCTACATAATTATGAATAAAATGTCAGATGATATAACTCAACAAGTGAGCTGCTCCAGCGAAGAATACAGGTGGAGGAAGAGGAGGGTTGGGGGTTGACGAAGGCAGAAGCCAGGAATACAGTGGTCAAGAGTTAGCTGGTGTAGTGGCAAATGCCCCCAATTTTGCTCACTATCTCATGCATGCACCGACAATCGAACTCCGGGTCGGTGCTCGTTCAGGCCAGCCCAGGCTTTCGCATTTCATTATTCAGGGTTCACGTCATTTCGGGTCGCTTTATCGGTTTGGGACTCGTCTGGGAGGATAAAAGGCTTGAACATTGAGTGGTTATTACAAGCCATTGCAGTGCGTTGACCACATACTCATTCCAAGCGCCACTTCGATTTTGAGTGGAAGTCGAAAGCGGAGCTGATCCCAGAACTGGATTATCTGGAGGTGTCATCCTATATCCTTCTGTCCCTTTTTGAACTACAATTAAGTTTCTGTCAGTAATTGATAAAAGTTTTCTCCTGAGATCACTCAACTCAGAATTAAATGAAATTAGGAGCGAGATGAAGAAGTAATGAATTGTTTTCTTCGAGAAGAACATAAAACTAGCCTACATGACTGCTTAATCATATGAGATGGATATGAATCTTAATTTCCTAATATAAATTGGGTTATCCTTTATGTGATCGACAACGGCGTAAGCAGATTTTATCGATGATGCATTGACGTAATTAATAGACTTATGCTTTTCACAAGAAAAACTTTCTAATAAATCTAATTGAGTTCCGCTCAAACAAAAGATTTGAACTGTTTCATCCCGGGAAACGGGTAGTTAAAGAGTGAACGATAATGTCAAGAAAAGAACAGTTTTACAGCCCTCCAGCCTTCACAGCAATACATGTTGATAAGTGGGCAAAAAAATTCCTGGAACTTGCTGATTGATCTGCTCAAAACCTCAAAAAGTTCGAAAGGGTCTGCTATAAAGGGAATACTATCTCTGGGCCTTGACCAATCCCGTTTAAGGGATGAGCCCCCGCACTCACAACTCACAAACAACCCAAAGAGCAAGGGATTAACTGAAGCCAGGCCGTTCAAAACAGCAGTAATTCGATGGGGACGTCGACAGCGCTCGACAGTGCTCTATTGGCGTTATAAGATTAATGAGGATAAAATTTTTGGCGTTAAGGATTGATTAACTTCCATTCGAAATCATAGTGGCGTATTAAGTGCGTATGTGGCCTATCCAATGAATGTCGGTGTTGTCAGCCTATGTTCAAGTCAGTGCTTTTATCCTCCCAAACGCATGAAGTGCCAATCAACCGAACCTGAAGGAATGTTAGGCTTGGTTGGCCTAAGCGGATATCGATCCCGGATCCGAAATCGTGACCATGCGTGTGTGATAATGTGCCATTTGCCAATACCCCACCTCCGCCCTTGGTCACCTTTGGCCGAACACAAAACGTCATTCCGTTTCAAAACGCTCTACACTAACTTCGAGTATCTCGCTTTCTCGGGAGAAAATCTTTATCTGCATCAAAGTACCGTGATAAAGTTACAATTACGAAAGAATGAGTGCGATAGCGTTTATGAGAACTACGCCGTCATAAATTTCCAGTTCTGACACCTTCTTCGAACCTTGCTTTGTTTTCTTCCAGTTTTCTTCAGAAAGTAGTGAGCATCATGAAAAGAGCTGAGTAATCATAAAAATTACCTTTAATCATAGGTGACATATTCAGGTTCACCAACACATCAATTATCGTTTAGTTTTTATAAGAATAGTGCGAATTAAAAGTTTTTGAAGCCACGACAGTACAGCCACAATTAGAAATGTCTGGCAGTTAAGTCACAATCCCAAATCAACGGTATTGTCACGAGTCGTATACCAGCTCTTCAGTTATAATTTTTGTTCGATGCCTGGATCTTATCATGCTTGACAACATGCCATGTAACAGCATAGAATGTTATTGTGTATTCGACCAGTCTTTCCTCTTTGGGCCTTTAAAAATCTGTTGGTGTCAATGCCCCCTTGACCTTCTGGAAACCTCGTTGGGTTATGGAAACAGCATTGTTAAAAACTCTCCTTTGCTTATTTAAAAAAGTAATGACCGAACTGTCTACCCATATTCGACTTATACTTCCTTGCGAATTTGAATCCAACCACTTCGCTGCAGATACCGATTGTTGTCAAGCATCTAGCCTAGAAGCCCTTTCTAAGACAGCCGTATGTAGGCATGAGAAGTCTAGTCATATAGACTAATTGCGGATCAAATTGAGGGAGCGTAAAAAATTGGAATGTCATTTTAAAGCATTCGCTCTAATGCCTCTCAAATGCGAGGTTCATTTTGCTTGCCGACGTCTGCAAGTGAGGGCTTTTGTGAAAACTGTTCGAAGCGTATGCTAACTACATTGGTATCACAAGGTTCATTAATTAGTGTGGTACTTGAACTCATTCACCTCTCAAGCATTTCAAAGGGTTCTTGTAATCCATTCCACGAACTCCACTATGCTTACTGGTCACTATTTCACTTTTTTGGAAAATTCCTGATCATAGTAATTAACGTAGTAAGGAGCACCAATGAAGGTAAGAGCCATGGATTCTCCAATTCCACAAGGGCGAATCTTGACGTGCATACATAGAACAGCGTCGAAACTAAACTTCTCTCCTCGAAAAAAGCTCACGTCGTTACTGTGTCTCCCTGGCCCACACAATCCACGGTCAATTGATCCGCCCAGATCTGAACCGGCAACGGCATCTAGGGACGCATTACACACTATGCATCCTCCATAGGTATGGGCAAGGTACATTACAGAAGCGGAATGATATTTCACTTGATATCGTGCCAGTGATAGTAAATGGTGTACATTGAGATGAGGAAACTAGGATAGAAGAAGTGCACAAATTGGCCCAAGGTGTTTTAAGCGTGCAATCGGTCCACCGACCCTACCTTCTCTCGACTTCCTCTCCACGCTAGTTCCAGAACTTTTTGTCCTACCTGTTTTGGTCATCCCAGATCAGAGAGTAGGCTCCTAGCTGATTGTCTGCTTTGTGGCAGCTTTTTTTGACTGTTTTTCAGCCGAGTTCTTTTCTCGAATCTGATAAAATAAAGCTCATCTGGCATATTTATCCAAAGGAGCAACATTGTTTTCTTGATGGGTCAATGGTTTATTATTCCTGATAATAATTCTACAATAAATTGAGAATTAACTTCATTAAGGCTTTTGTTGGAATGAGAATCATATCAGAATCAGATAAAATTTTCGCAATCATCAACCTAATAATCCAATTGAACCTTTCTCAGTTGAATGGCACGGCTATAATGAGTAACACACCTAGCCCGCCACCGATTCAGTCAGTACCTTGCGGATGGGACTTTCCTCTGACTGCCCTTAATGCAGCCTAATTGCTTCTCCTTCTTCGTTTCCCATTTATTTTTTATTTTATCTATTTTTTCGATTTTATCTACTTATCACTTTCTCCTTCTCAGCTTTGTCTCCAATCTTCTTCCTTTGCTTCTTCTTGAACTTTTCTGCTACCCTTAGTAGTTGAAACAGCTCGAATTTCGTGAAATTTATACTTTCATGTCATATGTTAGCCGCACTTTTGAGTGTATTGAAATGAACAGAAGTATAATAAACTAGACTATCTTCTTATGGTTCAGTAGTATTTCCCTGATCGTGTTCCCCTTGAAATAAGTAATATTATCTTGCAGACATTTGATCTGGAAAAAATTGTACTTTCAATGGATACCACCGAACTGTTCACGCTCATCTTACATACGTCTTTCGACTCAATGGGGATGCTACTCAATGCGACCCTCTTCTACCTAGTCATCTTCCGGACTCCAGTTCAGCTGAAGCTATACTCAATTCTGATCGGAAACGCTGCAGTCACAGATTTTCTAGCCTGCTTCTTTTCATTTCTCATCCAGCAGCGGTAAGAACAACCGTACAGACTGTCTTTTCTATGTATCTTGTACTTGTCCTATGGAAATTTTTCAGAATAATCCCAATAGGAAGAAGTTTGATCTATTTCTCATATGGGCCATGTCGTTTGATAGGCACAGAATTTTGCTATATAACGTATGTTGAAATTTGATTACAGTGAAACCGCTGAGTAGATAATGAATGATAAGAAATAGTTTGTTCTCTCCCATTATTAGTTTCGTTTTTGGAATGCGCCGCAGCACTCAACTTCCACTGAAAAAATTTGATGCGCTTCGAGTACAGTCCAACCGATGTAGGAATCATTGCTTTTATCCTACTGTGTCTGGTACCGGTTGTGCGGCTCCGCAATAAAGGGTGGGAGGCTTGGCCGTCCTGGGCGAGTGTCAATCCGGATAGCGATCCCCAGGCCGAACATACCGTATTTGGTAGCCTTGCCCCAGTGGCCACTACATCACCTCCGCCCGATTTCAAGGAAAGGATTTCTGAACAGGGAGAAAGAAAGTTGCGTGTCTAAGAGGATAGGGCGGCGATTCAAACATTGGTTTGAAACTGTATAGACCACATTGTGTAGGCCACACGGACACCATTGTCCGATCTTGGGCAGCAATTCGTTGGATTTTGAAGTTCTTTTTTATGCGACTATTTGCTCATTGATGTATTTCAAAGTTGTTTTTTTAGGTATTGTGCAATGATGTCGTGCCAAACTCATTCCTTGTACTCACTGCTGCTTTCGTTTTCCTTCAGACACTATGTGTTGAAAAGGCAACATCCAACCGCTCAATCGTTGAAGCTTGTTATTCTTCTGATTTCGATACCATCGATGATTCTATTTGTAAGTTTTGACAATGAAATTTCAATGACATCAAGATTCCACGGAAGGGACGGGATTCAGGTCATCGCGTGCTTTGCGAATGGGCCTGCGGCAGAACTTATTGCAATTTTGGAACAAAAATTGCCCGAATACGATGTTGTTGAAGAAACAATCTCGGGTCACGCTTCTATTATGGAGTGGAGAACATTAACATCGATTCTACCTATAGCTACGCCAGTTATCCCTATCTTATTAGCGATATTGATGTTCAGAAGACGAATTATGGCCATACTCTCGAAACATTCACTGTCTGAGCATACCGAGATTTTACACAAGCAACTACTCAAGGTATAATTAGTTTCACCCATACATTGGCTCTGAGCTTCGGATTTAACCACAAATCGTGCAGTTTTAAAACAAACTTAA
Source organism: Haemonchus contortus (assembly GCA_000469685.2). Lineage (NCBI taxonomy): Eukaryota > Metazoa > Nematoda > Chromadorea > Rhabditida > Trichostrongylidae > Haemonchus > Haemonchus contortus. Next base: position 13,648,228 of record LS997564.1, read on the forward strand.
TTACCCTATTAAATATTTTGAAAGCTTTCTGTTACGAAAATTAATGCTCTCTGTCCCCTGTTTTGCTTCCCTAATTGTACAAACCAATCGAATAAGCTGATGAGAGGGATGGAAGTTTCGTCTGGCCGTGGAGGGAACTGGACCGAGGGTAAAACCTCAAAGACACAGATCATAATAAAAGAACTCCCGAGATTTCCAACTAGGGCGAACCTTTGGTCCCTATGCATGCCATACGAGACAATGTTGGGTCTAAAAGCGACTTCGATAGTATGACTCATATAAAAGGACCCACCCAATAAGGACTCGAAGGCCTGTTCGGTAGGCGCCCATACCCAAGGACGGATGTGCTTAAACGGCGTAGTAGGGGCTGCTACATTTACCTTGAAACACATAATTTGAAAATTCAAACCACCAGTCGTTAGCTGTGGCGATTGAAAGGCCATCCCCTGCTTTTCTGGCTTACTGTAGCCGGCTCCTTCAGTAATTTCACGTGACGGAGATCTCGTACAGATACTCCTATACTGCTTCCACCATGGTAATTCCGTTCTAAGCCTTGTTTTCTCAGCTTTTTTAGAAGCCCCATATAATGCCTAATGCCGAATTTTCTCGCTTCTTTTGCGCCCAATTCATTATTCTTTATGAACACTGCCATTTTCTATCTGAAAAGGGTACCCTAGCATCATTGTCAACTGTGCCATCAGGTCATGAGTGTGAAATCCGGACATTTGATCAAACATCACCATGTTGCTGACAAGAATTATGGTCCTACAATCCCCTTTTTACGGAGTTCTGGTTTCGATAGCATCAAACTTCAAGCCTTTCAAGTTCTGCAGAGTCCTCTATCCTCCTCGTCTACTCTAGGGCAAAATTCTTAAAAGGGCCAACCTTTTATAAACAAGGGATGGGCCTACTATGATCTGACCTGCAACTGCATCATGTGCCCCAGCCAAGTAGAACTGGAACGGTTTCCTTTCTAGGCAATCCACGATATAGAGCCATTCAATTTTACACTTTTGAAAGACAAGTATTGATGGAATAAATGTCATTGCCCACATAAATTGGCCGCTACAAAATCGAACACAGATGAAGAAATGTAACAAAAGCACAAGCCAAGTGCGCGACCTGAATGGGCCGAGATACCATATGGGTTTTGCTGGTCAGTGAGAGAGGCTTCTTCAACATGTTCTGAGAGATAATGATTCGTTCTAGAGTCATACCATGGCACTTCCTTCAAGGAAGTTAACGCTAAACTGGATTGTAAGGACCGGGTAGAGGTTATAGAAATTCCCCGACGATTCTCCGTGAGGCGAGTCATGTTGGACATGGTACTTTCAACAAGAAAGGCTATTTATTTTCCTTGTTTGACGCTTTCACTAGAAAAAGAGCACCGTGGAAATATAGCCATGAGCTGAAAGCACTAGATCCAAAGAATTCAACACCATACTATGTCCATGTTCAAAGATTCACTGAGGGTCTATTTCCGTGAGACTGAAGAGTGCCGAAAAAATGGCTTCCTGACCGTTTCCTTTTCGACAGCCAGTTCTGCATGGTTTTTCTTCAGTTGTTTATTGTTTTGTTAACTCGTGATACGTTGATTTGGTATAACCGCAAAGGGTGAGGTTTACTGCAGTCGCTGCTTCCTCTTCAGGATGTCCGCTGGTGAGCAGGACGTGAGTTATGGCTTCATTCTTAGAATGGTTACTTTTGTGGGAGAGGGATCTTGAATGAACACATGAGAGACAGCAGATGAGCCTACTGAAAACGGACTTCTCGAATATTCCACGTGTTAGGCCCCAAATTCTACGTCTCCATCTTCAAGCAGTTTCCGTTACGACGAGAACGACCTCGGTCAGAATTTGAGAACTGATTGTGAGTTAAGAATGATCTAGAACTCGGAGGGAGCCACCTAAGCCTATGGATGATCAGAGCTGGGGTCGGGAATGCATTCATAGGTTTCTGGTTGCACTTTTCTACCTGGTTATTCTGACCCTAGGCCCATGACGAGGAGCGAAAAACGTCAAACCCTTCGAAACGACCTTTCTCACCCGTTTGTGTTTACAAAATGCACTCTACCCCACCGATACCAAGCAGCCCACGGAGCTCACGGAAAACATATCGATCACGCGCAAGTGCAATTCATGCTATCCTGAATTCGATTGCAAACAAACCAGCCACCCTAAGCAATTGCAATCAATAAAAGTAGCTCACATACAATATAAACAGTTATTTCCAGTTAGTATCATACGATTTAACAGCTGGACTCAGTTCACAGAATATTTCTTTTGGTAAGTTGAATTCGACTGGCACAAAAGTATTTGACGACGCATTTCACTCATGGATCATTTCAGAAACTTTTGCCAAGAACATCTGGTCGTACATCATGAATTTCTATCCGGACGGACCAAAACCATTCTTCAAAATGGACATTTTCATGACGCTATTTAATCGAACTGCGGCGATATTAGAAAAAGAGCCAAGCGTTCTTGAACTTACCGTGAGCATTATATTTCCGTCCTTAGCAAATTCGAACACCAAAAGCTAACCCGAGAAACCCGTAGCGCTTCACTAGAAGGACGCGAGAAAAGAGGTGTCGGCAAAGTTCCACAGTACCTGCTCTCAGATCTCAAGCCCATCATATGTAATCGAAAAAAAGGGAATGAGCATTGAGAAGCAGAGAAAATTGTTGCGATTGCTCCTCCTGAACTCGAAATCCCCACAGAAACACAATAAAGAAGAAAGAAAAACACGTGTAATAGTTTCCCGGTGAAAGATAGGGAGCATAGTGCTAAGCGGCGCTTTATCGCCACTTAGCCCTAGAGTAGGGTAGCGGAATGATAATCGTCTTTCTGGTTCATTTCGCTCAAACCAGAATTCGGTATATCGACCACTGCCCATCCGACCGAGACTAAGATGGAGGAATAAAAGACAAATGTAGTGTATATGCCTGAGAGGGATCGATCAACGACAAAAGACTTAGTGATTGGTCTTGTTGAAATGATTAAGCAGCAGTCTCGCCGATTATACCTTCGCCGATTGAGGCAGCCACTTAACTTTTGCTGTCGTTTTCGCAGGCTCTTGAATTATTTCCTTCTACAGTCCTCCGCAAGCTATGTGTTAGGTTATACACACGTCATCCAAACTGAAACAATTATGCAAAAATTAGAAATAAAATAAAAATTCCTGCAGGGAATTGTGTCAGTTCCCTCCCCTCCCCCAAAAGCGCAATGTTTCAAGAGTTAATATTCCGTTTCGGCATAGTGACGGAAATAAGTTTTCGAGTTTTCGATGAGGATGTAGCCTCGATCAGATCACTGGTCAGCCCCAGCCACAGGAAGAAGCCGATCACCCCATCCCATCAGAAAGACCAGTACAAAGTCCTTTACAGCATCTCTGTGATTGTCAGGGACTCTCTACTGAGTGAGGAACAAATTTCAGGGTGAAGTGACGGTAATGGGACCGATTTATGGCGAAGGCGATTCTCTGATCACACTACTGTCGCTAGTCGGAATGCCACCGCAAAAATCTTTCGTATTTCTTGGATGCTACTTTGGACTCGGCTTTGGTTCGTGTGTTCTGAAAGTTATGAACCGCTTGACAACTTAACCCAACAGTACATCGGACTGTTTCAGCCCCTCTAGAGAGTCTAATGCTCGTTTTCTGCTTGAAATGCCTTCATCCAACAAAAATTTACCTTCTAAAAGGTCATCTTGAGGAGCCGGCATCGATCAAGGTAAGGAGGGCAGTTTTGATGGGAAGAATGAAAGCACTTGCACACAGGAGCGAAGTTGCAGAGTCTGGGACTAGACGACTGGTTGGTGCGCCGGCGAATTCCGACTGACTCGGTGTCGAAGGCATCCGATACGGTCATAGTGAGTGATTTTAGCAACCAATAAGGCAAAGTTGATTATCTGATGGATTGCAGCGCACGGTAGCTTCCATGCCTATAGCTGCTATGATCGGCCCAAAAATTCTGTGCATTCCCGGTGGACCAGGTCCCATCATACGCGAAAATGGTCTGGCAGCATTGAAAGCATGTTCAAGAATGTCGATGAATCAATTGGACAGGTCTATATGTATGGTAAGTCCCCACATGTAAAGTTCTGCAGGATAAGTTCCCACGTGCCACCAGGCCCGATCACCTATGGTTGTGACTTCAACACTAACATATACACAGCTCCAATTTCTAAGGAGCACTTGGGAAGCCCAGAAGCTCACTAGAAGCCCATGTCGGTCACCATCGAGCTGGAGGTAGCTGAGATTTTCAGGAAGCTGCATGGACAGTCATGAAGTTGGAAGCAAATCCAGTGACCATTGACGATGGAATACCGACGTTCACCGAATCACAATGCTCGGCGTTTTGCAAAGCAAATGGACTGGCTGTAATAATACGAGGAAGACAGCTGGTGAGTGACAGATTTATAACCGATAAACATAATCAGTCGTTTTTTAGTAGTAATGTATACTAGTTGACTATTCTAACACCATCAAGCTTAAGCAATCAATTGCCCTCAGTAAAAATGAGCCTTAGAAAGTCTCGGAAGATGTTTTATTTGATTGTATCATCACAGGTGGACGAAGGCTTTCTCAATTATCCAAAAGAAGTGCTGACAATCGTCTCAGCTGTGGCCTACCTGGACAATTTCAGGAATTACGCTGCTGCTATGACTATTCAAGGAATGAATGCGAGTTTTTCGTTCATTAGACCAAATAGGCGATCTCAGAATAACACAATTCGGAGGCGAATGACTTTGGAGGAGCCAAGAAGGTGAAGTGGGGCAATGGGCGTGAGGGAAAGGACTGACACAGTAAGAGGGGAGCGATCCCACAGAAACGATAAGGAAGATCAGCAGTGGAACCTTTCACCAATCAAAAAGCAAGCTAGCTCATACAGAAATTGTGGTTTTCGAGAGTCGTGGAGGATTGTATCGGCTTCTCAACCTTATTTCGAAATTCACAGCTTTTTGGCATTGAGAACAAGCAAGAAAGCAGCTAAATGTTGACTGGCTTTCGAGAATTTCCGTACACCACCACTGACATTTACAGTCTTCAATGAAATCCGTATGCACGGCGCACACAAAATAGATGGGTTTCCACCGATCCCTTAGCTACTGTGCACTTACTACCGAATAGCTATCAAAGAACTAGTACAAGTAACACCAGCATCTGGGAGCCTTCTAGGTCTTCTTTCAATAGGCCTTTCAAGGATTCAAATGGAGAGCTCGTTTTCTTTCGAAATTCGATATAACATATCAACTTACACTTTCAGGCATCCATCATTCGCTACAAAATGGATGAAGGTGAACCGAAATCGTTGGACATCGTTAAACCGGGAATTGGGCGGAATGCAACAGCACTACCAATGTGAACTGTAGCTAGAAAAAAAAAACTCATAGACGTCACAATCATCACTGTTTTTTGTAAAAAATGATCGCGATAAAAGAGTTTGAGTGGTCAGTCAGCATTTCATACAAATCATGTATCGCAACATTGGGATTGGGGCATACTCACAAGAAGGATAGGTTGCAGAATGAGTAGGCATCCTAGGCAAACCAAGGATACTTGTATGATCCGCTCCCGCACGCCCGAAATACCCTTTCTGGGCTAAAGCTTAGTTTATTGAGACGAAACGCTCAGTCAAAAAACAAATTCAATCAAAGCAAATGGAGTGAAGCCTCTGCAAGGGTAAAGTCATTCTTGAATTTTCATAAGGTTCCAGAAGGGTGCGAAATCAGTAGGCGGTCCGCCTCAAATCATTAGTGTCACGGATTGTATTCGCACGAAGGCCCCCAATATTGTCTGTACGCGAGACCATGTGACACAGATGTTTGTCGTGTTGTCTGGGCTCTCTTGATACACCTTGACTTTATCTGAGGACGTCCACTGTTTCTGTAGCTCTGCAACCTAACTACAGTAGATTCAAGACACCTCCGATCACTCGCATGCCACGCATCGATTCTTTTGTCATTTGGGCATCATTACATTGCGCATCTATCCCCATCTGCACCGAGAAGCGGTCAACCATCAACTAATCGATAATGATCAAAGCCCTGGACAATAATTTCAACGAATAATTATTGCCCAAAACGACAGGGGCTACTTACAGTTCAAATAAGAATCAAGAATGTAACGCGACGCGATCGCCAGCACAGCCGGAAATCACTTTTTATCAAAATTATTTATCGATAACAGACGAAACTCGCATAAGAACACTGGAACAATCGTTTATGTGTGATACTGTCGACGAAGGAGAACTCTCAAAATGGAACGTTTGAATGTCTACTTCACTGTTTCTCTCACAGGAGTGCAGAGACGCAGAGATCACTCTGTTTCTCTCACAGGAGTGCAGAGACGCAGAGATCACTCTGTTTCTCAGTCGAGTCGCATGAGAGATAATGTAATGATGACGAAAATAGAAGTTGAATAGCTTCTAATACTGTACAGAGGAATGCTTCAAGTATTAAAAAAAGTAATAAATGAATCAAAGTGAAAATAGTAACAGTTTGTTCGGAACATACTTCGAGGAGATGGGGCGGGAATAAAAAAATCAATAATTAGGCACAACGGTGATTGAACAACAGTTAGCATATGAAAAACATAACGCACATGTAAATGTGTATATGGAATTGCGAATTATTGATTATCTGACAATATTGATCGATTCCTGCATCGATTGCACAACGCATGACTTAGAACATAGCAACAAACTAGGCAATATATTGTAAAGCTACAGAAAACATGGAATCGTGAGAAATCATAAAATAAAAATGAAAAAGGAATGGATCATCACAGCAATGATTGTGCTTGGAACATCTATGAGTGTATAATCGCTCTGTTAAAATAAAATAAAAATGACGTCATCAGATTTAGACTATTCGAGCCGCTCGAGGAAGTTCGGATCTTTGAAATACTCGGGTATTTGATCGTCTAATCGATTGATCACCTTAAAAACATGTTAGATCAGTAGAGAACGGCTTCAGTGACCTAGTACAATGCTGAGTAAGAAGAACAAAATCTCCTTAACATAACTTACACTTGATTTCCGCCAATCTTTCACACTATCGTTCATAGGCTGCATTCATAGTCCACGATTTGGGTAGCGACCGATCGCGCGACTGGTCGCTCTGTCGCTCGCTCATAGGTCCGCGACCGGTAGCGCTACTGGTCGCACGATCGGTCGCTGGCCAAATCGTGGAGAATGAAAGCTGCCAAACTCTGTCGATAGCCTATATGGGACTTAGATGCTCACTCTGGCCCTACATTTACACTGCCGCTTACATCGTTTCACCTATTTCGCTATCACTTTTCCCAGTATTTGTCCAAGTGGGCGGAGCTATTGCAGTGAGACGCCGTGCACTATATCAAGCAATGTCTCAGGTTGGAATATCTGATCAGACCAACCAATACATCTATCCCTCCCAGAGCTGTTAATCGTTTCCAGACTCGTCTGGGAGGATAAAAACATTGACTAGCAATTAGGCTGATTTATGTATAGGCCATATACACATACAAAACGCTATTACATTTCTGGAAAGAAGTCGAATGCAGGTCACGAACCCCAGAAAAATAGGGATTAATCACCGGTATTACTCCTTTTCTGAAATATTTCCCAACAGCTTAAAACCGTGGGAGGTAAAAGAAGCGTTCCCTACAATTGGGAAGCTTACGTGTTTGTCAATCTGACGGTTCAAAATCGCCCGACTTAACAGTTTCTGGAACACATTGACGGTATCGTACGGACCTCCTTCACACAAATATTCTCAAGCGATCTCTAACTCTGTACTCCGTTGCATTTGTCACCTTTCTCAGATCAGATTTGCCCACAATTGTTCACTACCTCTCTCTACCCTTTTGCACTCCCTCTCAGCCCCGATCATGAACAGAAAAGAGAACTGAAAATAAAACCAGTTGCGGGCTCACTTTATAAATCTGCTTTTTCCACGACGGTTCAGCATCCTTTCCAAGACGGATCGCATCAAAGAATTCACGCAACGATTCTTGTACGACATTTACCAGATTCTCAGGAGGCTACAATAATACGAAATTAGGTACACACTGTTTTTTCAAAAAGACCGACTTTTTTGCTGATATTCGCACCTGAACATGATTGTTTCTATTGTAATGTTGATTCAGAGTACGAAATATTTCCGAGTCCATTGTGACTACGATGTCATCACGTGACGTTATACCTTCGGCTAGTGCTTGACGGGCGAACTTGTCCATTTGAATGTAGTAAAAATTCCCTGGAAGAAATAAATATTCGATGTCCAAAACTTGGGAAATAAGAAACGAAACTGTCGTCAAGTTGTTTTGATAAAGTTCCCGAGTTTCAGTCCAGCGTTATCGTTCAATCTTTAGAGCAGCTACGAATTATCACCATCTGGCGTCACGTTTTCCATAGGTATTGATTATTCACATCAATCAACCATCTTAAACTATGAACGCAGCTTCGGAGCAACATCAAAACGAAATTTCTTCAGTTCCTCCGTAGCTAGGCTGTCCAGTGCCACTTTCCCATGTTCACTATCACCGGATACGGTATATTCCCGGGTGAATTTTCTTGTCCCAATCCGAAATTGCAGATCGTGAAACAGCGACACTGACAGGCTGAGAGCGTTCACCACCTGTTCATTGAAATCGGCCTGAGAGCTGTGTCAAGGCAAGGCTGTCCATATAGGTGTATGTAATCGAATCCGGCGGTGCTCTCTGTATGTGACGCGGCCTTGAGTACGAATTGTTTGATTAGATGGCCGAATTTGGCATAGGCCACCGACCGACGACGATAACAGGGTGGTTTGACCATAATCGGGCCAAACAACGAGCATCATATTTCACTCAGACGGAAACCTGAGCACTGCTTCTACCTGTTGAATGGATTAGTTTCAATAGATAACGACTCTTCGCTCATTCCCTCTTCACCAGAATATATGCCGACTTCTGCCAAAACGAGTACTTCGTGGGCCGGTTCTGGGCGCCGTATAGACAATACTCTAAGCCCCGCTAGTTGATCCGCTTATCAGCCTACCGTATACCACGCGACATCGTTTCGGGCGGACGATTACCGCACGCAAATCTCGAAGGAACTTGTCAACGCGTGCGGAGGTAGGAACGAACAGAATGTGAATGAGTCAACAAGACGACCAGATACAGACCAATAAGGCTACCCGAGCAGTTTTCCCGAGCCAATTTGAAAAGGGAGACCACAACTATTCAGCAGAACTGTTGAAATGGCTGAAACGCCTCTCTCTGTCGATTAGGCTGGTCCCTGCTTGGTTTCTGTGGAAGAGCCGTCCCTGATGGACTCGACATTCATCCAATTTTTCAAAATATTCAAGGATGGTTGTCCGAATCAAATTAGATTTCAAGGTCCCAAACTTTTCAACACCGAGGATTCAGAACCGTACAGCAGTCCAACCCCGGACACAAAACCCCATCTGTCGTCAAGCTTGACAACCATTGTCGCCGCTGCCGGTTCAGATCGAATTCTAATCGCATCGAATTCGACGAGCGCGTACGTCGTCTTGCAATGGGATTACTGTAAAGCGTGACGGATTCCCTCTAAGACCCTCTTCATTCCTCATAGCAGGTCGACCATATTGAAGGTGTGGTGCGTCAGATCGAATCTATAGTGCCGGTGGATGTTCACTTAATAGAATCGAAGGGAGGCAAATTTGGACTACTCAAAAAAGTGGTTTCACATTTTTGCAAGAGAACCTAATGGAAGTAGGTCTTGGTGTGCATTGATATATAGCTAAGAGGGTGGAGCTGGTGCACTTGGAAAGATTGCATTATTACACGCATTAGTCGGAGATGGAATCCCCGATCGAAACCAGCCCAAAATGACCAATCTTTCATCCCACCGAGGTCGTGATCGGTACCAGACTGGTCTGTGAGGATGACACGTACATCTTCTAGCAACCGCAGGTCATAACATGGGCCATGTACGCATTCAAAACACCACCACGATTCTGAACGGGAGTCGAATGTTTGGCGCATCCCAAAAACATCGAAGCCGTACAGGAAACCTCATTTTTCTTACCCTTTGTTGGAGTCTGAGTGTTTATGACCATGGGACAAACACAGCTTTGGAAATACCCCCTGTAAGCCCTGATTGAGTCATCATTTTCGCTCCCCCTTACTCATCAAGCCCTTTTCTGTATTGACAATCCAACTGACGCACATCTTCATAAATCTCAGAAACTCTCGTCGCACCTTATCAAGCTGTCAATCGGACGGGTGTACGCAATTCGCTCAGCGGGATGCCATCTCAATAACGGAACGGACATCAGTAAGGCGTGAACGACCACCCCAGCGTATTGCACACTTAAGCATACCAATTGCCAAGAAAAATCTGCGCTCATAATATGGCGCTTTATCGCTTACGAATCAGCTGGGTGCAGATACGGCCGTCTCAATTATTCAACAATTAATTTCGCTTAGTCAGTGGATCGGAAACTCGGCGAGATTTCCATGCTTCTACTAGAAGCTCAACTTAAATCCCAAGGCAGTGGATAGAAGTACTCTGAGCGTGTAGAGTCAGCAGAAAAGCCAGTTTGGCTTAGATTTGCCCAACAAAATCCCGTGTCCTCTCCGAGATCACCCAATGCCAGAAGCCTTGAAGCAGCGGGATGAACAGCAATCTTCACCCAATGCCATGGGGGATAAATTTCAGAACGGTAGAGGGAAGGGACAGGTGACGCTACTCTTTCCATATTTGGATCGGGTCGCATCAAGAACCATCCAGCCTTTCATCCGCCCGTACCCATCATTTCTCGCCATCAAAAACCACTAGGTATACTTCGGTTTCCTTGCAAACTCTTGAAATTACTCATTTCAGTTTATTGTCTGCAGGCTGAACATCCCTTCAGCATTTTTAGGCACCCAATGTTTAGCTGACCCGTAGCCTTCTGAAAATCTCATTTTTTCCGAATTTTTGAGTATTACTGCAAAATTGTGGTGAACTAAGCTACAATCAATCAATAAACAAACCTAAAGTTACTGAACCATTTCACTAATTGTGCTGTATTGTTCTTATTGAACCGAACATCCGGGAAATACGACTTCAAAAGGGTCGAATTTGGATAGCGTGTGTAGAAAAACATCAGCTTGGCTTTTCGAAGATGAACTGGCGTCAGTGTTGAACTGAAAAGGACAAACTGCTTTTATCACGAGAATACTAGGCTTGGACCACAAAAAGAACTTCAGTTTCTCATGTGAAGTCAAAAAATGTGAACTAGGATTGCAGAACAGTGGGCGTGGTTCCCCACAAACCCCGCCCCTTTGTTGTTCAATCCAACTCACCTTTGGCCATTGTCATAAACACCGCACTCGCTAGTCTCATCCGAATTCGTCGGGCTGCCTTCACGTTCACCGAATGAAGCACCGCCGTACAAAGGATGTCCAACCATAGTCGGAGGGAAGTAATTCGAGAGCGGAGTCGAATGAGAAAGCTAAAGGGGCCCAATAACTCGATAGTCCGTCAAGGCAGCACTTCTCAGGAAACTCACAACAGGGCTGCTTCTCGTGCTGCTTGGTGAACCTTCACGTGCCATTGGTGTACCGTTCATTTTTCGTACGCTGTCAGTCACCTAAGCATTACGTCGATTCAACAAATGAACCGTGGATATATGGAAGTCGTTCTGCCTGCTTACTTTACTCCTTTTCTTCTTGGGACCATCATCTTCAAATGGTCTGCGCATTTGATTTAAAGCTGCCAACGAGTTGAACGCATTCAAGGGAGACGGGAAGATGCCCGTGGGTGGCACTGAAACAGTAGACGCTATAAAGTTGAAGCTCTGGCAAAGCACTGTGGAAGTCTGGAATACTGCCAGGGGCGTTCTGTACAACGATCCAGCAATTGCTGAGAACTGTCCACCTGGGAAAAAAGTCAATTGGGGACTATTCTCAGGTCGTTACTACTCCTCAATTTAGGCTATCAAAAAGCATTCCCCTACTTCCACAGCTCTGAATCTTAGTTATACTAATGGGCGCTCGTAAGATGCATCGGGATAAGGATGAATGGTGCAGCTACGACAAGCCCGCCCGGACCAGGAATCAACTCCCAAACCGTCTATTTCTATAAAGAACCAACAGTTTCACCTATGGAGTATTTTGACACCAGATTCGTCCCGAATAGGTGGTGCGAGGCCCATCCAACTAGGAATCACCCACACTGAACGTTATCGGCAGCCTTTGCTACATAGTTCATGGACTCAAAACCACCCGACCAACGAATTTGGGCTGAGCCATTTCTGAGACTAACGATGCGTGATTTATTCACGTGATTGCTTCGGCTATATAGTCCTACTTACTGTGCGGATTGAGACCAAAATGTGCCGCCAGCGGATTTGGTGCCGGGAATAGCGTGTTGAACATTGGCGGCATAGCTGGTCGAGCTGCTTCTTGCTGGAGACGAGCCATCTCGTTAGCTGCCCATTCCTTCAGCACCTGAAGTATAGTCGGTACGTAAGTAAATAAAATGGTAATTGGATGAGGAATAATACTGCAGAATCAAAAATTGTTGTGAAGTAATAAATTGTTGGCGTTTTGCTTTGAGTAATTTGCGTTTATACTTAGCAAATCTGGAACCATCGGCTCATGATAGAATGAGACGGCCACAAATCTGTCGATTAGAATGCGAACGTATCCACCCGGTCAGCGCTAATGCTACTAACGATTGTTTTGGATCAAAATGAAACGAAACTGCCCCATCTTACTACTTGTTGGAATAATCAATACCACAAACCTTATCGATCGATCCAGACAACGAGTCGATGATCTCAGTCTTGAGTGTCTGCGCCAACTGCGTGAAATCCCTGGCACGAGCTTTTTCGGGCATCTGAACAAGTCGCTAAATTAGCTACCCCAGCCACAACAGTAATGACAACTTGTACACTCACAATATCCAAAGGTGGCTGTTGTGGAGGTGGTGGTGGCGGAAAAAACTTCTTCTGTTGTTCGATGATGTTATTATAGAGTTTCCGTTGGGTTTCAAACATCTCATGGAATTTCATGTTTGGTTGACTCAGTTGCGATTGGAGCGCGCTGAGGCCGTCGAACTGTCGACTGTTCTCTGTCTCAGGTCTGTCGTCATTCCGCGTCGCACTTTCATCATTGGCGGGAACCTCTTGCCCTGATGGGGCTTCATAATCATCTTCCTCATCCGGGTGTTCGACGTCTTCAGTGTTTTTCTGCGGCTGGAATGATTTTCGCTTTGAGGATGACGACGAAGAGGCTGTCGAGTTGGCGCTCTCGTTGCTTAGACGAGGTTCAGCTGCTCCGACGTCGTCGTTGGCCAACTCCGTCGTCTGAAAAGTATGACTATGCTATGGCTCGATCAACACAATTAGAAGTTTCACGACAGTTATCGATTCAATCTACGCTTAGCATAAACACAATATATCTCGGTGTAGAACTCCTAAAAGCCTCAATATCCCAACAAAAAGCTGTTAACCCTGAAAATCCACTGGATGAATACTACAAAACGAGTTTAGCTTCACCTATACTGCACCATGATCGCAGTAGTACCAAACACTGACTAGTTACCAACTGATTAAAATGTTATGTCATATTCTAGCTCTATTCTATCGCGCTGAAGGGACAGCTAAAAGGTTTGAGACGATTATTAAATTACTGTAATTTAGAATTACCTGTTCTTCGGCTGTCTCCACATCCAATTGATCGATTTCATCGGACGTGTCCGCCAGTTCCATCTTCTCAAAATATACCTTTTAGTTAATTCAATAATTCAAAAAAGCAGTTTTTTAATAGTTTTTAGGTATCTTCGATTTGTTTCGTTGGAAATGAAGAGGTGTCACCGTGTTGGACCAATTTTCTGCCATCAGCAACAGTCAATGACTTTACTTGCCCTGCGGGATCATGGTCCCTCCAGTTGCTTAGTAAGAAATTTAGTTTAGCTACTCAATTCTAGGCTTTCTGAAGGACCAGGATTCCGATTCAGGGAAGACAAAGCCATCGATTGCTGCTGATGGCAGAGAACTGATCTGAAGCGACCTGATACCTCCTCATTTTCGACACAACAAATCACAACTCTCCAAGAAGGTAAGAAAATAAGAGGAGTTCAAGGAAGAATAAATCGTTTTTCGATTGCTATCGATTAGATAGCGTTATGGAGGAGATGCCGACAAATGTATCGATTACAGTAGGAGGACGTTGTGAGTAAACTTCCCATACGTTCGAGTAAGTTGCTGTATGAGATTATAGACATATGATTATGCAACGAAGAGATTGTCGACGACACCGCTACCGCCACCCTTGCCGACGACGACGAAGTTCCGTTGAGGATTGGCCGAGTTTTCACCGTCGACGACAACTGGTTATGGGTTAAGGCGATAGACATCATTTGAAAGTACCGCATTAAGATTTCGCTGGGTTTACTTCCTTACGGAAACATTACACCGACGTAGACCTCTCAGCCTGGACGTAAAAGATCAGGAAATAGATTGCTTTCTTTTAAACTGATATTTACTGCACAGTACCGAACTTAACTTTTACCTTGTGATCAGTGCAATTGCACAAAAACATTATCAGAACTACCACCGAATTCTTCACATCTTCTAGCAAACACATTCATATTCGGGAGCAGGTGGTACAGTGGCAAGTGGCGCACTATCGCGAACGCATGGTCTGGAATCGAATCCCGGATTGTGCTTGTCCAGGCGAACCAAGCCTTTCATGCCTCAAGGGCCGGTTACTTAATAGCAGACTTATCTGACAAGGCATTGCTGACTCGTACACTGGTTGTCCGATGCGAGTCATGTACAGGCCAAGTACACATTTAAAAACGCCACTAGAAATCTGAATGAAAGTCAAATGCGGAGCGCATCCCAAAAAGATATAACTCCAGGGAGATTGATGGCCAGAATCGCTTTCTAATAGTTATGTTCGTTTGGGCCCCGATTATTTCGTTTGAAAAAAAAGCTAAACGTCCTTCCGCTGAAAAAAAAGCATGTGATACGATTAATTTGTTTCATTTACCCGCTTTATATTAGCTCCTCATAGGAGACGTTACTTTTACAAAACCAGCTCGAAGAAGATCTTCAGAAATCGTTAAATGATTGTTACATCATGGGGACACCAACATGCAATTACAGATATACTGGAACACTTAGCTTCCCCACTCTGTGTAGTAGGATTAGGGTCAGATTAGCGTTGGGTTATGGGTATCGGCCACCTCCCAACTCATAAAGGTGAGAAGGGCTATCTGTTGCAAATAAGACTGACTTTGAATGGAAGTCACACTTTCTACCAAGCCGGTTGAGTGGTCTGAGAATATTTTACTTGAGATATGCCATGTATTCAAGTATCCTTGGAAATTGTATAGAACTTTGAATGTGTTTTCAACCTACCAAACACTTAGTTGTGCCCAGCCAACGCACTACCTGGTGTACGTACCCTTCTAAACTAATTGTGGGACAGAAAAAATACCTATTAGCCTTAAAATACATTATTTCGACTCATCCTATCACGTTGTTGCACAAAGGCGCATATTGTAGGCCCTTATCATTTCATGCATGATCCTAGAGAATTCCAACAGTTTTGCAATGAGTCCTCACTGCTGAATCATTAGAATACAGGAACACTTCCTATATTGTTTAGACCAGCTGAGTCGCATGGTAATGCACCTTGATACAGTTGCCCAAGAGTAGAGGAGTCCTGGTACGAGTTCTCACTGTTATGCAGATGACCTTCAACCCCTCGTACGAGTTCTCAGCTTGTTCGCAGATGGGCTTTAAGCTCTTCGAGCGAGTTCTCGGTTTTTTGCAGATGACGTTTACCCACCTTAATCATGAACCGCCTAGGACTCGTTGAAATGAACAAAATCCCTACCAGATTATCCTTGCAGCTGAGATCCGTCGGCTGGTCATCCTTCACGAATTCCAAGTCCGCTGCGTTCTGATTCATCCACGGAAATAGCGCACTAATCGCATCCGACGCCATGTCGTCACGAAGTCCTTTGGTTCCTTGTTGCTGGAATGTATTTGAAATATTGATTCATATTGATTAAATATCAGAGTACAAGCTTATCATCAGTAATGCTCATGAGCTAGCCAATTGCTGACAGAATCGTTCTTTTAGAGGGTTTTTTTTGACATTTTGCTGACTATCATCATCTCTCAGCTCTTGCTCACAGCTAGAAGGCCCCAAATTATCAAACACCTTAAAATAAATACTAACTCCAGTAAACCGAGCTTGTGTGGAGAAGAAAAGCGAGAAAGCAAAATTTAGAGCTAATCAGAAAGATTTTTGACGTTTCAGCGCCATATCAGAAAGATTTTTGACGTTTCAGCGCCTACCTGCCTATTTTTGCATCTTCGCAAGCAAATTTTCAATTCTCATTTCCGCCACAATTAATAATACGGTGATGTTTCAAAGTACTCGGTTACAAAACGTAATGTTGGCCTTGAATGATTTCTGCAACGCCACTACTATACCTCGGCCTTCAGGTATGAACTCAGTGATCACCCAGTAAGCGGTAAGGTATTCACGTGCCGGGAAATAAACTCGAATCCCAATCAATCCAAGCCAACCGAGTTATAATTACAGTAAAGCTACTAGGTACAAGATCGATTAGATGGACAAAAATATGCTCGATAGAAGGTTGATTAGGCTTAGTTACTGTGTAGGGTCCATAGACATCTGTACTCATCCGAAAGTCAATGCGATTCAGATGAAGCCGATGCGTATTTGCTTCAACCTACCCATTACCCTTCGAAGGTAGCAAAGTCATCCCGAATTCAACCCCAATTTTTCAAAACAAAAACGGAGGTACCCTCGTGATAGGTCCAATTGACCTAAACGGTATGGCAAGCCCAGGAGCTGGCCCAGAAGCTGCTTTTCGTTAAGCTCTTCTAATTCTACTCCTTCCAGACTTCCAAAGCATTTCAAGGGTTTGGATTTCCACAGTTCTGCTATGGGTTTAAAAATGCCTATATAACCTACTCCAACCAACCTGATATGTATTTCTTGGCTCGCCGGCGTCAACACGTTGTCGTTGACGTTTCAATTTGAAGCCACTGCGTTGTATATTAGGAGTGTTGAATGGTAACTGAGGATGTTGTTGATGATGATGTAGATGATGATGATGCTGTGGCTGGAAGAGGTACGAGAAGTGACCGAATGGTGATGAGCTCAGTTGCGGTGGCCCTGAGGACATACGGACCGGCTGAAAATACGCCCACACACCTATCTGGACACGCAAACCAACACCGCGCATACAAACAACTGATCGAATCACAATCAAAGATTAACGGGTTCAGGCAATTAATGGCTAGCATAGAAGGAACCAAAGACAAATCATCTGAGAAATGTTATCTCCCTACAACAAGAACTTTACTGCGTAGTATGATGATTCCTTGGATACATGTGCAGATTAGATCTTAAAAAATATAGAAAAAGAGTCTTCCAGATGATCTGCAGGTCCATCCGGTTTTGGCAACCACTCCCAAGAGAATCCGAGTCAAATCAGAGATCAACCAGTGCGAGATAGCATTCTGGAGTAGGCTCAACTGATAAGTTGATAGTCACGAGCAGAGCCTCTCTGAATTCGACACTCCAGAAGGTCACTACGCCAGAGGGAGGTTACCGAGTCCTCGGATTCCCATGCCAGCTGATATTTCCCACAGAATTTCTAAACGGGTCCCTTATTCGCTAGTGAAACTCAAAAACACTTCTCTGAGTAGAGCCTGAGTACTCGATAGCCCGAAGCCCGCTCATGCTAACTAAGCCGTGTACTTACCAAGTAAATCCTGCGCGATCCTGGAGAGCTACTGTCTACTGGAGTAGTTCTCCTCCTCGGGTGCCAACGACTTGATTCGGCCAGTGGCGTTGAGGCGGTGTTCGGACTGTTGAATAGAACGAGCGACGACGAATCGATGGAGAGCTGATTTCACGCTGAGAAAACAGGCCGTATTGAAGCCGTTGGAGGGGCGCTAAACGGTGGGCGAGGACAGAGAGAGATGCCAGTCAGACAGGCAGGCATCCGAGGACTACGTGGCGAGCACGGTCACGGCCGGAAGGCGATGAAGTCGCTACCGACCCTCTACAATAGATCTATCCGCGACTCAACAGCATCCCGCAGATATTGCGGTTCGTTATTAGAGTTCGCCCAGCAATCGGTGACAGCACCTGGCAGCGCAAACTCTCCATCAGGGACTACAGCTTTTCTATGTCTATTGTGCTCGTTGAATAGCAATATTGTCTGGATATACGATAAAGCGGACGTGTGAATCTTCACGAATCTATCACAATCTATTCGGGCGGATTCGTCCGATAGAGATTTCCCTAGGTTACCAGATCCAGCATGGGGGCTAGGGCGCCACCCTTACGACTTCCCCATAACCAGGTTGAGCTGGTGCTACGAAACACATTATGCATTCAGCGTTCAAGAAAAAACGGAAAAGATCGTTCAGAACACCCACGGGTGTTGTCAAGTCTACCAAGGGCCGAGCTTTGCTTTCAGCTGATGTCAGACTTGCTTGGACCCAATTCCCCCTTAGGTCCATCAATCACCTGAGTTCCCAGAGTTCCCCATTCAACTGGTAAGTGGAAACGGTCCTTCTTCTGTGTTTGACGGGAAAGTCACAGGCATATATGTGGAACAGACAAACAGAAACCGAGAGTAAGTAATGGGGACGTCATTCGTTCATATATTATGACAGCCGGCAATTTGTCCCATGCACTTTATCACCTGGCCAAGTGCCAACGGTCTGTTGACCCTCGGGCATAATAGCGATTAACGGGCGTCAATCAACCGAGAGCCGATTTTATCGGTGAAGCATTGGACTCGAGGTATGTAAATGACGATCGCATCACATCGAAATAAGATCGATGAGATGGGTGGGAGCTGGAGGAGCCATTGGGAAGTGACACGGAGCAGACTGTTTAGGCTAGCAATTCGTCGGAGGTGATTCACTTGAGAGGATTACAACATCGGGCCAACCATTCTGATTCAATGACTACCAGCTGATATTAGACTAATTTCAATGGGAGGAGGAGTCCATGAAAAATTAGTTGAAGAATGAGAATGTTCTAAAAACCATTTTTTCACATAAGCGACATTTCAGGACTAGCGGAATGAGTATAAATGGTGGCAAATTAAGGCTCTTCTTCAAATTCATTTGATGGAGAAGTTACTCCGATAGAAGGGGGATAGCAGTTCGTTTTCCACAGAAAAAACAGTCAAAAGGTAGAAAAGAGGAGAGAGAAATTGGGGAGCTATCAAGTTTCTGCTTCGGCAAGGAATCCTCTAACCACTTGTCTTCAACGAAGAGAGAGCTTCGTTCGAAGCCATAGCAAACAAGAACTCTGAATTTGTCACTGACATTAGACAGGAAATTAGGCTGTCAAAAACAGACTCTTAGAAGTTTGGATGTAGAAATCTGCCCTTAAAACGGAAATTCCGTCGAAAGAAGTTATCATGCGAGAATTTTGAGAAATTGTGCGCTACTTAATGCCTTTTTTACAGGATGTAGCGCTTTAGCGCTCCAAATTCCCTATCGATGGTTCGTTTTGGCAGAGCTCTTCATTTTAAGGGCACATTTCTGACCTAACCCCCTTCTGTTCTATTCATTCTTCCCTGCGTCCCCTGGAATAGGCAAATTCTCGCAAAAGCAGTAAAGAAGGAGCTTTTAGCCAGATCTAACTGGATAACCATATCAAATGGGCCCAGGGCTGAACTTTGAGACAAAATGGTTCCGCTGACAAATTGTACCAACTGAGAACAGATGGCTGAACGACATAAGCATCGCTCTTGTATCATGAAATGTATTCTTTGCCGAAGGCCTCCCCGTAAATTAATTCCCGAAGATGAAACGAGAAGAATTTCTTCGCGTAATTTCTTCGAATTCTAATCACCGCGCTTCGGCCAGCCACCCGCGCTTTCTGCGCTCATGTGTGCGTTTTTACGGCTTCCTATTAGTTTTAAGACCACCACAATATGGTGAATGTGTGCAAATTTGCGTCATCAGTAAGCAATTCTGATGAACCATCAGGAGTTGTATAAAATCGAAGCCAGAGACGAGCGGCAACAGAAGTAAATCGCTTTTAGAAACGGAAATGGAGGAAATCAGACGGGGATAGGCACGGCCTCACCGACCGCAATATGCTGCACTGGACGACTACTCAGATTAGCCGCCACCTCCGTAAGTGGCCTCGGCGAAGATTACTGTAGCGAGCGGTAGGCGGGGCTTCTTGAGAGGACGTCCGCGCATCGACCCGAATGGAGTAGGTCTCAAAGGGGCATGGGAAGGGAAGGAATCCTGATGGAAATGGGAATTTTACAATCCGATCGGTCATAGCAGCTTATAATGAGGATATGGGAGAGCCCATACGATGATAGGGGAAAAACTTGTGGGCGATTAAAATAAATAAATACTTTGCAAGTCACATGGTTGCATAGCCGCCTCCACACATAGTCGTTTTTCACCCAAACCACCCTCACTGATGGGGATTGTCATGATGGCTTTGTAGTTCCACCTCCTACTTCGATTTTAATGAATAGGAGCTCCCGAAAAATGTCTGCTCGCTGTTTACTTCCGTACTAACGATGTACTTTATGTGGGGGGAGGATGAAAAATGTCAAAAATCACAGTTTCTCGACTATGAACATGGTAACGATCTATGAGCACAGCCAAAGCACACCGTGAAGATGATGCCTGAAATTGGCTAGGAAAAATCGATTTCAGTTCGCATTCGCTTAGCCAGCCAAGAAAGGGCACAGTACGTCCAAGCAAACTAAGGACCCCTTGAAAGGACCGACAGCATCCCACCCAACATGATTATGAGTAAAGAATCACATGGGATCTCTCTCAGTGAGCAACTAATCAAAACAACCTGGCTGGGAGCTTGGAAAAAAAAACAAACGGGCTGTTTATCGCTTGTAATCATAAGAAAACCCGGATCGATTCTAGGCTGACGCACAAATGTGAGGCAATTAAATTCAGAAAAAAAACCGAAGATATCATACTCGATGTAAAAGCTAACACAGAAAGTACGAGAACGTTCCCTAATTAACTACGCCTACATACTATGGGCGTAGATGAAAGTTGATCATTAAGGAAGAAGAAACTTGAGCACTACAAGTTTTTCTAGTGGGATTTACTTGATCCATGCGACATAAAGAAGGGTAAAAAAGAAATTAGCATCGATGTGGGGGCATACAAAGGACTGAGGAGTCGATAACCAGTTTAAGGTGCTTTAAACGACTAGATCGAATCAGGTTCAACTATCAAAAGGGGTTCTAGGAAGCTCAGTGTAGCCCACGCAGTGGGACTGCTTAACGATGATGCTACTTGCCTAAGATTTCCTCGTAGCCATGAGATGTTCGGGTCCTATTGCAATATCAACAACTTATTAGTGTGAGATGACATATCATCTTCCAGAACAGCTAATTGGCTAAGGATGATGCCCAATGTCGTCTTCACCTACACTTAAGAGATATACATCTATGAATAATACAGAATCACATTTAAATTGAATCAAAGGTTAGCTTGGCTTAGTTCCCATGTCAAAAGCGTGGCTAAATCTCAACCCTCAAACTCTAAAACCCCGCAGAAATAGATAAACATGGATATGACGCTCGCAGTGCAAGCAGAAAAAAAGTGATTGCTGACGAAGAAGGTAACTATTCGTAAAAGGGGAATTAACACATCAGAATCTGTTTCCGACTTAATATGGCTTCATAAATTGAGGAAATTTTTTTTATCTATCCCTAGATATTTATAGGGACTTGTAAAAGTTTTTGCAGAAGAAATGCTCAGGAAAATCCCAAAAAAATGATTTCAAGGCATACAGAAAGGAAGAGAGAAGGACTGAAAATTCGAAAATGAGAAAAGCTTAAGAAATGAGGCGGATATTGAAGACGACTAAGCAGCAATCATATGACATTTAGATCCCATTGAGCAAAGACAGACAGATTCCTGACGGAAATCCATTTCAACTTTTCTCAGATAATTTCAAGTGACAAGAGAGAAAAGTAAATTGTTGGCCGTTAAGTAGATAGAGCAATGTATTACTCTTAAAGGTGTAATCGATAAACATTTTACAATTTCTCAGGCTATTTGAATGTACTGATGGGATAAAAGGATGTTTGAAAAGGGGGAACAAGTTACCTCATTGAAAATATAATAGAATGAAGTAGTAATTCGAAAGGTATGATGGCTGCCGTGCTTTGCTACGCCATTCAGCTGATGAATTATCGCGAGGGCAATCCGCTTTGAAGTGAAACTCAGGTAAAAGTTGCAAAGACCCAGATTGAACCCACGACACAGTTAGAAACATTTCTGAGGTACTATGACGCTACAACCCACCCTTACCCCCTGAGCATCCAGTGGGGCCCAAAAAAATGGGCGGGGTGATGAGGTTTGAGAGATAAAACAGACGGAAAAGGCTTTGCGGCAGGATGGCATCGCGTTGAGGTCTTCACTACATCGACGAGGACACTCCTTCATTGGAGCGCTCTTGGCAGGGGGCGTGACAAGAAGTGGGCAGGGTCACGCGTCTCAGCCAATCACGAAACGACTCCTTGACGACAGCCGACGTATTAGCGCCGCCATGACGATGACGATATACACCGTCTTCCCCGATTACGTAACATACCCGGGTTATGGTAATTGGGAACCAAGGTTAATATTACGCACAGATTATGGTCTAAGAGGGGTGCTTGAGCTCCAGTAGAGAGCTCATATATTCAGGTATCCCAGGGATAATGACAAGAATTCATGAGAAACTGAAGTGTACAGTAACGTGGCACTAACTGTAATTACGAGCCTCTGACGACCTCCGTGAAGTGGAGTAGGACAGAAAGAAGCAACTGAGAGTCTACTTGAATCATACAAATGAACAAAACTGAGGCAGAAGAGAGTTCTTGCAAGAGTCAGAGAAGCAGGGTGTGAAATGGCGTCAAAACTGACACAAACACATGCGAATAGTCGATAGTCCGTGTGCATATGGCCATGGTGAGCGTATGTTGTTTCATCCGACGACTCTGACGAATCGACATTTCATCGCTCAGCCCTCTTTTCACATCTCTCACGCCAACTCCTCTATGTTCACACTTTTTTTCGTGCAAAGAAACACCTTCTGTATAACGCGTATCTACCGCGAAACTCGTCCTTCCTTCATGAAAATCGTCTCATCTGTTGTAAAATCTCCCAAAGTACAGTTCCATCTATCTGATCGATACTTAGCTTTATTGGGAGTAAATTTCGACGGGTAATGAGCGTCATAATCTGAAATGGTCGCCAGAGCACAACTTATGCCTTGTTTTTATAACGTCGGATCCTTCAAAATTAACGCAGTCCAGTATTTATGAGCGACCGATAACTAGAAGAGTACTACACGAAAAACTTCGGTTCTCAAGCTAATTTCCTGTAAGCCCTGGTAATGCAAATTCCTAAGAAGTCTACTCGTTGCGTAACCAGTAACATTGATATTGAAATAATTCCTAAAGTAACGGCCACTGTTTTCGAGTTTCAGAGTTTAAAACAAGTTCTGAAATATCATTTGAAATTTGTAATTTCTTATGAATATCTTATTTTGCGAAACCCATATGACGATAGACTCTTCTCTAAAGATTCATGCCCAAAATACTGAAACTATCAGTCAGAGAATACAAATTCGTAAACTCTGGAAGAGATAAATTTTCCAGTTCATTTTTGAATCAACCACTAAATTTCTATGGTATCAACCGGATAATCTAGATGTATTCGCCATCAACGTCAAAACCCTTCCAAGAAAGCAGTCATAAAGTAATCACTTCAACATAATATCAAAAAATAGTAATTATCTGTTCTTCACAATTTCTTTTACAATCCTCTGGCTCGTTTTCTGTTGTCGTAATCCAATATTTTATGGTAACAAATTTTATCCGTTACAATTCCGAAGGAAAGAAGTTTTCGCCAGAACTCATCGACTCTCGTCATCTCTGAGGTGTACTAAGCAAGACTACATGAGAATACTCAAAAGATGTGACGTGTTTCTTGAATTACTTGTCCCTCTCAAATCCGAGCTTCTCCACCAATGGCCCCAGAATTTCGCTTAGCATCCGAGACTTCCCCTTTGTTTCTAATTGTCCTACGCACCGAGCAATTACTGTGTCGGTTTGTGTCTCGATAAAGACCAACGAAAAAGCTCTCAATTTGTCCTGAGCGGCTTTTGTAGTGGACAGGCGCAGCCGCCACACCATAGCCACCGCCTGACGGCGTCACAGGTGTGCACATTCGTTGGCCATGGTCATATACGAACGTCGAACAAGGTCACATCGGGGTACAGCAGTGCAGGCGATGAGAGAACAGCTGAAATGCTGCGAGGGCAGACATCATCACAACACGACGAACAGGTTCCGTGGAGACCTAGCCTATTGTGTGAAGGTGAAGCTGATCGTGGGCGCGCGCCGGCGGTACGCCATGAGCTTTTTACACAGTGCGACCCCGTCATCGCATATTTAATGAACTATGAGACTATCAGACCTTGATTGGTATTCACGAAACGGCACTGACCTAAGCTCTACTGCGGACGACACTGAGCGGGTTTTTTAAAAAATCTGTCGGGCAAAACCAATATTTCCCTGCATAAGGGCGACGTGCTCGGAGGGAGTCCCCCACGAAGCGTCTAGGAAATTCACGTAAACAAGAGATTGGTAGCTAAATCAGCCAGAATTCAATGATCATGGGGACAGTTACGAAGCATTCAGGAAGCCCAGAAGGAAGAAGCAGGAAGAAGCAATCGATAGCACTTCTATGTAGGCATTGCTCCTTGTCAGGGCTTAATCACTCGGGCCAAGTTCTTTCAGAGATACATTCCAGGATTACGAGGGGTACGGGTCTTGTTGACACCATCCCAGCATTAACCTCAGACTCACCTAAACCATTACTCAGGTTACCTTTGACAGATATACATGAATGTAAACAGAGCTACCCTCTCTCCCGTTTATCTAATCGTCGTTTCACCTGTCGGTTGTCGATTTGTTTATGTAAATGGATGAAGTGGCGAATCTTCTCAATAAACGACGATCGCTTAGCGTACGCCCATGAAAACTGAGAGCATAAGGCTTCAATGGGTACGCAGACTGCGGCACAGTTTGTATATACATTCTCAATCTGAAATACAGCACCTCCTGCATTTCACGGCTGACGGTTCAGATTTCGAGGATCTAAACGATACGCTGCTTAGCAATAAACACTAGGACACCTATGAAATCAACACACTAATTTCCGATGGCAGCCGGTACGTAGCCGTGGTGTTCGCTATCGATGCAACAGAAAAGAATTATTGAAAAACTCGTTAAGAAAGCAGGCTACTTCCTAATCAAAACCGAAACGTTCCTAGGAATGCCTCATGGACCAATTCGCTTTTGTTTGGAACACAAGTGAACTGAAGTAATCACTTGGGCAATAGCACTGAAATAATTTCCCCTCGAAAAGCATGGGGAGCTAACTTGCCCAAAGCAGAAACGATACCTGAAAGCTCTTCTCTAAACTATAGAGCGGGAGACCTTTCTCTCTTCTCCGCCCTTCTCACTTCCACAAAGAAATATCTCTGGCACTTCCTTTCCACATCCTATTTTTCCCCAACCAAAAAAATAAGCATTTCAGAATTTTTCAGATCCCAAAACTGTTTTCAAAGTTCTAGAAACCATTGACTACGAGAATTAGGTTCAAGAAGTGCTTCGAAAAACCGAAAAGAAAGAGAAATTAGGTGCTTTCTGAGAGAGAGATCCAGTGGTAATATGTAACAGTAGAGATTGTATAAGTATGAACCAACCCCCATGGGTATCGATCGTGCTGTCGAAGATTATTTTTAGAAATAGGCGTCAATCAGGAAAAAAGCACTATTTTTGTTGACCCTCATGTTTATGCGCTTTCAACCCATTTAGGAGATCCAGGTGGGAATAATGAAATAACAGAAAGAATTACGGGACTGATCAATTACTGTCACAAGTTTTTTCGAACCTAACGGCAGTTCTGAAAAATTTCCCGAGCAGTTCGTTAGATATCGAGGCAAGCCTGATAATGAGACGAGTTATAGAGATGTGTGAGGAGCAATGAATGTCATTTCCGGCAGGTGAGCCCCGTCGTTGACGACGACTTGTGCGCACGCGCGAATACGCAAATTAGCATCTTCTCAGATGCGAGTTTTTGCGTACAGTTCGTCATTTGAATTTCACACGACACGTAGCTTATTGTGTGCCCTGCCCTTCACTAACCATAAGGGTACCACTCCTGCCACTCAGCCCCACAATTCTAGGCAACTAAATAATAAGGTTCACGCCTAGAGGAAATTCCATCCAGAAGCGAAGATTCATGGAGGAAGCGGAGCAAGCTCTCTTTGCTGATCTCAAAACAAAGGAAATTTTCCTTTCTACAAATGAATTTTGACCATTTCACCAATATTCATTCCCAGAAAAAGAATTTTCTGTATGAGCGGAGGTTTGGCAAAACGAGCGTTGCTCCTTACTTGTAGAATCTTCAACTTACGCTGGGAATTAGCAGTACCTGGGGTATTCAATGATTTAACCGCAAACGAGTCCTCAAAACCAAACCGAAACGACCATCATCACCTTCTCTGGCCCTAATTGTGCGCAGGTGTACGTCGTTAATCCCAACTGAGCACCTCCTCTAGCGGTTTGTTTTGATCTACGGAGATAACGACTAACTGATTGGCTCAGATTTGAGCTCCACCCTAAGACGCGAATAATAAGCGGATCTCTCCAGCCACCTGCACCGTTTCGGGCAAGCTAGTTGTCGTTATGAAGCCATATATGTAGTTCTCTTCCCGGATCGTCGACCAACTCTAAGGTCAGCTCAGAGTTTGCTACAACAGTTGGCCAATATCAGAAGGAAAGCATCAACAGGTACAAGTTCAAGCTCTGAGTTCCTTCCGTGTGATACTATCCAGCCGAGGCTTCAAAATGGGGACTATTTCCAGAACTATCAAATTGAACAATGGCTTCGCAGTCCTCACATAGATCTTACTGAAGCCCTAGTCAATGAAATTCCGTAAATGAACACCGCCATTTGCAGCTTCGCAATAACTCTCCGAAATCGTTTGAAACAGTCGGTCTAGGATGCGACAGAGGAGGCGCCGGTGGCACTGGCATTACGAATGACGACTTCATTCTCCAAGAGTGTCTGAAAGGTCCCGTGACGACGATCTCGGGTAATGAGAAACGCGTCCCATGTGTTGGTTTACTGCCAGTCGTCATTCGGAAATGGGTAAGAATTGAATAAGGCTTGCGACGCCCCGGCAACCGTTTAGCCGAGATGAGAAGCGACTATAATTGGCTATGCCAGCAGCCTCAATCGCCTAGCCAAGCAGAGTACATAGCCTCAAAGCTTCTACTTTCTCTTCTCTCTACCGACTAACAGAGGAGGGGTCTCTCATTGACCGTGACCGTCCCTCTCGCGTGAAAACGATGAAGGGAAGATCTTCCGTAGTTCTTAACAGGCAGTACTCAGTAATAGCAACAGAACATAGAAGCCACCGGAAGGTTGCGGGTCATAGACGAAAAAAATGCACATTTTCCTGTTGAAATTATGGGTATTTGGAAGTTAATCTCAATGAAGCCTAGGAAAAACTATATGTGGTCCAGGCAAAGTTGGAAAAAAAGTTGCTGTCAGTTTGATTGGATGGTACGCGCGCGGTTGCGAAGCTGCCATCAATACGAGCTTCACAATGCCACAACGGTAGCTACACACAACATCCTAACTTCTATGACATAATTCGGTGATATTCCATTATGGCCCTTTCGCAGTAGCTCATGACAAGTACAGTGCACTGGGTCAGAAGCAAACCATTCCCACTCGGATGAATGTTGTGACCCCATGATTCAGGATACCCTCTTTACCGAATCTGGGAAGGAACAATCCCAAACAACCTTGTTTTCTCGAATCAAACATTTGGCAACTATCTTAGAGGAGTAATCTTCAAGTCATAACCCTAGGGAGCGAGGGAGAGAGGGGATGAGATGGACCTCATTCAACTGGAAGTGATAGCCCAAGGTGCGAATGGTTTTCAAACGATTCATCAAGACCAGGCCTAGAATAAGCACACCCTTTTCAGCCACTTGCTCTCAATCAAAGCTCAGTCAAATAAGTTCCTTCCCAGAACAGCTTTATTGCCCAATTAGATATCTTCTGAAATATTCTTAGCACCCATGCAATTTCTCTACATAACACAATTATAACAATTGAGCACTCATCTCTCATCAAGATTCATCTCTTCGAACCGAACCTTCGAAAGTACACCTTATCTCATTCCTAGGAAATCGCCCCAGACAACAGCAAGATGAGGGGATGTTTTCGCTGAGCACTCGGAACTTCTTCTACCGTAATCTTCTCGTTGGCGGCCAATTTCTTCGCCGCGACGACGAGAGGCATTAGTTTACCTTATGGCGAAGAAGAGACGCTTCGAGCAGGAAACAATTATAAGCTCATTGCCGTCTAGAAATTGAGATTACCTACGTAAATGGAAAAGAGGCAGGGAACGACGTAGTCTCATCAACTCGTACCCAAAGGCGCAAAGATGGGGTTATAAAAATATTGTCATTAAACAACAGAGACACTTTTACTTTCACATTCGCAGGTACCAATTAAAAGGACCCAGTTGCACTACTGGGTTCAATTCAATCTAGATCCAGTTCAGTCACACTTCAACTAGGCCAACCCTTCCCATTATGGAATCTTTGACTTGAGTTCTGCCTGGGAGGGGCTCATCAGCAAGTGGCTCAAATAATTTGTTGTGCTCAGATCAAATCCCTAGCGTTTACACTATGAGTTTGAAAAATTTTTTCCTATTCAAGGGGCTAGAGAAGCAGCTCTTGTAGCCACTGAGAAGCAAGGACTGTGATCAATATGGTGGAGAGTTTATCTAATATCATTCAAGGATTGACAAAAAAAAACAAAGGAGTAAGGTCCCAGGCAAATTATCAAATGCAATTAGCATCTAGAAGAAGGAGAAAATGCGAATTCAGCGAAGACTCATTCGAAGAATCAATAAAAAGAAGTAGAAGCCGTGCAATCCTCAAGAATTCTGTCCTTTGAAAACGCAAACAATACCCATTTTTCCTTAATAGATATCAAACACCAATATCGCTTGATTGCGAATGCCCCATCAAATCCTCCACGAAATTTCCCACATATTTTGAATAAGCACATGCTCACATCCATGAAGTACTGTCGATTACTGGCCTTACTATAGTCAGAAAATTTGGTGAAAGCTTCTCAAAGAGCCGAACCTAGAATGGTCATAATCACCAGTAGTCAAGAGCCCACGGTCCATCGATCGAAGGCAGCTCCGCTCAAGCAAACTGTTGGATTTAACTCACCCCAGGATAAAAGTACAACAATACAGGGATAGGGGAAGCCCCAAAAGACAATTGAGAAGAGAATTCGAAGATAGCTAGTCTTTAGTCTTCGCTCGTTACGTATTTGTCAATGTTCTGGACTGATCAGTTTCTACCTTTATGAACTATAAATTTTCTTACTTAGGGATTCACAAAATCATGCAGCACTAAAAGCAAAGCAGGAAGACTTCTTCACGGACATGTCCGAACGAAGACAAATCTTCCGTTGACAGATCGAAACGGAAAGGCAGTTGAAGGCTAGGAGGATTGACGTACAGATAATACCATCATGCATCATTATTCTCGTCAGCGAAGCGTAGCGGCAGGCCAGAACATGCGCGAACCTCCAACGCCGTCGCGCACCCGTCAGTCGGTGACAATGAAAAGACGATTTGATGAAATTGGCATCGAAGGAAGAAGAGGTGTGGTGGGAAAGGGAAGGGCAAAGCAGTGAAAACACTCTACCTCGAGGTAACTGAGGATCATCATAGCGCAGGGGTACAAGAAGATTTCTTTCAAAATCGAATTGTAAAAAGATCGAAAAAAGTTCAAAAGTATCCACAATTAATGAAAAACATTTATGAAACCACAATCCAACGCTATTTAACGGCAATGTGCACTG
Organism: Haemonchus contortus; assembly: GCA_000469685.2. Classification (NCBI taxonomy): domain Eukaryota; kingdom Metazoa; phylum Nematoda; class Chromadorea; order Rhabditida; family Trichostrongylidae; genus Haemonchus; species Haemonchus contortus. Next base: position 13,678,209 of record LS997564.1, read on the forward strand.
TAGGCTCTGGGAAAGCACCTTCCAGAGCATCTCATTCAGGTTCAGTCAGGCTTCCTTCCATTCTCCCCTGTACCGTGCTCATGAAAATACAAAATCTAAAAAAAAAGGTTTCAAATCTTCTGCCGTTTGATCGATACCCATTCTCAAGCATCCGCGGTATAGTAATGGAGATAGAATAGGACTAGCCAACACTGCTATTTCACTCAAATCGAGGATTTTCGCCAGAGCTGCCCAACCAACAGACTGATTACTCCTGTCTCTTCCTTTGAGAAATTTTATAAGAAGTTTATACTTTTCAATTTCGGCTTCTAAGCCCATAAGTCAGGTCCGGTCAGTTGTTCCCGAAGCGAGGATCCTTTATTTTAATTAGGCGTTCTAAAGACGTCGGAGGGTACGCTTTATTAACGGCTAAATCGCAGATAATTGAGAGATAAGGAGATAATTGGACTCATCATTTCCTTCAATATGACATTAGAAACCGCAAAGGAAGTCTGTTCCAATGTACTAAAAGCACAAAATAAATTACAAAATGCATAAAATGAAACGTACCGTTACGAAAATTCTCCGAGATAATGAAGCTTCTCTGTTGATTCAAGCTCATAAGGGCTCTCGTTCCTGTCTTAATGCTATTTACACCGTTCCCCTACGTCTCTAGGGACATAATTAAGCGTTAAAGGCTAAGACGTTAATCAATAGAAGCGTTCCAGAGCCTCCTGAGAATGAATTGCTGAAGTCTCCAAACCGTGGACATTACTTTGCTACCGTATTCCTTTGGCGACCTCGAACTTGGCTCTCCGATTTCTTTACGTGCTAGTGCGCGAAGATTTACTGCTCGTCACGGACGTCATACTCCTATACTGACGGTTAATTGCGTGAAGAGTACGTAATTGCACGTGCTATACACAGAGACAAATTAAACGCCTATTTCCTTACAATCACAAGACATTTATACACAGTAATTGTTGTTGTACGGGATTCGATTTACAGTGGCATTAAAGGACACCTTGGGTAAATATCTCAATCAGGGACAACAAATACACTTCAAAGGGAATGTGCTGGATTGGCTATCGGTCAAGCTAAGGAGCCCTGAATAAGTTACTGAACCTCTACCAAAATTAATAATTCAGAGTTATACATTGCGTTTCTCCGTGGGCACAGCCATGTAAGCCATATAACCTTCTGGGTCAAACTACTCCAACCGCTATGAAAAGTTAGAATGTAGTAGTCATAATTGGATCGATCCCTCAATTGGATCACAGTAATTAGAAAGAAGTTATAAGTACCTCGGGGAGTGCGTCCAAGATGGGTATATTAGCAGCAGATAAGTCTATAACAGAGAACTCAGAGGCCGATTCCGTGATGATTTTCCTGGATGTGTATTCTACAAATCACTGCAGGCCAGCTCTTTCCAAATGATCAATCTGGTACTTATCAAGTAACAGGTCCTCACAGAATGAGATGGCAAAAAACCATCCTCACCGAGAAAATATGGGACTGAGAACAAACCAGTATGGCTGACAGAAACCATTCAGCCAGTCATTTAGCCAGCCACTAAATTAAGTAATCAGTCAGGTGATTAGCTAGGTAAGTAGCAATCCGAAAGACCAGTCAGCAACAGTCCCTGTAGCTATCTAGTCAGCTAGATACCAAACAAGCCAACCATCAGCCAGCCTTCCATTCTGCCATCCAACCAGTTGGAGGGGCCACTTTTTCGCTTCCAGCTAGGTAGCTAGTCAGTAAGTACATAGATAGAAATTGGCAGATCTGAGCGTGAAAGCTCACGGTCAAGCTAGTAAAGCGTCGGTGACTTTAATCAAAGCATTTAAGTTCTATATTCCACTTTTTAGAATGTTTATCACTGATCCCTTACCGTCTTTTCTCCGGTTGGATTTCACTACAAGGGCTTCCCAATACTTTATGACCACTTTTCTACCCACCTCTAGATTTACCCATGCCAGCAATCTGACCATTGAACGCAATAAATACAGTTGCACTGCATTCACTCCTGAATGATTACCTCTACCGTCAGGAACATGTACAATTTGAGGCCATCTCTACCTCATTCCCCGGACTGGCCTTCCACAGGTCTTTCTACAACCCAGTTAGGCGCTTATTACCTTTTCCGCTACCTGCGTCACCTGAAAAACTCTGCGCTCTATTATTACCAGTTCCTCCAGCCACCATGTCAACCTCATATTCTCCAAATATACGTGTGCACGCGTGCGTCTCCGATGATCATGATTGTGATGCGCTCCAGTGTTACTAGTTTTTCGTTAAGCGCCACCGACTACCAGAGGATTACTGTAAGTTGTAGATCTTTTGTGTCATGCGTCAGGCCAGCCAGCCGCTATGCAGCCGTTATGGTGGCCGGATAGTTAGGATAGGAACCAGTATCTGGGTAATCACCGAGGCGTCCGATTATCGTCCAACTCACTTCGCCTCCGCCACCACTAGGTAACTTTCCAAAGATGCAGGGGACTAGAACTAGCGCAGTGTACATGTTTCGGTCGAAAAATCGGCTTTTCGGCTCCTGAACGGACTCATCGATGTTGTGAATAATGACCTTTAAAATCATGGCCAGATTGGCTCTGGCGTGAAGAGCTGCGACCTGTGATAATTAGGGGCTCAAATCCACTGTATACCATTCCAAGACGCACCTTGTAGTTCAATTTACTTCTGTTAAAGACAAGGAACGAATGAGGGAAAAAAGGGCTGAAGACCTATCTCGATTCCACTGATCCTTCAATCTACCCGACATTGAACCCTCTGCACCTGCACTGGCACTTGATACTCAAAGCCATGAAAGATTTTTAATCGAAGCACTTCGTGGTCGGAGTTGAGTAGTATCAAGTGGAGTACATCGGGCGAAAAGTCTGAAGTCCTTGTTCGAAATCTGGACGGGCCAACTACGCTCTTCACCTTCCCAGGATCCTCAAATCGGTGCCAGACTCACCCGAGAAGACAAAAGCCCTAACTTCCACCTCAATGGGCTACCTGGTGCCCCATCAATCGAACATCTCAACCAAATCAGATGCGGCTACAGGACCCTGAGTGTGCCCTCAGACTTTTCTTCTATTGTAAAGTTCCTATCTTCCACAACTGCACAACTTTTTGCACAAAACAGACATCTTCGCAGTTTTGGGCCAAAAGTGAAACACTTTCAACCGCCTTTAAATTGTGAACTGATGTCGGGTATACGGCGTATCCTTAGGACGTCCTAAGCGGTCTAACCATAATAGTCCAAATCGGATTTCGAACGCCATGAACTCGATTCCGCTTCATCACCTTGAATATTCCTGCATAATTACTGCCCTACCGATGGATAGAACAAAGCGTAAGCCGCCACTAAAAGCATTCGTTCACTGAAAAACGATTTCTCCCGCCAAATAATTAGTTATCTTGTCCTACACGCGGATTACGGTAAAGGTCTTTGGTGGCGGTATTCTGATCAGGTAACGGAAGAAAAAAAACTCGGACAGGGGTTAATTTCAAACGCAATGATGGCGGCGGTCGCCGACGACGACGAGGTCAGACGAGGGGATGTGCATGATTGAGGTGTGTTGGGTACCTATCTAAATCACTTTTCTGCCGTCATCATAGTTGAATGAATGATCGCTCACCTTATGATTCGGGTAAAATTGTTATACGGCAGTCATTCGGTGACCTGAATCGCTGGGAAAGATGGAGTTGAACTGTCATCACCATCATTCCGGAATGCGCCATGTTTGAAGCTTATTTCGATATCTATGTGAAAAGTAGGAAGGCTATCGAACAGCACACTTTGCCACTAATTCCATTCCATTTGCGCTAGTTTGGATGGAGCCACTGACTCAACTTACCTATGTATTTACTTAGCAATCAGGTACAAGAAATGGGAAAAATATTGAGTGACCACCTGTTTACTTCAATGACATTTTTTACTCACTAAGGATAATTAGATATGGGTGTCGACTTCTCTTTCCCAAGAACAAACCCAAAAGGCACACAAGTTTCCCGACTCCCTGAGAAAAAGAGCCTTCACCATACCCCACCCCCATTTGGAACCTATCGATAAGCAATTTTACCAGCACCTACCAGCAAACACCTTTGAAAACCCTCCCTCTACGTATTTCTTTCTTGTTTCATGAGGTGATTACTGTCGGCTAACGTGAGCAACTCCATGTTTACAGGCCTATACGGAGGCCTTCCAATTGAACCTTGGAAGGGCATAATTATGATAATTGAATAGCAAAACAGTTTGCACCGCAAGACAATCGGTCACCTTGGTTAGGGTGTCCGTCGGCCCGTGAATCGACACCCAATTAGCCACCTCGGACTCCAACATGACTACGGTAACTTCGCTTGACAAAGGTCATCAAGGTCGTAACCATTCACCTACGACGGAATTTATCTTCATCGGATGATCCCACTCCGTTTGGATGTGAATCAGCTCTCAAAAGTTTGCAGGCTCTTCAAGTCCGAGCGATTGAATTCATTGCGATCTTCCGAAGGAAGCTTCAAGAAAATTTATCTGAACTCAGGGGGTACTGGGAGGGAAAACCAATCTTTTGTAGATTGACCAAGGCTCAAAGACCCTAAAAAAGAACCCAACAAGTTCGAGTATTTTTTCAGAACTTTCCGAATCCGTCTCGTGAAAAATAGTCATTCAAACTCACTACAAGCTCTCAAAAATTCAAATGTGTTCTACTTTACACAATAGTGAAAGTGCATTCGGTTTCTAAATTTGATAGTAAATTAAATTTTGCCCAACATGTACAGCTCCAAAAATATTACTTATAAAAACGCAGGCGATATCAAAGACATACAAATGTACTTCATAAATAGGCTTTAGTGTTGAGCGCAGTCATGGGCATGTACGTTTCAAACAAACATCTATGTAGCCCAAATCAGTTCGTCACAATAGGACAACATCTCATATAATACAATAGCCGCAGCTTTTCGCAGTATTGCCATCAAAAAACAGTCTGTGGGGACTGGCTGGTACATCCACCTCCTTGCTGGAAAATGGGGACACTGGGAGCACTTACCAAACATGGGTGGGGAAAAATGGCTGGTTCAAACCCGACTTCATAGACAGGAATGAGTGAAATGCATGTTATGCCCATTGACTCATAAGAGAAGTTCATACTTCATGATAATACTTGGTAATCATAAATGATAACCCCGTACTGTCCTACAATAACCCTTCACACGACCTAAAGTTTTGGTGACTTCTCCTGTCAAGCTCCAAACGTACTGATTTAGCCACGTATCATAATCCCAGAGTCCTTGACGGGAAATTTTGATGGTCGACAAAGAGTCGAAGAAGACGATGCTTGAACAAACACACTGCGATCTATGTATGGGGGCTTCGGCAGCTGATACGCTGAGTCTCTTCGTTTCTCACCTGCTCGATTGATTGACAGGTAGCGGGTTGAATTACGTCGGGCGCGTGGGGGCTCTGTTTACGATAGATCGAGCGCTTTCGTAAGCAGACATGCACGTGCTCATCGCAAGACGACCGACATAACGCGAGGGATTTTGTGAGATACGGTAGCCAAGAAAGGGTGAATGGTAATTTGGACAAAATTAAATAAATCTGCTCCCATCACAGCCTCCATGAAACTTCGAGGACCGGATTAATAATTGTCACAATCCTTTTGATTAGTTCCCGTCAGGTTCACGTTGGCTTGGAATGGGTGGGACAGCCTAGACCAAGACTTCGGTGACTCGCTCTAAGAGATAATCCACTTCCCATAGCCCCAAAGGGAAACTTAATAACACAACTTCCAGGATAACCAGCAATGGACACCTGCTTGGGCCTTGATGGGGAAAAAACTTTCACTTGAACGACTTCCCACTTGCCGGAAGGCTTTACGTGTTGAGGCGTTAAATTGATGTCAACGAATTATTCAACGCATTTGCTTTTATTGTTTCGCTTGGCTTCTCACCCTCGAGCAGCTCCTAAATTGACGACGACCACGGCTGCCGCTGTCTCTTCTGAATCCATCCTACTCGGCACTTAACTTTATTGCCAGACACCCACAACCAACGTCGCTTGCTGGCAATTCGTTAATTAAGATCAAGCCAAGGCAAACACGTGCAACACGCCCATAGCCTTATGCGGCAACGGATGAAACGAGAGTCATCGGGGACCAGGGATGAGCAAGAACACGACTGAACCAACAATTGGCTTAAGGAATTAAAACCTTGTTTAAGTGAAGCGAGTGAAGCTTTAGATGAATTGAGAATATGTTAATTTGATTGGAATAACTTTGCCCCCCCCCCCCAATTACACCATCCCAGGGATGCTCGGTTAAATGAAAAACGCCTGCCTTCAAAAGTACTTGAACGCGAAATCAGTGCCCAGGTTCATATACAGATGAGGAAGCACTACCACCAACGGCTGTCGTGTAAGAGCTACTTTTGGAACCTGTGACCACTGAATTTCCAGAAAGTATAAAATTCAATCGCTCGTAGTGCTAGTAGCGTATTTCCTGTTTTTAGTACTTCCAGCAGAAGAGATGAGGGGCCCATTTCTGCTGAAACGGGCATATTCCGTGATTATAATGCCGCTCCTACACTTCTTGCGATAGCCCAGCCTCAAAGACCATAGGAACTACTTGTAAATACTCATTTTCAGTCTACTCGACTTGGTTAAGATTCTTGATTATATCTTACCCGAAGATAGGGATAAATGCTCAGATCTGAAGCTATTAGGGGAACTTTTGCGCAGCCCACTGCATATCTGCGACCGATTAGTTTTGGCTTACGGCTCCAGCCTATCTCCACATTGTGCTTAGTTGACCGCTCTCAATCTGCCACCACCATCTGTAACAAAACCTACCTCCTCCATACGATCACCTATGTTGTCCATTCCTTTCACTGCCAGCTCGGTCACGACGTCAGACTGGGACAAGGCCTCTATGGGACAAGGCTTCTATTGCATTGCGGGAAGTAAAGAAAGAGAAGTAAAGAAAGTAAAGAAGAATAAATTCCCAATAAGGATCAATGTTACCCATCGAAAATGAGAACAGCTATCGAAATAAGATTCATCGTCGAAATGTCACCCTAATCGCACATTTCAAAAGATCCTGGACGGGTCCTCACTACCTTTGGAAATTATCCGGTAAGAGCCTTTAATCATTTGGGCAATGACCTATGAGTTGATACCCTCCCGAATGTTCCGCCGAAGAATTAGCTAAGGACATATTTCAAGCATTCATGCGGAATAACTAGACTACCGTAAACTCGACATCTTCAATTCTTCGTTGTGGCGGACGACGAGGCGCTTCAACGGTCATGAGGCGATCAACAAGTAATTTTTCCAGGCTAATAAAAACAGGAGACGACGATGTGAAATATTCAGAAGCACTCAAAATTTCGTAAACCGAGCAGGAAATTGCCGATTAATTCTTTGTTTTGAAGGCGCACAGCACATGCTCGTGCCCAACGGCGCGGACTCTCAAGCGTTGACAAGATGACATTTTTATACCTATAAAAGGAAGGAGCATTCCGAGCAAAACATCCATAACATCTACCATTCAGTTCCAGGGATCCTCTTAAGAGCCAGATTTTGAATCAGTATCAATAAAGAAAACCTTCAGAAGCCCTAATACGGAAACTTCAAGAAAAAGATTGATTCAAAAAATCCTTCAGCGACTTTGCTGCAAAATTACCCTATTAACAAGCCATGAAAGGATTGAATGGATGCCAACTTATGGACGTACTGACCAGTAAGAAGCATGGGAAGGGGTAAGGGTGGCCAGTAACAGAGAAGATCTTACCCACATGGGTAGGCCGCTCTGAAGCCTCCTTCCCTTGAAAAAGCCTTAACTGTTGCTTTTTGTTGTGAAGATATTTCTCCCCGGAAGGATTGTTTCATTGTCCTTCCGTATAATCAATAAAGCACTTTTTCTATTTGCTGGGCGAAATTTTAGTCGACTAAACACCTTCTCATTGTCCCAGGTGCTCCCAAAGCGAATGCTATACAAATAACCACTATAAAAAATGATTGGTTCTCATATGCATATGAGCTTTTCTCCGCTGAACAATGAAATCCGTTAACAGCACCTCTCGACCCTTTTGGCAAAATTGACAAAATTCGGATTCAAAGAAGGGATAGAATACTTTCGATGTACTAAAATTTCGAAACGTTGACTGACAAGTTGCTCTAAATGCGCCATGACTTCGATTTATACTGATAATCGTTGTGGTCTTTGGTTGCATCTTTGATATATTCCACATTACCATGAGCTGGGTGGTGTCGGTAGGGTTCTAACTATTCCAGGATGAGTTTGCTAGCAATTCACCGATTTGTATTCAATTTGAAAAAAAACTGAATTTCAGTTCGCTAATACCTCGGTTCCTGTGGAAAATTCCCGAGATAAATGATTACATATAGTGTTCGCACATAGCCTGAATTAAGAAAAGAAACACTAGCAATATAAGTGAAATTAGGCACTGCAATCGCCCCGAGGAGGGGCTATCTCCACCAGATTGTTGTCGTCTGAACCACGAAATTCCGCCATGTAATTATCACTAACACGGTGCCGGCTCGGCCTCACATGAGGTGCCGTCGGTGCCCGAGCTAACCATGTTGCTTGAATTATACGCTTCTCGGTTCCTTATTGTTCCTGTTTCACGGACTGGATGGAGAATCGTAAAGCATGATGGTACAGTAATCAAAGTGGTCTCCGACGATATCGCTTTTGTTGACCTCGACTTGAACTTGTGCCATCCTCACGTATTACGCCATCTGGACGCCCATGAAGATTCGTTGGCGGACAACAGAGAGTTATCGGGCACCTTCTAGATACGGTATAATCCTTTTTGTGTGCTGTTGCGTCAAATACCTACAGAAGGCGAAAAGATGTGTATTTACAAGAAAAACACTGCGTCAAAACCTCCCCAGTTGAGGAAAACTTCTAATTGCTAATGGTGACTTCCGACTGGCAAAGAAGCTACTTCACCACCTTGCGACAGTCCCATGCTACATTTCAAAATTTCTTTTCGGAATACTTGGCCCTTTAAAAAGTGACTGTTATCCTTTTCGAAATTCTACCGCATTTCCTGCTCGAAGGCATGAAAATAAACAATTCAGATGCCGGAGCGAGCCCAAGGTGCTAAGCTTCAAAGTGAATTCATAGAAAAAAAGAGGGAGTCGCGCACAGCTATTCAAATAATACAGTGCAAAATTAAATTCACGGTTCTCATTTCTATTGTTTTGTCTTAAATGGTTTGCTTACACAAGTCATTGCACTACGGTTACGGTATTTCGTTGTTAGAGGTTAAATAAATCTTTTCATATCCCCTTCAGTAAAACTGCCGAGAAAACGAAAACAACACCTGAAATAACATCTGAAAACAGAGGGGATTAGCGCTACCAGGAAGTGAATGACGAAATCATGGAACTTTGGAAGATTTTGCAGGGTGTTATTGTCGGCATCCCATCAAGACAACTACTCAGCCAATATCAGAGTACCTTTACTACCCTTATTCGTCCTTCTGAATCCACTCTTGAACCATGCTGATTCGTGCTCTTTCAAGGAGGAGCAACTCCCGAATATCGCTTCGCGAGAGAGCGAGTGAAAACAAGAAGAGATCTCATGTGGTGTAGAGGGAAAGGAAGGCGCGATATGACGCCGTGAATTGAAGGCTCTGATAGGCGATGGAAAAGCCATAAGTACTTCCCTTATCTGAGCTAACACACAGGTTTTCCCCTTAAGACCAAAATTCCGATTCCAACTGAAGAGTAGTAAAGTTGAGTAACAATTGGCTGAACACTCATGGACCCACGTGCCCTCCATAGTCTCACACATCATTATTACTCTTATTATTTAATGGAAAACGAGCGCATGGCGAAGCCTTTTACTCCTCATGTTTATATATTTTCTAACGAACAGAGTGGTTCTCTAAAATGTACACAACTGCCTCCACTTTCATCTGAACCTCCTGTAATTCCACTAATTCTAAAAGTCAAGTAGCTTGAACAGGCCTATCTTCAGTGGGCGCAGTTGCATTGAATCCTGATAAAATATTGCCCACCCAGGCGCGATGCTGGATGCAGGGAGTGTTCCCCTCGGTGTAGGCCATGCACCTGTGCTAAGTGCAAAATGCAACGTAGCATGTGCCTAGCCATAAGTCTCAACAGCAGATTAGACCATCTACAGATCAAGTAATCCACATGACCTCTCGGTCATTCACCCTACCGAATCACTCAAGTAGCGATCATGCAAACTCGATGACATGGGCCCGGTTGTTCGGCCACTGATGAGCGTCCCGTTTCTAATTACAGTATCGTGTCGGCGTCTCTTCATAGCGTACGATCTTCTTCAACAGCGGCTAGCACCAAAAGCACCGCGCGACGGTATAATGAAGCGCTAGGAGGGCTGCATTGTTGTCGGTGATCGCGGTTGGGTGGATTAGCGGAATTAGCCCACGTAGACATCGACTAACCTCGATTCTACACCGGGTACATCCACGATCAAAGGCTGTCGATCAGGAGGGACCCAAATCGTTTCCGTTAAGATTATCGAAGATTGCTTCACACTGTGAGGACTGGAGAGTTCATGGGAAAAGAACTTCTCACATTCTTTTTCAGAAAAAAAAACACATAGAGATTTTCTTTCGGTATATCGCTATACTCCAGGGATAACCCTTACAAAGGTTGATTTCATCGGTCTCCTACGGCTTTTTAGAGCTCCGAGAAATTCTGATTTGAAGAAGTTTCCCCTCACGAGAAGTATGAACCACATTCCCAGAAGCATCGATGTCAAAAATTCGATAACTTCGTCTTGGCAGGTGCTCTTCCAACGGGGACTGATAGCAGGATACGAAAATGGTAGTTCTCAACCTCGAGAGCTTGAGGTAGACAAAAGGTCTTGTTCATCAATTGGAGGAGGCCAAGTGAGAAACTAACCACAACTTTCTTCCTACTCCAAACTGCGCTCCACGATGGGGTTCACATATCCAAAGGAAGATCGTAGATGGATTGGGGGTTCTTGCCCTCGTTTGAACTACACCATTCAGGTGGTAGCATGGTAAACTGAGGAAGTATTTGATACGTGATCTGTTGCCGAAACGACCTTTATTCCCAAATAAGGTCGATCTCTTTGCAGAAGCCCACCTACATACATGGTCTTGGTTTGCCGAGCATTGATGAAGCAAGAAACGGAATGACTCAGGGGAGGATACTGCAGGAACATTTGCTCCAGGCAAAATTCAAAATATCTCCGTATATTTACACATCCGATAGGGAATGTCTTTTCAAGCAATACTGCTATAGCCGACTCCGAATGCCTTCACCCGTTCGGCATGTGTCACTTACCGTATGCCTTATTTATCTAAGCCATCAGACTCATCTATCTTCCTTAGAGCCGCTCATAAAAGAACCTAGTTGTTAATAATTGATGACATCATAATTGCAATCGCCTCATCCCTCGGCTTCGGCCACTTCTAGAAACATTCAGTCATCACAGCATGAACAAGGGAGTATAATTTCAATGATCTAACGAAATAATGGGAGAAAATGAGCAGAAATTCAACGGCGATGAACTAGAGCTGTATTAAGCTTAGAATGCCGGCTACCTCAAGCTACTGAGACTATTCCAGACCGTGATTCAAGGTTATGCCATGCATAGGGGTTAGCTCTTGCTCACGACGATTCTGAGCAAGTGGAATAAAAGGGCACAGCTAGTTTTACAACTCCTGGTAAGCTGCTAAGCGTTAGAGGCAATCATTAACCAATCGGCAATCAGTAGTTGAAAAAACCAGTTGATGCTATCAAGATTCTAGCTCTAGAAATTGAAAGCCTTACCTTTGGTTGTCCTATGAGTAGTTACAAATAAAGCGAGCTGTTACACGGAAATTCAATTGGGTACATAGTAGATATACGGTAGATATCATACTATTTAAACAAGATTTCCTTAACTAGATTTTATTAATAGCCTTATGCGCTCAAAAATTATTTAATAATCACATTCCAAGACCACTAATCTTTCAAATAGTGTTGATAAACTATTAGGTGCACTTTGCTGCCACTTTACCAGGCTATGAGGATAAAGGGGCTGGAGCAAGGCCGGTAGAACCGGGAGAGATCGAACCAACAACCATGCATGTAGGGGCCGGAATGCTAACCATTGCGCCATTCGTTTCAAAATTATAGGTATGACTGAAGCAAAGAAGAGGGAGCCCATCACGCGAGTTCGGGAGTTCTAGGGTAACTACACACAAACTCAGATTAAAGTGAATATTATTTTTGAGAAAAGAAAAAGTCAAAGGCATATTCTGCACTCAGAGCGCTTTGCACTCAGGACCCATATCTAGCCAAAGAAAGCATTCTTCTGAATTCCACTCACTGCGATAGGTGAAAATGTACTAGTGCCTCTAAATAGAGACATGATGAATGGAACCGAATACTAGTTATTCAGATAAGTCGAACACTATACACACATTCCAGATGGCACTACGATCCTTAAAGAAGCACTCACCGTAGCCGGTTTTCCGTGATGGGTGACGTTGTATAGAGGTCTGTGACTAAGCAGTTATCCTCCTTCGATCACTTGAACAGCGGCTTTCGGGAGGAGGAATCCAGCGGCAGTGCGGCTGCTCGAGCTTGTTTGAGATAGGGGCAGATGAGTATACAGATGCCAATGGGAAGAAGCCGCTCACGATTTCATCGCAATAATCAATCAATCGTCGTACGATTCAGGATTCAAAATATTTCGCATTGATGCCTGATGTTCACGCCAAAAACTATCCGAGATAATCGACGGGTTAAGTCGGACATGAATTACCAGCGGACAAAGCCGTAGAACAGCTCGAGATGCAGCAGACTTCCCAATTTAAATGTTGTCTGGGTAAGGAAAGGACTAATCCAGGAGAAATATCAGAGTAGATCAATATAATTCACTCCACTGAGATAACAAAGTGGGTGGTTTGACTCTAAGACAGAACTTTTCGGAACCTTTCATTCCAGTGATTTCCATTCAAGCTTGTGCGTAGACCATAGGACTCTTCCTCACTGAGAATCAGCTACCAGTGGTGATCGACCACCATACCCATGGGCAAGGGACCACCGTCTGAACGGTTTTTCTTGGCGTGTAGGGATAGCATGTAAAGATCGGATGCACGACCAACTCTCGACGCCTAAAAGAGTTGCAGAGTTGAAGAGGCTCCACTGGACCTAACTGGGTCACATGCATTCACTTATGAATGATGCCGAGAAGGTTTCGCACACTCACGGTAAACATTCTAGAAATGATCCAGAAAAGGGTGAAGGTCGCCCTCCTCCGCAATAGTGCCCGACCCGCCTTATTTAGCTATTTCTACCAGCTGACGGCCGAAGCATGTATCTTAGAAGGATTGCGGTTCCCCACAAGTTTCTCTTCACTCAGTCTCACATGATTTCCATCAGTTCTGATCGTTCGAAAACCTCGATGCCGTAACTTTTACCAATGCTTTCGGGAAGTTAATACCCCACAGCACGGAAAGGATGGAAAAGATTACCGGCACTTGTTACAGATTATATCAACAATTTCCATCATGAGAAAAAACTAGAATACTAACAAGAAACTAGGAAGTTCACCAAATGGGTGAACAACCAGAAGTCTCACCCCACAACTTCGGTGAAGAAATATTCCGCTTTCTATTCATAACTAAGAAGGAGCCTTTTTAGAACCTTTTCCTTTGAACCGATTGACCGAAAGCTAGCTTATGCCGAATTTTGGTTCCAACCAACCAGCTACACACCACTTATACGTAGTGGCTGTCAAAATCACTTCTATTGCACCATATTAATCAAAACAAATAAAAATAAGTTAAATGATGAGTACTGTGCAAAGTAAACACCAGATCCTACTACAAATATAAATGAATCATACTTCCCACCCAGAAACCTGCAAAATACTCCTTACAACAGTAGATGTTGCACCGAAAGAACTGTTGTACGGGGTTCACGACTGGGATTTTCGGAAGTGAAGAAATTCCAGGATAACTTCGAAAAAAACTGGAGTAATATCGAACAGCATGGGCACCGACGGTGTGGGCAGATCAAGTAAAGGGCAGAAGGCTACTTACAATCGGTAAGAAAAGCACTATCTCTATTGGCAAGTCCACGCAGAGCTCGCATCAGAACTATACAGAGATGGAAAGGACTGAATGAAGTTGAGGCCCTTGAAAACTCTGAGGTCCTCGATTCAGATGCCCTTTTTAGTAGAGATTTCTATGCAGCAAGAACAGAGTTCGGATTCCGGCTGTCGTCAGTTACCGAAACGTGAATGAGAAACAAAAATAAGAAGCTCAGAGCAAGCCCCTGGGAGTCAGTTGCTACTGAGAGTCAAAACTTCCATTTTCAAATTGCTGGCTTACTGAAAGTTATTCGAGTTCGTTATACAAATTCAGAAAACTGAAAACGTCAAAGAAAATAAAACGAAGGTTCCATCCAGCGCTGACTTACATACATGGCGGAGGATGTATAACATATGGAGACATGCACCTCTTGAAACGGCTATAAACTCTACTGGGTAGCGATTACGAATTCGAAGACGCACCATAAACGATGGAATTCCGCCACTTCAAAGCCACGCCGTAGTGTAAATTAGTTATAGGCACATTTCATTTGGCAAGAACTGCTCATCTACCGCCTTAACCAAAACGGACTCATAGGCTAATTTACTTATTGTGAATACGTAACACATAAGAAAACCCTGACGAAAGTGGCTAGTTGGATTATCACTACCTCGAAAGAATCATAAACATCACTAGTGCGTCCGCTTTTTCAACCTCTACAATCTACAGACATAGCCTGTAAAAGAGCGAAGAGCCGAAAAGGCTGCAATAATTTCTCTCCAAGGTATTTCGTCAAGTCGCATATGATTCAACTTCATATCAGTGACTGTCGTTCGCAAAGGATTTTGATTCTCACAACGACTACCGTTTTCAGACCATTCTTCAGGGAACCCACTATATTTTCCCTGAAATGGTCAAAGGAAAGTCGCAGGTGAGGCACGATGCCGAAGGGCTTCAAATCTAAATGTTCAAATCACTGAGAGGCATGGGGAAAGTTCTACGAGGTCTCCATACCAGCCAGTCTGTTCGCTGCCATCCCTAGAAAAGAAATTCCTTGTTCATGGCGCTTCTTGAAGGAATACAGCTCAAGAGTTTCCGGTTCCGCCAGTAGGAATAAACTCAGGTAAGATTGAGCTCCCACGTGGTATGCACAAGAGGAAATTTCTGTTTTCCAGGTTACTCAGTTGGTATCCCGAGTTCACTTCAAGGAGTAATACCGCCATGAACATGAGCGGTTAATGGCAAAAGATTGCGAATGCAACCCAACTGTCTTTAAGGTCGTGGTGGTACTGGACTACGTCTCATGAAGTTGTTGATACCTGTACTCCAAATAATTGTGGGAAAACGATGCCAAGAGCTTACTCTTAGGTGTTGGATTTCATCTGCCAGCACAGAACTTTCAACCTAACCAGTCTTCTTTGCCAATCCAGCTAATAAAATGAGAGAAAGACAATCTGTCACAGAAGTAACTCGTGCCTAATCAGCCATGCCATTTCCAGTATAGTAAAAGTCGTTAAGAAACCACAAAAAAAACTTCGACACTGAAATCCTTCAAAAAAATATCTGTTGATGACATGTTGTGCTCAAGAAGCTTGATAACAATTCTAAGAACGCCGCGTGCTAATGACAGCTCAAGCCGTTCGACACAAGGAAGGCGGACGCACTTCGGACAGTGAAAGGGCCCTATGGAATAGTGGAACTGGACGGTGGTTAAGCTTCTTCTCGGAGACTGACCTACCCAAGTACTGGGATATTTTTTACTATTTGTTATAAATTCTCAGCATATCACATCTGCTAGCGGAGTGCTGTAGCGGCAAGTGGCGCACCCACGCATGGTCACGGTTCCAATCCCGAACCCGTGACCTCGCATGGGTACGCCACTGCCGATGTCGGATGATGTCCGCCTAAGGCCAAACCCTCTATCTCTATGGTCCGATTGATAGGTACCAGACATGTCTGCGAGGTTAAAAACACTGGCTTGTACTTCGGCTGGCCACTGCAAGTCACATACGCATTCAATACGCCACTACGATTCTGAATTGAAGACGATGTAGGGGCGCATCCCTCAGACGGAGTCGATCAACACCCAACAATTTAATCCTTTTATTATACCTGCAAGGTCTAGGCCACTTTCTTAGCGTCGAAACAGGTGAACGGAGACGAAACGAGCAGAGAAAAGAAGCTCTGGGAGTGGATAGGCTGAACATGAAGACATGAATTTTCGTACGTGGAAGAAAGCTATTGTGACAATGTGTGAATGCCCCAACTCTCGAAAGTAGGTTTCATACACCTCGAAAAACTACCGAAATGAGATGAGGTGAAGTGTGCGATCCGACACAGTGTTTGTCGTCGTCGTGACCCTGCTACTGACCCCGTTTTTACGTCTTGCGGCTCACTTAGACGTGGTCGACACACAAATACACACACAAGGTTACAAGGACATTGAATTCTATATTCAGGATACGAAGCCGTGACCTTTGATGATCCTTAAGCTACTTCCAAGTTCTTAGGACTATCGACGAACCAAGAAAAGTTCCATAAAGAAGCAGGTCTCAGACATCATCGGACCATACCGACCAATCCAATTCTGTAGAGGAAACTCCCACAAATCGGATGGTATAAAGTTTGTTTCTTGGGACTATTTTTTCACACTTGTTTAGTTAGCAGCAGCAGCAGTTATAGAGATATTCGGTGACTAACAACACATTTGCTACCAGAAAAGGGAAAACTGATGTTATGATGGAAAAAGTTAAGCAGTTTCAGGAGCTATGTTCTAAGCTCACCTACATATCCTAACACACCATTTCTCATGTGTTCTTGATCTAATTTCAGGAGCCTACGAGACGGAGAACCTTAAAAGAAGAGTGAATGCATGAAAAAGCTCCCAAATTCGAAAGGCGGCAACGACTGAAGAAATTCTAGGAAAGGATGGTCCCTCTACCCATGTAATAATACATTTTCATAATTTGCACCTATGTTAACAACCGCTGATGCGCTTCAACTTGAAATATCCTTACAGGCACCACTCAGGGAAGGAAGCCCAAAACTTCACAATTTCCTTATCAAGCGACGCCATTCAAAAACAAATCAGACAACGACCGTAGCCGGCTATGATTCTTAACGTGTTGCAGTCTATTCAAATCGGCATCTTATTCAATCTTTTGTTCCGGTCTTTGTCCACCAGCAGTCAGTACAGTTCACTGGGCACATTGATACATGTTACCATAATTGCTGTCGTATTGCCTCACCGCCATAATTAGTCAAGTAGCTGACGGAATTCTCGACAGAACAGATTAGATACGGTACGGTACGTAGCAACCCGAATGGTATCACCGTTCCACAGGGACATTTATTCTCACGAAGGCTCAACCGTTGATTTTCTAAGTAAAACAATCAAATCAATCGGTTCTATCGTGCTCAGCGACTCAAGACCTAAAATAATAAAGTAAGCATTCCATAGTTATAAAGATACTCCATGACACTTGCCGTCAGTAAAAGAATGTGGCAAAACTCAGGTTACCATGAAAAAAGGTAGGCACCCATCCCCAAACTTAACCCTTCATATTCGCATGAGGAGAAAATAAACGGGCGACGGTAATGTGATTTACCGGAACACACCAGCTGTCTGAGGATGCTATGCGGGTAACTCTAAGGGACAGAAAGAGAGAATTTTGATAAGAACAACTATCCGAGTCAAAGTCATTGCTGTGGTACAGTGCTGCTGGTACAGTTCAAAACAGCGCATTCGCATGGTATATGCTTACGTTAGCCAAAGGATTGAAATGTTAAGCCGAGGCCTTAGCGAACATCAAATTATTTCATTTACTCCTCGACTTTGACAGCGGAGACTACGAAGGCAAACAAGTACTAGAGAAATCCTTAGTAGAGGTGATCGACTATTCGAAAACTCCCTAAGTCACGTCTTTCACACAACAGCTCATTGGTTCAAGACTAGTGAACGATGTCACGTTAAAATATGTCCAACGCCTGAGCGCTGAGCGCGACTTTTGCGCGCCCTCTTTTCTCCAGGAAGAAGATACAGTATACATGTCGCTGTTTGAAAACGATGACTTCAGAGGATACGGGTTCATTGCCGATACAAGTTCCCTTCGTTTGGAAGATGGAAACCAAAAAGCAGACCTTACAACAGTTACCCATCAATAATGGTTCTGCCCTAAGTTCTTATCGTTCCTCTTGGCAGCGTTGTCCTGATATACCTTCAGCTTATGAGAGTTAGAGTCCTATATGTTGAGCAGGAGGTATACAATGAAGTCGATGTCAAGAGTGATCAGAAGAAGTTATACAAATGTAATAAATTCCCTTAAACGCAATAACTCAAAAGGACGGAAGATGGTCATAAACGGAAGGAAGCGACTGGCATAGATCAGAGGAAAGAGAAATTTGGGAGCATGCCTAAGAGCTCACTACTGTACATTCCACTACTGCTCATGATCTGAGAAAACGAAAAATCGGAAAATCAAAAACCGGGGATAAGCTATAAGTTATGCTGTCCACCAACAAATCTCTATTGTTAATCGTTGCTTTCAAAGTAAACAGTAGTCTATAACAGTGTATAGATAGATGATAATCGCTCACAGGATTTCGACAGGAGTTCGAATTCGTAATCGAACTGCATTCTAAAGAAAGTGAGTGTCGTACGCTGAGTAAGTACTGATGTGCAATATCGCAAAACAACCACACAAAGGTCGTCAAAATTCCGTGGAACGTTCTACCGAAAAGTTGTGTGACTATATACGTGACGGAAGAACTAAAAAAGAAGAGGGCAAAAGCGAAGCCAGTAGAAAACGTAAAATATCAAATAAGAAAATAAATAGAAGGTCATTTGCTTTTGTGGACTATGAGGTAATTGCAGACCAGCTAAACCGGCACGAACTGCATGAGTTTTTAAATAGAGCAATGAAGAAGCCAATTGAGCAGCTATACAGTTGACTTCGGAAATCGTCAAACGGCAATTGAAACCGATCCACTACCGCAATTATTAAGTGGAATAACTCCAGAATGAGAGCCAGTTCTGGTGAAGAAAACTGAGTTAACTACTACGCTCTTCCCTCGCAAAAGAAAAAGCGAAAGAAATTTCAAGAAGAAAGAAAGTGATTGAAAGGCAAAATTCAGCGTCGAACAGTGACGTCAATCAACACAAATCGTTATATAAACCCTTAACGATTCCAGTAACTTTCAAGAACTATTGATTTTATGAATAATATGGTGTGCTTAATGTACTTTCCACGAAGATATTAGCAACGGGGTAATGCCAACAGAACAGATTTAATACGTAAATACTGAAGGCGCGGTAGCGGTGTGAAGGCTAGCACATTTTACTAAATGTTGAATCCAAAGTTGATACGATCATCTACCAGATCAGGATTGCGTCTAAGTTTAGTGGTCTCGATTACAGTTAATGAAAGAAATTTCATCTCGACTTCTGCTTCACCAGCGCGTTTCATCGGCCTTTGACTACAGGAGGTATACGATTAACGACAACCATGGTGATCCTAGTTATTGCATCCCCAAAAACTTGCCAGTCTTAATTTTGTGCCCGGGCCGAAAAAAACGGCCAAGGTAATCTGGAAAAAGTCCAACGAATAACATTGTAATGAAAAAATCCTGAGTTTTTAGAGGGTATCGTGCTTTCTTCTGTTCGTCCAGGTTAATATTTCAAAAAGTCGGAGAGTGGCGTTACAGTTCGGCCCTCAGTAAGCCTTTAACGCATAACCTATGGACTACTATTACTTTCTTACTTACTGCCGTATCAATTCACGATAATGTTTTTGTCGTTCATTGATACCATTTTTGGTATGCGCCATTCACTCCACGCCACTTGTACCTTCACATTTCTTCAGGGTCTCTGATTGAGCAACCATGCAACTCTGGGCCAGAATCACACTTGCAGGTTGTTTTAGATCTGCAGCAATTGTGGAACCTTGTCTCAAACTTGTGAGCCGCCGTTATCTGGTAAGAAACTACAATAATCAAATCGTACGAATGACAGAAACAAAAGAAAAAGAGTCACGTCCTTCACATAGCCTGAAGCTCTAAAGCCGTACAGGAAGTAAATAGTCAAGTGAACGAGTAGTTTATGCGAGAAAGGAAGTTTAACATGATGAATAGACTAACTGTGCAATTTTCATGAAATGATCGGTGATGATCATAGGTACATCTATGCAGCATACATTTTGTTGATGTTCTATACATAGTGATTAAAAGCCAGGTGAGGAAAGCCAGTTTTTTGGAATTTCTAAGCTAGCAAGTTTAAAAAAAGCTATTCAAAAGAAACTCTCACTAATGCTGTTTCCCGAAAAGAAAAACTTCCAATGCTGCTTGGAAAAACATTACGAAACTGTGCTAAGTAAGTTGAAGAACAAATCCTATAAGAACATCAAACACGTACCATCTGTAAGTGTAGCGCGTTGTTCGAGAATCGTGTCAGTCCTTATAGAACGACTTCAAGGGCCATCACTATTGAAGACATCGGCCACGAACGAATGCGATCGGACGCCAGACAAACATCGAAACCGAAACGAAACTCTTCACAGTTTATAGCGTTATTTTGAGAATCGCTCATTTGACTGAGAGTAGTGACTTGAATCAAACTTGAAGATCATGCACACTAAAAAAGCCAACAACTTTAATGGAGAAATCGAAAAAACCGTCACAGTGAGTCCTTTATATTGTTCCAACTCGAAGATAAACTCCAGCATGGGAAGTACTGGAAGATATTACTTGTTTAAAGAATGCCTTTCGTGTAGGTGATGTCAAAAGGTCCCCATGATCGTTACAACAACATTCTCACGATGTATAGCCTCGGCGATGAATTTCGTAGAGCAACTCCTTCGCATTTAGCAATTCCTGTTGAGCAAGGCGACGCACCGTTTGATGGGATCCCAGAGGAAGTGCTCCCTTCTCATATGCGCCCAAAACATCAAAGCGCACAAGTATAGTGAGCATTCACTAGTCATTGGAGGGCTTCCAAAATGTGAACTGTACTCGGTTCAGGCCAGTCGACAAAGCGCTGGACAGCTAACCCCCCAAAAAATGGAGGTAGCATAAACTGCAGAAATTACAGAGGTAATTTCCACAGTATTCACCGTATTTGCCTAGTGACGTGCTCTCAAATAAACATCTTCTCCCACCGTCAAAAAAGTCCAAGCAGAGGAATTTCCAACTCCAATAGGCCATTCAAAATTGCAAGCTTCGTGTATGTCGGATACATTTCCAAGGGCCGGAAGAACAATATCTACTACATTTGTTATAGAAATGCACTTCTGGAATTTCAGTTGCTGGGCCGAACTTATGCAGCGACCTCCTTTGCGATTTTCCCAAAAAACCTAAAATGCAACAAAAATAAAAGCCATATCTTTTAGTAAATTGCTGCATGTCCATTTATTTGTAACTGAAAGAGGAAATTCCGCTCAGGAACAGAAGCTGTTGTTGTATGAAAAGCAAACGTTTGTAAACCGTAGAGACACTACTCTGCATACAATGTCATCACGTTCCGAACTACAACCTCACTTGTTTCCTTAAAATTGTACGCAATCGTCAAAATTTTCAAACCCGTCCAGACTTCACTTCCCGCGTGACGACCTAGTTTCAACTAGGCGACTGCGGGGGCGGGCGTATCTATCGTGCGTAGAGAGGCCGCCAAGCGGTGAGCGACTGGTCATGTAGTAAATCGCGATTCAATTTGGATTGAAGATAGCGTTTCGAGTAGCCTTGTAGTTTCGAAAGAGCAACCATACAGAATAGTTGATTACAAATCCTGCTAAGAACCTTTGAAGAAGTCAATGCATGCTCAAAGTATGTCGCTACATTAGTGACCGCCTAAGCAACAGTCGCCCAAGGACTGCTGGCCAACATGCTGCGAATGCAAAACCTATCACTGGCATCTTACTTTTCAAACTCTGCAATTTTCAAGGGAATAAGGCTGAACACCACAAAAGCAAGTTATATACATAGATATGCTGTGAAACTTGCACATTTCGCGAATGGGGACCTTACTACAACCTAGTTCAGTTTTTTTTACAATAGGATGAAGCGTACCCGTTCTCACGGCTTTGACAAAAACTTACACCTAGTGCAGACGAGTCAAATGCACAGTGTCTCTCGTAAGTCAGAAAATAAATAAATTTTAGACATGAAATGTAATTCTGTTGAAATCCGGTTTCAAATCAGTAAGATAATAAACATGAACCGCAAGCTCTATTCAAAAGCCGCCATTCAAATAGGAGCCAAAGCAGCTAAACTTGGTAGTTGCTATTTCAAGAAGAGTATGCGCAAGTTTTAATTGATCAACTCACCATTATAAATCCACTGATGGTGAGTGGTTTCTTGCGCATATCCACTGAAGCGCTTCACATCTGGGCTCGATATCCTTAACAGAGTGTACACTCTTCTCAAATTGTTACATAGTACAATTCTCGAAACCAAGAAGATAGAAGGAACAAATATGTGATGTCTCTTGCGTTGAGCCAGCTTAGGCCCAAGGTTGTCACCCAAGCCTTCAATGGTGGGTACAAGGCAGGCATCTGGTAGCAGGCTTGGAGAAACGAAGCATCCCACGACAGCTCACTGCACATCTGCGCTGCGAAAATTTTTTAATGGGTCCTGATGACCAATGAGTGAAGCTGACTGGTAGTGGTTCGAAATTTCTCAAGAGGAACGATCATATTCCACCAAAGACTGTCTTAGGTAGCGAATTCGAAATAGTTCTTGATCAATGCCCGATTTGCCTAACGTCATGCCTCTTGAAAGAGTACCAAGGCAAAGCATGAGTAAATACAACTCTAAACACTATTGCGACTCTGAATGGGAACCGAATGGTTGGGAAATCACGAAGCAGGACTGACAACTCTATCGTCATCACGCCTAAAAATTGAAATGAACAAAAATAATCAACAAGCAATACAACTTTGCAAAACAAAAGTAAATTCGATACAATAATCTTCGAGATTTCAAAAACTTTATTAACCATAATGATCCAGGCTCTGATAAGCAAACGGAGAAGAACACTTTAACAATGTAGATGGAATTTAGGAAAACCAGGCGACGAAAAGGATCTACCGGGGACAAAAAGTGGGTTCTCATTAACACATGGTATAACTGGTAAATTACAGTTCTTCTGTGAAGAATGTAGAGAAAATTCACACAAAAACAAACAAAAACAAATTCACACAAAAAGTTTAGGATACTTGAGAAATTAACAAAAATCCATAGGAAAAAAACGCTTTCCTCAGGTTGGAAACGCTGGCCATTACTGTATTCGGTGACAAACTATTCATAAAAGTCTGGTAAGGAATTCAGTTGGTAACAGAAAATGCACTTCCGCAATAACGAAGGCGTGAGAGGCTTCCACTGGCATTGCGCACGTGGACCGAGCTCACCTCAAACACAACGCCCAGGCTTGCCGAGTTTGACTGAAGAGATTTGTCTTCCTTTCCGTAATGGTTCTTGAATGTATTGTGGCTCAAGAATCCGATAAACTAAGCAGATACTAGAAATTCCAAAGCCCGAAAGGTAAGTATACGGAATCATAAATACTAATTCATGAAAATTAGTTCTTTTCCTGTTTACCCCCGTCCTCAATCAAACAATATGGTAATGTACTTTTGATTACTCATTCAACATATATCCGAACGAGGGTCCCTTGCACAAAGAAAAGTTGAGGTAATATCCCAATCTGACCTCCCAATTCGCCAAAGCACAACCATCTTAAAATCAACATAAACAAAATTTTGCCAAAAATATAAGGACTTCATTTGCTGATTTAATGTTGCTTTTTTGCACTTTTACATAACTGATGCAAACTTCAAACTTATTCAAATAAGCGTAAATAGCAAATGTATACCTGACTTGGAACGAATAGGTAGATCGACCTGAATCGCCACATCCCATTTAGCCACCTGATTACAGCTATCTTTTTCAGCAATTACTGAATATAGCAACCGATGGTTGAAAGACTAATATATCATTTGCATAACAATGCCCCTAATGAACCCTCCTCAAGTATGAAGTTTGAATACTCACCAAAAACAGCGTTATCGCCAACTTTCTTTGATTTTTTGTGGCGATGACGGATACAGAAACCTTTTCGCACATTATTTCTCTGAAAAAAAACGCTGATTTATCCTTCTCGTGTACACAGCCACAATTTCACTTGGCAACTTCTACCATTAAACTTGGATATAATGAAAAAAAAACCATGTTAAAGCCTGGAGCTGACCGCAAACTTAATTTCTATCAAGACGGGCTGCGGTATGCTATCGGATACACATGTAATGGTCTTCATCTAGTTGAATTGCATGCTATTCGAGTCAATGAGAACGAATGTTATTGTACAAGTCAAGAAAAATTGAGTAATAAAGAGTTGATTCCTGTAACTTTTGTCAATAGAAGCTATCTGCTAACCAGACATATTTTCTATGATTTCATCCAGAATATCTGCAGTGTGCCGCTGAAAAAAGATGCCTGTCTGTCTGTCTGACTGACTGTCTGTCTGTCTGTCTGTCTGTCTGTCTGTCTGTCTGTCTGTCTGTCCGTCTGTCTGTCTGTTGAAGTGTGTGATTCACATCGTCCCGCTAAGAGTGCAGGCAAGCCGTGTGCCGCGTAATCGTCTAGCACCTTGAAATACCTACAATGTCAAAGACAAGGTTGGAAATTGGCCAAGTGAGTGAATCTATTTCGGGGAAAGTGAAGTGTTACGCATCTAGGTCCAAAACAAAGGATCTCCACTGCCATCGAAAAGAAACGAATAGGGTCAGCACGGTTGCAGGAAATGCAGAAAATTTTGATCATTTTGATAAGGGAAAAAAAAACATATTTTGCCGCTTGGAAATGCAATTTCTTGAGGTTGTTGTAGTTTGCTATCGTTCGCCTATTGTTTGTTTATTTGTTCTGAAATTGAAGGGGTAATTTAGTGTCTACTGGATGTTTTACAAAGTTCAGAAAACCTCTGCGAAACCAATGCATATTTGTTCGTTCCATAGACGTTACTGTTTAAGGAAACATTATTGTTTTATTTGAAGGATAACCAAAAAAAACCTAGGAAAAGTCACCCTACCGCAAAAATAGGATAACAAAATGTCGAGACGCAATCGCATCAAGTTGCCTTGAATGGGTTAAATCCAATTACTAATATTGATATAAATTATTTTCAATGTTTAGCAAGAGATTAATAATCATCCGCGCAACTCTAAATTGGCGCCTTCATTTCGAAGGCCTAAAACAGAGACCGCTTTTCTTTTTTTTTGTTCTCGCTAAAAACAAGACGGTTCATCGACCTGCGTCATGACGATCGGCGATCAAATTCGACGTCAGCGTAACCGTCTGAGCACGACGCGGTTCCATTTGATAGAATGTGCTATAGATGTTATAGATATATAGATATATTATAGTTAAAGATGTTAGGCCCAGAAACAGATTTCAATTGAGCGCAAAACTGTAACTAAAACGTGGTAAGGAACTCGCCTGAATAGGAACCTTGCCGAATTCCGGAGCTTCTAAGTCAGCTTGCACACCTTGACTGACACACATTTTTGTAGGCCGTATGTCTATTTCGAAGTCGGTGCTTTTGCTATCATTTTTTTCATCATCACTTGGAACATCATCAGACTCATACAGTAGCTGCTGCGTACGACGGATGAGTTCTTCGTTAAGTAGCAACGAAGACAAATAAGAAGCCAGAATGGGTTTCCGTTCGAAGATATCGTTCAAGAAGGTTCTCGCTAAAAACAAAAAGTATGTGTGTAATCTAAAATACTTGTCTCGAACAGGTTTATTACTCCACTAATGAAACGTATGAATAAATGACTGAAAGTTAAACCTACATTGTCCATGTAATGAAGTTGGTTTGACCCATGGACTACAGACAAAGCAGTTTTCGTTACGACAATAGTACCAGTGAGAGATCAGCTTCCAAGCATACGGGCATTTTTCATCTGTACAAATAGAGTTGACTGAAAAGTAATACAAACAGCTCGTGATTCGACATACAAGATTAGGCGCTAAAACCATTGAATAGTAGATGCTGGCATTACTATTAGATATGTGTATTTATAGCAACTCTGGGTTAATCGCAAAAGCCTGCCAACACATGCGATTGCTGCGGGTTCTGGCTTTTGGCAACTTCGCAACAAGCCCTTCACGCCCCTACTTTTTAGAATTACTCACCTGAATCATTTTGATCTTGGCCGTTCATAAAGTAGACTGGGCGTGCATCTCGGTGTACGTGTGTGTCAGTGTGGGCGTTACTGTATTTGTCCGCGTGTGTCTCGGTGTGTGTGTGCATGTGTAACCGGAAATTCATGACTCCTGTTCCGTGGGCTTTGTTTGAAGTATAGGCGGCACCAAAGGAGCAGTGATGACAGCTAACACAACTCCGCTACAGGCTACTTTCAGAGTCTATTGGTGGGCCTTTCGAGCGCGCGCGTGCGAGCGTGCGTCTGTGTGTCCGAGCGCGCGCGTGCGAACGTGCGTTCAAGCGCGCGCCCGACTAACGGCGGCGCTGGCCACCTGTTGTCAATACTGGCGCGTGATCCACTGGCGTTCTGTGTTGTTAACACATAGCCAGCAACACCGTCGATCGGAAAGTGGCGACAGACGGCGTTGCTGGCTACGTGTTGAAGGAAGCAGCGCGGGCGCGGGAATTATCCCGTCGGAGTTAGAGCATTCGGATTAGGGAGGAAATAGACATACCGACAGGATAGGGACACTGATGGCAGGCTAATTCGAAAGAGGTGCAGAATGACTAGCCCGTAATGAGCTAAGCGTTCAAAAGTGCATAATTTCTGTTCTCGTGCACCACAGCATGCGTTCGGAAGGGATGCGGTTGGCAGGTTAAATTTTAAAACGAAAGAGAAGAGGGTCCGGCGTTAGAAGAACAACCCCAATGGTCAGTAAGTAGTACAAGCGAATTCCATCGCGATACTAAATTCAATCTTTTTTGATGAAGTGAAGTCCGAGCTCAACTTCAACCAGAAGCTTCTTCTGTATTACTGGTGAGATAAAGAGGATTAGGGACTCCATCGTGGGACCAGCAAGTGCAAAAAAACCGGGTTTGCTTTGAGAAACTGAACTGAACTGACAATTTATCCTCATCCCAGAGCTCCTGAGTTGAATTAGTATCTACTCTTCCGCCCTTCAGAATAGCAGAGCATCTATTCAAGCGTTGTCAGTGCGATGAGATGACAGTGGGACATACTGTCTCGAACGAATACGAACGACCGAGAAAACCGAAAAAATAAAATCCAAAAATGTATCCAGGGGATTCTGGAATTTTTGTGACAATCTCATACTATCTATGTGTATGACCTAATCTTTGCCCATGACCTTGACCACATCTTCAATTTATAAGCAAGCAAAACTGATCAAGAAGAAGCCTAATTCATGAGAAGCGTCTACTCTCAAAAAAGGCAGTTCGTTTCAGGAACCCTAAGAAACGACCACACAATTCCGTGATGCTCATAATCATGACTTTATGCGTTCTAAACGTTAATTTCTAAAATGTGCTGAAATTACCCGCAGACAACGATCGACTACATGAAAATCATGTGTTTGCAGCATTAAGAAGAAAAACCAAAGGATTTGTTGCTTAGTACCACTTACGGCGAGCTGGGATCTCACCTTTACAATCTTTTCGACCGAGACAGTGATGCATGTGAGTCCAACGATATGACAGTCTTAGGCATGGCACAATTTTATCACACCACAAGGGATGGTCGGGGCGAAGATACTTAAAATTGCGGTTCGTAAAAGTCTGATGCCAATCAAATCGAGAAGACAACACACCACACATGGAATGTGCGATCGGAGAGCATGGATGAGATCGCCAAGGTAGTCGCGTATCGCTTCTTTGGTCCCAAACTTCTTCAAGCACCGTGGTAGCGAAGTATTTCCTGGAAACTCCAACCTTTCTAGTGAGCAACAAGAACCACAGAGCTGTGCAGATGGCTGCACGGAAGGCACTACCTGATAGTAAATGCTGATAGTAAATGCTTACAACGAAAACACCACCAACAAAACCAGTGAGTTCCTATGAACAGCCGTGAATAGCCGGTTTTCGTGAATCCCAAGAAAACAATCCTAGCAAGAGCAAAGAGTAATATATCACCATTACTTCCGGCTATGAGAGTCGTATCACGCGACGTTCTTTGTGAAGTTAGATTCTCTTTTGTTAAGAACACTCCTACAGGGGCCAATTATTCCGGATTTATAAACAATCAATTTTTGTGATACCCTAAGGGACGTGGCGATAGGCGAAGATTTTACAGAGATCAGAGGCGATCTCTTTAACATTCACAACTCTTCATCCCTATTTTTCAAAGTTTGATTTGGTGCTGAACTGAACTGATCAAACTTGCAGCTAATACTCAACTGTATCTTATCTACAGTCTTTAGCTCAATTAGAAATCAACCCATATGGGAAAAAACTTCTAGAAGACCTACCTTCTTCTGCCTCCATGAGAGCCTTCGTCATCAGCGTCCTTGTCACTTGACTGAGTCCAATCGAATGCTAAAACCACAGCAAATCAATCGTTAATTCCCAGCGGTGCAAACAAGGAAAAACTTGGCCACCCTTGGTAGAGCTTACTTTAACATGTTAGTAAGACCAAACCTTGTGCTTACTTGTTGACTCACCTCACCTGCACTGCCTGCATTCCTGTTGACCACCTGCTGCCTTGGTGGGCACCCATACCCTTTGTGTCTGTAGGGTGGTTATATAGCGTTGGGTCAAACTGTTTCTTCGCACTGTCAGCGATCAACATGGGAGCGTAGGTTACCGCAAACGTCTATAGCTGCTTTCATACTTCGACGTGCGTGCCGGCACGCAGGTGGAATCGCAGGTACATTTAGGAAGCGGCGTGCGAGCGGCTATGCGACGGCGGCCCTGTCCAAGCGTGTGACAGCAGCGGGTACCGATCGATACCGCAAATCGAGGATGGCTGCTGTCACACGCTTGGATAGGACCGCCGTCGCGCATAGCCGCTCGCACCCCACTTCTAAATGTACGGCCGTGTCCAACTGCGAGCCGCTTACGAAGTGCGGAAATCCGTAATCTTCGTTAGTGCGACATAACCCTCCTGCCACAATAATAGCATTGTATGACTGGTCCTTTAAATTTATTGATCAATTAAGGTTTCGTACGGTTCCATCCAAAGTAATGCCTCCTAACTGAGACGCTAAAATCCTTGCAAATGTGTAGAAATTGTTGACAGCGTCTGATCAGTATTTGGCACTGTCAACACTTCCCTAGGACGGCGGCACGCACGCTACCGTTGTCGCGGCACACGTTGAACGGACGGACGGACGGGCGTCGAAGTCTGAAAGCAGCCTTGGCAGCTGTCTAGCACGAACCAGCATCATAGACGCGTGGTTCTTAAAAAACTTTCCAAGACTCAATTTCCCTTCTCCTGCAACCGTGTTCGTGTTGGGTAACGGAACTTCTCCCCTATTGCGGCATTCTACCTTGCGGCATGCGGCAAATTTCACTGCAATTACCGTATTCTCCCCGCCTCCCCGCCAATCGATAGGACGCGATATTTTTCGTTGATTGCCTTGCTTTTTTATTGGATTTGATTGTTTTTTCTTCTGTTTCTTTTTCGTTTTCATGTTTATTAGACTTGATCAATTAATGACTTCGGTACTATTCCACTATTACAACCCCAAAAACTCAAAATTTTAATTTTCGATGAAACTTCGCCTACAGGGGTAATCCGATGCCCTGATAACGAATATGACCTTCATTTTTAGCGCTGGCGCCATTTGGCGCCAATTTGGCGCCAAGGGTGTTTTCACCAAATTTGCTGAAAACTTGCGTCTAGGGGTTATTTGAGGTCCTGATAACGAATATACCATCCATTTCCGTGTCCTCAAGCAACGAATAAAACTTTTATTGAGCCACATCGTCTCCCCCACAACCTGTATGCCTTTTCGTCGCGCCAAATAGCCTCAGCGCGTAAAATGGATGTTATATTCGTTATCAGGACCTCAACTAACCCCTAAACGCAAGTTTTCAGCAAATTTGGTGAAAACACCCTTGGCGCCAAATTGGCGCCAATTGGCGCCAAATGGCGCCAGCGCCAAAAGTGAAGGTCATATTCGTTTTCAGGGCATCGGATTACCCCTGTAGGCGAAGTTTCATCGAAAATTAAAATTTTGAGTTTTTGGGGTTGTAATAGTGGAATAGTACCAAAATGAATGTTATATTCGTTATCAGGACCTCAAATAACCCCTGAACGCAAGTTTTCAGCAAATTTGGTGAAAACACCCTTGGCGCCAAATTGGCGCCAAATGGCGCCAAATGGCGCCAACGCCAAAAATGAAGGTCATATTCGTTATCAGGGCATCGGATTACCCCTTATAGGCGAGGTTTCATCGAAAATTAAAATTTTGAGTTTTTGGGGGTGTAATAGTAGAATAGTACCATGACTTCTCCTATGTAAGCGGCGATCAAGACTGCATTGAAATTGAAGAAAGCGGTCAGCCAATTCAAATAATTAAAGGACTCCCTACCTCACAATTGCGCGCTCCAATCTTCCATCGCAATCCTGCGATACGCGGCGGGTGCGGCGTGTGCGACGCCGTGTCAAGGGAGAAGTTCCCGGACCTGTTCATGTTGCGTTGAAAACAGACATTCGAGCCAGGACCTGCACCTGGGTTACTGTGAAAACGTAGGACACCTGCGAGGAAACCTTATCCGAGCCGAATTTTCGTTGTGGTTGGTAACCTATTCTTTACAGTATTCCTTTTCGAAGTTTTTTTCTTGGCGAGATGCAGTGCACTCAATTGTGTCGGAGGAATTCTTTCAAATGGTTTTATACCGAGCAACTTAGAAAACAGATAATTCCCGTAAGAGCTCGTCCATCTGCAGTTCAGTATTCTGCTTGAAGACAGTGAAACTTGATAGCAATTAAACCATCAGATTAGACAATCCAGAGCATCATGGGGATGCTGGCATTGGGTAAACTTGGAAAGGTCAATGTTTAAATAATTTTGAAAGGTATAACTGAGCGAAAATGAAGAAATGCCCTGACAGACTGAAACGAAGCGAACCACAGAGCTTGTAGCGATCTCTCTATGTTGGGAAGGCTCTCACAGAAAAGGTCCCACCGTCAAATTTATATAACGATTCAACGTTATTGCAGGCAATAAATTTGCAACTAACTGGACTTGTTTGAAGATTGATGTCACCACAGTAACTGTTGGTGTAGCCATCTTTGAGCGCTTCCTGTTTGAGCTGTCGTTCATCGACTCTGTAACAATTGTTCTTCTGATTGAAAGTTAATTGTTTTGCTTACTCAGATAAGCGAAGATAGAAGAGAAATCTTCCCAGCGAGACGAGAAAAACGCAAAACCGAATAGTCATAAGTTTCTCATTCAACGCAAAGTTACAGAAAAAAACGGAAAAGGGTCTAGGGCATGAGTGAGAAGACACCAGAAAGATCATACCGTGTTTTTCTATGCCTGAAGAGCAATTTCGTATATGACCGATTTTCCCACAAAGGCAAAATCGGCCTACTAAGCTGACTACAGTTATGGTTAAAGTTCAGAGTCGTCTGTTAACAATCTTATGTCACAAACACCACAACAGCTGGATTCCCGCAGTTCGACAGAGAAACTCAAGCATTTCCAGTCCGAGCTCGATGTTCAGCTGAAGTTATGCAAAAGGATTGTAGAAGAGGTAAGGTTTTAGATTTCAAAGCTGGTATCTGTTGCTCCCATTTTTTATACTTTGAAAAACGTCATAGAAGAAATAAATACCATCACAAAATAAGATCGTATTATGTTGAACTTATTTGATTATTTCTTGTTTAGGTGTTTCAGTTGACTATTTTTCTGACTTAAGATGTACCGTATCATCACGTTATGATCACAATCCTTACTATATATAAACCGCAAATGTCCGTTTGTTTGTACGTTTGTACGTTTGTACGTTTGTCTGTAACACTACCTTATATGGTGCCGTTTGGAAATCAACTGGAGCAGCTCAGACAGGTTACAACAAGTGGGGAATGAGCCGGACTCCTTGGGTGCACGTGACTTGAGCTAGC
The DNA here is from genome assembly GCA_000469685.2 of Haemonchus contortus. Classification (NCBI taxonomy): domain Eukaryota; kingdom Metazoa; phylum Nematoda; class Chromadorea; order Rhabditida; family Trichostrongylidae; genus Haemonchus; species Haemonchus contortus. Next base: position 13,710,320 of record LS997564.1, read on the forward strand.
TCCGCCCACCAGGGGCGGAGCTAGTAATCAAAAAAACTGGGTCTGGGAGGACTTGATGATCAGTGGGTCGTTTCTTGCATAGGTGGTATGGCTTTTATCCGACTTTACGGCGACCTTTTATAGTTAGCGAACGGTGATAAATCATTCAATGCTTGAGAAGTCCTTGATTCGTATCATATGTACATTTTCTTTCTCCTTCACGTTTTCTTAGTCTTTGTTTTTATCCTCCGAAACAAGCCAATACGACCACCTTTATGTTGTTTTTTGATTGTCATTTTCATTTATACGTACAGCAGAAGAATGTAAAGCGCTAGAGGTATAAGGCGCGTTAACACGAGACAACTGGCTTTACCGCGCTCGATGGGCGGATCGTGTATGACGCCACGTTTGTGGAAGCCCAGCAGTAACGTCGCTATTTATGTTTATTTATATCTAGCATTTTGCTGGTTTTAGGGGACAAAAACAAGTCGCATTGGAGCTGAGCAAATTCGACACGTGGATGATTTCATAAAAACATTTCGTATGCTGCGTACAGTGACATTGGAGGAAATTTGTAGAACCGTACCTGAAATTGAGGACTATGATCGGTCAACCTTGTCGCAGATGCTACAGACAAGGAAAGATATTGTAAGTGACCTTTTTCTTGTCGCTTCGTAGGCAATTTAGTTGTTACTCGTGGGGTTTTTTGATGTTGGATCTTTTTTTGTTTAATCACCATTACATCAGTAAGTTTTAGAATGACAAATTGGATCAATTGGTACATCATGTGGACGAGCTTATAGAGCATCTCAAGAAGAAATATACACAATTATCAAGCTGCAAAAATAGCCGTGTGGCTTTAAGGTTGTCAAGGAGTATGTGGGGCTATTTCTTTTTCCATATTTTTCTTAAAGGTTTGAATTCGTTGGCTAATATGATGCCCTTGATTGGAATTATCGGCGAACATAGGTGAAGGGGTCGCTCAACTAATTGATTGTTTTACGACTAAACAAATTGAACGATTCTTTCATCACGTCCGCTGAGGGCTCCACAATCTTTCTGATTTATTGTATAAGACAAGATTATCAGGCGGTTTCATAGGGTTCTAAGAATGAGACGTATTCTGATCTCCTATGCCGGTTACTTCCCTTTTACGCAGACAGTTGTTAAGTAGTGGTCATCGCCTTAAGTGCCTATCTGTCTGTCACAACGAGCTCTGTAAAGCATCAAGTGCCGAGACAGGAGCTTCACAGATTGTTCATCATCGTTGTTTTTTAATCAAAACGTTTTATGCGAGTGTTAAATCATTCATTCCCGAGTTTTTTTATTTGAAGTTGAGTTCTTTTTTCTGAATGTGATCTAAAAACGTTTGTTAAATTCCTTTCATCGACTTAGCGGTGTCGAGCAACTTTGCAGAACGAACTCGCCTGTTATAGGGCGATGTGGCTCAGAATCAGCATTTCGATATCCAGCTTATGATTGCAAAAGTGAGTGTCATTATTTGGCATCCTAGTTTTGTTGGCATTTTTGGTTACTAATGGAAATACTCTATAGTAGACACTGAAGTTTGATCTCAATTCCACTCACAGTTGATCTTATCCATGATATAGCATTCATCTTAAAAGAATGACTTGTATCCCCTAGATGTGATGTGATCATGTCCGAAACCTTTTTTATGCTATAGCATAGCAACTATTATAGGATTGCAGTTCGATTAGGAGCTACAATTTTCATACCCTTGCTGATTGGTTACCTTCTTCTTTTGTAGAGCTACCAGGTCCGTCTGGGTGTTCTTACTGGAACTGTCGAACGAACAGCAACGTTGTGGACGACGGCGAAACTGCCTTCATGATTCTCGAAGATGCAAAATGATGTAAGCTTCACTTGTAATGTTTTATTTTTTTGATTTTAGTCGTGGTGACTGTTGTGTTGATGGATCCGGTAGTTTAGCATAGATTGCTTTTTGAACAGCTGGTTTTGGTAAATACTAACGATCTTCGCATGTTTTCAACACACTTTTCTTTTCGAATTGCCCTGCATTCCTTTGCAGGTTCGTAAGACAATGAAACACCAAGCAGGTTATGGATACGGGGAATTGTATTTGACTTGGATCTACCTCATTTGTGATTCATCATTTCACTTCAGTATTTTTCGATTTATAGATTTTTTGAATGCATGAATTGAAGTTGGTAATAGGTAATTATATAATGTAACGGTGCATTCTCTTTGGCTAGTGTACTTATGATCCGAATGCTAGAGCTTTTTGGTAGTGAAGCGCAGTGTTTGATATATTCTTATTGCTTCAGACAACTGATTAGTAGTTCGATGTCGAAGTTAGAATATTCCTTTTTCTAAGTTCATTTTCGAGTTTACGGTGAAAGAGAAGTTTTATTGCAATTATTTGTACCACATGTATATAAAAGTGTGCAACATTGTCATTTACTACATTTGCTTGAATTCTGTAAGTGAACAGTTACTTAACGTCATGTTTGTTTTGGTAGTAAACCTTATCGTATATTTCTTTTCCAGAAAAGACCGGCAAATTAATTTCAGTACTGCTCAGATTATGATAGTCGGCTTTGCTTAGCAGTTGTTCAGTCGAGCCTCATTCCACACTTCGTCACCATTATCTGATTTTTTCAATGTAATTTATTTTTCGATAGGGATGTAAAATCCAAACGCCAGGCTGGCTTGGTGAGAATTAGAGTTGGAACCGTATTCAAAACAAAACGAAATTCGAGATCATTTGTTATTGTGTTCATTGAGACAACTTTTCCTGTAATAGTGTTAACGGACGAATGTATATGTACATGGTGGAACAATTGGTATCGATCTAGCGTCGACCATTGCTTGAATGTCAGCTTTTAACTCCTGAAATTTGACGAATTATATTCTTTCCCTCACTCTTGCTTGCCCATTTTAAGAATTTCACAAATTGGTCTACTTTTAGAGGGCACCTAACATATTGTGGAAATCCCGTTGGACAGAAGTCTACAGATCTGTGAGCGCTTTCAATATAAAATTGCGATAGGGTGGCGGAACTACCCCCGAATTCCCATGGCAAGCGGCAGTGATTCTCAGCGCTACCGTATCCTTCCACTGGGAATTCGAACCATCCCCTCCATAACGCGCGACTACGCGCAATGTGAAGGGAAAGGTGCGCGCGGCGACCGCGACGCGATTTCCTGAGAGAAGATACCGCACCTACACTAAGCGTAGAGTCAGTATAAGAAATATTCATGCATACATACGGCGGTGCTAAGTGGGTTGGGGGGGGGACCACGCGGCGCGGCTCCCTGCGCTCTCCAGCAAGACAGTAGTGGGCCTGACTCCGGGAAGGAATGGTAAGGTTGTACTGCTGTGTTTTGTGATTCAGAACAAACAGTATGCTCGTATATTATGGATACTCTTCTTCTGAGCCGATAAAACCTATTTTTTAATAAGGGGAGGGGCTCCGGGAGTGGGTGAGGTGGTTGTCTCGTGTAAAAAGCTGAGATGAGATAAAGTTGGACGTCCAATTGGCTCACCCACCCCGGAGCCCCCTCCTCCTTCCTAAAATTAGGTGAAAAATGCACAGTTACAACATAAAAAACTATGAAACGTCCCTAAACACCGTTTCGGCAGGGTGCCGCGCCGCCTGCCGCGCCGCGTGGTCCCCCCAACCCACTTAGCACCCATACGGCACCTTGGAGTTCCACAGTTGTAAAAGTTCAGGTGTTTCCAGCTCACCTGTATATGTGTGTCAGTCTCAACAAATCTTGGCCTAACTAATCCCAACATATTCGAATCTTTCACATATATAGCATGCTCTGGATAGAAGGGTAATAGCAAGCGCATTGCTTGTAATGTTCGCTCAGTCAATCGAAAATCTGCGGTCGACAACAGTGCAGGAATCACGTAGAATACACCTGAAATGGGAATGAACTTTTATTATCAGTTCTAGGCAAGCGTTCATGACATGATCACTCAACCACTGAATCAAGTAATGGAATAGATCATTTTTTAACCAGTGAAGAGCTAATATTTTGTGAGAAATGGGGATGTACAATAATTACTACTACCCATACACGAGCATGTAATTGTCTGGAAGTTTGTCTACGATTGGCACCAAGCACCTCTGTTCATTGACCTATTAACTAGCGGCAAGGTGATAACACTTTAGTCTGCAGGGAGACGGGCAGTAGGAATGGTTTTATGTATCGATCCGTCGCATGCGGCTGTCGCGGACCATCTACCTCGTTATAATAGTTCTAGCGTTCTTCCTACAGCTCAGTTACTATGCGATTATTACTTTTGGCATGATTCTTAATTTTGATTCTACGGTTAGTTCTTTTGTTCCTGAATTTCTTAGTTGCTGCTGCATTCCGCCACATCCTTCGCGCACGACGTCTCTCTCGCCGCGACGCGACAATCACGTTCCTACTGCACCACATCCTGGATGCACCCTGGATGAGTTGCAATCTCGCTTATAAGGCTATATAAGATTTAAGGCCTCCTGAACATTTGTGGAATTTCCTAGGCTTTTATCCAAAATTCATCTTCTGAAGCGTTCATGTACTGATTCTCCCATTCTTCTCTTTCATTACCGTGAGGCAGCATGCGAGACTGTTATGCACGCGCGGTGAAGTTCTACCCTTGCCCTAGAATCTTGCAGTAGTTGCCCTTAGAAATAATGGTATGGATGGGTATCCGATTGGAATTGACAGGCCATAGGGGAAAATCGCAAGCAATTAAACAATTCCAACCTGCTGCGACCATGAATCGTGTTTTATCGACACTTGCTCCAGTAAGTAAGTTGACAATTGTCCACATGCATTCCTGGAAAAATACGGGTTGAGGAGCTTATCTATGAAAAATTCATCTGGAATTTGAAATTGATATTTACGATGCATACAGCATTTTGTTGTAGCCGAACTAAAACTTGCTTTTTTAAATTTTTTCTCTGATGAAGTACAACCTTCGAGTAGCATCGCAAACACATTCCAGTCCAGGAACAGCAACTAAAAAGTGGGCAATTAGCTTATTCTCCATAATGCACCAATTAGTTCGTGACGCGTATGAAGACATGGAAGCAACTGTTCATTCCTCATTTTCCGTTTAGCTACGAAAAGATGGAATTCGTACAGATTTCGCGCGAAATTTCTTCTTCGCTTATTACAAAACCAGTCGGGCCGCCCGGCTAACGCCAGGCTTCCCTCCTTCTAATGGATGTCGCCCGGCTTCGCCGGGCGCTCCCCATTCTTGTGAGAAATTTGCTTCTCCTTGAAAGCTCTACACTCCCAGCATTAGCTCCGAATTGGGAGCGATTTTTTCTGTATTATAAATGATTGTATACTAATTAGAGGTCTCGATTCATTGCTCTTCATCTCGAAATTGTGTCCCATTGATGGCTTAACTTACTGAAAGCCAATGTCTTGAATGGTACCCAGAAATGGATAGTAATGCTTATCGCAGATGTCGTTATCAATAGAACATTTTTCCCACGGAGTAAATTAAAATCCCAAATTATTAGCGGTCAGATGAGTTTAGTCACAAATGATATGCCACAAAACAAAAAGGAATCGTGGTACTTCATTGGGTCACGAAGCTTACTACGTAACGGTCGTAGTTTAATAGCAATATTCTCATTTCGTTATAGAGAAATGTCTTTGATCGGTCGCAATTACTGCATTTACCCGTCTTATTGAATGAAACATTTTAGAGAGTCAGTATTTGACCATGATTACCCTTTTGCTCTCTGAGACCCCTATCAATTCTTATCATTTGTTATCAGTTCTTGTCACAGAGTACCTACGACCACGACACATCCTACATTGCCGTCATTGAAAAGGTTCCAGTGTTGACGCGAAGGGGATTGCAACGCTTGCTCGCTTGTTATTATGTTATTATTATGAGTTATGAACTTGCAGCTAAAATTTCTAAGGCGCACGCCCCGCCCACTGTAAGCGGAGTTCGGTCTTGCCAACTGCCATAAGTGCTCCCATGCCGCAGCCTGTACTCCTACCGATTTTGAATGCTTTGGGTCCACTGGGACAGGAGTTATGAATTTGCGATCCAAAATTTCTATCGCGCACGCCCCGCCCCTTGCAGGCGGAGTCCGGTCCTACTACCTGCCATAAGTGTTCCCATCCTGTTTCCTTTACTCTTACCAAGTTTGAACGCTCTGGGTCCAGTGGAGCAGGAATTATGAATTAGCGACCTAAAATTTCTATCACGCACGCTCCGCCCCCTGTAGGCGGAGTCCAGTCCTGCCACCTACCATAAGTGTTCCCATCATGCCTCCTGTACTCCCACCAATTTTCAACGCTCTGGGTCCAGTGGAACAGGAATTATGAATTAGCGACCTAAAATTTCTATCACGCACGCCCCGCCCCCTGTGGGCGGAGTCCGGTTCTGCCACCTGCCATAAGTATTCCCTTTCTGCCCCCCGTACTCCTACCAAATTTGAGCTTTCTAGGTCCACGGGGACAGGAGTTATGAATTTCCGGTCAAACACACACACCGACACACACACACACACACACACACACACACACACACACACACACACACACACACACACACACACACACACACACACACACACACACACACACACACACACACACACCGACACACCGACAGACACACTTAGCGAATTATATAAAGTAGGATCAGGGGTGTGGTGCAGTAAGAACGAAATTTTCGCGTCGCGGCAAGAGGGACGTCGCGCGCGAAGGAATATAGCAGAGGGCAGCAGCAAGCAAGAAATACAGGGACAAAGAAACTAATCGTGGAATCATGCCCAAAATAAGGATCGCATATCGATTGAGCTGTATGAACGCTAGAACCGTAATAAAGGCGAAGGAATGGTTCAAAAGGGTGTGGTACAGCAGGAGCGGAATTGTCGTGTCGTTTCAGAGCTCATTGACTCAGAGTCAACTCACATCTGCATGATCTGGCCTACTTGCAGCAATATTCGAGCACATCCAAGCAGCCTCTCGACGCACATCGCTACGAGAACTGTACGACAGAGAACGAACCTGTGATTGCCACACTTAAATTGGAAAGCGAGAGTGGTGTTGAATGGCATCAAAGCGACGAGTAGGATCTCCAATAATTCTTCTTGGAAACAGACCAAAATCTCATAAAATCGCGGGTGTGTTATGATGGCAGCCGTCTGGATGTCATTACCGGTGATTATGTTGCCTAGTATTCGGAGTGCGGCGTGATGAAGTTCACCTACGGACTGAAATAAATTGATAACGACCTTTTATATTGTTTACTTGTATTACTAATTTATTATTTAGATCGCATGTCTATTGCTTGGACTTCGAATCAGAAAAGCAAAACAAGATAGAAACAGTGGAACAAGACAGGGAACGCAACCACACATAACGGCTCACCGAATCCAGAATCTCGAATGCCAAATCTACCAAGCCTGGCTCGTTCAGTACTACTTCGATCTAAAAGCTTTCAAAATAGTTTCGCCTTTGGCGGCCGATAGCCTATCTTTGCAGATTGCGATCTTACTAAACCGAAGATGATTTTCTGGAAATCTCAAAAGTTTCCTTGGCCTCTCAACATTCGTACAAACAGTCTTCCCTTAGAAAGTTAATACAATGCCATTTTAACGATATACATGTAGAAGTGAGGTTGGCTTCTTATCAAAGAGCTCAAGGAGAAGCGAGTCGTGGGTATAAGCCAAATGCAACTACATTAAAGGCACAGCTCACGATAATTCTGAAGCACCCTTCTTAAGTTCTAAAGCGGAAGTGTTGGTTTAGAGTAGTACATCGGTGTCGAAGGCTGTGAGAAAACCCGCCTACTAAGCGAAAAAAAAGTGAAAGTGCTTTCAAAAGTAGTGGAAATAGAGGTTGTACGAGATTACCATGGCAAAATGGCACAGAAAAGGTATTCGGACGAGATTTTAGCTGTTGCGATTGCGCAGAGAGCTGACTACATCAAGCCAAACTGTTCGGACTTGCCTTTCACTGTCGCTATGATTAATGACAATGTTTGAACTTCTACACGGGTTCCTTGTGAATGGTGGACCTCCACAACGCCATTGAAACTCGTCCGTCGTGGGTGTGGCATTCAGACGATACAATGTCTGGCAGCTTATTGTGCCTTATCGTCTTGATATCGGCACATATTGTATCATGAGAGGCTTCGAATTCATTCTATCGAATTCATTCTATAGAAAATCTCAGCAACTATATTTTCGTGAGCTGTGCCTTCAGAAATACAACTAACTGTCAACTGTGATATGAAACCATCTGTATTTTTTCATTTTTTTTTCTTTACCAAAATTCCTAGCGATGTCACTGCACCTGAGTTCCTTGATGCATATCATCAGCTATAGAGGCCAATGTCCATAGGCAATCTTTGGCGAGGTCGGTCCAAACGGCATACCGTTTTGCGATTTCATGTAATGACGACACTAACATTTGTATCGTCTGAAATTAAACTATTTTCGATCTCTATACATGGATCAGTTACAGCTTATCCTTAAGCAAGCCTCACTGGAAGCGGTACGGTGCTGTTTCGGAGACCACCACGCATCACGTTCATTGCACACCATACAATATTCTTCAGGTCACTCAGCTCGGTGTGGGTTCCTTGAACGAGTATTCGAGCTATCACCTGGAAACTTTTCAATGATATGGTTTGAAAAGGCTTAAGAATGAGCAAGAGCATACGGTAAGAAGCCCTGTTTCACGACATTTCCTTTTGCAGTCAGCGCAGTCGGCAGCTATGTTGCCTAGCGCCCAAATGCACTGTATGCGGAATTCTCCTGTACCAGATATGACACCAGCTAGCAAGGCTTGGATTCCGTCCTGAAAGAGCTCACTAGAAAAATTCCATTCTGTCACTATTACGGCTCGAGCGATAGCAGATCACTGCGCAATGGTGCAGCAAATTACAATAAAAACGAGTGACCCTTATTACATTGCCGTATGAATAACGTCATGCCCTTGGAGCTTGAAGGATACAGAAAACCTGGTACAAAAATCTGAGTCAGAAAACGCGGACAGAAATGTGGGATCGAAAACCCGGGTCAGAAAATTGTGCTTGAAACCTGGACAGGTCAGATCGAAGAAAAGACAACTATGAAAAGCAGCATGACGGCGAGAGGGCTCATCGGTTCACTGCCGGCCCACGACTGATTTCGACTGAACGCTGACTAACTCAACTCAGTAGCTCGTCAGATTTCATCACCGGACGCTATGAATTTCTACGATTTTTGTGTAAAGCGTTTTCACCAAATTAGGAATTAATTTTGTACATGACCCATTGTTCGAAAGGCTACCTGAGACTGAGGACCGCAAGTAGCTTCAGTGCTTGGATCTGCTTTTTACGAATTTCACCTAGCTCTGTGCATCCCAGGTCTGGACCACTTGTTGAGCTTGTTAGAAAAGATGTAGGATTAAAAACGAGAAGAGACAGAAACCTCAGAGATACCACTAGAAAATGACGTACCTGATCAACGATTATATGATTTACTTTCTCCGACATACATGCCATATTCGTAACAGCCCATGCTGCATTGACTCGTGTCTCAACTGGATGCGATTCGTTCGATATTATTCGTAGAAGAAGTGAGACCTTTAGAAATCTTTGAATCTTCTTGAGTCAGCTTCTACGCCTTCGCCGTTCTCTTTAGCTCCCTCATAGAAGCTGCATTGCAGGAGATTTTCACCAAAGCACTACGATGCACTCGTTTGTAGAAGATGTACCCTTTTGTATCTCGACTTACCTCAAAAGGTACAAAGACTCACCAAACGAGTGTACTTTTCCGGATCTGGCGTCTCATTGGGTAGATCCGTCGTGAATATACGTCGAAAGTAGAGGGCACTTGCTGCCTGAAGTATGAAGTTCCTTACCAGTGCAAGTAGAATCTACTATTTTACAAACTTTCAGAACCCTCGCCACACATTCCTCCGTCCGTACTAAATTATTTTTCACTGTAATATATGCGCTGGGCGGAGGTTGTGTAGTGGCAAGTGACGCACTTCACACACACACATGGTCGCGAAATCGAATCCCGGTTCGATATTCGCCTAGGCCAACCACCTTCCATCCCTCCAGAGTCGGTTAATTGCTACCAGAATCGTTTGGAAAGATAAAAGCACTGACTTGTACATCGGTTGGCCACCGCAATTCATTGTAAAGGCCAAATACGCATTCAATCAGCCACTACGATTCTGGATGGAAGTCGAGTGCGTGGGCGCTTCCCTCGGACGAGATTAATGGACCTCCAAGACTTTGTCCTTCATCCTTTTAGTCGCATCCCTTGAACGAGATTAATGGACGCTCCACGATTTTGTCCTTCATCCTTTTAGTATATGTGCCATGTCTGTGCTCGAAGCTCAAATTCGCATTCTAATGATCGTGAATCGGCGCATAGAGCATGGTTGGATGATTAGAATCTCAAGGTGCTATAGGCCCGTGTGGCATCGCACTGTGCTCACCACGACCACTTTATCCTGTGCTTTTCGTGCAACTTCCATGCCTCGATTGGTACCCCATCCGGACCGGTTGCCTTCCCAACGTTTATCTTTCCTTGCTCTACGTAACTTATTCTACGTCTAGAATTCGCTGGTTGCCCCTAAAAAGGGGCTGATTTCTTGATCGAATTCTTCGTTTAGGAGCCTGACGAAGCATTCCTCCCACCTCCGCTTGTCCTCACCAGGCTTCCTCAGTATTGCACCTCGCTGTTCTTAACGGACTTCACTACTCCGATGTCTCAAGTAGCCGGTGCCGCGCTTTTGCCAGTCTGAATACGAGCTTCTCTTCTTCTCGGTCATCGTGTTTCTCGTACTAGGCGAATATTCCCATATTCTTCAACTTCGCTACCGCAGCCTTGGCGCCTCTTGGAAGTTCTGTAGGCAGCTAGATTTTCTGAAGCTAACCTTTGCCAGCACTTGTAAGCTGATTCCTTCTGCCTCTTACTCGCTGGACTTCATCGTTCGAGAACCCTGCCTCCTTATTCCCTCGAAGTCCACCTCGAGTTTCTCCCAGTGTTTCCCTCGCGCACTGTAGTATGAATTTTGCAGTGTTGCTCCAAGTCTACAGGCCCCTTCAGTATCTGGCAGTCCAGCCTCCAGTGTCTTCTCTTTGAGGTGTTTTCTTTTCACTCAGAGCAGCTCCCGCCACCGGATCCCCCGTTCCGATTTTGCCGTTGATTTCTTGGGAAGATCGATGCGAAGTCTGCTAGGAGAGGCAGCCGGCTTGTGGTGCATATGCGAATATTATTGTCCAGCACCCCTCTTTCCGCTGAAAAGGACCGTTTGCTCCTTTTCATCGGGTCTTCCGAAGGCATAGAACTTGGACGTTACTGCGCTTCACTGGATCAGCGACCTCTCGAACGTTTCCAGTGAGCGATCCCACGTTAAGCGTCTCAATTCGATGTAGGTTCTTTGACCGGGGTCGTTCAAGTCCCTCGCGTACTGTTCACAGGACTCGGGCGGAGGTCCTGCGCGCCACTTTCGGGCGACGTCCTTGCTCTATCACCGATACTTTTTGAGACTTCGACATGATTACTGTGACTAGAGTTCTCCATCGGCCGGCCTGTCAACCTGGGCCTGACGCTGCTCCCGATACTATTCTGCAATTTTTGCAAAGTATCAGTTTGCCTCGGCAGGGATTGAATTCGTGTTCTAGGGAGCCTGCACTATTATTCACGCGGCTATCACCGCTGAAAAAAAGACATGAAGAGGGATAAACTTCATAGAAGATAAGCAATCACACTTGGTGCAGTGATAGTGATAATGCCAACAATATATGATAACCATTTGCTGATTTCAGCTAGTCGCACTCATCCCAATCACCGTCTCTAGAAACCTGAACGCTACTTTGGACCAGAATAGTACTAATCCTTCACGGCCCGACGCACTCTGCTAGTAGTTCCGAAGGTATGTAGGAAACGTGACAAGGTAGCCTAAGTAATTAAGAAGCAGAGGGAGTCTTAGCTGCTACTGTCTCACAACCTCCATGTGACAGCCGATTTCTCTGCGAATATGGTGGAACCCAAGTGGTGTAAATTGTAACCGCTATTTCATGAAAAACGTCTGGCTGCTTTCATAGTCCGCCGGCCGGCGCGCGCGCTCGCGCTCGGAGGACTATGAAAGCAGTCTTTGTATAAAAGTGCCTTTTTAAAACGCACTTTTGCGTAGGGTGTGCTGCCTTCTTCGAGTAATTCTAGTAAAATCTGCTGTTCGCCGTCTAACATTGTTTCAGTAGACGGCACATTGCACGGCGATGATGTCTGAAAAACTTTCAGGATGGGAAAACTTGTTCAAAGCCTCAGACTGGTAGATGACCCACATCCATTTTAGTAGAGTCCGCCATGGCGGTCGAGTAGGAGTGATTACAAAAGAAGACTGAGACTTACTCCTCAATCCACCATGCATCACACTGATACAATGATTTTGGCATTCAATAAAACGACCCCTTGGAAATGATGCTGCTTGGTCGTTATCACAGCTCTAAGAAGACGTGGAAGAATTGGTAGCAGGAAGAAGAAAGGTAGCAGTCTATGCAGCTTAAACGGAGGCAGTGCAAATTGACTAGGCCACAATCAGCTGTTAAGCACAAAGGACGCCTTTCACCTATAAGTCCGACACTGAGTAGCCATCTCCAACACTCAACGCGGTGTCGACCAAGATTCAGTTGTAGACAAGGGGAAGCGCCGTCCCAAATGCTCGCTCGCTCAGTCGGTCGGTTGGTCTGTCGGTCGCTCGCGGGCCAAATCGTGAACTATGAAAGCTGCCAATCTTCGCCGAGCTGTCGACACCATTCACAAGCCGTCAACACCTCACAATGTCAACTAGCTGATAAATTACCGATTCACATATATCGTGGCATTGGTCCCAATGACCGCCTGACGCGTGGCTTCTTTTTGTCACAGACTTGCAAATCTCAAGTCAGGGAGAGTATGGCCACTTCACCTATCTGCCTAAACAAGTATGGTCTTCGAGCGTTCTCTCTTCCGTTACATAATAAACTTTTCACAGAAACACATTTTTCTCATACATGTATACAAAAACTCCGATCTCTTTTTTCAGAGATAGGAACTCTGAGAGTGATCCGAAGTTCCGAACTCTGTCAATGAAAGAAAATGAGGGATGCCGTTGATTACGCTTAGGAATCGAAGTTTTGGCGGGCCGGATACGCAATGCGATATAGTGATGACCGCTGGACCAGGGCGGTTGCTGACTGGACCCTCGGGATGCCAAACGAACACCAGGACGGCCACCGACCCGATGGTCAGACTTCTTCACTGAAGCTCTGAGCGGGAGGAATGCTTTGCTACGAGTCCCTCGTTTGAAGGCGATCCACCGCGCTACTTTGGGTCGCGACAGGGACGAATGGAGAGGGGTTACTGGACGTTACTGGTGCCCACCTGAGGTAATCGGTGATCAATGGGACGACAGTTGATACAGGTGATATACAAAAACTAAAAGGCCCAGCCTCCCAAACACCTATCGTGGTTCAATAAATGTATACCTACACGTAATTTCTATTGCCTGTGAACAAATAGATAGAAAAAGAAGTCTCTCCAAGTCAAAAATATTGCCTTGCCGACTGCCCATGGTCGCTGGGATCGTGAAACGACTACTCGATAATATTAACCACAATGAAATCCCTGCAGTTTGTTCCCTGCAAACGTGTACGGTCCCCTCGATCACGATATTTTTTCGAACGATTTCCATTCACTGCAGCAGGTACTCGCCCAATTCGGCCTACTGAGAGCTGTTGCTGCTCATCGTGTTTGTGAAAATGAAGCGATATTTGTAATCACGGTAAGTCGAGCACGACTGTATCCAAGAGATTTTGATAATAGCATCCAGGCTCCATACAGGTTAATTTTTTACGGTTGACAATCCTAGCTGGTTGGATTTTATTTCTAACAAAATGTGAGTTCACTTATGGTTTCAGCTTAGGCCTTCCACAACGAGTACCACCTTCTTTGACAACCCCTATGTTAAGGGCTCAAAAAGGAGAAGCACCATTTCCTGAATTTATACTCGAACGGGAGTTTCAATGTCACAACACACTTGTGAGCGAGACCTTCTGCCTTCTTGGAGTTTCGCTGTGCTACGGGTCAATGGACTAAACAAAAGCCATGAATTTTCAGCTCATAAAAGATGTTGTATGTAAAACGATACAAAAATTTGTAAAAGATCCACAAGATGTGCGTTTATCGATAACAGTGACGTTCCAACCACGATTCACTGCCAAAGTCGCCTCCCACGAACAGTGAGTAGTTCAATTCGACTGCACTCACGAACGTTCACACCGAGTGAAGAAATCATTATATTGATTGTGCTCGCTCAAATCAATACCCATTCTATAGTGCACAGGATGTATGAAAACAACTCAATCTCTGGTGTAGTGATATGGACATTCGGGATGATTGTGGTTCTAAACAGACTCACTCAAATGGGAAGTAGAGGCTCTTTCCCGCAAGATCTCCGCAGAGCCAAGAACAGCCGAGGATCTCGAATGTGATGCGCTTCACTATCTCCGTTAAAAGAAAACGATTCAGTGATAGCAAGACCCGTGGCTAGTTCGTGATATTGTGCACATTCTAATGGGGCCAGATAAGTAATATTTATAAGGGCTCGAACGGGAGACGGAAAGTTGGATTGATCAGAGTCAGCCATCCACTGACCTTCAGCCTTTCCCAAGCTCATCAGGGCTATACCTATCCAAAATGATAAGAAAATGTTGCTTATTCGCTGCTGATCAGTGTGCCCTTGGTATTACCACCTTCGCATGAGGGTTGAAGAACACCGCATGATGATGCGATTTTCGGGGGACAGGAACCTTGATCGGTATTCCCTCCTGAGAAGTTGAGCCCGATTCAACAGTACCACAATCGCGGTGAACCATCTCACTGAAGAACGAGAGCGCTTCGTTCCGCTAGAACACGCCGCAGCCGTCGCACACGGCGAGCGATTTTTGAAAAATGTCGCAGTTGTCAGCGGGGCATACCAATTGCGCTCGGTTCACAGCAGTCAGGTCAGAATGAAGGTAACACAGACCAGTGCGAATCATCGGCTCCACTAAGACTCAGTGGTGCTGTTATGTTATCTCGAAATCGCAGCGTGCTGCGTCACGCGCGAAGTGGGCGAGTGACCTCGTTTCGACCGACGCGGCGCGGAACGGACGCTCCCTCTGAGGTAGTAACTGAAAATAGCCGAGATGGTACTGGAAAAGCCTAGATAAAAAAGTGGGAGAGAGTTCTGTCCGACTACGTCGAAAGCTCATGAGCCATTCATCAGAAAGCATAACTAAGGCCTGGGCACTTGAAGTTGCGTATTTTGAGCCTCAGCGATATACATAATTTCTTCATCCACTGGGGTACGGTTCGGGGTAAGGATGCATTCCGACGATTGGCATATGCTAGTATTTAATCCCACCAAATATTCAGCGAAGCCATCGCAGTGATAGAAGTGGACAAACCCGGTGATTTCTACCCTGGAGGACAAGAGCAGCGTTGGAGAGATCGAGAGGTTTGCCTATGGTACATTGAAAAACCTCAAGCTTGTAAGAATGCCATATCACTAACCACATTACGTTTAGTTAGAAGTCCTAAAAAAGGTCGAACAGGAAAAGAGGCAAGAACGGAATGAGATACGAAAAAAGCTGCTCGAGGAGAAAGCAAAGCCAAAAACGGGCGTTAAACGTCCGCCAAGAACAAATGCTAGTGGTAAAGGTAAAGGCGGAATAGAGAGTCCAAATTTTAAAATAGTAGTTCGCTGGCGTGAATCTCCTGGTTATCTCTGATGAGCTGATTCTATGTAATCCTTCATTTAGATGAGGATTTGCGTATTTAGCTCCTCCCGCACAAGCAGCTCCACCTCGACCATTGAAAGCTGAAGTTCGGCGATTGCCCGCTGGAGAGTTCTACGCTGTTCGTGAAGTAGTGGGCCTGATGAGATACCGTCGAAGAGGATCTCCAAGATTATCGCCACTACGCTGTTTATTCCGAGATGAATCTCCAGTGTTTGTAGACAAAGGGATGACAATGCTTGAAGAGGAGAGACGTCCATGCACAGAAGAGATGGTATGTGTTTGTTTTTGCAGTACCCGCTAGTTCACAGGCTCTCTGCGTGCCGATGAACGAGTGATGGCCTGCTAAAGCAACAATGCTCTTTATTGCAAGAAGAAGAAATGACGGTATTTTTAGCTAAATCCCGCGACAAGCAGCACTAATTTCGCGATAATAACTGTGATCTTTCACTGAAAACTCAGTTCCCCCCCCCCCCCCTCCCCGCGATTTCGCGCGAGCAGATGCGGCAAGCTCGTACCTTGGATGAACTGAGCCGACTCCTTGCGGAACAGCCACTTCAAACAATTATGGTGAGCTTTCTCGAAAACTGCGATGTACGGTACCCTCTGTGAAGAATCTCCAATACCCACAAAAAGGTGATGATCCATGTATCGTTAATTAGCATTCATTCTGGATGAGAAATGAAGGGGAATAATCCAGTCTACGCCACGTACTGGCATTGAGTGTCACACATCAGAGGAGACGCTAGCATGTGATCAAGTCGGTCACAGAGTACCCACGGGGCTCTAGCAGTCCGGGATCGTTTGTGGATTTTGCCAAAGACACTGAAACTTACTGCTAGATGGGGTACCCTCAGAATAGAGGATACCCTTAAAGATTAAGCTAACCCACAATGAACTTTCCCAGTTTTGGGCGCCTTCTGAAGAGCTGAGCTCAAAAACGTATCGACTTCTGAAAAGTTCGACTTCGGACCGATTCACAAAAAAAAAACAACACGGGCTAGCGTTATTACAATTGAATTTAGATTCTCTACGGTGGGTACTGTATAAGCGTGTACCTAACTACAAAAACATCAGCATAACTCAATAACCTTTTGTCTTTTGAGAGGCTCGGATAACCTCCTATTTCTTAGAAGGCTCTGCACCTTCAGTAGATAAGATTCAATCCTGTACAAATCGTATAAGAGCTGTAAGCAAGGATACTATTACCGTAGCCTCCCTGAGCTACTGTAGGTGATCTGTTGGCCCACGGAAAAATTAATGGAGACTTCAAGATCATGGCTCCAATGTTATTAGCTATTTGTTAAGCCCGCTATCCGAGAGCCAGGAGAACGAGGTGACGATGCCACTGAACGCGATGGTTCATCGATGGAAGCAGTGGATATATTGTCTGATGTGGAATATGATGTAGGAGATAGAAAGCGTGTCACTTATATCGGATTACCATCATCTTTTGAGATCAAAGTAAAAGTACGCAAGTCACCGTTGATATATCTGCACTTAAACTATTGTTTTTCATTTCAGGAACCGATGAAGAAAAGAGGATCTATAGAACTAGAAGACGATGGCCGTTCTAAGAAAGTTATCGCCCATATTACCGTTGAATAGACGTATACATGGATTAGTGCACATGAAACTATGACAGACATAAAGATTAATTTTTATCAGACTTGTAACAGCGGCTGGCCACAGCAAGTCATTGTACGGACCGCATACGCATACAATACGCCGAAGAGCTCTTGCGAAGAAAGGTATCATCAGTTTGCTTAGAAAGTCATTTGAAGGAACAACTTCGTACTTTCGTTACAGTCTTTTGCTTCGAATTAAAATTCAAACCTTCTATAGCATAGCCCCACTTCCCCCGCGCAGTCGCGCGCAAACGAAAGCGGTGAGCACTACGCGACATTCGGGGAGATTTTACCACTTCCTACTGGCCGCTACTGGTTGGAAGGCGAAACTAAAAAATAAAAAAGCTCTGAGCAGCTTTGCTAGAGAGACAACATGCTTCAACACAAACGTGGTCGACGGCATCGTGGACGCTGAAGCAGTTTCCGAGCTTCTAGCACCAACGAAGGCCATAGAAGGTACGTTTCTACGCACATGTCTGCGTAAAAACGCATCTACCTGAGTGGGAAAGCAACAGTCTGCGGAAAACACGTCTACTATGAATGCGTCCAATCGGTGACGCTTATTGGGAGTCGCATTGTCATTCAAATCAGAGCTGTGCATTTAATAGTCATTAGATCACTCATTAGATTCTTGCCACACACAGTGGGTGTGGCAGGCATGGCACTCCGCTTGCGCTGAACTTTGTTTTTAACGAAGCTGAAGCTGATTGATTGATGATATACGAAGCCAAGTCACACCGACTACGTCGCGCGCAGCAGCAGTTTAAAATATTTTACCGCGCGCGGAAATTTGAATACAACATCGGTACTGCTGAGGTCCTACACTGTCTAAACGTGTTCATTCCGAGATCACAGTGGGCTGCGCCGCGCCCGAACGTGTGCGACGCGACCTGGTTTCATCCACGATAAGAACGGACGTTCCCCCTGGGGGACGGGCACTACGTGCGTCCGAGGATGAGCCCGGCAAATTGCGCGGCGAAGTTCGTGACGATTTGTACGACTCTGACGCCAATTTTCAGGGTACAAACTCGAAGCAGAGCAGTTTAATAGGGTCAGATGATCCTTCAATCTACTCTACTTCACATTTGGGCCCCAATGATAGGCGCTAACGTCTTTCCAATCTTTACGAACTTCGCCGCGCAATTTGCCGCGCGCCATCCTCGGACGCACGTTCGTCCACATACCCGTTCCCCATAGATTTCCATCCCAGACTTATCGATTGGCTTCTGTGGGAGGACAGCTGGTGAGAGTGAACGAAAGGACCTATTTCCATGACCTACCATCCTATCATCGCTTTTTAAAAATAAATCACTCACTAATGTAACGATAAGTCAACATACTGAGTGAAGATGACTCATTTCTATGTTAAGCAGTGAATCGACCGGTGAGCCTGATGGAGTGGCTATCTCCACTTTCGCTTCCAATGTAGCATGTAGGTATCCTCCATCCTTTTCGTAGTCGCTCTATAAT
The DNA here is from genome assembly GCA_000469685.2 of Haemonchus contortus. Taxonomy (NCBI): domain Eukaryota; kingdom Metazoa; phylum Nematoda; class Chromadorea; order Rhabditida; family Trichostrongylidae; genus Haemonchus; species Haemonchus contortus. The sequence goes on from LS997564.1 coordinate 13,729,180, forward strand.
GTCTAACTCAAGTTGGTTTTTGTGAAAAGATTAAAGAAAAAAGAAAACGTAGAGTTCTCCTGAATTGAAATAAAGACAAAAGAATCATGATTCATCACCAAGACATCAGAGGCTACAAGAATTGTGCAGTCAGATCGCAGTTAGGTTCGAAATTGGGAGACTGCAAAGTCGGGGAAACGCCGAATAGGCGTAGATCAATATTGATCAATGCTCGGCGTCAGTTCCTTGCTCCTTTAGCAGAGTTGAGCTTATATTCAGAGTGGGGTTTACGATAAAAAGGAACGAAATAAAAGAAAGGAAGTTGCCAATACATGCTCCATCCTTTCATATTCTCCCTGTTAGAGGCACCCGTTTACAAAAAAGTTAGGATACCCTTTTTTGACGGGAATTGATAGAACTACTCTAGAATAAAGCGATAACAACGAAAAAAGCGCAAAAAACGATGAACAAAAAGAATTACAAAGGGTCAAAAAAAGAGCTGGAAAGGGGGGTTGGACGTATTTCACATTGAAAAAACGACGGTTAGGGAGTGTTGGGGGACGGTCAAGTCGTGCGTCCGAGGGTGCGCGCGGCAAATGACGCGGCGAAACTCATACCTATTCTGACGACTTTAGCGCCTATTATTTGGGCCCAATTTTGAAGTACAGTAGAATAGTTTGATCAGCTGACCTTACTAATCTACCTTACTTCAGATTTGGGCCCCAATGATAGGCGCCGGAGTCGTCCAATTCGCCACGAACTTCGCCGCGCAATTTGCCGCGCGCCCCCTCGGACGCACGACTTGACACACACCCGGGAGTGTTCGAGCGAGAATGCACGAACGCGACGCAATGTCCGCAATACAGACAACACATCGAAATTAACGGAGTTTCTGAAATAAAAAAACATTTGCATGCAATAATCTACACAAAATATGTTAAAATCTTCAATAAACTTACGAGAATAGTTAAAGAATGCTACCGTGAAAAATTCATAACAAAAAAAAACAATAGAAATAACAAACATAAAATAGAAATAACAGCCGAATACTAGCTCCTGTACGAGGCGGTCGACCAGCTGATGATTTCTGGCAATTTGCCAATCAGCGTATCGATTTTTCACCAACTTCGCTCCAGTGCGAATGTGGTTAAGGACAACTTGAACTCGTAGTCAGCCTGGCGAGGGGCGGAGGCCTCACGTCCCCCACTGTTCCTGCCCTTATCGTGCCCTTACCAGCCGTTTTCCGATCTAATTCCTGCACAAATGTTATCAGAGGGGGCTTCGAACTCAAACCGTGTGCAAATCTCCGAAACCATTTTTTCGTGAACAATGCCTTTGAAAAATACCCACTCCCTAGCGTATGTGCCGTTTGAGCATTACATTGCATTGCACCCTCGATGACAGAATTCGAATGTAGACTATAATAAGTACGTGGTACTTTAGAAGGATAGTGCAAGTACAATATAGTACGGAGTACAACAGAAAGTTGTTGGAGGGGACACTCCTCTTGTCTGCTTCTCCAACGGTCGTGGCCGAAAAAGAAGAAGAGTAGGCTTCGAGGCCTGTAGTGGTAGTTCTGAGCCATAGGGATGGGCTATTGGCCTGAGCTTAAGCAAGGGACAAGGCAGTACGCGAACAAAATGCTAACCCCAGGTGAAAAGTTGGAACGGAGGAGGAACTACAAGGATAAGAGAAGTGGTGGTCCACAAGAGCGCAAAAGTGGCTAAGAAATCAGCCCATTCAGCCTAATGCAAGGCATCAAAGAAGAAGTAAAATAGGGGTTGGACGAGAATGTGATGGCAGAAGTAGCATGGAAGGGGTGTTCGGACTAGGGGAGAACGTCCGTTGCGCGCGTCGGTCGAAAGTAGGTCACCCCGCCCACTTCGCGCGCGGCGCACCCCACTTAGGCCTCGAGACGACATTACCGCACCACCAAGTGCCAGTGGAGCGAATGATCTGCATTTGTCCGTGTCTTCCCTTTAAGCTGGCTGGCGTGGACCAAGCGCAAATTGTAATGCCCTCCTGACAATTGCGACATTCGTCAAGTATCGCGGGCTGACCCGCCGCATGCGACGGCTGCGGCGTGACCTAGTTTCGACGGACGCGCGCAACGAATCGCACCTCGGACGAGGTGGTCAAATGTGTGCGCCAATGCATACCGCTGGCTGCAGTAAGCTGCCTGCGTGCAAGTTGAGGGTCCAGGTGCGAATGGCGCAATCTTTCCAGCTTTCACAACGTTTAAAAACTCGTATGCCTCGAGCGTGTATGTATGAAGGTTCTGGGCCCCTATTACGGACTATTTTTGAGGTTTTCCGATCCGACAGCGTCCTCTACGCTATCTTTGAGGGTCACAGGCTCATATAATGGAGAAATCTCAAAAGTAATGCTTAACGTGATATGTGCTTTTAAGCTACATCACATCACCAAATAAACAGTTTTAGTGCGGACAATAGTCTTCTTTTTCCAGATCTATGTATCTATACCGTTCTTATTGTGACCAGTGCACTTATTTCCTGTGGTGGGGACTTAAATCGAGAGAAGGTACACGTAGCAAAGCGACAGGTGAGTTGAGGGCTTTACTGATCGAAGTGCAGAATCACAACGACCCCATAAGATATATGAGCTTCGATTAGGAGCTTAAAAATCGTCAACGAGACGCAGTGCTTGCTGGTAGACCCGTACAGACGGTAATCGAAGAAGTGGAGCCGCTGATGCAGCGATCAACATCAAGGTGATTAATTTTTGATGATAAAGAAGAAAGGGGAAAAGAAGGGAAGTGGAACACGCTGTTTTTGTTTGATTTTCCTTTTTGGACCTTTCAAGAGTATCCTGTGTACGAGAGCTGCCTGATTTTCAATCGCTCGAGAAGCTTCGACTTAAAAACGAGAAAGCTGAGCCCCTGAATTTCAACACAGTGACAGTGGATAGCAAGGAAAGCAGTAAGTGACCTCTATTTTCCTCCGTTACCATAATCACACTCGTTCGAGATATGCGAACAATCTTTTAGGAGTTCCTAACATTATACTTGTCTTCAGACTTCAGTAACAAATGCAACAGTCCCTATTGCTTAGCATTTTGTCTCAACTTTTACTTTAGTTATAGAAAATCTACATAAAGTAATTGAGGGCACAAATTTTAATAATTTTAAATGATGGGAAGAAAGCTGCTGCTCTTACCTGGAAAGTATAACCCACCGCTCCATGAACAACTACACATCTATTGCCTTTGCTGACGCCATTTGGGACTACCCAGCCACAGGTTCAGCTAGTCTAGCACTCGAAGGTACCGAAATGTAACAAGCCATCAAGGGATAAATGTTGGTGCGACTGGTTGGGTCTGGGTCAGCCTCATCGGGGAGCTACGGTCCAGACGCCGCTCATACGACAAATGCTCATCGCTTTATATGCTGTCTGCGACAAGTCTTTCTTCTTCTTTCCGTCAATCGCAAGGAACGCCTTGAAGGCACAGTTCACGATAATATTGGATAACCCAGATTATGGCGAAAAATGGAAGACAAGATGGAAAATAGTGCGATGGAGGCGAAGGAACTGCGTAGATCGGTGTTTCAAAAGTGAAAAAAAGGCTTTGAAAAATCCTTAAAAAGGGGCTGGACGAGAATGAGACCAGAAAAATGAAGAAGAGTGGGGCGTTTGAACGAGCTATACAGTGTGTCTCACTGCGTACGCGTGGGTCCTGGTACGAATATTAGAGAACTCTTGGTAGCAACAATATCGTAAGCAACTTTCAACACACACACACACACACACACACACACACACACACACACACACACACACACACACACACACACACACACACACACACACACACACACACACACACACACACACACACACACACACACACACACACACACACACACACACACACACACACACACACACACACACACACACACACACACACACACACACACACACACACACACACACACACACACACACACACACACACACACACACACACACACACACACACACACACACACACACACACACACACACACACACACACACACACACACACACACACACACACACACACACACACACACACACACACACACACACAACACACACACACACACACACACACACACACACACACACACACACACACACACACACACACACACACACACACACACACGCGCACACACACACACACACACTCACACACACACACACACACACACACACACACACACACACACACACACACACACACACACACACACACACACACACACACACACACACACACACAAAACTACCGAAATCTCCTAAATACTTTTTGAAGCCTTACATAGACCTCACTTTACGGCCTTTCACATTTTCTTTTCCACCAGTGCACTATTTTGCGCCTACATCACTTATTCACCCCGCCTCCCGCCTATCGATAGGACGCGATATTTTTTCTTGACTGGCTTGCTTTTTCATTGGATTTTATCGTTTTTTCTTCTGTTTCTCTTTAGTTTTCATGTTTATTAGACTTGATTAATTAAAATGACTCCTCCTATGTAAACGACGATCGAGATCGCATTGGAATTGAGAAAAGCGGCCAGCCAATTCAAATAATTAAAGGACTCCCTACCTCACAAATTGCGCGCCCCAATCTTCCATCGCAATCCTGCGATAGGCGGCGGGTGCGGCATGTGCGACGCCGTGTTAGGGGAGAAGTTCCCGGACCCGTTTTTATGCATATATATGCGTAGAACAGCAGAGGTGGTCTAGTGGCACGTGGCGCACTTCACACACGCACGGTCGTGGGTTCGAATCTCGGATCGATATCCACCTAGGCCATCCAAATGCCCCATCACTCCGTTGTCGGCTAATTGGTAACAGACTCGTCTGGGAGCACTGATTCGAATATTGGCTGCAGATAAATGTGTTAAAAATGCATGAACGCGCTCATACCACACACACAAATGAAGCTTTCAAAACAACATCATGCACGCCTTTCTTCTTTCGAGAGCTGGTCAGTGATCAACACCATGACTTCTCTTGTGAAAGTGAAACGTCATTTGTCGTCAACTGTCAATCATTCCAGAGCTCACGAAGGAACTGAGCGAGCTGCATGACTTAGCTGGCAGTAATACCAACGACAACGCTCCAATAATGAAATGCCGCGGTAGGAAATAAATCATACGAATACACCTACCAAGCATCAACAGTCTGTTCAGGCTTGAACGATAGCACTGCCACTGCCATTCCTTTGGACGAAGACGAATTCCACGACGTTCCTCTCAGCGATTGAAGATTTCAAGTCGACTCCCGCAGAAGACAATGTTATTTCTTCCCTTTTCAGTTTTACGAATCACCTAACGTCGTTCGACGACCTAAGTTTAGTTACACGATGTATAATCAAAAGTAGCAATACATTATCATACTGTTTTCTCCACAAGTATAAAACTTAAAGTCTATTTATCTATTCTACACATTGCTTGGGCTAGGGTTATTAGAGCTTGAAGTTAACGACCGAAGACTCTTCCTCGAAAGGCATCCTTCATGTTCCGAGATTGTCGAAGACAAGACTATGATCTCGAATGTCTGTTCAGCACTACGTATAGAAAACAGGAAGTTGACATCTAGAAAAATCATTGATGGGAGGCTTTTCACAGAAGATGAATGTGATTACCACGCGACCACAACATCGTGAGAAGTGCAATTCAGAAATGGTCCTCTGAAGGTGAAGCCAAAAACAGCATGATAAGAGCATCGATAGACAGACGCGACAGAATTGAAGAGTGGCTATAGTTAAGAGCATAAGCATAAAAAGACCAAGATAGCTTTCCAATCATTTTGGTCAGTCCTAGACATTGCCCGTGCTTAATAAGCTAACTGTAAGTAGCAGCCTCTCCTCATTCAAACAGCCCTGCATTAGGTCGCTGTTGCTGCCGTTTTTGATATTGGGTTCAGCCCTGAGAAAAGGCATATATTCAAAACGGCAAGTATGCTTCATGCGGAGGAAACACTTTTCACTTTTTTTCTACCATGTGGTTCATAAAAAATCCTTGTACAATATGTTTGTACGGGGAATGCGGCCATTTCTGAAAGTATGTGAAATTACCAAACAATCTGATAGCTCTTCATCAGAACATATCCATTTATTCAATCAAAAATAGCAGAGAGCACGATAAAGATACAGAGCTTACGCTAAATGAAAAATACTGATGCAAACGATTACCGGTTACGAGAATAGCAGAAAATTGAAGCGCAGCGTACTTCCCAAATCAACATATCGGAACATATGAAAAGTTCGAAACGATCATCAGTTCAAAACACTCATTATTAATCACCAAATGTGAGAATAATTTTTGTGAGTTGAAGCGTTATTAAACACACTGCCAGCTGCTTAAGTTGCCAGATAAAAAGCACCAAATTGCCCTGCGGATGGGATAAGAATGTTTTTGAATAGTTTCCCCAGTTCCTAAAAGCAGTAGTAACTTTGATGACTCGAATACAAGCGGAATAAAAAAAAACTTCAATACTGGACTATGAAACCTTTCAGCATCAACGTTTCAACATCTCTAGGGAGAGATGCTCGTACATCAACGAAGAAACCATGACTTACATCGTCAACGCGAATACCCATGCCAATATAACGTGGCGTTATTCTCCTGCGCCGTTCACGACGCATAGCTTCATAAGACAAACAAAAGATCTGAATACAGTAACGATTAGGCTCTGAAATGTCATTACCCCTTACATTTAAAATAATTGATTTTTTACTTAATTGTTGGAAACGCTGGAATGTATTAAGACTTCGAATATCGTAAGCAAGCAACCTCTTCGACTAGATATTTGACAATCGCAGTTAGCGAGACTGACGAATCGTCCGCCACACGCAGTCTCGTCAGTCGACGGAGAGAACGATAGAATTTCTGCCTCGGAAACACAAGTTTGAGCTTTTTTGATACTCGCTCACGACGTTTGTGCTTCTCGAGAACCTGAAGGATTTGTAACGGATAAAATGTTGAACCATAATCAAAATCAAATAGAAATTCCTTGTAGACATCGCTAGTCCTACAACAAGAATCGATTCAAATCGATTTCCCTCTTATAAAGCATGTTCGCCGTTCAATTGGTTAGCAGATTGATTCATGAGTAAAATCACGTTTATGTCACGATAACTTTTACTTTGAATTAGCGGCCATCGATAACTAAACACTTGAGATATGCGGACCGGAGAGCTCTCGCGATGACACCCGGTTGATATCATTTGGGTTTCCAGCATTTCTGGAGCGGTCGGCAGCTGTCGTAGTTACCCACATTAACTGGAAACTTGCCAACAAGCTCACATATTGAACTGTCAAAGAGTTGGAAATTAGACAGAACGTTCCTTTATTCTCATTGTTCGCATACTCTAGTATAAATAATATCGAGAATGCATCCTTTATGGTAGCTCTTAAAATTGTTTGCAGACACCACTCGCGCTCCTTACGGCTGAACAATATTTGAAGACCTAAAATGTCCAGAAATACCGCTACCTGTAGATTCACAAGGGTGTCCTTTAGCCTCTCGTGTTCTCGCTTCCTTTTTACACGGTTTCATCCATCATTACATAACAGCAACGATGACACCACATTCTCACGATCAACTGCTTGATCATTACATGCTTATGTGTTTTACTCGTGTGGCAGTGCCACTTTCCGCGTACGGAAATACCCCCGTTTTTGGAACTCGCCAGCTGGTTATTATCAAAGCTAGATTCTGAGAAGTAGAGTAAAGCAGAACATTTTTACAAGAGACTGGAATCATCACGACGAGCTTTTCATGATGTGGCCATCAGCGAAAAGCCAAGGCATAGCTTCGAAAGGATGGGTGGTAGCAGTCGGCTCTTTCTATTCTCCATCATCCTCCTGAGGCTAAAGATCGCACAGTACATTTTCCTCGAAGATCTGGACATCCAATCGCGAATGTGGCGTATGCGGGCAAGCCGGGAGATTGTGGCGATATTGTACGGACTAGGTAAAAACCGAATCACCTGAAGCACCAAAAAAGTGACGAAATCAACATAAAAAGGTCTTCTCGTTTTCCAGGATTAAACCCCGCGATGTAAATCACATCTCTCACAACATCTCACTAATGATCTCTTGTATACAAAGCTTCACGCTCACTACTGTTCCAATCCTTCGCTGTAAAAATTTACTTGCATGCCTTTCGCGTCCGTTTGTATTAAGACTCACCTCAAACCGCCTTCATAACCCTGTTCAGAGGCCGTTTGGCGAATTTGAATGGCAGATTCAAGTACTTCAGTAAGAGAGGGCATAACTTACAAAATGATGGGAAGGTAAGAAGTACGAATTTTTCTTTTACTCGTATACCACATAAGCCTATCGTACAAGACCCCACTCACCGCAACGTTCCCCTTGGTTTTCAGCTCGATCCAAGTATAAGTTGATGAAGTGCACATACCTTAGCAACGTGAATGCTCGCCTCACCGGAACTCGAACTCGACTGCCCCTCATCCTTCGGAAGTTTGTCGAGTTCCTCATTCACTACGATTTTCACGATCACATTAGTCGGTTCATCTTCCTGGAAAAAAACCTGTTTACACTTGCTTGCGTGAGCATATTAGAAATAGGAATCTCACAACCTCAAGAACTCAAATAGTGAGTAATACGCCATGGTTCTGTGCTTCGTTCAGGCTTTTCTTCGACTGTACAACAATGTAGACGGATAGAAAAATCGAAGTGTTGCCATTCAATTTTGTGGAATGCAGTTCATAACCTTGACTGGCCGATGTGGTGGCACACTACCAAACCATATAGTCCGGTACGATACCGGAATTGATACCCATACCCAGTCGAGCCAACAGGCTAGCTGACTTTATTATATGTTCCTCTGAATCGGTTGATCTCCTAATCCAATTCATCCGTGAGGGCAAAGTGCTAAACTGTATAACTATCGCAGTCCACTGTTGATCTCTTTGTAGGCCACCCAATCATCCAAAACGTCACAACGATCCTGAAACTCACCTGAATGCGAGGGCGCAGCCGCAAAACGGGAGTAGCTTGCGCCAAAAGTTAGGAAATCTAGGGCATCTGATAGAGGAAGGAACTCGATGTTAAAGGCACAGTTCACGATAATTTTGGGTAATCCAGATTATGATGAAAAATGGAAGACAAGATCGGAACTAGTGCGACTGAGGTGAAGAAACCGCGTGCATCGGAAAATCCAAAGTGAAAAAGGGTTTCAAAAATCGTTAAAAAGGGGGCTGGACGAGAATGAAACAAGAAAAATGAAGAAGAGTGGGGCGTCCGGACGAGCTAAACAGTGTGCTTCACTGCGCGCGTGTGGGTCCTGGTGCGAATAACAGACAATGGTAAGCAAAATTCATTTACTTATAAGCATAAATAAACAAAAAATCCCTAGTAACAGCAAAAGTAGCTCACCTTTTCAGCCTCTATAAGTAGGAAATTAAATAAGGGATTGCGGCAGCAAAAAGAAAAACAGAGGAAAAAAGAATGGGAGAAAAACATCACCTCATCACTCGGCGATTAGCTGATTGTGCGTGGGTCCTAGAACGAATAATAGCAATTTGTATTGTCTCGACACTCGTCTAGCGTGACACCGATCGAGGGGCGGGAAAGCGAACTACGGCAGCAACAGGGCTTCCACTATGCATTTAGCGCCAAGTTTGTGGGAGTGAGAGGGTCCCTTCTACCACCCATGAGGGGCGCTGAGTATTCCTAAAGGAAGAACTCAGTAGCCTTGTTCATCGTGAACCGTGCCTTTAAAAAAAAGACCTTGGAAGTAGTGACTAGATCTAATACTTATACTGATAGCTGGTGCGGAGTGGTGCCAGCGGCGGAATATCACACGCATGGTCGCAGGTTCGAGTCCCTGATCGATATCCGCTTAGAGCAACAAGCCTTCCATCCTTCCGTTGTCGGTTAATTGGTACCACACTCGCCTGGGAGGGTGAAAGCACTGACTTGTACATCGTCCGGCCACCGCAAGTCGTTGTGTAGAACACATACGCATTCATTACGCCACTACGATTCTGAATGAAAGTCGAGTGCGAGAGCGCATCCCTCAGACGGCATTGATCAACGCCAAAAGATTTATCCCTCATACTGATGGCTAATACTAGCTTTTACAAATCATGTCGTTTGGATTGAAGTTGTCTGATGAAGGATGCCTCTATTCGTTTTCCTCGGTCTCAACCTTAACGGATCCCACATCAGTTTGCCAAGGGTCAAGAATAGAATGCTCGGCTTGCACTATACTGTGACCAAACGCAGTGAAAAACCCAGGCCCGATTGATGAAGATAAAGTAGTAAATTTGACTCACCCGAAAAACATGATAGAACCAGGCGAAGCGGGACCGACGAAAGCATACCCTTCGTAACTGTAAGCTAGGCCTAGCTTTTACCAGTCCACGGACTGCTCCTAAAGCAACCGCTAAATCCTACAAATCCCAAAATGGGTGCTCCGTGCGTTGACACAACGTGACGTAAATCGGAAAATCGACACGCCAGTTCCTCACTCTTGAACGCGCTCGACGCTCTAAATATTGGGATGAAAGGTGGCCACCGTAGTCTAGATGTGAATGGAAATGTTGAGTTGCAAGGTACCATAAGTGAACATTCGGGGTGTGCAGGGATAAGAGCTACTAAAAGTAGAGACGATAGTGATAGCTGGCCTCTGCGCTATTCAACGGCTAATCCAGGCGAAAAAATATCAAAAACTAGACTAGAGCTGGCTACGTTTGGATGGACAACCCGTGGTAGTTAGTGAGCGAGTTCATTAATTGTAAACAATGAAATATCCTCTTTCCTATAGCAAATATTACGGTTACAAGATATATTTGCGGGTCCGGGAACTTCTCCCTTAACACGGCTTCGCACACGCCGCACCCGCCGCCTATCGAAGGATTGCGATGGAAGATTGGAGCGCGCAATTTGTGAGGTAGGGAGTCCTTTAATTATTTGAATTGGCTGGCCGCTGTTTTCAATTCCAATGCGGTCTTGATCGTCGTTTATATAGGAGGAGTCATTTTAATTAACTAAGTCTAATAAACATAAAAACTAAAACGAAACAGAAGAAAAAACGATAAAACCCAATGGAAAAGCAAGCCAGTCAAGGAAAAATATCGCGTCCTATCGATTGGCGGGAAGCGGGGTGAGTACGGTAATTGCACTGACATTTGCCGCATGCCTTAAGGGAGTATGCCGCGATAGGGGAGAAGTTCCGTTACCCTATATTTGCAAATACTGAAAGTACATATTTGCATATCTTATAACGGTAACGTTCTTGTGATGATAGGAATCACCATGCCTTACCCAAAATTCTGTCATTGTCAAACTTGTTGCCTAGGATTTTTGTTCGTGAGAAGCAATGCCAAAAATCTGCCGTTACAGAGGTCAAACAAACACAACCAAGTTCACCATTCAGAATGTTCTCTGATGAAATTATCTTGAAGAAATCATACGCACCTTTTTTATAACTTTGCCAGTGTCGCAACCGCAACTACGTTCCAGTGCCAACGCCAGCTCATCACTCTGCTCATCCTTAACACAAACTTAATGACATACTGAGTTCAAGGAGAGAATTGAGGTGGTAGATTACTTCCAGTGCGTTCCGATCCTCCAATTCGCTTTTGATGCATTCATTTGATTCATCCAACACTTCTCTGTAAAAAACCAAGGTTTACGATGAAAATGTAACAACAACCCGATATCACTTCAAGAAAATCCCTTTCGAATCCAAAGCATCGCGCCCCACATCCCCTTCACACCGTAGTGTGATCTGATATTATCTGTACGTATTTATATGTATAATTGAGACTATATGTGCTCGAGGGTAAATGTGTATCAATGTAAATAAATAAATAAATATGTATGAACGTATATAATAAGTACATATTGGTACAGGTGAATGTGTGCGCATTCGTGAAGGGCAAAATCAACACAGCATATTCCATGACCGACTCTCGCCCCCTGTGGGCGGAGCCCGGACCTGCCATCCACCATGGGTGTTCCCACGCTGCCGCCTATACCACTCCTGAATTCGAACTCTCCAAGTCCATGGGAACCATAGTTCCGGTCAAACACAAACACACACACATACACGTACACACATACACATAAACATACACACACGCACACACAAACCAACAGACCCTCTTAGCGCGTTATATACAGGGTGACCCACATGAAGTGTGACGGGCAATAAAAATATCGACTTATAGGCTTCTGGGCTGGATGATGCGGTGATCCCTCAAAGGAACGCGATGAACGTCAGCTGAACCTTTTCGCAGGACTGGGCACCAGCCCACATGCAAGGAAGACGCTGCAATGTTGTTAAACCACGCTTCCGGGTTTTTGGACGAAGTGGGTTTAACCTTCGAATCCACAGATCTCAGTCCTGTGGATTTTGCAGTAGGGACGATTCTGGAAAAGAAGCCTGGATTTTCAAACACAGGTCTTTGGACTCTCTGAAAAAAAGTCTCTCGTAGAAGCGTGGGATTAAAGTGATTGCGCGCATTTTTGAAAACTTCCGAAAGAGGTTGGATGATTGCATTATAGCGAAAGATGGTCATTCTGTATGTGAGATGCAATATGTGGTTTACAACTATGTGATAGTTGTATAGAAGTGAATGTTTCCTATTTGGTTTGATTTGTATAATTTTGATGCCAGTTTATTGCGTCACACTCCATGTGGGTCACCCTGTATAGTAGGATGTACGTTAAAGGTGGACATGGTTGTTTGCATGTATATGTGTGTACATGCACGTATGGTTATTGTAAAAGTAGTTTGCGAAAGTTTGCACTTGAATATCCCGGTAATCGCGTATTTGCGTGCGCTCCCTGTACGGTTACCCCAGTGCTTAACTTAGACTTCTGGTCAATTTGTAAATTGTATTGCAAAGTTCATTATTGAACGAATACCAATTTCTATTTCAACAACTTTTACACCGAAGGTCGCACGGCAAATCTTTGGTGGGGCCCTCGCAGCTTCAACAGTACTTATCGCAATCTCTCAAGATCGCGCCACAATCGTTCAAATCTGACATGTAACCATCCATCCAACTAGGGAACGTTCGATTCTATCGCCGATGTAATTAGGTCACACATCGCGAGCGGCGCAACCCACTGCAATCTCGAGATGCTCACGTTCGAACCGTAAGGCGGTAGGCGTGCGTTTAAGCGGATTGAGCCGTTTTTATGCATGTGCGTAAAGCGCACCTACTATGGCTGCGCCCTGTCAGGTGTAAGTCCGATTTATTTCACCGCGCACGGACAACATTTGGATACAACATGGGTGCTGCATGTTTATACAGGGTAGTACCCTTCAACGCATCCCCTTGGTACCTCACTTTTTAATTTTTCTATTTTTGATATGGAAAAAGAACTCGACACTTGGTATTCCACTTACTTTTTTCTTCCTATACAAGTATATATGTAGCAACCTTGTTAAATTCAGTGTAGCAAAGTTGCCATTTCAAATGAAGAGTAAGCTAACATGATCTTCTTCTCGAATTTAACACCTGCTGCATGCAGCGAAAAGACCCCCGTGGAGTACAAGATTTCCTTTCTCATTTCTTTACGGTTTTTCTTCCTTCACGACTATGGTATAATTTGACGAATGATTATCATTACGGAAAGCTCTACGCAGCTTTGCTTGGAAAATGACATGCTCCAACGCGAAGACCGTTAGCCGCAGAGCGGACCCCAACGCGGCCTATGGGTGCCGAGCGCTACCTGTTGGCACAAGGGCGTCGAGCACCCAACGCTTAATGCTCTAATCCGACAAAGAGTCATCGGGCACAAACTTACATATTTGAAGGAATGAAGAAGGGAGATTTGCGCTCAAGTGGCGTACAGCACCAGTTGCGCCCCCTGCGTGGCGCGGAATTTTGAAGAGGAGTGATTGGATGCTTGCAAACTTCGACGTCCGTCCGTCCGTCCGTCGCGTGCGTGCCGCGGCGGCGGTTCTAGACAGGAGTTGACAGCGCCGAATAGCGATCTATACCGCAAGAATAGGGGATGACTAATTTCATCATCCCGTCTGGTACGATCGGTACGTCTAGAACCGCCGTAGCAGCACGCACGCGACGGACGGACGGACGGACGTCGAAGTCTGAAAGCAACCTTTGGGGTCTACAGCGTATGTAATCGGTCAACTATGAAAGCCAGAATACAGTCAACAGGCTAAGTGCTAGTCAATACGACATTGCAGTTCGATGCCAACCACCACCGAAGATCTACCGTGTGCGTTCCTGGCAACCCTCTACTATCATCTACCACCTCCGTTGCCTCGATCGTGTTTGCTGGAGAACGATGAAGCTTCCTGGAGACATTAAAACCTACTCATGACTGATGTTACAGTTAAGTGACAATTCGCCGATGCATCTGGATTTACTTCAAGAACGCCTACCGAACGTCAACAGAATGCCTTTTGGTGAGACAATACAGCGAAGAGTCTCTCAAACGATCGCTGAGATGGAGGCCATTCAAATAGTGAGGCGATGTTCATAATCACGCCGATGGTAGAAGATAAAATATATATCGAGGGCAGGCCCGATGAAGAACATCGGGCTGCTCTGCGCTGACGATGAGACGACTTTCCGCTCGGACGAAATGAGTGAGAAACAAAGTGATTAACACCTGTCAGTACCTTCTCGTCAAACCTACAGATGACGAAGTGGAGCGATGGATACCTTGGGTCCATTCGTTTTCTGATTCCGCGGATTCTTCAATATTGGCAAAGTGTGGGGGAAGGGACTTACGTGCGTCCGAAGACGCGCGCGGCATAGTTCGTGTCTATTTGTACGACTGTAACGCCAATTTTCGGGACACAAACTCAAAGTGGCGTAGTTTAGTAGGGTCAGGTGGTCCTCCTAATCTACTCTACTTCGAATATGGGCCCCAATGATAGGCGCTAAAGTCGTTCAAATCGTAAAGAACTTCGCCGGGCAATTTGCCGCGCGCATCCATGGACGCACATGAGTCGACATACCCACAAGGTGTGAATGTAGTAACCACGTACCTAATCGAGCTCGCAATTTTTTCACTTTGATGAAACGTACGAATTGTTTTACTGCCTACTTGTAAGCTTCGGACGCAGCTTGTAGCTACGATGGCATGTATGGATTAATATAAAAAGGACTCACTCTTTCTCCACCACGGTCGCCTTGCTTGGACGTGCACTTTTCTTTCCACCTCTTTTGTTAGCCATTAGTGTTTATTAAAACTTGATGTGAGATTCCTGAAAAGTCGCTATGTAGAAAGGGAGTTACCCAATTTCATGAAAAAAAAAACCTTCAACCATGCTGTGCCACTGCGTACTGCTTAGTATAACCGTATGGCGCACTTGAATGTACGCATTACTTATGAAAAGGATGTTCGATTCGTGCGATTCTCGGTTCGCGCGGCGAAGTTCGTTCGATTTGGACGACTACAGCGTTTATCATTGAGGCCCAAATTTCAAGTATAGTAGAATACGAGAATCATCTGACCCTACTAAACTACTCTGCTTCAACTTTGTGCCAAAACAATAGGCGCCAGAGTCGTTCGAATCGCCACGAACTTCGCCGCGCAATCTTCCGCGCGCACCCATTGCACGAATCCTGAGGTACGCTGACGACTCAGAATACGCACTTACAACTGGTAACCAAAGGAATTTTTACAGGACAGCACTTCAATCACTACGACACAACGGAATACTGAAGAAATATGAAACATTCAATTTCTAAGATTTACACAGGACTACAAGTGATACCGGAAAGTTCTAGAAACCGAGAGGATGCATTTAGACTTCGCGTTGGCAGATTGCCGATGCTGGAGGCCTTTGCCACACACAGCTGGTGAGTGGATCGATATCGTCAGTTTAAATGTGGCGGAGTAAGGAGAGGAGGAGAGGGGCGTGGCCAAATGACGTCGTCGCAAGGCGGGAAAAGCTCGAGCCGAAATCACGCGTAATCACAAGTGCAAGAATTTAAATTACAACGAAGAAATTTCGCGTACATGCGCATCATCTAATAGGCGCGAAATCCAAATTTCGTCCTTTCGGGCAATTTTGAAGGTACTGTGATGTCAAAGCGACGTCTCTAGGGGATGCCCTGTGCTCAGTTGCTTTATGGAAAAGTAAAGTAACAGAAACACTGAGGATGTTAGGGTGAATTGAAGAAAGAATTTGAGATGTGGGGAACGCTCAGAGACGACTGGTAAAACCGCTGAGAACTGATAAATGGCGAGCCGACGCTTTTCCGTCGACTCTACTTTGTTAGTCCTGTCTTAACACGGTTAACAACCTGTTGAACCTGTCAAAACGTGCTAAATGTGCAGTTCCCCCAGTTCCCCATTCATTTCCAAGTAATAAACTGGCGTCGCTCAGCTCTCGAACATAATTCAGTTAAAGGAAGGAGGGGGGGGGGGGGGGTGTGGGGAGGGACCGCTCAAGTGAAGAAGGAGAGGTAGCTGACCTCACTTGTATTTAGAGGTTGTTTTCAGGCAAACGAATATAGTTTATACCAAAACCTCTGGAAGGGAGAGCATCGGGTGGACGGGCTGACTACCTCGTTCAAAAAGCTGAGATGGAGCACGAAATAAAACTTCAATTGACTCAACCACTCATCCTCAGGTAGAAGAACTATATTTTTGGGAAAAAAGTCTTTGAGCACCATGCAAGGCCGGCTACAGCTGCTTTTCTGCGTTTTCGGCTCGATGTTGGAAAAGAGCGGCCATCTTTCCTCTCCCCTCCCCAGATCTTTTCCCCAGATTTCCAACAGATTATCCAGGAATCTTTCACAGAAATACTTTAAAAGGACATTTTTACCAATTCTAATGATATAGAAGTATAAAGTATCAAGAGTTTTAAGGGTATCGCAATTGGTTCATCAAGCTGAGCTCGTCTTCGGTATTGTTGCATCCGGTTGTCAAGCATAGCAATGAGGAATACAGAATGGCCCAAAGGTACAATTCACGATAATTTTGAGGTACCTAGTTTTGAGCGAGTATTGGAAATGGTAGACCTGCATACTTAGAGTAATATAAAAGAGAAGGAAAATTTGAGATTGGACGAGAATGTGATGACAGAAGTTGCATGGGAGATGTGTTTCAACGAGCTATTCAAATGCGCACGCAAAGGCGTGCAGATGGGTTTAGTGAGCTGCGTGCGTGAAAGATGTGGGTCCCAGCGCGAATGGTTCAACCTCTACAGTGTTTACAATAATTAAGAAAACTATCTCTTTTGATTGTTATCAATTGCTGCCACGCAGCTGTTCTCAGAAGAGAATGGACCAAATAGATTAAGGGATTGGTGAGTTAGCGAAAAGAACCGTTTGGACGGGTCATCAGCGTGTACTTGGAAGGGAACAGGATAACTGTGAGGATCTACACATTACTGTGGACCCACAACGCATTTCGTATAGATTTTTTGAGGTATACGAAATTCCTTTTTAAATGATTAAGTTTACTAATAGTTAGTAACATCGATTTCCACGGTCTTCAGTTTGAGGTAATGCCACTCCTACTTGAAATTACCTCGAAGAAACGTTTACGGGAAAATCCTATCTATACCACCGAGTGGGAGATATTTGGGGTGCGCCTACGCAGTCGAGTTCCATCCAGGATGTGGCGGTATGAATGCAAAGCCTGCGCTTTCGTCCTCCCAAAGGAGTCTGTTCCAATTACTCGACCCTGAAGTGGTGCATGGCTTGGTTGGAGTGTTCGTGTATCAACTCGGGACCCTGAACCGTGGTCAACAAGCGTCTAGGATAAGTAAAAACGTCAAAGAGCGGTTTTTACTACAACTTCATTGCCATTCCACCCATTATCTCAATGATCTCTGATGTCTCATCTGATATTCAAACTTTCCGGGAAACATGAAGCCTGGGGAAATCTCACAGATCTGCTACAAAAATAATAATCAAAATACTCTGCATTAAATGATATAGCTCAAAGCCAAGCAACATACCGTCCGGAGTGGCAAGAATCACCGTATGCGGACGTAACTAGTCGCTAGAAGCTCGATACTTGACTAACAGTAAGAGGTAGCCTAGTCGTTGGCAGAGAAGACTCAAAATACAGTTCGTTTCCTTTATTCAGCCTTATTTTAACTTGGCAAAGTCGTCTGTTGAGCAACTCATAATAATAATATGTAGCAACTCATAATTAAGTTTGATTGCTGCGGACCCTGAATTTCTGTATAGATCCTTATAAAACGGAAACATTGACAAGGGATTTACAAACCTAGAGGTTTTAGGGTGTTTAGGAAAACCTTCAAAATAGAGCCATCAGATAAGGGAAACACTGGAGTTCGAGGCCCAAGGTAAGCGACCACGAGGAGCCTCAAAGAAGAGATATCGGGACGTGATCAGAAGGACCTCGCTGAAGCCAAGGTGGCGGCAGAAGATGCCGTAGTTAGAATGATATGGAGACGGCTGACAAGAACAGCGGACCCTGCGACGGCGCGTGATTAAGGCTTGGGAGAAGAAGGAGAAAAAAAAGAAAAAAGTCCCAAATACGGGATAATAACATTTTTTGAACAATTTCTGGTGGAGACGATTTCCCTCAAGCTAAAACCAGCGCCTCCATTATGATTCCGGCAGTGGTCGCTGCCTGTTGTTTCAGGCCTCCTATTTTGGTTCCCCTTCAGACCTTGCAATAAGTAGGCACTTCGATAAAGTACTATCAAATTCATTCATTCTGTGCGTAGAACGAAGAACCTTTCCTTCGATGTTTTCATAGAATTGTTCGATGGTGGGAATTTATTGCGTTTTCTGACATTAAGATCTCAATGAGATCTATACTGTTTTGATCGCAAACCTTTGCGATCGTATCCTGACCGCACGGCGATTTCGTCGTTGATTATTCCCAAAGTGTTTTAATACGAATGTATTATGTCTGAAAATTTATGTTCGCGTTCTTCAAGAAGGACATTGCGTCGACTTCCCAACTCCAACTGGAGCTTCAGCTACCACAAGCACGACGGCCCAGTGCTACACAAGGCCAGGCCTTCATCCATGATCGACCTCAGCATCATGGAGCCCTTGATAGAAAGTCACGACTCGGAAACATCAACAAGTTCGAACAGAAATCATCGTTTACTGAATATCTGCTGTCTCATATTTATTGCTCAAACTATTGCTCTTTTTTACCATACCATGCTGGTCTCCGATTCGCTTAACTGTGAAGGTAGCTGTTTTAATTCAGTTGTTTGTGGAATGTTGCTGTAAATCGTACATAGCCACACTTGGTCACTAGGGTAGAAACACTAGAAGAGAGTAGTACATACCTTCTCCGATATTTTGTCTTTTTGGAGTACGCAGTGATGCAAAAGCTCAGTTTTCTATAGGAAAAATTTTGATCTCATTTTTTCACTCTGAAATGCCTTTCCGAAATCATCCGTCTAGATGATCACTCCATCTTTTCTTACAGTTCATTTGAATTTTCGGGTGACGGTAGCCTGAGAGCGTGTGCTCTCACTCATAATTCCCTTCGAGCTCGTTATTCATGAGACTTCAGCATCCCTTTGGCTGCTGTGCAAAGGACAAAACCAAAACCACCAAACGATTCTATTGTTGAGATAATTGAAACTACTTTTTGAACATTTTATTTTCATGG
Source organism: Haemonchus contortus (assembly GCA_000469685.2). Classification (NCBI taxonomy): domain Eukaryota; kingdom Metazoa; phylum Nematoda; class Chromadorea; order Rhabditida; family Trichostrongylidae; genus Haemonchus; species Haemonchus contortus. The sequence continues at coordinate 13,748,756 of LS997564.1, forward strand.
CTGAGTAATTCAGGGAATGGTACTGGGAAAGAGTTGTGGAAGGGTTGGGAAGGGGAGGATGGGAGGATGGTATGAGAGCCTCTCGTAGTCAACATCTTACATAATGGATCCTTTCCCGAAACTCTCCTGAAAACGAATGCGATTCAAATGGCTATTCCCTACTGTCTTTTTGATCCCTTCAGACTATGATTCCAGAAAGGGAAGTCCTTTCGAAAATGATAAGTCAACTTTGATTCATCTAGATGTAATGTAATAAGCTCTGCTACGTTGTAGAACACCAGACCTCTGTTACAACTCCTGTTGAACACTACAGAACTTTTTTGACAGTTAATCGAAACTACTATTTGACGTTGTTGTTACAGAAAAATGGAGTATTGCATGCGGACCACTCAAAGATTGCGACGACGTCCCAATCGTAAGTTCGTTTCCAGATTGGAGGAAATGTTCTCAGACGAGGATAGGCATGGGATGAGTCCTATTCTACATATTTATGATTCATTTTTCTGCAAGTATCTTTCCAGATTACCAGATCTCATAATGACTCGTTAATCTTTCCTCGGAGACAAGAAACTGCGCACGTTGATTGTGGAAGAGTGTTACGCGAAGATTGGGTTAGATTTAAATTTTCTGTAACAACCCAGAAAGCAATAAGCTATTTCGAGATACTTCGCAGCATGTATTCGAATTCCACACAAACATTTCGTGTTTTTTTGAAAAAAAATGGGTCGAATAAGATAAATAGCCATGATGCGAGGTGAAAGATAAGATTTTTTTGTAGACATGGGAGTAGTTCAATAAAAAATGTAATGTCAGGATGATGGGCGTAGCAATCCCATCCACCTTCGGGATCGCCATAACCCATTTCGACTCGTTGATTCTACGCTCGGTAGATAGACAACCTCTCAGTTCGACTTGGTAGATAATACTCTCGGGAATTAATAGCTGTTCTTTTTTGAAACCTAAGCATTCCATAATCCTGAAGGCCAATCGATGTAGTAAGGGACGCTCCATATGAAACACCCACCTCACCACCCCAACCTCAACTTGGACCCTAGTGTTTAGTTGGTAGGGTGCTTCTGCTTCCAACCGGGTATACTTCTAGAGAAGGCAGGAGGCTTACTCTAGGGACGTCGTCCCGTCCACAAGGGAGACGGGCATTAGGAACGATTTTGGGTAATCGATTTGCCGCACGAGGCTGTCGCCTACCACTAATTCACCGTTATTACAGCTCAGCGTTCTTCATACAGCTCAATCGATATGCGATCCTTATTTTATGCATAATTGTACTGTTAGTACTTTTGTTCTTGTATTTCTTACCTACTGCTGCATCCTGCTACATTCCTTCGCACGCGACGCCCCCCTCACCGCGACGCGACCATTTCGTTCCTAACGCACCACACCCCGTCCACAACGATGTCTTATTTTGGTTCGCCAAGTCCGAAAAGAGTGAGCACTTAGAGAGCACTGCATCGAACATGTGTAGAACTATTCTACTTGAGATCAGATGGAAGCAGAAATATTGAGTGAGTGGTGAAATGAAGACCAGGTTTGACGCCGATCACACTGCTTGCAAACGAAATCATATGAACGTCTAAGAACCCAGAAGATGGATACCTCCATGTTGACGCAGTGTGACATGGACCGTAGGTTGGAACGTAGCTTCCCCTTCTTGCATTTCAACACCGTCGTCAACGCTATCACCGGGGAAGAGATGTGGATGCTACTCCCTTCTTAGCCGATCGTATTGAACGGGCGAAGTAGAGATGGAGTAGATGACATTCTTGAACATTGTGAAGGTATCAAAACAGCAGCGAACACCTGGTGAATTTTTCCAGAGTGCACGGAACCACTGGTAGTGAACTCATTCACCCGTTATCTTCCTACTCTTAGATGAGCAGAAACCGACGTAACTCAGTTACGCAGGTTGAAGAATCACCTCGCAACTGTTCAGCAAGGCAATGCTCGGACACCTAAGAGCAGCGGGACTATATTCCGAAAGATACATGAACGATAGAGTAAGGTAGAAGTGCAGCCAAGCCAGGTAACGGTAAGCCAGGTAAAGCCAGGTGTACAGGTAAATTGTTTGCCCCCCCCCCCCCCAAACGAATACTCTACCCTACAGTCGTCCGACGGTTCGGTTATCGTGGGCAGATTTCTATATGACGTTAAATTCAGAGGAGAAGAACACAGTAGTAACTCGTAAGTCTCCCCATCAGTAGAGAACCATATTGCTTGAAGAACAGGAACATTCCTGGTAATTCCAATTCCTACTCTATCAGATTTCCCTTCTCAATGTTTTCAGAAGATCCACATTATTCATGTGTCTTCATCCAAATAGCGTTTATAAAAGGCGTAATGCTACAGAAGAAATATTCTTCGTTATAGTTATTCGCTTATTTTTGTTCCCTTTCATACTTCCATTTTTCAGGAATACATCTCGTCAATTAAAGCCGACCGACCCAACCTTCGTCGATCTCGTTTCCATTTCAACTGCGAATATATTCGTAACAAAGTAGTGACTCGGAATGATTATAAGGAGATTCCATTTGGTGTCGCTCATGTACGGATTGTTTACGAGGTAACCCACTCTGTGAAAAAAAATTTTCCGATCTTTAAATCAAAATAAATTACTATCTCAGAGCCCATCAACTACAAAAGTGCCGGCCCCATTTCTCGACTGCACAACTTCATCTAGAATGAATGAAAATAAAAAAAAACCATTCGTGAACTCAACGTAGATTATTTTCAGAGTTACGATTTCATAGAGGAAGAACTTGCTGCCAGTTATCATCCACAAAACGTGTTTTGTTATTCTGTCGACAAGAAAGCTCCCTACTATTTTAATCTCCAAATAGAGTTTCTTTCATCGTGCTTTCCAAATGTATTTGTTAGTCCAGGTGAGGGTTTTCCATGAATTTTTTAAAAAGTTCAATAGATTTCGCGGAGTAGATATTGTCCATTTGTGTCAGGCAGTTTTTACTCCATGAAATCGCGCATATGTATCAAAAGGTAGCATGTGTCCTCCAAAAATCCTAAGGCGACAGATTCTAACGCAAACATCAAGGCCCTCGCGCGCCAACCGACCTGAGGCGGCCCAGATGGCGCATATTGACCCACGCTTCCATTGCGTAGGGGCGGCCCAGATGGCGCATACTGACCCACGCGTCCGCTGCAAAGGAATACTTCAAGGGGGAACATAGCTAGCAAGCACAAAAAAAGTTGCAATGAGAGAGTTCGAGGAAAATTTTTTTCTGCACTATTCCCCTTGAACCAAGCTATCGCATTGAGACTCCTCTACGAACGAGCCGACTTTGAAACGCTTTCTAGTTTTAATAAGTCGAGTCTGAGCTAAATAGGCTAATAAATTCATCGAAATGCATAAACCACATCATGGAGCATTGGGGACATTTTTGGCCAGTTTGAAACGGGAAAATAATGTTCATCGTGAATTGTGATTCCATGCTCCGACCCCTTCCTTATGGCTCACTTCTCACTTTTTCTTCTACCATTCACTCTAAGGCTCTGAACTGGTATCGGCCACCATGCGAAACTTGGCCATCACTGCGTATCGTATAATCATATTCATTGCAATTGCGATAGCCAAGCACTGCGCTTTGACCTATTTCGATATGGGAGTGATGATGGTACTTCATGACCCATGCACTGCAATAGTCACGCCATTGGCCACTTCTCATCCAATCACAGCTGAGTTGTAGCCTAGCACGCAACGCGTATGCACGCTTAAGTGTTTTCCTTTTCCTCGTTCCAAAAAGTGTTGTTTATCATTGACCTTTTGGGGAAGTACATGTCATGGCCACTTTTCAGTGAGATTCAGCGTTACTAGTCGTGGCCATTACCAGAACCATGCCTATCATGAATGTCTCAAACTTCTTGTACATATCCCCGGTTGGGAATATTTAATACGCATGCAGGTGTGTCACGTAGTGTTTTTTGTGTTTAGAACCTTTTCCAATAGATATTATGATCAACAGGCTCTTAATAGTTGATTTTCAAGAATTATGATATCATGCTGAAGTCTGTGTATGAAACAGTTTCCATATTCCAAGCGTTACATGGAAGAAATGATATTTCTGTTACTGACTGCGATCCTCGTCGTTGGGATCATTCTGCAAAATGGGATTTACGATCACTAAACCTATATCCGGAAGGTATGTTGTTTTGAGACATCTTTATAGTGAAGGATAAAGTCAATGAGCCCTGTTTACGGTGGCTTACGGGAGCCCCTTCCTCTCACCCCTCCCCCTCCCCACCTAATTCGACCTCCATGCGGAACAGTAGGGAGAAAACTTTGAAGAACCCCATTGCCAATGTAGGATATTGGAATGGATGTGGTCGAATTAAGCCGATCCGACTACATAAGAGGTCCATGGTTCAGAATATGTTCACACTTCTGAGCTCAAGCCGTCAAGGAAGCCAAAAATGCGATCAAACGAAAGGGAACTCACCCAAAATTATTTTGAATTCGAAGGATAAACGCGGATTATCAACAATTCTTTTGTCTAGTCACGGGTGTTGCTTATGACATTTTTCAGGTTCGAATGTAACATTACCCGACTCGAACGTAACCCTGAAAATAGCTTGTGGTGTTGTACAAACGTCTTTGTCACGAGCTGCTGTCAAGTGGATGGTAGAGACGGTTAACCTAACTACACTACTTGATCAGTTGAATGCTGATGTGAGTATTTAATTATTATTATTTAAGCTACACATATACATATACATATACAATGCATTCACTCTCACAGATCTCCTTCTCTGATAGTTCTCTGTCACTGAATGATCGCTAGCCTCTCCAATATGAAAAAATAGAAGAGTCATAGTTAATATAGCAAAGACGACCTCCTATGTAGCTTATTATTGGAGGACTGTTTTCGGTATACATAGCAACCCCAAACACAACCTCTCAGGCACTCATCATCCTTGGTCCCCCTCCTCATTTATGTACAGCAGTTGGACCTTTATCGATGTTATATGCCTTTTTTAGGGGGTATATGGAACCGATGAGATTCTTATGGCTTCTCTGAGAGCGACTCCCGAACTTGATATGCCGGGCAGAAACTCATCATCGTGCTCGAATATAAGTAAAAGACGGAAGTACCCGTCTTTTTTTACAAGGTGAGCAGTACCCCTCGGAAAGAGAAAAAAAGAAATAGTGCAATATTGGGAGACGAGCAGTAGGATCGGTTTTGTGTAATCGATCCGCCGCACGCGGCTGTCGCGGACTATTTGCCTCATTATAACAGCTCTAGCGTTCTTCATAAGTTCAATCGCTATGCTATTATAAGTTCTGACATGATTCTACTGTTATCGCTTTTGTTCTAGTATTTCTTAAGTGCTGTTGCATTCTGCTGCATTCCTTCGCACGCGACGTCTCTCTCGCCGCGACACGATAATTTCATTCCTACTGCACCACACCCTTCTATACAAACGAGTAAACATCGGCATCGGAAAATAGTCATCGAACTGTGTCTGATGATACACACCCTCTATCGGGCTGGGCTTGAAGAGCAATTGTGTCTTATTACACTAGCAGATTGCATTGACAATTTTTGTTTTTTTTTTTGAAACCATCGCTGACTCTGAACATCTTCAAATTACAACTCAACTCGTTATCCGAGAATCGTTATCTACTGCTGAAATTGGAATGCAGTCTCTGCAGTGGAAACGTATACTGGTTAAGGTCAACCGAATGTACCTATATTAATGGTGATCAAGTTGGAAAGTTGAATAGTTCTTTACCACCATAGAATCATTTGTCAGATTTGATTTCCACTAAGAGCCAGGGGTCAATCAGGGGAATCCAGCCTTGTTTAGATACTAGAAGCTTCTTCTCTCTTCAGTCTTTCCAAAAGGCCAAATAATCATGTCAATCAGACCCATACATTCAGGAACGGAAGGCAAACAGGCATCATTTGTCCAATTGCGGCGAGATAGCTCCAACAGTTGAGCTATTTTTGTGATAGAGAGAATGGAGGAGATGTTCAGGTGCTATGGTACCAGATAAAAAACAAGGTTCCGGAATCGAAACTTGACTTGATGCTAGCCCGAGCCAAGCAGACCATCCTTTCCTCTGGGTTCGCATAAAGGCACAGTTCACGGTAACTTTGCAGTATCTAGTTTTGGACGAGTAATGGATGTGATAGTCCAAACAGTGCGAAATGTGGGTAAAAAATGCGGAAGTCAAAGAAAAACTATACTTTAAAGAATAACTAAAATTAGAGGGTTGTACGAAAATGTGTCGACAAAATATGCATGGAAAGGATGTTTGGACCAGCTGTTCAAACGTTCTTCCTATTGCATACAGCTGACTGAGCTTCCTGTATGAAAGGTGTGGGTGCGAATGGTGCAATCTTTATAGCTTTCACAACATCAAGAACTCGTCCCCTCGAGTGTGTACGTCGAACAAGCCGGTTTAAGTACCCTTAATGTCCCTATCTTGGCCGTTTCTCGATGCAACAGCGACCCTTAGGTTTCCTTGGGGATCATAAAATCATGCTAGGAAGCTCAAAAACATTTTCAGTATAAACTGTGCCTTTAATGTGTACTAGGCTGTTATGCGAGGATGACAGCAGTGGCTTACACATCGGCTGTCCACCACAAGTCGGGAAACGTCCGTTCCGCGCGTCTGTCGAAACTAGGTCACCCCGCTCATTTCGCGCGCGGCGCAGCCCGCCGGGGTCTCGAGATACATTACAGTACCGCTCAGTGTCAGTGGAGCGAATGATCCGCGTTATCTTCCCTTCAGGCTGACTGCCGTGAACCAAGCGCCAATCGTAATTCCCATTAATGACTGCGACAGTCGTCAAAAATCGTGGACTGACGCGCCGCGCGCTGCGGCTGCGACGCGACCTAGTCACGAGACACGCGCGGAACGATGCGCGCTCCCACAAGTCAGTCTGTGGGCCACATGCGCATTCAAAGTGGCACTGCGATTGGAATAGAATGAAAATGCGCATCAGAAAGACCGGATTCGTTGACGTCAGAAGACTTTTAGAGTTTCAAGACAAAGTGGTCAAAACATTATTTTCTCTAGAAGTGAAGCACGTGTATACATCGAGTTCAGGTTTGAAAACTCCGAGCTCTATCCTCTATATCGTTGATTTAATGAAGTCATGGAAAACAATCTTCAGGTTCACAGCATGGAACAAATCAAAAGTCCCCTGCCTATCACAAATGATCCGCCACGAGATTTGTATTTTTGGCATAGAGGACCTTTCCAGATTATCAAGCAGATATGAGCTTCTGGCAAACAAGGTACCATTGCCCTCCGTCAGAACATATTTTGAGATGAGTGTTTCATCGAATCACTCAGATTCTACCCTACTTTGACTATGCTGTGGTTGATTGCCTTCACGAGTTGCTATTCAATCGGACACATCTTGGACAGATTGATCACGCGCTGGATCTCAAGCAGTACTCGAGGAAGTGTAGGTACCCTTTTGCTTTCATAAATTTGTCGTAAGCTTCTCATTGCCTCGAAGATACTGTTAGAAATGAATGACCATATAATCTGCTACTAGCTAGGGTTTAGGGTACGAGTAAATTCGACCAATGAGGGGCGGGCGCAGCGAAATTCGTGGTGATTTGAACGACTCTGGCGCTTATTATTGGGGCACGAATTTGGAGTACAGTAGATGAATAGGAACAGCCGATCCTACCAATCTACTCACTTTAAACCCATGCTCCAATGATTGGCGTCAGATTCATTCTAATCACCACGTATTTTGGCGCGCCATTTGCCGCACCGTCTCGTATTGGACGAATGTTTCGTCCCCCTTTCGTTTTGGGTTCTCGAAATACCCGTAAACTAAGGTGTTCCTGAGTAAAGAGGAATAGTCAATCAGTAGTAGAGGAGCATTTATATATAAAGACATTTAAACCAGTTATCAGGAGTGCCAGACTGTAGACTTGAGCAGCTTGTCTCTGTAGCGGAGTGTGATTTGTGTCCAACAGGGGACGGTCAAGTCGTGCGTCCGAGGACGCGCGCGGCAAATTGCGCGGCGAAGTTCGTGACGATTTGGACGACTCTGACGCCAATTTTCGGGGCACAAACTCGAAGTGGGTCCGGGAACTTCTCCCCTAAGACGGCGTCGCACACACCGCACCCGGCGCCAATCACAGGATTGCGATGGAAGATTGGAGCGCACAATTTGTGAGGTGGGGAGTCCTTTAAATATTTGAATTGTCCGGCCGCTCTCTTCAGTTCCAATGCGATCCTGATCGTCGTTTATATAGGAGGAGTCATTTTAATTAATCAAGTCTAATAAACATGAAAACTAAAAAGAAACAGAAGAAAAAACGATAAAATCCAATGAAAAAGCAAGCCAGTCAAGGAAAAATATCGCGTCCTATCGAGGCGAGAGGCGGGGTGAGTACGGTAATTGCAGTGACATTTGCCGCATGCCGCAAGGGAGAATGCCGCAATCGGGGAAAAGTTCCGTTACCCACTCGAAGTAGACTAATTCAACAGAGTCAGATTATCCTTCTAATCTACTCTACTCTAAATTTGGGCCCCAATGATAGGCGCTGAAGTCGTTCAAATCGTTACGAACTTCGCCGCTCAATTTGCCGCGCGCATCCTCGGACGCACCACTTAACACATACCCATGTCCATCGGGTCCTTTCAGTGTTCAACGACGTGCATTGTTTCATCGACTGACCGACGGCGTTACTGGCCACGTGTTGACAATGCTGGACACCGATCAACGCCGCACATCGGTGGCGCCGCGTTACCCTAAAGGCAATCTGTCCTTTATTGCAATCTGTCTAGCGGTCGGATGAAAACGTGCACGTCGCTAAATTCTGAATACACCTGATAGCGTGTGACGTTCGCCAAACTTGCCGTATGTCGCAATAATTCGATGGGTGATTGGAGCGCGCAATGTATATGTAAAATCTGAGTGGTTGAGTGAAGTGGCTACTTTCATAGTCCGCCGGCCTGCCGGCGTGCCAGCCGAAGTAGCGTTAGGAGGGGCAGGGAGGCAGGGGGACTTTCCGACGCGGTCATATCGCGCCCAAAACCCTTCGAAGGGCAAGGGCAAATTGTTTTGATCTTGTTTTTCCTTGTTTTCAGCCCTTCGAAGGGGCTTGGGCGCAACGCGACCGCGTCGAAAGGTCCCGTCTGCCTCCCTCCCCCCTCCTAGCACTACCTCGGCTGGCACCCCGGCACACCGGCCGGCGGGCCGACTATGAAAGCAGCCAGTGCAGTAGTGCGGCCTCGATTGATTAGTACGGTAAAGACTGCTACACCCTACCGAAAAATCGCCGCGGAAGTGGAAATTCGAGAAGAAATCCCGCCCCGCCTCCACTACATCAGTGGCAAAGAAATGCAAGGAGATGATCGGTGGTGTACGAATCAGATAAAAATTCGATGTCGCGAGACAACTGTCGAAGACTTTTGTCCTACTCCCATTTATCAGATCAAGAGCACAGAATTTTTTTCGCTTCTCTAGAACCTAGAGCCGCTTTGAACATTCCTCAAGATCACAATTTCAATATAAGCTGCTTCTTCCTCATATTTTATTTGTTTTACTGTTGTCAAATTCTTTAGGTGATGGCTAAAATGCCCGGCTCCGAAAGTTGGTCAGTTGTCGTAGAAAAAGTCCGATCGTCAATGGGGCGAGTTTCAAGTTGGGGCAATGTGGTCGGCGTCAAGTTCTCGAAGAGTCCTTCAGAATTCATGAATCTTAAAACTGCTCTTGATGTGTTTATACTTTTCCACGCAAGCTTTCTACGCAGGAGCAAGCTTTCAATTCTACTGAAACATACCCCGAAACCCGAAACTTTTAGGGGATAGTAACTGATTTATTGCTGACTGGGACATTGCGGCTCCTCCCGTGGCCCTATCCACGAGGTCGCCCGGTTGAATGGAGTAAGGCTGCTATATATTACCCAGTAAAACCCTGGTACTTCGCTACAAATTACTATACATTGAGCGAACGCTCACAGCTGAGGTTTGCGCACATTTTAGATTTCTTAATGAAAGTTTTCTTTAGTAACTGCTTGCGTTGATTTAAATTGCTTCGACTTTTTGAATTCATCTTTTTCGACAAATAAAATTACCCGTTCACGTGCAAACGCTCTTGCCCTATCAAGAGCGTAGTACAAATCTATGCATGGCCTTAAAAAACCGATGTGCCGTCTACTAGGATGTTAGTTAAGTTTTTATGCATACCGGTGGAGAATAAGGGTGACGGCTTTTCTGCCTGGATTGCCGCGCTTGGAGTGCCGCGGCTAATCTTTGATAGTCGTCTCGCGGCTCCTGACGGCTATTACGGTATTATCCATCGCCCCGCTGATCGATAGATAATCATTTTTTCTATTGCCTGCTTTGATATTCTGCTTTTTTGATTGTTTTTTTTTTGCCTTTTCTTGCTTTCAGTTTTCGTGTGTTTTTGCAATTAATTAGATAAAGTCTTTGTGTGTTCATCAAACCTGTGTACCGGCGTCTCATATGCCCTGTTTCTGGTGGGAGTGGGACCAATAAAAAGGGCCACTCGGAATAATTTTTTCCCAGAGATCAGAATCTATAGAACCCTTACTCAGGAGCAACTGCTAAGCTTTTATTCGACGAAGAGGAAACGGTGATCAAGGATGTTACATGTGGAGCTGAAAGAGTGCTTCTAGACTCCATCGACGTGCATTGTTTTCACCAACCGACCGACCGAGTGACGGCGTTCGTGGACACGTGTTGATAACGCGGGACATCGATGGATGGCTGCTTTCAGACTTCGACGTCCGTTGCGTCCGACGTCCGTCCGGCGCGTTGCGTGCGTCCGACGTCCGTCCGGTGCGTTGCGTGCGTGCGACGGCGGCTCTAGCCCACTTCTACTCAACACTGGGTCACTGGATCACGTGCCAACAAGTAGCTAGGCTCGCCGTCGCATGAACGCGACGCGACCGCAACGGACGGACGGACGGACGGACGGACGGACGTCGAAGTCTGAAAGCAGCCGATCACGCGTATTCACGACTGGGTGCTTTCAGAATTCAACGACGTAGCCGAAGACCGTCTGACCGACGGCGACGCTGGCTACGTACTGATAACGCTGAAAAATTGCATTCAGAATGCATGAGTCGTAAGTGCGCGTGATCCATCGGCGTCCAACGGGTTACAGGGCTGTTGTCAACCAGAATTTCTCTCGCTGAGAGAATCAGACGGCGAGGCAATCTCTGCGTCTCGTGATCACCAGCGGAAGGAGGGCGTGTCCGCTCGTTGTCGGTACTCTCCTACAGAGCGCTATCTCGTCAGGGTAGACATTCGAATGGGTCTAAGAGTCGAAGAATTGCCAGAAAGACAAACTTCTTCCAACTAAGAAAACTTCGTATTTCAAAGTCCAGGTACTCTGAGAGAAACAAAGGCTTGATCCGTCCAAATATCATTAACGCGTTTGCATAGAACATCTGCAACAAAAAAAATCTGTGTGACTTGTAGAAAATCCAAACTTGCATTTGCTTTGCAACTTTGTTTTGTAAGAATCAGCGCTGAGATCAACAATATCGTCTGGAGATCTCCAACATCATTGATTCAATCTTAACCCGGCAGTGTTCGCTAAGTATCCTATTGTTTAGGATACTTAGCGAACATATAGTATAGTAATAGAAAGCATTGAGGAATGGCGAGCTCTCTCGTCTGTCCTCTATCCTCTTCACTGTGAGGTGCCTATTTAAGGAGACGCAGAGAAAACGACAAAAACGCTGAGTCACTACACACGCGGTTGACAACGATCCTGTAAGCCGTCCAACGTTGTCAGCATGTGGCGAGCGCCGCCATCGATCGGTCGGTCATCGGTTACGTCGTTGAACACTGAAAGCACCCACTCACGCGGCCGTGAAAGCAATCTGCTTTGCGTTGTCAACGCGTGGCCAGCAGTCGGCGTCCGAGAATCGGTTGGTGGGAACAATGCAAGTCGGCGGAGTCTGAAAGCACCCAAAAGGTGCAGATAAGGGCGGTCTTCCTTCGGATCATCAATATGAAGGAAGACCTTTCAATGTTGTGAGGTCTGAGTGAATACAAGGCTCATCCCAAAATCGATTCCTGATGCAAGTATTTCTATAGTTAACAACTTTCTAGCATATCTGTTGAGCTCATGGGTAAACAAGAATTTCGAGATCCTCGAATCTATTCACCTCATAACCAAACAAGAAAAAATTCAGATACCCAAACGTACAAAAACCCGCATATGAAGTTCAATGCCCAGGACATACTCTAGAGCAACTAATTCTATGCCTAGAATTTTTTAAAGCATATTTACTGCTCACTGGAACCTATTTCAGTCTTTTCCAAGCGTCTCATCTTCGCGTGCTGCTCTTGATGGCATTCCGAATCGTGCGCGAGGTCGCGATCGGTCCACGTTTTGCAGTACCCGCTAATTGTCACACCGCAAACATTTTGAAATTCAGGCATGCCAATAGAAAGGAAGGCTTGATCAGCGGGCCCATCCTTGTTGCTCTTAAAAGCTCCAGATGACCGCTTCACAAGATGTGCAGGATTCTTTTGACGAAAGTCTCAAGTTGTAAGTTACCACCTCCACACGTTGAGTGGATATTTCATGAAAAAAGATGGCCCAGAAGAATCTCAAGGACCTTCTTTTAGGAACTCATCAAACAGCCCGCCTTCTGGTGGTCTGAAGCGGCAAGTTGGGAACGCCGATGCGTTTCCAGCACCAAAAAGGTGGTTGAGTTGTCTTGTTGTTTATGAAACAGATATTTCTTAGGCTTTACGCACTGCTTGCAGAATTTGTCCGCAATTTGTCACAGATCCGCCATCTAATTGCGGTGAGTAATCTGTCATCATTGTTTTCAATTAGAACTTGGAAATAGCTCAGTTTTCCAGACATTCCCAAATTCACTGGGTTTCTTACGGCTGGTTCTAATCGTGAAATTAAAGTCAGTGAGGCAGCCCTAAGTTCTGCACGAGCTCGACTTCACGCTTCAGATGAGGACGTTGATGAGGGAGGAGCAGCTAGTGCGAGGTAAGTACTCGACGCTCTGTTTAACCTTGACCAATCATTCTTGCTTTTTTTGAGTTATTTTCCGAGCATATTGTCTTGCTTTTCAACAATCGACACCGCTTCAATTGCTGAGATAAACAAAATCATCCGTAACTAATGCTAGCAGGAGCCATGTTATTTAGAGTTAATAACCCACATCTCGGCTTCTAGCTGGGGTGAAAGATTGTAATTATGAACTCACCACATAGGTTCATCTAACAATTCTATTCCCTGGAACAGAAAGACAATGCCACATAAATATCCTCCTCAATTATTATTGTGACTCCTCATTTTTGTTCTCTGTGAATCGTCGTGAATCCTGTTAATGGGGCGAAAATGATTCTCTTCCGTGATTGTTCCGAAATCAACACTTTCCTAACCTGATGTGAATGCACTTGAATATGGCATTAAATTGTTGAAATATCAGCATTGATTGAAGCAGGTCGGACTATGAACGAAATTCTAATGTCTTTAAGTTGAAGCCTACTCGTCAAACAGCACTAACGACGACCTTCAGATGTACATGAAGAATATTTAAGATTATATATATATATATATATATATATATATATACAAAACTGCTTTTAAGTAGCCTTGGCCAAGATGATAAAACTCTTTACTCGGCTAATGTTTCGGTATTGTCGCCTCCGTCAGGACCTGGAAGCCAAAAAGTATTTTAGATTCATCCCTATCTAACATCATATCAGACCTCAGTTAGCTCAAGTATAACCTTCAGATATCTAAAAAGGTCTTGTAAACCACAACTGGGAATCCACCTTAGAAATAGAGAAGACGAAATGTGGACCACCTTAGGATTTTTATGGCTGAATAACTCTGTTTGAATTATAAAGGCAATCCACAGGGTCACTACTTAGTTTGACGAACTTCTTAGCATTGCCCTCTCAAGACTCCCCAGTACAAACATAGTAGATCCAGTTCGCTGCAGCAAAATTTTGAATGGCAAAGCTCGCAGTTGTGGTCTACAGCGTCTATTTTACACTAGATTTCTTCGCACCTCCTGTTATTCCTAATTTCAGGAGCGATGTCGGGAAAGGATCAAATTTTGTCGGCTTTGTTACTGCCGGGACAAATAAACCGATTACCGTGTCAGACTCTGCATTAGAAATGGCCAAACGTCGTCTGGACAACAGCTTAGGAGGCGTCTCTGCGAGGTGCGGTGTTACAATTCGCTGACGAAATAGAATTTGTTCTCTATTTTTGACAGTCACAGCCCGCGAGGTGCAGCAGATAGTGAGAACCGAGATCCTTCTCAGCTTCATGTACCATCTCCATCACCGAGCCTAATGAGGTAATTATAATACATTATGCATCTGGATTATATGATACAAATTTGTCATCCCCAAAGGCTTTTAATTGCAAAAAAGCAGCATTACAGAAGATCTTCAAATGGCACACGAAGTTTTCATCACGTTCCCAAGCAAACTGATTTCAAATCCCCACTTCTTCGGAAGACACCACGGTTTGTATTGTCGATTTCCAGGGTTTCTGTTTAATGCATTGCTACAGTCAACCTTCTTCTGGTGTAACCCAGGGATGAAGGGGTATTTTGAAATCGTAAGGTTTCGGCCTTTGCTCTTGATTGGGTCAGACAGCCCCACAGCAGCTTATTCTTTAGACCAGATTGCAGTAAGTTTAATTTAAGAATTGTCCATGTGCGACTCTCTATAAAACTCGGCATGCTTCTTTATAGTTCTGAGGTTTTCTTTTGAGCTGTCAAACCGAGATTGCAACATTATTTATTAGGCTGACGTTTCGGTGCCTTCACCTCCTTCGGAGCATGGAAAGACAAAAGGCATTTAAGAAACCCTTCGATCAAGAACTATTTCAATCTGCAGAGAAAGTTCAAAGGGCGTGGACTAGTAGGAAGTCGGAGTTGTTAACTAACCTGTGGGATAGCTGACCTCTGTGGTCCACCTGTGGGATAGTTTACCACAAAGGTCGGCTATTCCACAGGTTAGTGAACAACTTGCGACTTCCTAGTAGTCCACGCCCTTTAAACTTTCTCTGTAGATTGGAATAGTTGTTGATCGAATGGCTTCTCAAATGCCTTTTGTCGTTGCAGGCTTCGAAGAAGGTGAAGGCACCGAAACGTCAGCCTAATAAATAATGTTGCAATCTCGGTTTAACAGTCAAAAAGAAAACCTCAGAACTTAAATACAAGATATCGCGAGTCTCAAAAAATTCTCAAAAAATGGGGATGCGTTCCATAGGAAATTTCGAATTGTTACTGCAATCCATCCCTGAACTTTCCTCGGCACTTCATGAATTCTATGTTGTTCAGTTGGAGGCTCCATTCTGGGCTTCTCATGCTCATTAGCTATATCTCGATTTTTTAAGGAACTAAAGACCTTGCCTATACTCTATGTATTTAATTAATATTGTGAATTTATCTCATGCAATTAATAAATCTTTTTGTGCTCGTTATGTCTGCATAATTACACGCCGGTATGGCTTCCAGAAATACGGTCCAAGATGGAAATAAAGTCTTTCAGTGTTGCTAGAATTTCAAGAAGTCCACGTGATTCACCACTTTGTTCACCACTAGCTGTTGAAAAATCCATAGGAGGTAATTACTGCTTGTTCATCAGTCATTCCCTAAGTTTGAAGAAAAGCAGTGTCAAGCCACTGCATTGGCCACCCTTTTCCGTTGACATTCTCTTCTTCTCAGTTTTTTCCTCTAGTGGAGTATATGTTCAATGTACGCTTTTATCACCAATTTTAATCATTTTATTGACTATTCACCTGAAGTTTTCCAGGTGCTTGGCCAATGCCTTCCAATCCACCTGGAACCTTGACTCCTAGTGGCAGAAACGTGCTGGCCACTGGAAAGGTAAAACCTTAGTACATTCAATTCTCTAAACGTTTTACTATTTATTGTCCAAGCTTACTTGGTGCAGTGAAGCTTCGCTGAATTGGAAGGGATGTCCTAGTGTAGCGCTTCGCAAAAGGTTATATTTATAGTAATGACGCTGACTCTGGTTTTGACTCAAGGTATTCACGCAGGCGTGAGTACTTCGAGTCATTTCATAGTACCAATGCCGGAGTTGGCGTCAGTGCTATGAATGCAGTATAACATGTCGACCTTCGGCCGATATTCCGCAGTTTCCTTTGAGTATTACTTTCCCTTCTATAGAATACTCTTTGTTCCTCCATCTATATGTTAGTTATTGAAGTTGATCTAAATAGTTTTTTTATATTATGCACCCTATATTAAAGTTGATCTAAATAATATTCACCCTATCTGGGGTGATCCGTGTGACTCACACTGAGATTTTACCTTCAAGCGCTTTTTACTTCGAAATTCGTAGCCTTAGACATCGGTTAATAGGGCTGCGGGGTATTTATCGACGCCGCAGTCAGCATCGGTAGTATGAATGTTGTCAACCTGTTGTGACTGACCAACAAAACGCCGCAAAATCATTTCCTTATGAGATTTGGGCTAAACTGAGTGAAACACCTAAAAAACTACTTAAAACAATTACTCCTCTTGCAGGTGGTAGCAGAATTTCCAAAAGCATTTCGCGCCACATGTATTCGTGACTTGAGAAGCTGTCCACAAGATACTGTCGGTTGGATTTTGCCTTTATTTGTTCTCGTTGTACCCCTGTTTACGATGTTTCTTGACTAAGATTTCCTTGGCATCGTCGTAGGAAGTGGAGCGCATGGCCAGAATCGTAGTAATGTTCCTGTGATTAAGGTATTCCTCCTCCATTCTTATTGTAATAGGTTAGCTCCTTTTGTACGTCGAGCTTTCTCTATATTGTAGATGGCTGACCGATACGGGGAGTCGGTACAAGTGGAGCTGCTATCGAGTTCAATTCCTGTTAATATATCAATTGGCTCCGTGATATCCATTGAAGGAGCTGTTATTAGACGGAATGAAGGTATACTCCACTTATCTTGCTGGGGGAGTGGGCCTCCTACCCATGCAGACATCACGAACAGTTCGAGTATTCGAACGTACATTTCCGAACTGTGCTTAGGGATTTATTCGGCTATTTTCAGGTAATTTGTAAGTTTTTTCTGCAATCGTTGTTGCAACTTTCAGGAGCGATATCGCTCATTCTGGACGATTCAGCTTTCGTTGATTTGGAGCCTAACGATCCTGAAGCTGAATGTCTACATCGACTCTTCCGTACTGGCCTGTTTGACATCACTCCATCAGAGGACGACTTTACATGTAAACTGTTTTCTTATTATATATCCTTCTGCAAAACGCAATGGACCTCGCACAAAAAGTTCAGCTTCTTTGTTTGCAGTTGAAAACACAGCTCTTCGTGTGATTGGCCGTCTCAGTGAGTATCCCAACGATGTGTCAACTGTTATGGCTAGGATTTGTAGCATCAATTATGAGGCTTTGGTTTATCTAGGGTCAGTTGCTGTTGAATTTGTCAAGAACCCAAGGTCATCCCAAGTACATTTATTGGCTGTATGTGGGTAGCAACGCTTCCTTGTATCCCTTTCTTTCCCTTCCAAACCTATTTGCTTGAATTTTTTCAGTCCTATTATGGTTAGTTTGTAAGTGTCCCGATAGTACATAAGCAGAAACCTACGTCTTCCCATTCCCTTCTTATATTTCTTTACCTGTGTTAATTAATGTATCATTTAGGTGTATCACATGCAAAAGGTATGCTGTTCGAGGTCCGGATGGTGTTGAGTCCTGCCAGAATTGCAATAGCAAAAAGGCTCGATATTTCTACTCGCTTCATGTATGCTCCTTTCTTGAATTCCCTTAGTGCTGCCAATTCCGAAGGCTTTGTTACAGGTCGAAGTAGCTGACTTCAGTGGTGTTCTAGCAGTATATTTTACGGATGAAGCTGCCGAGAAATTGATAGGGAAACCGGCTGGCGGAATGGTGAAGCTGCATAAGGATTTGTTGCGAACTAAGTGGGTTTACCTCTATCAAGTATTAGCTCTGCGAAAAAAGTGCCAGAAATCTGCAAAATCTAATGGATGTGTAGCGAGAATGTGAATGAGACAAAATGGTATTAAAATATATGGATACAGATATTTGAATGGACAAGTTTCTGGTGAGAATTAGTTTGAAGTGAGAACATTTTTCAAGGAGAAGACAAGAAGATCGTAGGGATAACTAACTGCAACAGATGTAAATATATCTCTCATATTCTCTAAAGTTTTGTGAATGGATTTGCTGAAATTCAAAATACAAAGATTGTTACCCTCATGATTTCGTTTGATTTCGTTTTTAGGTTGTCTCCTCTCTGCTATCGTCCGATGCTGTTCCGTATTTCTTTTCAAAACTCGAAATGGTTAATAGACGACTGGAAACACCTCGAAATTCCGCGATTCAAACCGTTTTTGTTGAATATCGCCAAGCAAAAAGGATATAAATGAGGCTGCACCTTACATCATATCAAATTTCTATAATATATTTATAAATCCAGCTTTTCCCAGATGTAGACCTCATAAAAAGTAGGTAATGCCTGAATGATATCATAGGGTTCCATCACTGCTACCATATTCTGAAGTTGTGAGATTAATTACCTCTGTAAATATCATACGTTTCTTGTCACTTTATTATTTCTGAAAAAAAATTGTATATTATTTGATCTCGTGTGTTCTGCTGCTAAATTGTGTATAAACCCCTTGAGAACGACAGTTGTGAAATGCCCTCGAGTGGTACACAAACGCCTAGGTTCCGTAAATCCGCATAATTGCTTATTAACTAGTTAGGCGAACAACTTGACCTAATCTTGATCTGACACCTCGTCCATGGCTCCTCTGAGGAGAAGGGGGTGTGGTGCAGTAGGATCGAAATTGTCGTGTCGCGGCGGGAGGGACGCTGCGCGCGAAGAAGTGTAGCAGAATGCAGCAGCAGGTGAGAAATACAGGAATAAAAGAATTAACAGTAGAATCATGCCTAAAATGATGATCTCATATCGATTGAGCTGTATGAAGAACGCAAGAGCCGTAATAAAGCCGAAGCGAATGATTCGCGACAGCCGTGTGCGGCGAATCGAGTGTGCAAAACCGATCTTACTGCCCGACTCCCAATGGGGGCAGTAACGAGTACAAGGTACCTCGTTCGCGTTAATTGTTATAAACTGTCTACAATGGAAAATAATCCCTTCCAGCGCGGTCTGTCTAAGTGGTCCGCTAGTTTGACTACTCTAGCAGTAGAAGTTGCTCTTTGCACCTTTTGGTATTGTGGGCGCTAGAGCGCAGAGACGGTTCGTAATCAAAGGAATACAGTTTTTACCTGAGCCTTAGGAGTGGAAAAGTATCCGGGTGGCTGGATGATTAATCGCTGCCTTGATAACATATCTGTGTTTTTACGCTTTTATCTGCGTAGAAACGCACGTACTATGAATGCGCCCATGGGTGGACCTGACCAAGACATCAAATGGCTGGCTGTGTTCAGAGTTCAACGACGTGCCCACCGATCGGCCGACGGACAGACCAACCAACCGATTGTCATTTCCACCGACCGACCGACGGTAGTTACCGCCACGTCGTTGAATTCTGAAAGCAGCTACTCTGAGTGCTTTTGTTAGCTAAACTGCTTAGGCTGGATTACACTTTTTGTTTCTGAATACATACGAGATTCTACTCCTTGTTCGAATATGACAATAATTATAATAGTTTAAAAAACTTGTTGGAGCAACTGCGCCGCAGTGATGTTTGAACACGTTGCCATTTTTTATTTGAAGTTTTTAATCAGTCAAAAGTCTTGTTCATTCATTTTCAATCATCACTCAAAACCCCAGAAAGGAATGCACTTTATATATAGAAACCTCTTTGGTAGTTAACCAATGAACTGTACTCTACAGGTGCAACCGTCTATTATGGCGTGCAAAGTGACCGACATAAATACATAAATCTGCATCTTATATACATGTAGATGTGGGCGGTGCCCAGGTACCTTATCGTTGATTTGCTGAATGAGTACGACCAAGGAATGGGATAAAAGAGCGCACCACGTGAGAGCGTCAACAGCAATGCCTAGGTTACCTACTTGATAGCACCTATTATAAGTACCTCTTGAGACGGTACCGAAGGCATAGCCTTCGGTATCGTCTCAAGTGGTACTCATAATAAGCATCACCCAAGGTTATTAGCTAGGCTAGTTGTGAGCCCACGCCACTGGGGCGGTAGTAGCAATAATTTCTACAACGACAGTAATGCTTACTTCAAATTTACTGTGCAATGCACTTACAATATTAAACGAACGAATATCAACCCAACGATGTGACAACAATGTTCAACATGACAATACAACTTTCATTATTTATGAATACAATGACACTTCTTGGAAACACCTTTCGTTTTGTGGACTTCTTCGACGCGACTGACGTCTGTTGCGGTCGCTGAAACTGAGGGTGTTGGATGACCCTAACCAGGATGGGTGCGAGAAGACTGGGTGATTTACCCTTTTGAAACAATCAAGGCAAAGGTGGTTCAGAATCTTTATTAAGAGCGAGATGAGAGCGTGGGCGGGCTGACCGATCCCAACGCTCGACAAAAAACAAGTATATTAGATGTGTGAATGCTACAAGCACGAGCCTAATCCACTGCGCCCCGCCCCACTTAATAGCGGGGGGTAGGGCGCTTACGTAATAATACAGGGTCCTCGACGACGACACTCCCACGGGGCAACAAAAAAACAAATCATACACAACAAATCTTCCAAATCGGAGAAACGGCATGTCGTGGCATGTGAAGGGCTTGGCGTGGATGTGCGGCTCGTTGACAAATGTAGACAGAAGGTGAATTGTGCAGCTTGTTGGTGCGTGTAGACAGCTTGAAGGAAGACGGCTCGAAGTGTAGGCTGCCGTTGACACATGTAGACGGGAAACTTGAAGAACGGCTTGTTGCGTGTTGACGACAGCTAGTGACGAGGCCTCTTCATCTGGGGACGACCCTTGTGGCACAACAACTGGTTGTGATCGAGGCCACAACCAGTGCATGCCACCTTACAGTCACCCCCGTGGGACGGTTTCAGGCATTTCAAGCACAGATTGAGCTTGGATGCTTGAACTGTCCTGGATACGGGATCTGCATAGTTCTGACACCGACCTGAGAAATGCGAGTCGCGATTCTCTTCTACGGTGCAGAACATGCAGTTCGACTTAGGCTCCATGAGGACCTCATTGGTCGTCTGCAAATAGTGCAGACGAGGGAGTATCTGCTGCATCGAAGAATGCAGGATCTTGGATATGAGCCAGAAGTGCTTCTGCTCCGGAGATATCCGAGTCCAGAGATCTTCCTGCTCTTCTTTGGAGGAGCGTGGAACTGTCGATGACGAAGGCACAATTTGGTAGTTGTCCAATGGGACGTACTCTACACGTGCAACCGTTAATTACCACGCGTGAAGTGATAGACATAAGTACATAAATCTGCAGGCTTATATACATACAGATGTGGGCGGTGCCCAGATACCGCATCGTTGATCTACTGTATGAATACAATTATTTAACGAAATAAAAGGGCGCCACGCCGAAGCAGCAATACTTAGGTTACCTACTTGATAGCACACCCAAGATACCGATAGGTTATGCCTTCGGTATCGTCTTAAGAGCTACTATAATAAGCATTACCTAGGGTGATTAGCTAGACTAGTTGTGAGCGTACAACAATGTCAAAAAGGTATACACTTTGTGCTTGCGGAAGGAATGACCTTAAAAGGTGCAATCAAAATAACCGAACATGTAACGTTCCACATGAACGTTTGATATTAGATTCCTAATTTCAACAAAATTTCGTAGAGTTAGGATATTTGAGACGAGGTCGAGTGGAGCAAACGGTTTCGTAGACCGTTTTATTTTTTTGGAATGTCGCCTATGTCCGAAGCATCGATAACACGACCGCACACATCTTGTTATCAGTTTCTCCCTTTATTTCCTTTATCATGTGTCCGGAACTTTCTAGGGTTTGAAACACCTTTCAGGATTTTGATCGTGTTGCTGCTACGTCAGCATTCCAAATTTATGAATTAAACATGACCTAAAATAATCCCATCCCTCAATATATTTGTTACCAGTCAGTGTAGAATGGTTACTTTGTTTAGCTAAGCCCTGAATGGCGCAAAACGAAAATTTAGTGCGGGCAGTCCGTTAACGCCTACAACGGATTTCCACGGGTCATTACAGGTGTTTTTACGGGAGACGGAACATTCACCTAGAACTGGATGGGCGCGGCAATCCGCGGTGATTAAAACGACTCTGGCGCCTATCATTGGGGCACAAATTTGAAGTGGGACAGGTGATCATCAGCTAGCCCTACTTATCCAATCTACTTGGAAACCGTGCCTAAATGGCAGGCGCCAAAGGTGCTTTAACCTTCACGAATTTCGCCGCGCGACCTGCCGCGTTCATACAGTTCTGGGTGAATGTACCCATACCCCTCAACTAATTGCTCGAAACCCTCGCGACTAAAGAATCTAGTACCTTCTTCTTGATCTACAGAGCTAATTTGGAGTGGAAGGATCGGCTTTTGCTCATTTCATTACCCTTGTCCCACAAGAAAATGAAATGTTTGTGGACGGAATTTCGTCGTTTTATTGTTAAATGACCTGCCACTAGACAAGGGCGGAATATTTACTTCAATTCTGTGTAGGAGCTTTAAATGCATCGTATTGGTCTTTTGTTGTAAACGAATGACATTTATCTCGCCGCAAGTTCCTTCGGTTTATATCATACACCTCAAAATTCGCGAATCTTATTTCGGCGACAACCACTTATTGCTTTTGAAGAACTGAGAGACGTATTCTGAGTACAATACTGGAAATCGTGCTATAGAGAGCTAGTGTATAGTATTTAGTAACTAAAATAGCAAGAGCCAAGTGAAGTTTGTGATACGGTTATGGCTCACAGTACGCAATTGCACTTAATGACTAAAGTTGCTTTATGCAGCACCGCCCATGGCTCGATTGCATATTACGCTTATTTTTTACTTTGTTCCCTGAAAATGGCATCTCTAACTGGTCCGAGTATTAGGGCTAATGTGTTGATCGATATTCTGTGCAGAATAGCATGCTCTGTTAACTGATAAAAGCGGAGTGATATGATTTTAACATTTTTCTTTACGCTCATTTTCAAAATCAGTTATATGCGTAGTTTTCGAAGTAGTATATTCGAGTCAACTTTTTTTCCGCCAATTATTTGATGTTCAATTTCTTTCCCTAATTTCCACATGGTTTTATTTTGGTTTTATAGAAGAGCATGTCGGGAAAGAAGAAGCATGGTGGTCATGGTCACGGCCATTCGCATGGTGATGGTGGCTGTTGTAACCACGACCACACGGAATCGCATGGGGAAGGCTCTTCTGATCAGAACAACTTCGCAAATGCCCCTGATGTCCAGCAGGTTTGATAGCACTGTTTTACAAATAATTGTGGTGAACAAGCTTGAATAATGGCAGAGGTGATCAAGTCTTAATTGAAACTTCAGGGAAGCCAATGGTTATAAATCTATGATATGAGGATGAAAAGAAAGATTAAGGATTTTTTCTAGCGGGGAAAATTTGTAGTAAGAGCGATCGAATTTGTTTGGGACCTCATTCCATCCCTACCACTCCTATTTCCAAAAGCTATTGAAAGATATTTATATGTATTTCCAGATGGTGAAACTTGCTGAGCAGCTTCAGCGTGTTGGTTTTGATATGTCCCAGCTTGAAGGAGGGGCTTCGAAGTTACAAGACGTAAAGGTTAGTTTCACTTCTACTCGAATAAACTGATGAGCTCTTTTTTCAATCAGCGATTACCATTACTGCCGTTTAACATGCAAGCGCTTGCTCATGTTGCCAGTGAGGGCTTTAATGTATTGTGTGGCTAAGTGTGCAGTGATCAATATCTCACCAAGTCACCTGCCTTATTTACCTTCAGCGATTTTGTTCTATATAAGTAGTCTCACTCACGAAATGGAATAGAATAGCTTGCTAAATCTAAAACAATGCTTTTTTTTAGTCAATTCTGGAACAAAACTCTTTGAAAACGCTTGCTGTTCATTTGGTTGAAGAGACCATAACTTTGATTATGCAACTGAACTCAGTTCACAATTTTGCGCTTGCTTCCGATATTGTATGAGCTTTATTTCCAGTCGAAGTCATGTCTTCAAATCTTCTAAATAATGGCCTATTCTCCAAATGCAATATCAAATCTATTCAGCTTATGACTGCTGTGCCCGTTTAGTACTCCCCGACCTTATTAGCGCACTATGCCTTACAGATCTCTTGAGTAACGATCTCTGGAATTTTCAGACCAAAAACTTCGCTTTCTGGAGAACTCAACCTGTGCCACAGTTTGGTTCGTGTTTTAGAGATTGATATTCGTAGAACCTGAATCATTAGCTTTGTAGTGGATTGTTGCAGATGAAGAAAAACCAACGAATGAGAATAATTTCATCGAGCCCGACTTACCTCCAGAAAAGGTGAATATAGTCTTCAAATATTGAATTTCTGTAAAAAATGCTGCGATTTCAGATCCGACATGAGCCGTATTCCTTACCAGATCCCTTTGTGTGGAGTGACGTAAATTTGAATGATGAAAAAGAGCTCCAGGTACAGTAGAAGCAGTGTTTTCTAGCCAGACAAAGCAACGCCTTCATGTTCTAAGCTGACATTATCAACTAATTAGCATCAGACTGATGTCTTTTTGTAGCGAATTTTAGGAATTATACACTTTGCTGACGGAAAACTATGTTGAAGACGACGACAACATGTTCCGCTTCGATTACTCGGCAGCTTTCTTGAAGTGGTAGGCACGTTTCCTTGTTCAAGAATCTTCTTCGGAAACTTTCCTTTATCAGTTCGTGGTCGCTTTTTTTTCTAGAAATTGCCAATTTCGTCTCAATAATTTTATCTGCTCTTACGTGGTTATGTGAAAGAATTAAACGAGCGAAGCTATAGCAGGCCATGCATAGTTATTTCTGATTAAGGTTGCCCACATTGGTGATGTAGTGGAACTCCTTCGCTTTTCTCTTTTAGGGCTGTGCAAATGCCTGGATGGCTGCCACAATGGCACTGCGGGGTGAGGGCAAAACAAAGTGGACGTCTTTTGGCATTTATAGCTGCAGTTCCGCAGACAATTCGAGTCTATGAGAAAGAGCGTCCTATGGTAGAAATCAATTTCCTCTGTGTTCATAAGAAGTTGAGGTAAGGCGACTCATCACCTTGTGTCATATCATGATCTCACAGCAAAGCTTTTCAGATCGAAAAGAGTAGCACCAGTTCTTATACGTGAAATTACAAGGCGTGTCAATCAGCAGAAGATCTTCCAAGCGGTATATACGGCAGGAGTTGTTCTACCTAAACCTGTTGGAGTATGTAGGTATGAATTCATTTTACTATATTTTCTGACTAGATGGTAGATGTGAACTTCTGATTCAGGTATTGGCACCGTTCTCTGAATCCGAAGAAACTCATTGATGTGAAATTTTCGCATCTTTCGGCAAAAATGACAATGGCGCGCACCATCAAACTGTACAAGCTCCCTGATGTATGTTGCTGTCGAAGTTACAACATGTCTGATAGTTTAAGAGGCTTTCCACATTTCACATTCTGGGATTCAGGCACCAGTAACAGCCGGATTGCGGCCACTCGAAAAGAAGGACGTTTCCTCAGCTTGGAAGCTTTTGTCTGAATATCTGAAGCAATTTTCACTAGCTCCCGTCTTTACGAAGAAGGAGTTCGAACACGTGTTTACTCCGATCGATGATGTAGTCTATACTTACGTGGTAGAGGTAAATAACAATTTTCCTGCTGATTACTGCTTTTTCTTTAATTTTAGACAGTTCTTCTATTTGTTTTGGCGAGTTTGTTGATTGGTTTTTTTAAAGAAAATCTTGAAATAAGCTGTGAAAGTTTTGTTCCAGACTGGAGGAAAAGTGACAGATATGCTATCATTTTATTCGTTGCCGTCATCAGTCATGCAGCATCCGGTACATAAAAGCATTCGAGCGGTATATTCATTCTACAACGTCGCCACAACGATTTCTTTCAAGCAGCTCATGAATGATGCTTTGATTCTCGCTCACAAAGTCAGTATTTTTGTTACAGTGTTCTTGTTTTCCCTTGTTTTTTGAAGAACCCCAACCAGAGCGAAGTCGAAGCTTATTTTTGGTTTGAATCAATGGAAGCCTTGAAAAACTTCCAAAATTTACTAATCCGGAGCTACTTGAGGGTTTGTTGTTCCTGAATGATTAAATTGAGTTATTTCAGCTAGGTTTTGATGTGTTTAATGCATTGGATCTCATGCAAAATGCTTCAATCTTGGAAGAACTCAAGTTTGGTATTGGTGATGGTAATCTTCAGTACTATCTTTACAACTGGAGGTGTCCCGATATGAAGCCTGAGCAGATTGGACTTGTTTTACAGTAGGCGGTGGTGAGTAAAAGCATTTTAATAATTTTTGGGAGCTGTCAAATACAATTTTTCTGTTGAAAATATGCATGCTTATCTTGAAGATAGCAAATTCTTAAGAGCAAGTGAGTAAACGCTTCTCTCTATTTGGTTGATTAATACCAGCTTGAAGGGAGGGCGGGGGCATTAGTGGACCTGTTCTGAAGTTGGAAACATCTTTTATTATCAGGTGAAGTCTACGGAGAGTCCTGTCAAACCTGGTAAATGGGAAATTCCGAATGGGACAATAGCCATGTTTTGTTGACACATTGACGACGATTGCATTCTAATGAAAAAGAACCACGGAAGACCGCGTTTTTTTTCGCCCGCGACTGCAGCCCACATGTGGAGTGCGGCTTACTTGGGTGCTAGTAGCGATCATCTTTTTGGAATGTCGAATTTTTTGAAGTTTATCCGAAGAAGAATGCTTGAAGTTCTACAACGTTGGCAAAAGATGAGTCGCTGGTTCTTCACGGAGAGAGAATCCTACTATATATAACGCGCTAAGTGTGTCTGTTGGTTTGTCTGTCTATCGAACTCCGCTCAGAGGGACTGGGGTTTGCGCGTAATAAATGTTTGGGCAGAAGTTCATAACTCCTGACCCCGTGGGCCTAGAGTGTTCAAATTTTGTTGAAACTTAGGCGGTAGGATGGGAACACTTATGGTTGGCAGCAGGACCCCACGGGGGGCGGGGTTTGGGCAGAAACTCGTAAATCCTGTTCCTGTAGACCTAGAGTGTTCAAATTTGATAGGAGTATAGGCGGCAGGATGGGAACACTCATGTTGGGTGGCAGAGCCGAACTCTGCCCACAAGGGGCGGGGTTTGTGTGGATAACTCAAATTTGGACCTAGTACGTTCAAATTTGGTGGGAGAGCAGGTGCACAATGGGAACCAGACCAGACTCCACCCTCAGTGGGTCATTGGGCGGGGTCTAAGTGTAAATTCATAGCTATTGTTGTCGTGGACCTAGAGCGCTCTAATCTAATGGGTGTGCAGGCGGCAGAATAGAAACACCTATGGTGGGTCACAAGACTGGACTCCACCCACATGGGGCAGGGGTTGTGCTAAAAATTCAAACTTGGAGCTAGAGCCCTCATATTCGATAGAAATACAGGCGGCAGGATGGAAGTACCTATGCCGGGCAGCAGGGCTTAACTCCGCTCACGGTAGGCGAGGCGTGGGAAAATGTTAATTTAGACTTGAAGCGAAATTTCGAAAGCAAGGCTGAAAAGGTCGGGAATAAATCGAGTCACTCAAACACACGGATCTAAGGAGGTTTGTTCATGGCGAACGTGGCGCGCACGAGTTGTCGCACGAGGTGTTTGTGTTTGACCGGGAATAAATAACTCCTGCTCCTATCTACCGAAGCCTCCAAATTTGAAAATTGTGCTGGTGGGGAGGCCACCTCAACATGAGATGGGAGGGAGCCCGGCGTCAGCCGGGCGAGCCGACTGGTTCATTTGAAGCACTACATTCCTTCAAAGTGAAGCAAGTATGATATCAAATTCAAAGTCCAAAAATAAAAGATTTTGTGGGACCACGCCTAGTAGACCTCCCAGACTGCATTGTCGTCAACTTCAAACGCAAATTTTTTTTACTTGTCGTTTTATGCATTCATTGTTTTTGCTTATTATACAGTAATTTTATTTCAGAAATCGTGTGCTGTCCACCTCCCCATCGACAGCCCCTCAGTTACGTCGACATTTGCTCACATGTTTTTATTTTTATTGTTATTGTGCCGTAACTTGCTGTCTTGTTGTTGCATCTTCTAATATTTGCTCGTTTAAAAAGTCAATAATCTGTGAGGTTGTAGTGATTTATATCGGACCGCGAGTCATTTTTCCAAAATCTAATGTGACCTGTGCAGAAAAAAGTCCTTTCAAGCGGTACTTATGATAAATTGATTTTTATGAATTCGTGAAAGAGACATTTCTTTGTTGTCTGAAACGGTGGAAAGTTACCATTTAGCTTACAATAATTTGATTTCATTTCTCGGCCAACCCTGTGATTAATGAAAAACAGAAACCCTCTTGATCGCTTAGGTTAGAGCTCTCCTGTAGCCTTTCAGTTGTTTTGAATCCATTTCCATCTGCTGTACTTTATAGTAGGACTCTTCTTCTTAAGAGATTCTTCTGCATGGTCAGTTTAAGAACTTATTGAACGTTTCATAGCTTTTCTATGTTGTAATTGCATATTTTTGTATTTTTTACCGAGATTTAGGAGGGGGAGGTGCTCCGGGGTTGGTGAGCCAATTGGATGTACAATCTTTATCTTTACGCAGGTTTTTTGCACGAGATAATCATCTCATCCACCCGGAACTCTTCCCCTTTTCAAAATTAGGTAAAAACAATATTCTTTTGGCTAAAAAGCATCTTTAAGAAGAATTAAGGTCGGCTACCCCTCCTTCTCTGCGTTTTAGCCTTCGGTGATTCAAAAGGGCACTGGCCCGACCTAACTAAATTTTCACCAAAAAGGACTATGACAAGTAGTCAGAGTTGAGATACATGACTGGCACTTTCAGAGTAGAGCGTTGAGCGCACGCCTATCTCGCGTTAGCGGGTGGAGCTCGGCGCTTGTATACCGCGTTATCGTCCGCGCTGCTGCTGACGATTTTTGCGTTGGAGCATGTTACTTTCCAAATAGATTTTCGATTTGATATGCTTCTTTGTGTCATAATAGTCAAAGAAGAAAACATCAAATCTGTTGGGTTGGCAAGAAAGTTCTGCGACAAAATGGGAGCCACTTTGATTTCGTTCCATAAATTTTTCCAGACTACTCAAATTTTGGAGATATTTTCACCAAACAGATCAAAATCCTTCTCTTATATCCTGAGCAAATCACTGATGCTCTTTGTCTGGAACTCAAGAAGCTGTGACTTAAAGAAACAATTGACTACCGTTTTCAGATCACGTCGAGTCACAGACTTTTTTCCCCTAAAGAGACGCTTGAGAAGGCTGAGAACATGGTCATGAAAACGAGGGACAACGTCCGAGGAGTACGACTGATGAACAACCTGGAACGCAGCGAGCTCAGTGGAATTTTCACACCTGTCTCGTGCGCAGTTCGACGTGCGCTGTCCTTCTATAAGGACAACAAATATGATTTTGGACGCCATTCTCTTGACATGTTGGCCAAATGGCGGGGTTTATAGGGTAAGAAACAGCTCTTACTATTTAGTCTGCGCTTAGCAACTCAGAGTGGATGGGCCTTCTAACCTCCATGAAATTAGGGGAAATATTTGCGTTTCTTCAAAAGCTAGTATCTCTCGTAATGAAGCGGTCCAACCAATTGTTGAACGTTGATCAGCGAGCAGTACTGGCATCCAATAGGTTGATGTAATTTAGGTGGAGTCCATTCATCGGCAGTAATACTGTGGAAGCCTATGTGTGTGTCCCTGCTTACTTATGTTTTGATTGCTAGAGAAATCTAAAAACTTATCGCCCGGGCTACCGTGTTCACAGTATTTGTGCAAATTTTTAATGCTTCGGATTTTTCGTCGCAGGACTTTCTTGCTAATCTTCGGTTTCTTGGCGTACGCAACAGTATCCCTGATCCTCGTTCAATGACGGAGCTGGAACTCAGAATTCCTTTTTGCACTCGAGTGGGTAAGGAAGGGAGGAAGCATAAAGGAAAATAGTGTCGGGAAGGTGAACGCGAAGCAGATTTTTCTAGTCCCTCGATATTCTTGAGTGTTTTCGGCACCGTGCGTTTTCTTCTGATCGGGTGTGGAGCTAGGTCGTTCGTCATGTTGACTTCTCCACATAGGTACATTGAATTTGGGGTGGGGAAAGGGTGGCGACTCTCTACTGATCTCGAAAAGTGCTCGGTTTTGCACACTGGTCTGATTCCCCTTCGAAATATGTAATTCAAAGCATCAACTGGCCCACTGTTCGTCTGCCAAGACTTGTGAATTAGTCATGGCCCTGATCTCAACTTTTTTTCCCACATGGACACCACGATAATAAAAAGTACTTGAGTACTGGTGAATTCTTCAAAAACAAGTTGAGGATCCCTGAATATAGATCATATAATCGATTTTGCTAGGTTCTTTTGTGAAGCGATCCTACCACAAGCGTTGTTGAATTCGGAATTCATTTCGTTTGCTCGGTCCTCAGTCCTATGTTCTTCATTCTAGAGCCTCCCTGAACAGATTTATAAACTCTGCTCTTAGCGCCGCCTGAAGTTTTGATCTTAGCCTCGAACACTCTAGTGATCACCCCTCCCCCTCCCCCCCCCCCCCCTCCCCCCCACTTCGAGGTTTCAGAAACATTCGTTCCATTATCTCTAACCACTTTTTTCCAACATTTTCATACTTTCCGAACGAAATTACGCTCATTTTTGAAAAGTTGTTTCCATCCCAGCGCACGCTCCGCCCATCGTGGGCGGGGCTTCGCTAAGCTTACGTATGCTCAGCGCGCATAGGGCCTTGCTCACTTTTTTTTCCAGGCCTCGACGCCTTCGTTGAATCGAGTTGTGAATCTCTGTGGAAAGTACCGCCCGCTGCGAGAAGGCTCCGTCCACCGCCGGCAACTCTCCTTTATTTCAATTGTTGACACATCCTTCACCTTTGGAAATTTTTTCCCCACGTCTGGACAGTTATGAGACCGAATTAGAAGAATTCGCCCATGACCCCGCCCGATTCTGGCGCATGCCCCAGGGACGGAGCACCGCTAGGCTCACATGTGCTCTGTTGCACTTACCCTATGCTCAACCCATTCCAAACTTGACACGACTTATCCAGGAGTTTTTTCAAGTTATATCGAATTTCCGTACAAACAAACAAACAGACAGAGAGAAGCGAACGCTTTATATATAGTGAAGGGAAGGATATTTTAAGGACAACTCTCGTGAAAGCCTCCTGAAGATTCCAGTAAAAATTCGGACTATTTCGAAAGTCTAGTCCGATTCATACCTAGTGCGATTCGTAATCCAGTAGACTAGGTATCAACGTTATCGAGGCATAGCCGACAGCTTTTCATATCGAAAAATGTTCCAATTTCAGAAGCTCTCGTTGTAACCTTTCCTCTCTCCTCTTCACCCCTCTCCCAACCCGGCGATCAGCTTGCTTCTTTCAGCATTTCAAAGAACAACAGTCTGAATGTCAAGTTCAGTCAGTGTTCTGCTGAGAAAAGTTTATTGTCCGCGCGTGATTACTGCTTATTTGTTTTTTTTAAAACGACCTTAGAAACAGCCAGTGAATTCAGCTTAACATTCCTCCAAACTCCAACTTTTTTTGAAGTTCACAGGAAATAGGAAGGGCTGTCAAACCTGGGAGAGATCACCTTATACTCGTGCTACTCCATTTTCACTTTTGGTTTTATAGGTGCCATACAAAGGCTCTTCGTCCAACCAATTTTCGACAGAAATGCCTGCTCGGCTTCACGTTCGCGATCATGGTACTACATCAATCAAGGTGAACAAGCTGCTGAACTTTATAGATTTCTGTGGAAACGTTATCCTTTATATCCTTGAAACAGTAATCGTTCCAGCTTTGATGGCAGAGAGATGAGAGCGTTGAAGACGTAACGAATCCAAGCGAGCCACTGATTTGGACAGGCGCCAATGGAACGGCAGATTCACGAAAAAGTCTTGGTATGTCTACATAACTAATAGGAAATATTTGCTTTGGTTAGTAATGTGCTTTGATGCAGAAAATGGTTTTCTGCATGAGCTGAACGACGCTAACTAATCAGTGCGCTTCGCCAACCTTCGCCAGATCCTTCTCCGCAACTCCACGAAAATCTGATTTCTCAACTCCTTTCTTGACTAAAATATTCTCACGTCCATGGTTTTATTTCACCGAAGGTTCTTACTCGCTGGTGGATTTTTAGCCGTTGGTCATGAAGGATGATTTCCATGTGGCAGACAGGGTTTTAATTGTCAGAAACCCAGATGAGCTTAGCAAATGAATTCCCTTTTTCAGTTGTTTTGAATCAATTTTGATACCTTTTGTCTCCTCGCAAAGCCACCCATGGGAGGAGTTTGCAGATGAGGTTGTCTCTTCCGGCTATAGATCCTGAATTCCAGTGCATCGAGAAGGAGCCGTTAAATGCAGGAAAGGATATCTCAAAGTTCATTATCTGACAGGCAGGGACGTTTTCGTCAGGATATCGATGGTGTCGATAAGGGTTCACATCACAACGTATCCCTTGCGAGTTTCTGAGGGGTTCCCCTTATCGACACCATCGATATCCTGACGAAAACGTCCCTGCCTGTCAGAGGTTGATGGAGAAGGTTATCTACAGACTCTGCTTTGCTTTTTCGGACAATCATGTGTGAGTAATCAAAACGTGTGGTTTGCCAGTCATCGTTAAAATCCTGTCGCTATCCTTCACGCGGAACTTTTCGAGATGTAAGGTAACCATGTCGTGGAGAACGGTAAAACTTCGTTGCTGTTCAAAAAGAGAAGGTAAACGAGAGTGGCAACTAGCTTGAACCTGCCCGCGGTCTGTCATCCGCGGAATCTTCACATGTGCCATTCCTAAAACGATTACCAAATGATCGAGTGAAAGGCAACAATGGGAGCAACAATGGGAATCTGGGTCCTGAAAGGCATATAGTACGAGCGAGCGTATCCATGCAGTCGCAAGACTCATTGAAGTTTCATGGGAGTAAAGAAGCGGACATGTTTCAAGCCATCGATAAGTATAATAGAACACTGTTGGGGAAAAAAGCAGTTATGGAAGCCTGGGCGATCAGGGTGTTCCCACTTCATGCGTAGCAAAATTTCGTGAATGTACAAAACGTTCACCTTTCTACGAGAGCGGCCGGCGCTGTCAAGGAAGAGGCCCGTGAGGGCATCATTTCCCTACCACTCCAGTACTGCTCTCGAAAACGTCATGCATCATTCGAATGGGAAGACACGTGAGTGAAGGTTGCAGGAGATTAACATCGGGAGAGTAGTGAAGAAGGCCAAGAACATTCAGCTCCGCGCACATCTCTTCGGTATTGCAGTCCTTCCTGCATTGACTTACCCCTCGAAATCTTCTAATCTACGCAACCAGGATGAGTATATACTCAGCGTCATTGAACACACTGTGAAAAGGGTAATGTTATGGTTATGAATTCAAAAGCAGAGGGAATCCGTAGTTGCAAGCAAATTAGCGAAGGTAAGGGACGCTATTACTCACTCCGAGGAATCCGGAAACAGGTGGGCCGAGCACGTCACTTTATTTTGATGACCAAGTCGACTGGCTGAATTTCGCGGGATGTCAAACAAACAAAAGGACGAGCGCCAGTCTTATGGTCAGACTCCTCACGAGAGCTTTGGGCTAGTGGTATAATTAACCAGGTATCAGTCGGGCAATGGAATTCAACTAGTCCACTGTGGTTCGCGACAAGGACAAATAGGGACGTTAGTAGCCCCCGTTCCTATTTCCATGGGCGTAAGCCAATGAATACCTCGTAAGTACCAAGAAGAAGTATCATGGTTTGGACAGCCAAAACCGACATAACTCACTTTTCGTAGTTCTCCCTATGATTTGCTCTGTTAAGCCCCACGAGCAATCCTCGATCACCTCGTCAGTTTTTCTAACTTGTTCTTCAATCTAGTCTGCTTTTTTCCTATAACTGGGATACCAGAACCCCCAATATCCCCGGAAACACATTCTTCGAGGATTGTGCTGTTTATGTTGGCGATTGGGGCTGCTGTGGCCAGCAAGCTGCAGTGCCGAAAGGGCGGCAGCGTCCGCTGAATCGATGCGAATATTGTTTTTCAGCAATGTTGCTGCTATTTTTTCAACACGACATTCTTCTCATGACTTCTTTAGGCCCCAACCCTTTGACTCTCACGGTTTTTCGTGGTGTTCAGGCCTACTATGTTCAGGCCTTCATGCAGGGCTCAGGATAGTAGGCGCATTTGGATGGGTACATCATGAGGTTTTGCTTCAAGTGGGAGTCCCATGTCTCAGCCGTTCCACTACCTCCATCTCACAATCAGTCCAGCCAATGTGGGGCCGAGGTTTCCAACGAGTCTTTCTTACGGTTGACTTGACCACAACTAGCTCCCTTGAACTCAGTTTTCGGCTCAAGTCAGACTTGCTCTCATCTTCCTCAGAGTGCTCAGGTTTTCGGTCAGCTGATGCACATTACTCGAAAGGTTCCCGAGTTGCCTGACTTGCGTTCGTTTTTAGCTTCATTTTCGTCCCTTTCATATCCGATTTCTGATAGATTCTGCGATTTTGTTTGCTCACGCTTTTATCGTTGAGACTCTATGGGCCTTAACGATGACCATATTCCTCAACGGCAGATGTTGCCATCCTTCGATTCTACAACAGCCATCTTCCCTTTCCACTCTGTTTTTTCAGTCTAGGAATTTGCATGAAGTGCTGCTAGTGGATGGGCGGGATCTGGCATTAGTCAGAATTTACGGGAGATGGACAGCAGCGCTCAATTTTTGCATTTGACATGCCGTTCGTTTGCTTTATGCTTGACAGCTTTCCCATTCAGCAGTTTTTCCCCGATCTGCCCCAAACTTTTAGAATTCCATAAATCTTTGTTTGATTGCTAGGGATGGGAGATTATGAGCAAGTTGTCGGGGTGGGCTTTCAGTCCATTAAAAGCTATGATACCATCATTGGATACATCCGTCAACATGGGTGGAAGTGACTGATGAAGCAAAATTGATTACAGCCAGACAAGCCAACCATTCCATGGGACTCGGAGGACCGATAGAATGCTTATTTGAAAGGGTATAAGCACTGAAATGAAGCTCAGATGCGTCTGGTGGTCATTTCCTCTAGTCTCAGGGATTGTGGAATGTGCGGCGTATCCCATAAGGTCGGACTGGTGCCCAACGGTATTACTCTACTTCCATTCTTAAGGGCCATTGGAAGTCCTTAGGATCAAATGATGCCCACCCATGCGAATGATAGCCTCCACTCTGTTGTTTATCGCCAGTTTTTTTTACATTGCTGACAGCTACGCCTCAAGTTTTTCTTCTGTCAGGGTTGACCATCGATTCAGATGATGTTTCTATCGATTATTCATAGGTTTTATTCATGATCGCGCCTGAAAGCTCTGATTTTCCTGTTGTTGCCTTTTTGCTTCAAAAAATTCTCAAACTGTTAAAGTTAAGACTTTGGCCCCAGCACTGGCACCAAGCTGTGTGGTGGGTGGCAATGACATTTCTAGATACAATTCTTGTTTGTAGATGAACAAAACTTGTTACCAGTCGTACTCTCATCTCCTGCGACTGGAAAACTGTTCATTGCACTCCCTAGTTCTCATTATGTTAGTCAGGAGTTTGTGGGACTGTAGAGGTGTAAAGCTGTGATGAGTAGTTGCGCTTCAGATCGGAGGGAATGGCTCATAGAGAAGAAATTAATCAACGGAAAGAATTTCAGTCTCGATTGATCGAGAACCCTTTTGTCCGTAGTCGACTGCGTAGCTCCTCATGAACTAGGTTTTCTTAGAGGTGGTCACAGTTCAATGCGATGATAACTTGGAGGATACCGGATTGAGAGGAAGAGGGGAAAGGGGAAGGGAAAGGGAATAGTGGGGACTTTTATTCAAGATTGTGTTCCTCCTAACCGATAACGTTCCTAATAGAACTTCTAAAGAAATTTGAATAAATTCCGAGTTTCGTGGATCAGATCTTTCATTTTCAAAACTGTGGTGAAGTGGACCAGTTGCTTATTAAGATTATCCTTCTTAGGTACTTCCTATGCTGAGGTGATTAAGATGAACGGGTTCCAATTAGAAAACTCGCAGAGTTTAGCGATGTAAAGCTGAAAAAAGGCACATTCTGATAAAATATCGCCCACCCATCAGGTCAGCAGTGCTTCCAACCAACACTTGCGCTCACCGCGTGGAAATAAATGCTCGCACTCTATCACGATACCAGGAGGTGAAAAAGAACTTCACAGGCAAGAGCTACATCACCAAAGTCATTCAGGGGTTATGATTTTGTGTAGCTAGAATGTTTCGGGGCGGTAATTATTTCGCTAAAATTTCAAGGCTTCCTATGTAAACATTGAGCGATTCTTCCAAAGCAGAAAACAGTGGCTGAAACAAGAACACAAGTGCGAGAGCTGTAAAACAGGGAGGAAGAAAAATCAAAAATTTTATAAGGACTCACAATTGCGGACTCGCCTACACGCTCCACGTCCTCTTGAGCTCCTCAATAATTTGCGGGGCCCAAACAAAGTCAAAAGTTTGTTTTCCCAGACGAACTTGGTTTCAGCTAACCGTCTTCAAAGGGGTAGAAGGCTTTGTGGTCCAATGAGTTTCAAAGTTGGTAATCGTCCTACTGCTCCTTGGCACTCCCTTTTAGACCCCTCCTGTGGTACCATACCTAGAAGCATCCAGGAAAGTAGGGTATTATGTTGGCGTTTCTGCTCCTCCAAGATTTCTTCTTCTACTGAAACGTAGCTGAGGTTCTGAATCCCCATTCTGAAACATATTCCCTAAATTTTGCCTCCGTGGAATGTATCTGAAAACCTAGAAGACTTTTCCTCGAAGGGAATCGTTCAGTGATTTCAAAGCTATTGACGAGAAACATTCAAGTAGGGAGATAGCATTGTATTGCGCAATGTTCATAAAGCATTAAACATGGCGTTTCCGTACGTATGTATGTGCATTTATGGTGAGAGCCTTAATTGAAAAGCAAGGAAGGAAACATTCCAGTATTGAAGGCATGGGAATGGATTGAGGAACACCATGATGAAATACCAGTACACCCAGATTAGGCAACTGCTTCAGAAACTGGAAATAGGAACATTGACTGGGGGCCCGTTCGAAGCACCTGAATATGTATGCGATCCGATCGTCCATAGCCCTATTTCGTCTTCGAACGGACATGAGGACTCTCGAATGTTCTTCGTTAAGTGTAAAGGATTGGACCGGGAACGCGTTAAAGGCACAGTTCACGATAATTTTAGGGTACCCGTTTTTATTCGAAAAGCGAAAGTATAGATTGGGAATAGTTCAACGTTAGTGAAAAAAGCGAGAGAATTCGCCGATTCCGAGAAAAATAGGGCTCCTCAAAAGTAGAGAAAAGGAGGTTGGACGAGATTGTCATGAAGGAAATAACATGGAAGGAGTACTCGGACGAGATTTATTGCAGTTGCACAAAGAGCTGACTACATCAATCCAGAACTGTACAGAACCTTTCACTGTCGCTATGGATTATGACAAGTTGTTTGAATTCCCTACGTGGGTTCCCTTGTGATCGGTGCAGCCTCTACAATGCCGGTGACACTGGTCCACACATATACACGGGCCAGTCTTCGAGCCTTCATAGTTCCCTAACTAGGCCGTTTTCCGACCTTAAAGTGCCAGATAAGGTATACGCGGGGCCTCAAATTCATACTCTGCTGGATCTCAGAAACCATTTTTATCCTGAACTGTGACTTTTAGTGGCTATTATAATTCTGTCGAAATCGATTGCATGGTCTGTCACTAGGGAAATCACTCTATTCCTTGTCGCATGCCCTACTACAGTTCAGTCCTATACATATTGACAGTGTTAGAAGAAAACTGTCAAGCTGCTATAAACATAGACATAACTGTAGCTTAATGTAGTTTATGTCTTACAATTAGACCTTCACGAAATTTTTATTGAAACTTTATTGACTAAGTTTCTGACTTATCCCTTCTTCATCGCCTCAAATGGGTCATTATTTGGTCAGTTAGTAAATACTTGATCAAACGTCTCCATAATCCTTCGAAAGTTCGAAAAGTTAATCTAGGAAAGGACCACTTACCGTAATCTCTTGGCCAGTGCCAGCTTGATTGGTTTTATTGTTAGTGAAAAATACAACTATTTCTGGCAAGGTATGAACTTTGGTCACGCCACAGTCATTAAATAGAGACTGTTCTAAGAATTCTGCGGTATGAAAAAGCGTAATGAGGGTTTTTCAGGCGAGTTTGCAGAGAAAAGTCTTCCCTGCAGAAGCTTCTGCAAGACTGCTCCTTCACATTATGTTGTTCCCATTCCCATGTCTTCCCATGCGATAGAATAGAATTTAGTGAAGGGAGACGATTCGGGCTCAATTGAAATCGACTGCTCATAATCAATTATAACTAGACAGCCAAAATTCCTTGTTCATTATAAATCTTTTTCTACTGCTAATTTCATTTTCCACTGTTCTTTCTCTAGGCAACTGTGAATAGTGCTTTTTGTCATCATGAAGTCTCTTTAATGTTCTCGATTAGCGGCGGATTGAAGATGACAAGAGTGCTCCCAATTTGTCAAAAATTTACCCATCCATATCTCACCGCGGTCTTTGCCCTCCGAAAAACATGGAACAGGGAGGAGTTCTTTTTTGACCTATCAACGGAAATTGAAATTTTGTATCCTCACTCGAAAGCTCGGTAGTTTTCGGAATTGATGAAAACTCTTGGTTTTTTAAGTGGGTAATTTCATCCTTGACAGCGAAGATTTTCTCTGTACAAAAAGGGTTTTGATAGAGTCTCAGCGAAGGGGATGCATTCTTCCGGGCCAGGTCAGATTTATTCAGGTCCACATGATTCTTCTTATTCGATTATTTAACTATTTTAGCTAAGTATTACAAAGCCATCTAAATCGGAGGGAAGACGTCCAGTTTATTTGCGTCTCAGGTTTGCATTTGGGCATTTGTAGTTCTCTGTACTAGCTATTGTTAACAGTAATCGTAGAGTCAGGGAATAAAGCTGAACTTCCACTGGAAACAGTACAAAAAAATAAAAAAAAAACAAAAAAAAACAAAACAACAAAGGAAAAAAATAAACTCACAAACCTCAATACTCAGGGCAACATGAAGGTGCTATAATTGCCTTTCAATGTCATTTCCATCCTTTTCCGTTTTAATGAGGATGGACCTTAATTTCAAGTTCTATTTGTGTATCCCTACATACAGTTGGCTTCAAATATGGTTTTAACGGAGTTGTTCCTCTGTTGGTTCTCGAGCTCTCAACTAAGTGGTGATCGTCGTTGTCAGCTCGAGCAGTATCCTCATTACCCCCTTCAGGAAAACCCACTTTCCAAATCGCAGTTCCCTATAAGCATCACCAGTAGACGAATTCTCGCCGCTATTACTTTCGAGTCATCATCTCTCGGTGCTCTTCAACACCGACGTCTCCTTCGTTCTCCTTTCAGAAAGGTTGGCATAGGCCTGACGCGATAGTAAACTTGATAAAATTGAAAACAACAAAGGCTTTTTGACGGGTTCGCTTGAAGCTTCGTCCAACGCACGATTTTGTCATCTTCGAAGTCCTGACCGTCCTGCTATAAACATCAGACATACTGTCGACGGTGTCCGACGAGAAATCGCCAAAAACATCTGCATTTTATTGCAGCCAATTTCAAGCCATTTGAAGGGTGCCGGATCGTGCGTCGTGAATGACAGAGTGAGCTAATCACCTATTGGCTTTTTATTGCCCATTCGTTGGGAATTGTGAGCCCCTAGCGCACTTCTGATGCACTGAGCATTCCGTCGTCCATATCCCTTTGTCCGGGAATTACAGGGATCAATGGAAGTGCATGTATTAGTGGATAAATAATTAAGGAAGTCAGGCTTTTCCGCAAATCCATGTTTCTAGCTAGGTGTTCCGAGAATCAATGCTCTTGTTGCTGTGCCCGATTACCCGAAGCAACTGCTGCAGTTTTTTTTTGTAAAGATCATTGACACCACCTTTGTTTCGATGGTTCTTAAGAAAAAAGGATATTTTTTAGGCTTTAATATTTTCATAAAATAAAGCTGAAGTAAGAATGATGCAATTTTGCTGATTCCATTCATTTCGTTTTTAATTTTGACTTTGAATTTGTTCAAATTTTAGTACATATCGATAGTAATCTATTTTGATATTCTACTTATTACCGTCTCAAAAAAGGAACTAATATAGAAAAATGTTGGAAGTTTAGGCGGACCCGATAATTGCCTTACATTCACTTCACATCAAGTTAAAGAGTAAAGATTCAACTGGAGGAACTTTTCGTAATGGACTTCAAGTGGCGAATAGCGCACTATGACACGCGTAGATCGAATTCGAGATCGATACTCGCCCAGGTTACCCGAGCCCTACGTGGTGAATTAATCGGACTCATTTGGGGGGATAATAGCGCTGACTTGTGCATTTAATAATCTCCACAACTTATTGGATAAGCCATATACAAATTCTATACTCTACTACGATTCTGATCGGAAGCCGAATGCTGAGCGCATTTTAGAAAGGGAGCTGATCAAAGCCAATAACATAGTCTTCCTTCTTAATCCAGCTTAACCATGAACGTGTCCGCCACTCGATGTGCAAGGCAGTGCGTTTACCCTTCCAGAGGAGTTTGGTAGCACTTAGTCAAATAAAAGGGTCTGGTTCGAACCTCACATCTGCTTAGGACAAAAAGCCTAATTAATTAGTTGGGGGATCAGTACTGCGGAAAACTCACCATTAATTACTGTCTAATATTGAATCGGCTAATTGATTTTTTTCTGACTCATATAAATTGCGATAAGTGCCAAGCAAAAAGCTTGGCTTTATGGACCGCGTAATCGTGAGTTCAGCAAATGTAAGAAAGCATTCCTCGCAAAACAGTTGCCATCCAATTGTAATGAGATAAGCGAGTGGCAATTTTTCAATATAGGTCTCCTCAGAAGGGTTAGGTGCTCGAAATTGAAACTCGAAGTTACTTTTCGTTAATGAAATTTTTGGAGGGGTTAAGGTGGTGCATTTGCAAGGTCTATCACACA
This sequence comes from Haemonchus contortus, assembly GCA_000469685.2. Taxonomy (NCBI): domain Eukaryota; kingdom Metazoa; phylum Nematoda; class Chromadorea; order Rhabditida; family Trichostrongylidae; genus Haemonchus; species Haemonchus contortus. Next base: position 13,789,813 of record LS997564.1, read on the forward strand.
TGCACAGGTCACAGGCTCGAATTCCGGATCGATATCCGCCCTGGCCAATCATGTCTTCCATCCCTCCACGGTCAGTTAATTGGTATCTAAGTCGTCTGGGAAGATAAAAGCACTGACTTGTACATTAGCTGATCGCCGCAAGTCATTTTTTAGGCCACATGCGCATTCAAAGCATTACTATGATTCCGAATGGAAGTCGAATGCGAGGCGTATCCCTCGGAAGGGATTGATCAACGCTCAAATACTTTGCGCTTTTATCCTTAATATTTTTAGGTTTTGGGTAACACTGACTTTGTGTAGCTCAATGTGATCAGATATTTCCATTACCCCAGTAGTTTACAGGCGGTGAAAGGGTGCTAGACTCACCTAGAAGGGAGTGGGCACCATATTTTCCAGGAACAATTTCTCACATGCGTTTGGGCCCGGATCTTCTAGAGAACCCTCTCTCAACATAACTACGCCACGTTCAACTGCTCGTGTATCGTAGCGAAAAGAGGAGCTCGAATGAAAAGTCAGGAGTCTTTGGATATCGGTAGTTTCCTTGAGGGTGGCAGTAGACGTGTGAACTATGTCAATACACTGCAACATTGCAGTCGGTGCTCTTAAAAAGTTCATTTTGTAAAATAAAATGATTTACAGCCGTGGTGTGGTGACGGGCCCGCGGTGTTTGCCGCGCACGGTAAATTCGCGCTGAGGCGTGCGCGTGTGATAATTGCTGCTTCAACGTTCCATTAAAACTTCTCAGCCGTGTCCTAAGAATTCTGAGCCATTGATCCTTTGAGGATTTGGTCGTTGGAGAATACGGTAGCTGGACTGTTGCTGGTGCTTAACACTCAATAAGTAATGTTTTAAGAAATTCATAGAAATTCTATTCCTAGGCTATTGGCATCGGCATGGACTGTTCCCATATGCACTTCGAATGTTCTAGCAGTAATAACTCATCTGCCATAAATTAACATGCCCCTTCTTATTCATTACTGAATAATTGTTTCAATATTTATGACTCATTAGAGAATTGTCCTTGTCAGTGCTAATTTTTGAAACCTCCTTCACTCCGTCTCTCAATGTTTGTCAGCGAAACTCGTTCGGATTAAAGGCACCGTTCACGTTAAAAAGGTTGCTGAGTTCTTCCTTTAAGAATACTCAGCGCCCCCAATGGGTGGTAGAAGGGACCCTCTCACTCCCCCAATCTCGACGTCCAGGGCGTAGTGGCAGCCCCGTTGCTGCCGTAGTTCGCTTTCCCGCCCCTCGATCGGTGTCACGCTAGACGAGTGTCGAGACAATACAGACTGCTATTATTCGTTCTAGGATCCACGCACAATCAGCTAATCGCCTAGTGATGAGGTGATGTTTTTCTCCCATTCTTTTTTCCTCTGTTTTTCTTTTTGCTGCCGCGATCCCTTATTTAATTTCCTACTCCTAGAGGCTGGAAAGGATGAGCTACTTTTGCTGTCACTAGGATTTTTTTCGTTTATTTATGCTTATAAGTGAATGAATTTTGGCTTACCATCGTCTAATATTCGCACCAGGACCCACACGCGCGCAGTGAAACACACTGCTTTGCTCGTCCGGACGCCCCACTCTTCCTCATTTTTCTTGTTTCATTCTCGTCCAGCCCCCTTTTTAACGGTTTTTCGAAGCCTTTTTTCACTTTGGAAACACCGATGAAACAGTTTCTTCACCTGAGTCGCGCTAGTTTCGATCTTGTCTTCCATTTTTCATCATGATCTGGATTACCCAAATTTATCGTGAACGTTGCCTTTAACTGTCCATACGTGCTGATTTTGTAAATAACTAGCCCATTTCAATCCTCAGGATCTTACATTCCCAATTCTCATTGAATCTATCGGAGCTCTATCAAACAAATACAATGATAAATGAAACAGTTGGTGAGAATAGGAGCTCTGTCTGCCTTGCTAAATGTAAGGAGTAAGGCTTAGCTGATGGGTAAGTTGGGGCTGTGACATAGGTGCCTCTACGACACGCCTTTTTCTAGTTTGAATTCTGGTTTGATGCTCGTCAAGGTCTCACACTAAACCTTTTATCCTCCAGCATATGTGGTCTCACCTTCAGGAGTCTTTCATACTGTTAAAGAAGCTGAAATAGGATAGTACCTATCTAGAGGGATGCCAAACATCAACACCTACTGTAATGGCTAAACCCTTCACATAGCTGGATAAAAATGGATACAGACCTCGGAACAGTTCTTGATAAGACTACAACGAATGCGTGGGCCCATTCCTACGGGATTGACAAACCGTAGATCTTCACCTTTTCAATAATCAGGATAACTTACTTGCGATGCGATTATCCCCTAGCCTGTACAAATCAGCGTATAACATGATTTTCCTCGGTATCTTTAGATGACTGTTGAAAGCATGCGCGTCTCCCACAAATTGTAAAGAACACCTTCTTTCATTATTGCTTGTCGTCAGAATTCTTATTCGAAATTTCAGTGGATTCCATTATAACAGGCGATTATTTCATTTTATATGGGGCCACCCCCTGTTCCACGTTAGATTCTGAATGAGCGATTCACATGATGATTATTCATTTCATTGCAATTAATTCAACATCAAAATAAGCTCCCACGTTCTCCATTCCAGGGTCTCTTTCGCCTTCCACATTTACTGATCTCTATCACTTACTATCACCCTCAATCATACGATACTGTACTGAGAAAATGAACAATTTTTCGCACTTTCTGAAAACTCCTACAGTCTCGAACTCGCTTTTTTTCGAAAGTTATAATTAGCACCGCCCTCCTGTCGACGATCTATCCGACGAGCGCTATTTCTCAATGACTATCCCCAAAGCTTTCATCTGGTAAAAGGAAGTAATAAATTACTTAACAAGACGTTTAATACCAATCTACCTCATGTATACGTGACCACGCCAACACAGCACTTCATGCGTTAGGAATGGACGTCGTATATTGTTCTGTCAAGTTCTCGGAAACCATAACTTGATGTTCATTACCATTGGAATGTGGTCGTAACGGGATTAGATGGGAATTAATATCACGTAGTCATTGACGTAATGAACTCTGTTATGATTATTGAAATTCATTCTTTGCAAAGTACATTTTTGATTATAATTCCGCTCGCAGTCTGTCAGGTACGCTCTGATAAGCTTCCTTAGCTTTCTGTCACTGTTTTGACTTTTATGAAGAGCCAAGAGATCGGTTTTTTTGTCCCAATACACTTGTGCACGGTATTTTAACCATGGGTATCGTACCAGTTTTGTACACTTACAATCAGCTTCTCGACTCCTAAGAGAGTTAGCTTTTATGGATGGCTTAGCTAATGGAAGCTTTATTGAAAGGGAAAACCTACTTGTTCCCTAATGGAAGTCGTTTTCACTGACCATCCAAGTGCTATACTATCGCTCTCTCTATTATTCTTTCCCTTTTCCTTAAGTGTCGAATTGATTTTCTCAGTCTTTAGGTCCGATTTTGCTTTTCGTACATTGCTTCGGCACCTCTTTTCATCCCCAAATATTTCGTCTAGCACGGAGTCAGACGACTAAGTTTTCACCTTATAAATCAGGATTCCACTCTTGATTTCAGGTTTAGGGTTTGGGGATTCCCTCAAAATGCTCAGCGTTTTGCGAATAGCCTGCTGCTGGGCATTCCCCCTCCCTCGTTTCGCTCGTAAACAGCTGGCGTTGTTGACATGTTCTTCACTGTGGGTCTCTCGCCCAAGCGGCCCACACCACGTGACCAGCTCCGCCCATGGACGTGATGAACGTGGCGATCAAAGATCCACAGGCCAAGGAATTCCATCCTTCACATGACCAAGCGTACTTAAGCGGGTCAGTTCCGTGCTCTACGATGGGGCGGGGTCGAGGAAATCGGCATACACTGCACGAAAACAACATAACAACAACGGGAATGACGGTCTTTGGACTGCATAATTGGTTGTGGTGGCATGGAACCTAATTTGGTTGCCGAGACAAACAACCAATATCACCACAATGTTTACTAAACCCTGGCTTGAAAACATTTACGGAGCAAAAAATCTTTTTTTCCTCATTTAGTTGCCAGCCACTCTTGTTGTTGTTCTTTGTTTTGTGTTCTTAGGTTGTTTATTAATGCCAAAATCGCCGATTTACAGCAACGTTCTTTACTGGTTCATTGTTGGAGCAAAGTTACCTCCAAACCGATGAGACCATCAGCGGTTGCGTGGTCAGTGGACCGGATCTAGGTTGAAGCCCTAGGGCCATTCAAAACTCGTATCCCTATTGTTGTTCAATTTCGCGTCATCCTAATCTGGGTGCGTTGAACGGACAGTTCTCCCCTCGTAACTAGTAGCAGCTGAGTAATACAAACCAAGTTAATGGCGGCTTGGAAGAAGGATGTCGAACTTATTGCCCACCTTTTACTTCCAGACAGATTTGATCGCAATGCTTTTGCTGTTTCTACTACTCGGCCACACCGTCTCAACTTCTGGGGTTCTGTAGTCGTTCGAGCATCTCAGCAAGTGAAATTGAGGATCTGTCTTTAGATTTGTCTTTGAGCACTGTTTATTGGCAGGAATGGGCTAAGCTTGGGTGACCTATCGTGTGGGCGATTCCCTTACAAGATTGTCGCGGCTTTTGTTGGGAAAGATTTTTATTCCTAGTCGTTGGCTAGATTATTCTGAGCACTTTCTACTGTTTCAGCAGGGATCCGTCTCGATCCTCTTTTTTTCCTCTTTAAATTCATTGGTGAACAGTTTAAAGGCGGTGTGAGTAGTAGGTGGGAGTTTAATTTTGGTTCTGGTACAACACAGGGGTTCTTATTAATAGAAAAAAAAGCACATGAGTCTTCACAGAAACGAAAAAATGAACGACAGCGAGCGCAGCCGGCGCGTGAGAATGGCACGTTTTTTTTGCCATATTTTTTTAGGTACGAAAAACTTAGAAAAGAGCAAAAGGCAACGAAAAACCCGTCAAAGGGTGAATTTTTTCAATTAAAAAAATGTATTGTCACATTCTGGTTGGAAAATCATGTGCATTTTTCCTGATATGTTCAGGGAATTCATTTTGTTCTCCATTTCCAGCATTGAACGTAGAGCAGTGTCAAACGTTGGCTAGAAGACTAATTCTAAATGAATTCTTATGATACTTATCCCGATCCCCCACTTCTCCCCCGCCCCCTCCAGACGAACTCTTAGATTCCTTGAGATTTTGTCGGTTGACTAGAATCAAGGAATCAAGTTATTCTAGAGGACAAAAAGGCAGGGCTATACATTGACCATCCCCGACTTTCAGTGTAGGATGCTCAACTTGGAAAAACTTTCTGGAATAACTAGATAGTTTAGAAATGCCGTCGATCAGCGTGAGTAACATTGAGGTTTTATTGGTTTTCCCTTTTTTAATTCCGTTCATGATAGGGCTTTTTATTTCTCCCTTTCGATCACAATCGTAAAGGCTCATAAACGTCAATGCCCAAACCCAAACAACACGGGCAACAGCGTGATTGAATAGCATCACTCTCCGTCGTAGGTGATAAAATTGGAGATCGAAGATCTTTGTTTTCAGCTCACTACCAAAAAAAACTTCCTCAAAATATGCTTCTCTATATTTAAATAAAGTTCATCGGGCATTGGAATTGCCTTTTTTCCATTGATTTTGAAGAAATGATGAAATTTATGGTGGCTCTAACTGGTTACTTCTTTACCTATACTTTCATTTTCTCTTTTCATCTGATTTGCGGAATCATCTGATTTCAATTCATCTGATTTGATCTGTATTGTAGGCAATAGATTATGATTTCCTTTTTTTCATTTTCATACCTCAAATAAGGTTCCTGGTCTCAGTTTCCAACGTCGAAATGAGAATAGCCTTTGTACGGTATTTCCCAAGTATTTTTGGATCCTGAAATTGAGTGTTTGTGTCTCAAACTGCGATGCCCATCCTTTGTATGCCCTTGATCATTTCATTTTTCTTTACTTCTCTCAATTTCATCTTACCTTTCTTTTCCTCATTTTCTTCCTGATTCTTAATTCTTTCCCTAGAATTCTGCATGTAGAGCTATTTCATTTGTTTTTGTAAAAATTCTTTTCTTAAAAATTTGAATTGGAAATATTGGCTTTTGATATATGGACTATTTTTTGCTGCTATTCGGCAGGACCTCATACGGACTTCGTTTAAATGACGGATATGCTAATTTCAGCGTCTGTTTAGTAAATTATCCAATGGATATGAATGGAGTCTCGTCGTTAAGACGTAGCCATTTGCTTATTTCCTCTATTTTCTCTACTGGTTCTTTTACCTCTAATTAGCTCCGAACGAAATCTCAAGTTTTATGGAGACTGTAGAGGTTGCACCATTCGTACCGGAACCCACATCTTGTATACAGCAGGCTGCTTACTGGGGAGACGGGCGTTAGGAACGATTTTGGGTAATCGTTTTGCCGCACGCGGCTGCCGCGAACCACTCATTCGCCGTTATTACAGCTCTAGCGTTCTTCATACATCTCAATCGATATGCGATCATTATTTCATGCATAATTCTACTATTAGTACTTTTGTTCTTGTATTTCTTACCTACTGCTACATCCTGCTACATTCCTTCGCGCGCGACGCCCCTCTCACCGCGACGCGACCATTTCGTTCCTAACGCACCACACCCTGCTTACTGCAGGCAGCTGTACGCAATGGCGTGCGCATTTGAGCAGCTCGTCCAAATACCCATTCCATGCAACTTCTGTTGCTACATTCTCGTCCAAACCCTTATTTTAGTTATTTCTCGAAGTCACATATTTCTCTCAGTATGCCGGTTTACGCTTTTTTTCGCCACTTTCGCACTTTCGCGATCACATCCATTATTAATCTAAAACCATTGGGCGGCTCGGTATACGTTATACCACAAGCAGGGTTTCTCAGAGTCAGGCACTGACCAAGTGAGAACCACCTCCTCTCTCCAACGTTGCTCGATCGCTTTCTGCTCTCTATTATGTTCCGAATTGACTACTATGTAGTCGGTTCTATATGTTAGTAGTCATTGTTTGTGTATTGCTTACCATGTTTTGCTCGCTTTATCATGTCGCCATTCGATAATTGCACATACTCCACATGCGGTAAACGAGCAAATAATCAAACTTTTACTATGCATGGCCCTCGGTCGGTCCACTATACCTGTTCTACATAAGTTACCAGTTTCCGAATAAAGTAAGCTGATGAGTCAGTCACTGAAAACTGACACCTTTTTGGGTTACGCTACACAGTCTCCTAGCTGGCCAACTGAAAGCTCAATAGACCTAGTGCAATTGCAATACCAATCCACCAGACCGTAACATTTCCCGGTTCCGTAAGTTTCTGGATTACTAGGTGGAATACACTTTCAATTCATACGTGGGCTGCACGTGTGATAAGGCTCCACTCATCGTTCTTTCACATACGTATGACTTTTGAGGAACGAAACTTTTTCCTTCATCCGTTGTTTTGGAAAACTATCGACTTTTCTTACCCTTTCTGATATTTTGCGGGAAAGAGAAATCATATCAAAGGTTTCACTGCTCTTTCAAAGGTGGTCTCAGTTCTGATTTTCAGTTTATTCACTGTTATCAGGTGTTGCAAGCTGATAAAGCTACTGTCTTATAGTTGCCTGTCATGTGATGGTAGCATTCGCTTGATCGAACACAGATTACAGCTGTAACTTTCTGATAGAAATGGCCCCCTTTTTCCATTTTTTACAAATTTTCTACATTTTCTAAAAATTAATGTAGTATATTTACGTCTTCAAGACACCGGCGCATAGACTGGGCAATGGAGAAAGTGGGGTCCGGGAACTTCTCCCCTAACACGGCGTCGCACACGCCGCACCCGCCGCCTATCGCAGGATTGCGATGGAAGACTGGAGCGCGCAATTTGTGAGGTAGGGAGTCCTTTAATTATTATATTTGAATTGGCTGGCCGCTCTTTTCAATTCCAATGCGGTCTTGATCGTCGTTTATATAGGAGGAGTCATTTTAATTAATCAAGTCTAATAAACATGAAAACTAAAAAGAAACAGAAGAAAAAACGATAAAATCCAATGAAAAAGCAAGACAGTCAAGGAAAAATATCGCGTCCTATCGAATGGCGGGAGGCGGGGTGAGTACGGTAATTGCAGTGGCATTTGCCGCATGCCGCAAGGGAGAATGCCGCGGTAGGGGAGAAGTTCCGTTACCCGAGAAAGTGCTGTCATCCTAGTTCCGAGTCTTTTTTGCCCTTCGTCTTCAGAGAAGAAAAAATCTGCGAAATTTCCCCCAGTCGGGAACGAAGAGTGGTTTTGAACCCAGGTGGTGTTCAAATAGCGGAAAGTTTCGGATCTAAGAAGATGGATTTGTCCCCTTCCGACCTATAGATGACTGGCAAATGATATGTAGGACACGGATCAATCCTTTCATGGTACGCCATGCAATCGACTTCCGGACAAAATTGTAGTTGTATCAGAAACCTTATGGGGCTAGTACCCCTCATTTCCACGCAAACCCACCCAGTTCCAAATTTATGCCGATTTTATGAGTACGCTACCATCCTCCCAGTAACGGCAGCGCACGTCCTAGCTGGCCTTGGAACCTGTGGGCGACATGGCGACAAACTGTGGCATGCTCCTTTTCACAGCCCCAAATTTGCTTCTTCACATAAAACCGACGAAAGCCGACTAATCGATAAGTTGAGTGGAGTCGAGGAATCTGAATCGATATCTATGAAATGGCCACAGTTCACCTCTTTATCTTTCAACAGCTATTGCTGGCGCTAAAGATTTCCGATCGACAGCAATTAAGATTTCAAGTATTTTTTGCTTGAATGCTTTTGCTGCTGCTGCTGCTGTTGAAGTTGTAGAAGCTCTTGAAAAGGGGGACGGCGACGAAGCATTCGCTATGCAACGCGCCCCCTGTGTACTTTGTGTTTTTCTCGTGGTCGTTCGAGCGTTTTCCATCTGGAAGGCTAATTATAGAAGTTGTTGCTGCGTTATTGCCAGATTCATTTTAATCAAAAATGAATCTGGCAGTAACGACGTTGCTCCTCTGTACAATTATTACTATTTATATTTATCTACCGCATTTCAATCGGGTTTTGCTAAAAGAGGAGCTCATTCCACACGCATTAGTTTCTGTATCAAATCCCTGATTGAATTGTTGCCATGCCAACAAACTGTTCGCTACCGTTGAGTGACTGGGTGATTGTGTTGGGTAAATGTTCGATCGGGAGGATAGTTGTGCCCCTCTACCGCCTCAATTTTTTGCATGGAGTAATTACGCATTCAAATACTTTAGGTTACTGAGTGATAGCCGAGTGCATGACGCATTCCAGAACGTGGTGGAGCGATATAAAGAAAAATTCATTAATTGTTTATTATAAACTAGATCAATAAAATGGGTAAAGGTAATTTGTTGAGCCTCACTCTCAATTCAGAGTAGTCGTTGAGTTTTTCGCCAACCCCCGAGGTCTCACCATCGATTTGGATTGGTGAAAAGTAATTAAGGTACAAAACTTAAGGTCTTATGGCCTCCCAGTTAGTGTGACAATACTATTGTGTTATGAAAGTGCTATGGTAGTGAAACTAGATAGACAGAACGCTTGGATCGATCTGTCTTCATGGTAATTCCAAGCTGTCGATTTTACTCTATAGGCTCAGTGCAAGTTCTAGCTGATGTATATATAATGAAGCGTTTTTCCACGCATACGAGTCTGGAACTAATTAGTCAACGGGGTTCTCAGCTAGCCCGGACCATTATCAGCAGGCTTTTACACTGCGGAACTCGTTGGCTAGTACCAAATTCACTTGGGGAGCCGACAGCATAAGCATAAGCATCGGCTGTTGTGCCAGCAAAATGAGAAACCTAGCACCCCCTGCATCTCGAGTTGGAGGGCAAGATCAAATTCAGAGTATGCCAAGACTTTTGGTGGAGGTCTTTTGGCATTGATCATTACCGTTTTGTGATTCCCAACCTATACTTCGCTTTTAAGCTGAAAAGAGGTACTTCAAAATTATCGTTGGCTGTGCCTTTAAAGGCACAGTTCACGACAAATTTTGGGTACCCGTTTTTTGACGGGAAATGGTAGACCTACTCTAGTATAGTGCGATAATTACGAAGAAAGCGCAAAAAACGATGATTAAAAAGAAGTAGAACGTTTTAAAAAAGGAGGTAAAAAAGGGGGCTGTACGAGTTCCACAGTGAAAAGCGGCGGTTAAGAGAAATGCGACGCAATGTCTGCAGTTGCACACAGCACACCCAAAGGCATCTTTCATAGTCCACGACCGGTCGCGCGACTAGTGGCGCGATCAGTCGCACGACCGGTCGTGGACTATGAATGATGCCAAACCCCTGCTTTGCCTTCACTGTCGGGCAAACACTGGGCAAACAGCTGTTTTCGTGCTGAAGGGTGGATCCTGACGCGAATACATGACTGTGTACCGTCTACATCTCGTATGACGGACATCGATCGAGGGCCGGGAAAGCCAATCACGGCAACAACAGGGCTTCACTATGCCCTGGACGCCGAGATTGGGTGGTAGGATCCCTTTTACCACCCATGGAAGGCGCTGAGTATTCCTGAAGGGAGAACTCAGTAACCTTTTTTATCATGAACCGTGCCTTTAAATAAGTTGCATTATGCAAACGGAATGTTTTTTGTAACTGTTAGCGTTACGCCTCACCCACACCGATTACCTTTGATTTTGTCTATAAGGTGGTCTCTGAACATTATTCTGTGGTAAGACTTTTTGCCGCCTGGGCTACAAATGCACCCATCAACACGAATTGGAAATGACGGCACTTTGGCGATAACCTTCCGTAGAGTGTTTGTCTCCATGGAAATATACATTCGTATTTACTGCACCTTGTTGCTCCCTGTTACTGGTATTTACCCTTGCAGGATCCTTCATTGTTAATTTGAACTTGCATCTGTACCATTTTCTCTACGCGCTCATCCATTACACCACTGAGACCCCACCGAGTTGAAATTTAGTATTCTTTGTGAAGTTCCCCGGCAGCTCTCGAAATTTGGAGCATAAAGGGAGGGTATTCAAGTCAGACGTCAGTGAATTGGACAGGAAGTGGGTTGCTGAGAGTACAGCGACAACGACCCAGCTGCATAATCCGATCCATTTCTCAAACTGGAATCTGAAGCCAATTTAAGACCATTCAGAGGCCGAGTGGGAACTGGAGAAACAACTTATAGTTTTTGGCTAATTAATCCAGAGAACCATTTAAGATGGGAGCAGTGCTGTTCAACAAAAGGCGATAAGGAAAGTATTGTAGGACTGGCTTCTGCGGGTCATGCAATACTGTTACTTCTTACTATCTATACTTATTCACTAACTTTTTTATCCTCACAAACATCATCATTTTAAAATAATCTTGAGCCTTTAAGGAAGGGTTGATTACTCAAAACTTGTCGTATGCTCTGTTTTACTAGTACTATCGTGCTTTTCGATATTTTTGGTGGGAAACCATTCAGGGGAGCTCACAATTTGGGTCATCGCCTTCTCAGCCGAAAGGTGTTCCATGTTATGGGAACCATGTGACAACCGGTGCAGTCCCGATGGCAGGTTCGGAACTCCTCAGAGAAATTTAAGGAGGCTCTACTAAGTAGTAGTTCTGCCTGACTGCAGAAATTCGGTGTCAATCACAGGCAGGCTACGGCTAAAGTTCACTTCGAATCCCATTCTGGTAGTTCATACTACACGTAAAATATCTACTGAGGTTATGTCGAAGACGTTTAATGCGCTCTGCTCGAATCATCCAATTTTTACACGTTTTTATCTTTCCATATTCTTTCCCACTTCCTTGTGCAGGCCTTTTTGCGACTAAACAGATTATGAGCATTCCAGAATACTTGTCGCTGTTGCAGAAAACGTGTATGTCTATGATGGGGACATCAGTACTCTCGCCCTTCTTGGGCTGATTGTTTTTGTTGTTTCATTTTCCTCTTTCGGAAACAGAAATGCTGGAATAAAAAAGGGTTGGTCATCGCAAGTGAACCATGGGCCCCGATCCCATTTAAGCCGTCGGCCCTACAATTTTAAGGGCACATTGTTGAATAATCGTTCCTTAACAACGCTACATATGGCATACCTGAAGGCCACAGCTTCATTGCATTTTGATATATTATAAAAACAATTTTATCGTGAACCGAGTCATTTCCCTTTTTCTCTCCATCCTGGAAATCTATGGCCCGTAACCGATAACTTTCATCGATCTAAAAAACATTTCGAAGGGGTAGCGGGAACTACGATGGACCAATATATGAAATAGGTGACTATGGGGCTGTGATAAATTCGTGGACCATTTCCGTTCCGCATTTCGATTTCCGTTTTCCGGGATCTACTACGACGGAGCTTACCTTTAGTATTTTACAACAACAGACGCAACTAAACAGGAAAGGACAATGGCAGCCGCCGTTACCGAGTCTTTTCGATTTCCGTTTTCCGGTTTCTGAACAGTCAGCTTCATTTGTCTCTGTAACCGTCACTGTTGCCATTCCTATAGTTTCGTGAACTAGTTCTACTTGAGTACGAGTTTTTATTTCTCGCTACTTCCGATCCTTTCAATCTCAACTGAATTTTAAGATTTTTCATCACGCTGTTTCCGTTTGATGCTGCCCTTACCCGGTCCACCACCATCGATTGTGATCTCAGCATGTCATTCACAATCCCAATATCATGACGGTCAACCATCAACGGAACTCACAAACTTGGAAATAAAAGTGTACGTTCTTTTTGTTATTATTTTTCTGATCCCTATTTATTATGCCATTTTTTCTTCTCATCGATCTGCTGTCCTTCATCTCCTTTGTGACGATTTTTTACCAATCCTTTTTGATATTTAGAACTTCTTTTGAAGATTTCCGTCCTTAATTTCATTTTCATCCCTTTTCAATAATTTCCCTTTCTAATTTTTCTTCGAAACTGTCAAGATAGTTAAAGTACTGAGTGATTCAAGGAATTTCTTACTAATTCATTACCTTATGACACTTTTATCTTATCATCGCAATACCAGTTTTCTTTTGACACATGTGCTGCACAAGTATTTGACGTTGTTATCATTACCACCTCTTTTTATCTTTGTACTGTTACAAATGAGCTGCACTAGCGCCTTCAACAGGGAGTGCTTTCTATTTATTGATCGATATCGATTTTTGATAAATGATCTCTCTTTTGTAGCGATTTTTGGTTTGCTGCAGTTGAATGGTTTATCACGATTTCACTTCCGATCGAAATTGGTTAAAAGGTTACAAGAGTTGTAAATGACTATAAATTTATCGATTATTTAATTCATGTATCCAAAAAATTGATTTAAAGATTTGACCCACCAAATCGATATATGTAGCCTTTCTAAATTTCTTCTTGCTAAAGATCAGCTGATAATGATTATTGATCGGAAGCGATCAGCAGTAGCCATTGTCCTAACCTGTGTGCCTATGCATTTCGTGACAAGCGCGGCGTGTGGGTTGAAAGTACTCCCATTCCGAAGTTTGGCAACGACCTAGGGGAATTTGGCGATGGGTTTAATAGCTCCTCTGCAGAGATTCGGTCTAACCATTCAGTTGGTCCATTCTCAGGAAACCTCCCACACCCTGCTGGTCGGATGATTGGTAGGCTTGTGAGGGAGATTTCAATCTGTCGTTATCAGACCTTGCTAGCCATAGTTCTGGATAGAAGTTGGATGCAAGGACACATCACAAGCCATGATTGAAAAAACTTCGGGTTAGCCGTTGTATGGGTCTAAGACGGTTCCACCACCACTATGATCCTGAATGAAATGTTTAGGTACGTCCAGAGGTGTAATTTTTTTCCGAAATCTGTTTATCATTCGTCCTTTATGCAGGTCATAACCCGCACATCTTGTAGGAGTGTGCCCCTCTATCGGTTTGCTAAGCTTAATGCATTTTTATAACCAGTACTGCTATTGTTTTTCTTCCGCCATTTTTCGGAGCTTATTTCTCGACGCATACGTTTATTGGGAAACAATTTCTTCAGCTACCCAATCGGCTTTGATCATGCACGAACTATATGTAGCTTTTACAAGAGTCTTTCATGGCGGTACATCAATCATTCAATGGACGAAAACCTCGGACAGAAGTTAATTTGAAGCGCTGGTGGCAGTTTATGGCGAGAGCGGCTAAAGGAGAATGCTCGGTGACCAGCAATGCCCCTAGTGAATCCTCCTGGCCGGTATATCGGATACTCTTCTATCCTTCGAGTCGAGCCGTTTTGGCACTGTTTTGGCTCAACTGGCAAAGAGGGAGGAAAGGAATTGTTTAAAGCCCACCTAAGGATCTTTTAAGTGGTAAAATCGCCAGCCGTATGGAATCCGACACCATCTGTGAGGAACTAACCAGGTCTACATCTACGATGTTGAAAGGAAAAAACGCCCACATGCTGCGTTCACACCACTTTCTGCTCCATTCCTGCTGACTCGGCTCTGAACTACACGCCATACAAGTAGCTCCTTCTTCCTTTTCTCCCGGCTTTTCAGGTCTACTGAGACAAGTTTCACCTGTAACAGAGCGACATGACGTATGTAGTTTGCCTGGCTATCCGATTCATTGTTATTCTCACATCGCTTATGAGCCATCATCACTACGCAGATCGCCTAGACAACAGCCGGGGGAATATCCATTTTTTCTGTCATACAAAAAAGCTAATAACACCTTTTTGATACAGAAAACACAGTTCTGAGTGAATTACCCTCATTGTTTCAAACCTTATCAACACCTTGCCAGTTTTGAACCTTCGTAGTGTTCTTTTTGCGATTTTGCTCTTGTACAATATATTAGCATTTTCAAGCTGTTTTTTGCTACTTACATAGCGGTGCTCGTCGGGGTGCTCATCAGAAGGACTCATAAAAGAAGGAAATGTCGGGAAACTTCTTCTTCTAACATTTCCGCCTGAACGACTTTCGTCTAACTGCCATTTCAATTCTTAATAGTTTCATAATCAGCAATGAAACGTTCAGTATTTCGTACCTATTGATTTTCTAATTTTCGGCTTTAAATTTCCATTTTTGTTCCCAATGCCCCAATTATGGAATAAAACTCTCGAGACGCCTTTGTCATTACATTTTGAAAACAATTTCAACAGCCACCTTTCTGATCGAGAATTTCAGCAATCCATTTTGACTTCATTTTTCGTTTCAGATCTTTTAGTATCGCTCCTCAAGTTCTGCGTATTTCCTTATATCTTTTTTCCTCCTCTTTTTCCAATCAAAATTTTTCCATCTTCCTCCACTGTAGTAGTTCCTCATCAATCCCTCAAAATTACTTCATTTCTCTTTTCTGAATGCTGCGGCTCCGAGTTTCCATCAAGACTATAAAACCCTGGGAAGCAGTAGGAACAAAAAAATAAGGTTTTTGGCTATCAAGGCCTCTGTCATTGCCACTCTGAAAAACTTTTAATAGAGTTCTTAATGAGCGTCTCACCGGGGGTGGGATGAGATCTATTTTTATTCTCATCGTGTACAAATGTTTTCATAATAAATAAAAAGGGGGTAAATCAAACCTTTTTCACCCAACTAGTAGTATCATCCTCATTTCTGAGACGGGCAGTGTATTGGTTTGCTCAGCATTTGAGTATATCTATGATTTCGAATGAAAATGGCATGCCTGAATCTTCATGAACGACCAATTAACTTTTAGTACGTCACCACTATTTTTTGTTTTTCTGAACTATTTATTGTAATTTTCAACGGTTAATGATAGCAATCTTCTAACAATTAGGAAAAGTTACGAGATAACACCAATTATGAGCTGTTAAAGTTGTATAAGCATGCTTAACTGCTAGATATATGATTAGATAGAAACTTGGCTTCTGATTAGAGTAAATAGAATTTATCAGAGTTCACAAAGCATCTATAGAAATGGTATAGAATTAAGATTTTGAAGCGGTGTCATCTCATGCTCCTTTCCCGAGCACCGATTAGAGCGCTAGCTCGATCATCTCGAATCCATATCAATTTGCCCTTCTCGTTTTTCCTTCATCGTTTTTTATGTGGTCGTTTATAATAAATGGCTATATTTTACGATAGTTTATCATCTTTTTATTACGTCGCAGCGAGGAATGCACAAATCGAACCTCTTCATTTACTTCCATCGCTCTCGAGCCTTACTAAAATAGCCTTTCTCAGATCTGGCTTGTCAGTTAAAAGGCCCAGCCGTAAGTAATTCGGTTTGTTGCTGCTATCATTCTTTAGTAAAAGTGTTTTTCTGATTTTTCGATCCCTCCGTGACCTACTATTCATTTAATCATCTAGTACGTCTTACCTGAGTTTCTGATTTTCCTGGGTGGGCGCGTAAAGACTTAAGCTTCATCGGAGCACCGCAAAGAGGCCTGTCTTCCGAGTCATGTGCAAGTCTGGCCTGAAATCTAAACTGCTATCGGCACTTCGCCTTAAACTTTTTGTTTGATCTTCCCTCCCATCTTAAAATCCTCGCCTTCACTGATGCTGTGTTATCTTTGTTGGACTGGACATCGAACAAGATATCGAATATGCTTCTGATTAACTCCCACTAATCCTGGCTTATAAGAAAAACAATAAATTGGGTTCGTACTCTCAATTTTTTTGCGCCGGAATTTTCGTAAAGACAACCTTATCAAATGCGTGTAGAAGATGACCCTATCCGTCCCCGAAACTTTTGGTTTATGCCTTCAAAAGACCACTCATTCAGTTCGAGGTAAAGTCCATAAGGTAAAGGTCTCATCTCGATGCAAAGAAAGATTCGAGGTCTACAACACTATGAAGGCCCATACTCACTGTAAAAAATGAACTGGGATCCGCTTTCTTTTCATTTTGCTTGTTGGCCTCACTTAGTTTTAATTTGTTCCAAATTTTTCTACGATTTTTTATGCAAAATAATAGTGAAAATGAAACCCTCACTAGAAGAACAAAGACATGGATTCGCGTTTTCTTTTTTTTTTTTTGAGAGGGTGATGATGGATTTTGCATCTCTATGAGGGTCGTACCAAGGCAGGGTGTCTACAAATTCGCAGTACTGTAGGATATCCCACATTGTTTTTGGCATTACTAATTTCTATCTGATTGTTGGAAAGAATGGTCCATACAATTTTCTACGTTTTCGAGTGTTTCTGAAAGAACAACCGGAGAAATTTTGAGGATTTTTCTGTTTTCACTACTATTTCTGGAATTTCCGTGACCGCTGGATTAGATTGACTCAGAATCTCGCAGTTAAGCAAACCGTCAAAGTTTCACAAGAAAAACTAAAAACTTTCTATACTAAACTGCACATGATGTCATTTATTAATATTGCGTTCTTTATGTTTTCATTTTCTTCTGAAGACATTTGATACGAACAAAGCTAACTTTTTTCTAGGATAAGATGTTAGCTTAAACCACTGCTAAATTTTGTTCTTTTGAGATTTTCAGACGGTTGGCCATTGTGATTTTGTTTTCCGCTTTGTTTTCGATCCAAAAAAATCTGATGGTTGAACACATGTGACGTTCATTGGTTCTTTGATGGTCTCTGAACACTTCTCTATTCCGGTTGCTTTGCAAAGGTTATAATCCTTTTGTTTTTTCTCCATTCCATAGCTGCATTCACCTACTGGCTTCGCTCGTCATCCTGCTCGTTCCATAACTCTGGGGTATTAGGATATTCATGACAGCATAAGAACACCCATAAACTCAAACCGTCTCAGGGAATGATGGAATTTAACGAATTTAAAAAAGAACTCATCACGTTTGCCTCATAAACTGGCCTTAAAGCAGAAAAGATCCGAAGTTCTGTGCAAAGGTATGGAGTGCAACACCCACAGCGATTGTTCCAAAAACACGGAAGGAATCTGGGCCCTCGGTCTTTCCATTTCTCTAAATCACTTTGAATTTTCACTTTTTGTCACTATATGACTCCTACTCCTACGATAAAAACATCTCAATCTTTTCGAACATCGACAACTATGTGATGGATAAAGAAGGCGTGTTAAGGCAAAACCAAATGGTTTTTCTTGAAAAAAAAGTAAAACTGCAACTCCACAGGTCCTTGACATTTTGTATAGCTGAGTATGACAAATCCTAGATTGATCCGTTTCAGAAAATGAATAAAACTGTCTTCACATCCCCTTCCATGATTTCTTACCCTGTTTTGGTGAATTTTCTCGAAGAAAAAGGACCACATCGAAGTAAAGATATCTGTAGCGTCCGAATTTCTAGACCAGTACAGGGAACGATGACCTATACGAGTACCACAACCTCTGGGAATTAATCAAAAAATTTAAAGATTTACCATTTTCAGTATTACCTCTAGCTTTTGGTCAATAACTAGTTAAGAATATCCAAAAAATATTGTGGTATTGTTATCCCAATGCATTCTCCGGGTGAAAATGCTTAGCACCTTGATGATTCAATGTGTTTGATTGTAAAATCAAAAGAATTTGCAACTCGAATACTTCTGAATTATTGCTGTGTTTTTGATGCTTTTATTACTTTCTATTCCGAATAAGGTGTTAACTTGTAAGACATGCCTATGTGGAAAATTTTACCTTTCAGGTCTCTTAGACGTTTGGCCATTGCAATTTCGTGAGTTCCATTTTGTTCTCAATCTAAAAAATCTGCTAGGCTAGAGGGTGTTCGCGTGAGGTCGAAGTTGAAGGTAATGGGGTGATGTTGACGTGGGATTTCCATACGACTTCGTTTGATGATCTCTGAGCACTCCTCTATTTCAGTCGCATTGCATGCTACCCCTTTGCAGCTGCAACGATTATTAACGTTTTTTCTTCGTCCGCTGCTTCGTTGCACTCGTCTGCTGGCGCTGTCTGCTGGCTTAGTTCGCCATCCTCCCACTCCTCGATTCCGTGGTATTGGGACATTCATCACTGCAAAAAAACACCCATAAAGTCAAAACCAGCTGAAGGAATGAAGCCAGGTTATGGGAATGATTCGATCTTCGCGGTAATTACTCTACGTAGAGAAACTATGTATTACGTTAGCGCCTACTACTTATTTGCCCACCTGTGTATATAGTGGGACGGATTGTTGGAAATTAAAGATGATGGGTAGGGTTGCCTGAAAAGGGAACGATAATGCAGAAGGAAGAATTAGATTTTTCCAACCAGCTATTCCAACCAAATATATTTCGGATCAAGATCTTCTTTGCTCGGTTTTCATAATAATTTCAATTTTATTCCGGTTTTATTTCAGTTTTTAGTTGTTAGAAATGATTTATGGGTTTGAAAGTTATTATAAGAACAAAATGAAAAAAGAAACTATCATAAAGTAGCAGCATCGCCCAACTCGCATCATGATATCTCGTTTTGGACTCAGTAACTTTGACTTAGGGCTAGAGTAATCGAGACCTAGAGAATGATCTTGGTTGAGACTGACATTGAGCGATTGTGAACCAAACACTTTTCTGTGTCTGCACAAGTCAGCTGACATGGAAATTTCAGTACCTTATGCCAATCCAGAGTCTCCTGCTTTCCTATGACTCAATCCTGGCTTACGACGAACTTTGCCTAACATCTTGATTCTCCTTTTATAACTATCCTCTTCCCAATCTTCGTTCCGCTTGCTTCCCTTTTCTCCCATTCCCTGCGGCTTGGCTCTATTTTTACTCCCGTTCGCCCAGTCTTTGGCCTTTTTGTTTGTGTCTTCGCTTCTCGTGTCCCGCCCACAATCCATGCGTGACAACAACACAAATAGCCAGCCGTCCTTCGGCGGCTTCGACAACGAGGCTTTTTTTAGCTTGTCCTCGACGGACGGCAAATTATGATGTATGAGGGTGGATTGGTTGGTTATGACGACCCGACATGAAGGGCCATGGTAACATTAAGGCGAGAATGCCGATCTTTTCGGTCAACCCTTCATGAATATTCCCGATTCATTGCCCGATGAGCCAACCATCGATAGTGCAGTGTTTTCTTTCCGTCTATTCCGGCATCATACCATTGCTCGGCGTACGGTACCGACTGTCTGACGGCCCTTCACTCCTTGGTCTTACAAATTTCCATAAGGAGGAATGGTTGTGGGGCAGCGGCAAGGGTCGCCATAACTTTATGCATGCGTCACGGACGGAAGACCACATCGAATACATTAGGGGGGCTTCTAGCGCATAGGCTTCACTTCATTGGTATCCAATTCATATGGGAGAAATACGGCGTTCATTAGAATTCAACTACTGCGAAGTAATAGGTCTTTTTTTCAATAAGCTAGTGAAACTCCGTTTTTAATTCTCGCCGGTGATCAAGGGCCGTAGCGTAAGATTCCTGGATTTGTCGGATAGATGAAATGTGGGTGGTTTTGATGGAAGTGGTAATATGCTGCTAATACCAAGGTTACATACAAACAAATTCCCTCAAACGTAAGGAATGTAGTATCAGGAACGCTCAGCTCCTATACAATTCTATTCTACTCTGTTACAAGTATTTAAAGCATCCAAAGGTACCCTGAGTATACCAAACTCTGAAATGATTTCTAGCCCAGTGCTACGGTTTCAAGAGTTAATCCTTAGGCAGTTGCAAAAGTCATTTGGATTGTTATTATCGTTCTAATTAAGTGTCTGGTGGAGAGTGGGACGATCACTCACGATCAGTGAACTTCGCTTAGGAATATTCCGAGCTGGTTTCTTATGATTTTGGTACCCAAGCGTTTTTCACCAAGCTCTACAACATGCCTAATGGTTCGAATCGCTAGCTTATGATAAAAGGATGCTGGCGACATTCTACAGAGACATATTGCTTTATTGCTGCCAGCACATTACTCAACTAAACAAATGAGGGTGTGGTGCGTTAGGAACGAAATGGTCGCGTCGCGGTGAGAGGGGCGTCGCGCGCGAAGGAATGTAGCAGGATGCAGCAGTGGGTAAGAAATGCAAGAACAAAAGTTCTAATAGTAGAATTAGGCATAAAATAATGATCGCATATCGATTGAGCTGTATGAAGAACGCTAGAGCTGTAATAACGGCGAATGAGTGGTCCGCAACAGCCGCGTGCGGCTAATCGATTAGCCAAAATCGCTCCTAACGCCCGTCTCCCAACAAATGATGCTAACGCGGTCGACGTTGATGAGCCCTTAAAAACGTGAGGAAGCCTTAGGACAGGGATATCCTGCTATTTCTTGGCACTTCCTGAAACCTTGTAATTTCTCGATGCAGGACCCCTAGAATAGCATAAAAAGCTTAGAATGGCAGCCACTGTCAACACTCAGAAATTAAAGTGCTACTGAAAATAACTTCTTTTTAAACAACTATGATCAATAGTATGGGTGAGTGACAAATGGGTACGATAAGATCCAAACGTTTCCCGAGTTCTTGCTACAAAAACTCCCAGAAATGTATGTTAAGCTCGAGCAGATGTAAGGGCTGTCACTGTCAACAAACAGAAATTAGTGTGGTGCTAAAAATAGCCTCAATTCGATCGAGCCCTCCTCAGTTCCTGAGAAACTCAGCCCCGAAGCAGCATGAGAAACCGTGTAAGGAAGGAGCGCAGAGAAAATCGGAATTTCCTCGGAATTGGTCAGGTCCATTGCCATTCCTGTTGCTCGAACGCAACTCTGAGATAGAATATGTACAACAGATCACTGTAGAGCTGTAAACTCTTTCTGATTCGCTGTCTTACTGTCTTCAAAAGCATTCCAGTGGTAATGGCTATTGAATGCCGTATTTATATTGGTCCACTCATACTTTTTTGGTATCAACCGGTGTCTGAACGAAGGCTGTGGCTCTTGCCGGGTACGCGAATCTGGCTCGTGGTGGTCATTCTCTGAGACATGGGAGTTTCGCTGAACCTGTCTCAAGGATCCTCATGACCATTCAGCTGCCATCGATGGCTCCCTCCTTTCTTCTCAGTATCAATGGAGAACCCGCAACAGTCCCTGGGGTCCTTCCTATCATCACCCCAACATCTTTATTTATACCTAGTTATGTTTATCCATTTGTAGAATATTTTTCTAAGTGTTACTGCTCCTGTTATAGGCCCACAAGGTTGATTTCCTTAGCTTCTACTAACGTCCTCTAGGTACAACAAAGCTCATACTATTGGAGAAAGCCGTTCTTCATGAAGCCACAGCAATTTGCCTTCATCTCTTCAATTACAACCCTTCTCCTCCACTCCCCCTCCTCCTCCGCTCCCCTCCTTCTCTTCCCTCCTCCCCCTCCCCCTTCCCCCTCCACCGTCCAAAACAAAGCCATAACATACAGCAGAAGCGATATCTAGGGAGCAGGTGGATGGTGAGCGAGGGAAATGGAAAAATGAGCTCGAAAGGGAGAAGACCGATAGCGGACCCTCATAATACTGCAATGACTGTATTCATTGGATTCACGTTTTTGAACAGAAGAAATGCATGCAAGGCTGATGAGCCCCTTTGAAATGCGTTTTTCTCCTCCAAATTTTGGATTAATTTATACTACTCTGCGAATTCAGAAACCATACTACCCCTGAGCAGACAAAATCGGGAGTTGGCCAACATCATCTATCGCTGGTATCCTCCCAGATAAATCACGTGTAAAATATGCCATTTTAAAAGAAACAAAGGTTTGTTGGAAAGGGCTGGATGCGATCCTGCGAACGCAAGTACCGTTAAGAACCAATTCCAGCCCGGCTTCAGGATCTGAGACTGTAAGAACTGAAGAAAACTTTCAAAAACCTACAACTTCCCCAGCAGTTCTTCTGAGTTTGTTCCATGGATTCGCCAGTATCTCCCACGAGAAGATCGATACGACGGCAATTCCGCTCGCTTCACGATGTCGCCACCGCCGCCACCACAGCATCGTCGTCGCTGTTAATGGCGTCTCCCGCAAATTATTCCATATCATCTACAAGTATCGCCCCTGTCGAGGTTACTGTAGAATCAATCGATCAGTGATGGAGCACCGCAAACTAGGGAGAAGTTCAGAAATACACTATTCTGTGCTACTTATCTCTTTTTCCCCAGTAGCAAATCTGTTCTATAGAGATTACATCCCGTTAGAAGTATTTGACTCTCATTTTTTACTACACGAATTTCCCCACTACTCCTTCGTTTCTACTGAAACGACTGTTTTGCAGCGATTAGTGGAGCCAGCAGTAGGCTATGGTATGGAGTGGGGACAGTAGATTCGAGAATTTCCAGCCCAGCTTTGTTATCCTTCAGAGTTTCCATGTGTTTGGGAAGATGGAAGGGTGAATGATCAGGGTTTCCTGTCTTCATTTGGGAATTGCATAGCCTTTTCAACTCATCTTCCTTTAAAACATACGCGTGTGCTTTCAAACGTGACTTCAATCCTGAGCTTACGTTGTGTGCGTGGCTTAACCCAAAATGTTTAGAAAAATAATCACTGCACTTGTTTTTTTATTACGTTCCGATACTATTCTTACTATGGACTCGTTTCTGACTCTTCACAGCCATTTTTCACATTTTTTTTTGTGAGCCCAATGTTTGCCCAAAGGCCGAAAAAGAGTTTTTCAGCCTGAAAGCGCGAAATAGAGATTCTGTTTTAGTCGAAAGACCTCACAATGACCGCGACGATCCCTTTGTTGGCAAAGCCATCAAAAAGTCTGCAGCTGTCTTGATTAGACTTTCGATTAGAAGGGCTATGCTCAGAGTAGTTTCTATCTAGTTTGTGTTTCTTTTTATCAGGAAAACTTGAAGGTGTCTGACGCCCGAAACTTAGGCTTTAGTGAACAAAGTCCATGTTTATCTCTCCATGCAATCCTGCTATTTACCATCTTGGAGGCAGACATTTCTCTGTAATGGCTTCCTATTCATTCGTTAGCTGACCACCTTGCTATTTTTAGTTCTTTGAGTATGTCGCTTGATGTGTTCTCTTCGGAGATTCCCAATTTCCTCCGCTCCGGACCGTCAACCTTTGAAAATGCAAGTCTTAATGACGAGAGGCTAGAGACATTGGTAGTTGATTCATATTATTACTATCACCTATGGAGCCTTGACCGACATATATTTCATGTGGAAAAACATGATGTGCAGATGGTGGCAGTAGTTAGTGATAGTTGCTGATAAAGGTTGATAAGAGCTTATAAAAGGTGTCACTTCGTGCAACACGTCTTTCATATTGACAACAGGGTCTCACCACGTATAGATAAACGTATTTGATACAAAATGATGCCAGATGATAAAGATATGATATGGATCGATAAACTCTGCCCATCAAATTCTTTACGTTTTTCATGTTGACAGCATACCGTTGGCACCTATAGTATTCACGTGGGGAAAGCAATTGATGAATGACAGGAAGTGAGACGAAGACTGATTAGAAATGTCGGGAAAGCAATAGTTACTATGTTTAGAAGGGCATCGTTCTTGAAAATAGGAAATATTCATAACAGTGAGGAGTCCTACTTGGTGAGGCAAAATGGTATGATGGTGATAAACAATGATAAAAGTCGATATAGGCAAACTACATATGTGTACGGAAAATCAAAGGTCACATATCTCGTTTGGGTATTACCCTGTGGTAGGGTAGCGATGGCAGTTGCGAATAATCGAGCTAATATAGCGAGGAATTTATGATTGGTTGGAGGAAGTGAAAAAGAGTAAGCGAGTAAGGTAAAAAAGAATTGAAAAGAGCAAACAACTAGTTAAGGCGGTGAGGTCCCAGCTCCTCCCCTTCCGCTCATAAAATCTAAAGACTGAGATAGTCATGTACCACATTGATGCCAGGAACAGTAAATTTTTGAAGTATGGGTCAGGATGAGCCAACCAGCGTCGCCTTGTTGAAAGTGGGTCACTGCATGCGTTGCAACCGCAGCTTATCGCGTCAGGACCTTCACCTGTTGAAGATGAGCGGTCACGATAACAATAGCCACAATCTTAACCCGAACAATGACCTAATTTCGAGGAAGCGACTGTGGATGGCACTTCTTGATCTACACACAAACATTTCTACGGTCATCTTTCGCCCGGTGGTAAGATGGTAATAGCAATGGGTCACTCGCGTTGCTCCCAGAATATGTATGACATCCGAAGTGCTTAGAACAAAAGCGCCAGACGTTATCAGTTCTTTTTTGGGCCATGCATTTCTACTTCTATCAAGAATTCAAATTCAATTCAAAATCAACTGCGGAATCGGTCAGTTGGTACCGGTTTCGTCTGGGAAGATAAAAGCACGGACTTGTACCAGACTCTTTTGGTCATCGCAACCACATCTGTGACATACGCATTCGATACGCCTCTACGATTCTGAATGGAAGTCGAATGTGGGGCGCATCCCTCACACCGGATTGATCAACGCCCAAAGACTCTCTCCTCCTATCTTTCTAGACTGCTATTACAACATTTCTTCAGATTAACTTAAGTCAAAATCGGTGTTTTCATGATTGCCTTACGTGAATGTCAATGATATTTTTGGATTCCTTGGAAAACCTTGCCTATAGGGCGAAGAACTAGAAGGGACAAATCGTAGCCAAAGTCATTCATTAAAATATATAATTATTCAGTTTGTTCAGCAAATTATCTGATAAGCGTGCTCATTGCTATTAACTTCACTTATCTCATTCTCAATTACATAGCCAAATTTTGCCAACCCCACGATTGCCACAAAAAAAGTCTCATGATTTTGGATGTTTTGTCCGTACCTTCACAGAAAAACTTCCCACGTACCACGAGGAAATGGAAGCGAGAGAGATTGTAGCCAAAGTGCATGCTGAAACCCAAAGCAAAAAACACGATGCCGAGCTGTACATCACTGAAAAAGTGCTGTGTAATCAAGTGTGAACCTGGACGTTCTGTGTTACGTCCATTGCGTTCCAATCGTAAAATCGTCAGCTTGTCATTTGACTACTCGTGCTCCTTCTCTTCCCACTAAGGTGGTCTTCTAATCTGTCTCTGCGCATGTCCACTTATAAGCACCAAAAAGCATGGTGAAAATATACTCAGGTAAAAAAGGATCTAGCATCTAGAGACATGTTCCTTATAACTTAAGGAACGAGGTGGTGTGATGGCAAGTAGCGCACTATTACACACGCATGGTCACGTGTTCGAATCCGGGATCAGTATCCCCCAAACCTATCATACACTCTCCTTCCGGAGTCGTTTAAGTGTGTACCAAACTCCTCTGTGAGGATAAAAGCACTTACTTGTACATCCGTTGGCTACTGGTGTCATTGTATAGGCCCCGTGGGCACTGAAACTGCCATCGCGGACATAAATGGAATGGGACACATCCCAAACACGAGAGTGATTAACGACAGGGTTTGTCTTTTTATCCCCTATCTACATCTTGTAGTGCTTAAATTCAATTTCCGCCCAGTTGCTATTCTTATCCTCCACTTTATAATCTGCATAAAGTAATTTAGTGTACGATGAGTGCTGGGAATCACTCATCTACCTCGGCTGTACTAAGAATCGCCTTGGCAAAAATGAATTTTTTTTTGCATCTCCATTTGCATCATTGCAGGTGAACAACCATCCTGGAACATTGTTGCACGAGTTAGACAATCCTCGTGGTCACCACAGACTTCTTTCACCTCGACTTTTTTGCCTTTTCGCCTACTTGTTCCTTTCTTAGTTGGGAGGAGGTGATGGGTGCCACGCGCAACTATCACATGCATGATGCGGGAATCGGTTCCGGAACTGATACCTGTCGAGGCCTCTATCTCTCGATGTTGGTTATTTGGTTCCAGACTCGCTTGGGTCTATAAATGCACCGACTTGTACATCGGCTGGCTATCCCAAGCCGTTGTATTGCCCTGGAATGAAGGCCGATTGCAGGGGCGCGTTCGGAAGCTGTATCAATCAACGTCCAAAGAATGTTTATACTTCGGGTTCCCCATGTGTGGTTGATCAGTCTTCTTCTCCAGCGCTTCCCTAGTACTGATACGCTTTTCAAGAATTCCATGAATTATCCGCTACATTCGAGTAATGGTGCCCATGGTCCCTTGCATAACACAACAGAAACATTGCCGTGACACTGGCTGTCAAAGGCAATGTGAACAAGTTTATTGGTTCTTTTGGTTTTCTCTCTTGGGAGATGGACAGACTTGTCACGCATCGCTGACCCCTTTTTCATTACAGCACAAGTGCGGGTGTTCTCATTTGCCACTTTTTACTCACTTCTTTTGGCACCTAAAAACCGTCGTGCTGCCCAAAAACTATTTCGCCGTGACATACATCTTTAAGGCTAACTTTATCTCAACGGACATTCCATGGATATTTTTATGTGAATTGATTACTAAAAACCATCAGACTTTGTAGAAAAGAGGATAAGTACTCAGGAAATATGGGAAAGGTTGGAAATCTGTGAGGCAGGTATCATTGTTAGGTTTTCTTCCTCGATGAGAATCCGTGGGTCGATTTCTGTATTTTTGGGTCCCATCCGTCGATCCAACAAGTCCCAATGTGGTTTCAGTTTCAGTATTAGGTGAGTATGAATAACCATACACACCTTCTAGTCACGGTAGATAATGGCTGTAGCTTTTCCTACCTTGCCTGACCATGTACATGTTCGTTTGGGTAAGGAAATGAAGTAGGGATGGCACGGCCACCTCGACTATTTACCTCTCCGGATCCCATTCCCCCAGGTTCGATACCGATTTCCGCTTGGCATGTACCCAACCAGGAACATTCGAGTTTCCCGACCCTAACGTGCAACAATGAATATTCCGTAGTTCTGCCTCTCGATACAGGTCGGGCTTGTGACATTATACATATGACAGGGAATGGCCCAAAAGTGCAACTTCAGTCCAAAGAACGGCGTGTTACTGTCACTGCTCTGACGTTCGCTGGCTAGTACAACGTGATGGCTGGGGCTGATTCATCGCCACACCGTGGAACGCGCACATTCGGACGGCGCAGAGACGTTGAATGGGGCATCACACTGGGCTCATTAGCACGGACGGTGGTGTCTTTCTTCCCCACACTATCTTACACACATTGCCGCATTGCATCAGAAAAGTGCGTGCGAATCCCCATAGGGGCCGTTCTTGCGATGCTAGCTGAGCATGGAGAATCCCACACTACATTCTTATCACAGTCTATGATGGCTTTAGCTTTTCCTACCTTGGCTGGCCACATGCATGTCCGCTTGGCTAAGGAATTGAAGAAGGGATGGATCAGAATAAGCCTTGCGTTCTCATCAGAATCAGGAGTTTCGGATGATTGAATGGTTATACCCTATCCTACCATACCGTAACAAACGGCTACCTGCTACAGTTTGCTACGGTATGACTGATCTGGCCCTTGTTGAACCGTCGCGTCCATGAGCCCGAAGTTAGCAGACAACTTTGTTTCAATGTGACAGCTTCCTGTTTTGGCTAGAATTCCGCTGCCAGTTCTCCTGTTGTTGCTAGGCGTTCTTGCCAGCTCCTGGAAACTGGTTTTATTGCAAGTTTTACTTGTAATTTGTTTTGATTTATTGCTCTGAGGTAGTGGGAGACGTACTCGATTTCGATGGCGTAATGGATAAGCAAGATGTCTAGTAACTGTAGGCAAGGAATCAGTCACTACTGAGGTTGACCCTCTTCGCTTATGTCCTGAAATCCTTGCGACAGGGTCCATTTGCGAATCATCCACAAAAACTTAAGACTGCATTTCCCATTCTATCCCGCTTTAAAAAAGAAAACATGTCTTATTCCAGCTTTGTTCTGCTGGACAAAGCAATAATCTGTCTTTCTCCTATCTAGGCTACCTTTGCCAGTTCTTTCTACTCACATTTGTATGACTATAGAAACTTCCCCATGAACGATATGGTAATTTCTGATAATGTAGCACCTGACCTTGAATTTACTTTTCGATGACTTGGAAATAATGAGTGCTGGGATCAATTTCAAGTGGAATTTGCAGAGTACAGTACTGTTTACTCTCTCCAAGCACTTGACAATGTTAGGGCTGCAAGAGAGAGGAGAGAACCCTTTTGTAGAAAGGATTCGGAGGTTCCAGAGCACTTAGGAATTTTGAGAAAGTAGACCGTACGAGAACTCCGGTAAGGCCTCCCGCCCTTTTGGCTGAGACATCTACCTGTCAACCCAATTTGCCCTATATTCTCAGATATTACCGATATTAGCAGACCTAAACAGCAAGGACAACA
This sequence comes from Haemonchus contortus, assembly GCA_000469685.2. Taxonomy (NCBI): domain Eukaryota; kingdom Metazoa; phylum Nematoda; class Chromadorea; order Rhabditida; family Trichostrongylidae; genus Haemonchus; species Haemonchus contortus. The sequence goes on from LS997564.1 coordinate 13,818,759, forward strand.
AAGCAGTTCACAATTTGTACCACTAAGCTAACAGAGGAGAGTTCAGCGCGGGAATGTCGGCTGATGGACCGAATTCTTTCATTATCTGCAAACCTTTTTTCCGGGTGGTTCTGCTGAATCACTAGAAAAAATTCTCACATGAGGTGGGAATGGTGGTTTTATGGCGTCGTTTACAATTTTTTAAGACCTCACGACCTCTGCGAGCCTGTACTTTGATCCTTTTCAGCCTTCATTCATTACAGAAATTGCTCAACTTGTTTATTTTACAATAATGTGGGAGATATCTTTGGATGCCTACCATAAGTGAAGGTAGTGAGCACGAGTCAAATCGACAAAAAGTTGTTGACTATTGACTTGGTTCGATTCGACTTTCGTCGACTTTTCGACTATGGGTTGACCATGAGGGCAGTCATGTGTGCTGTTGGTAATGTAGTGGGTAAGCAACGCGCCCGGGAGCCCTCCTCCAGCGAAGGAGTCTTGGCTGCGTCGAAGAATTCCACTCACTCATTCCGCCCTTCTCAAACACGAAGTTGTTTCATCAGACAGAGCAATCGACATAAGTTGATCAATCATTCGTTGATTCATAACTATTACATGATTTGGCACAATCTTGTACTGGATCGATATCCAGCCTAACCATCCGAGCCTTTTACCTCTTCGGGGTCGCTTGAATGGCTCCAGAATTGTCTGGGAACTTAAGAACACTGACGTGTACACCGGCTAGCCACTGCAATCATTGTAGGAGCCACATACGCATTTAAAACGCCACACGATTCTGTATGAAAGTCAAACGTGGGGCGCATCCCAAAAGGAGGTTGATTAATGCCAAAGACTTTGGACTTTTATTTCGATACAACTGGACTCGCTGGAATTTCTATGAAAAGGAATTCAATGAGCGGACATGGCAGCTTTTGGTAAAATTTCTGTTTATTTCCTCAATTCTTCGTAAACATCAGCTCACAATTCCATAAGTTTTCAGTGTCTGCCGATCAATTTCGTTTATCGTTCCATGGGTTTATCTGCCTTTTGTTACACTCGATTATAAGTGCTTATTTCATAGCTGTGAAGATGGCCGTTTGAGAACGTTTTTTCTGATTGCACTATGATAGGGACAGAATTGAAAGTCATCAATATTCTTCTGATTCAAGGAAAAAGTTGGTGCGTGGCCGCGATGCCCTCGTACGCGGTCGGTGCCACTCATACCCAGTCCAATCTGCCTTTCCGCCTTCGCATTTCATGGGAGGGGGGATCCGTTTCTCCTCTGTTTTTCTCTATACCGCTCATGTTGTTCGATAGGCACACTTAGGATCGGAGCAATCCACTCCTGGGACCGATTCAGCCTTGCTGATGTTCGGCTCAAGCTCAGGACCTTTCATTTCATGTGGGGGGGGAGGGGGATACAAACTCAATCAATTGATCGTTATCGGGATTACCTGGAAGATTACTAATTTGACTGATTGGTTTTGACTGGTATGCACTGATGATAGTGACTCGATCGACCTATTTTTCTGTCATAAAGTATCTGGGAGGGCAAAGAAATTATTTGGGGGAATATTCTTTCGATGAATTGATTTTAACCGGTATATTTGGGAGGACACCAACTCGAAGAGTGGGATTTGGGTAGGCGTATCCGGGAGTATGCTGACTCAATCGAATGGTTTACTTGGAATATCTGAGAGGATACCAGGTCGACCGACTGGTTTTGATTCTATTCACCTGGGAGCTGCGGTACATCGACTTCCCACTTAGGTCTATGCCCATATTCCAAGCGCTCTAAGTTTATGAAATGAAGGTTAAATGCTTGGTGCATTCCCTAGAGGGCTAATGAGTGCCAGTAGAAGAAAGTCTTTGAAATTCGCTAAATGGGCATAAGCCTCCAAATGGGTTCTATAAAGAGAATTACTGGAACCCGGTTAATGGCATACTTTACTGTTCTCCCTCCTTATTAGCATTTTCAATTCATTTTTCGTTTCACAGAGGACATCCATCCTTTCCAGAGTACATTTTGCCTACATGGAACACCCTAGTACCTTTTTTCCAAAGGAAAAAGATGAGAGTTGGGAATTTTCATAAATTTTGACACCTTACTTTAGAAAGCAGGATCTGGCGGAGTTCGTACGTTAAGATTATGAATGCATAGGGTAAAGAAGTACCCAAACAGGTTTCCAAGAGATTCCCAGCTTAGATAAGAATCGCCGATGACGAGCGTTTACTTTGAGTGCCCATTCCACAGTCGACAAATAGCTCCATTACTCTTGTAGCTGCTAAATCAGGTGACAATCTTCGCACGATACTCTCAAAGTAGCACAAATTACTGACTTGGTTTCATCTGTTCATTACCTTCAAAGTTTACTAATACCCCAATTTCTAGAGAGGGGCCTTATTACGTGTTTCTTATAATTATTGATGTTATTGTAAATATCATCAGTATTATTACAACGAAAGTGTAAAGTTTTCGGCGTTAAATGATCTCACTTCGGGGTGCGCTCTGCATTCGACGTAAATTCGGGATCGTTAAAGCAGTTTGAATAGGTCCGTGGCCTACACGATGGATTGCATTGTCCAGCCGATGTACTTACTGGTCAGTGCTTATATCCTCCCAGGCAAGTCTGGTAACAAATAACAGTCTACGGAGCATTGAAAAGCTTGGATGGCCAGGGGAGTATCGATCCAAGATTCGATCCGAGTATCGACACTCGCCGGCATTATTCTCCTTTTTTTGTATTCATTTCTGTGCTAGCCTACTTCATTCTCCCACGTGCTGTTTTGACTTTGCTTGTGCATACCTTGCTCATATCTACTTGAACAAAATTTAGTATCTCATATCTTCCATTTACTTTAATTAGAAACGCATGACTCTGGAATCGACGAATATTTCTGGAATGCGTCATAAACAAACTGATTCCCTGCATAAAAGTTGAAACTACTGAATGCTTCTAATTCTGTCATTTGACTTCAAAGCCACTCAAGTTTGGATTCAACCCCTCTAAACAGGACCGAAGTATTCGGTTCCGGTGGGATACGAGCTTTCCTCTGAACCCTTTTTTTGCCTGGGCCCGGGACTCCTCGGAATCCCTTCTTCCCTTGTGGTTGCTACAGCTTCACTGTTTTATTAGTAGACTCCGCCTGCCAGAGCTCATCAAACGGGCAGCTGCTTCACAATCACCCTTCAAAATCGCCGATACCAATTTCGGCGTACCTTTTTTTGATAGTCCAGATTCTCTGCAGGTTCCGAGAAGCAATCAATCAGTTTTGGCTCCCATTTTCCCAAATTGAAGTAATGTATAGGAAGCTATGGAAAGAGAAGTGCTATGGCTATTTTATTGAAAACATTCGGTAGCCCTACATGGGCAAGGCAAAATCCCCTTCCCATTCCGCAGGCTTCAAGCCCTTGACGTTATTTTTGCCAAAATAAGTTTTAATCAAAATTTTTCTAAGAATCGCTAGAATCCAAGAGGTAGGGAATGGGATAATTGATTTGAAGAAATGAGTGGTTTCCATTTAATCTGAATTGGAATGCCTATATTAAGGTTGAGAACAAATATGCGCTACGAATCCCTACCAGAATGACTTGTCTTTTCGGACCTCCCGATTCTCATCAATCAGAATCCCTCTAATCCCCCAGACCAGTGGAATTCGGATTTATGGGGGTGTAAGGTATAGGAGGTGATGTCTTTCTATACTGGTACCCGTTCGACGATGTGAACAGGAGAGACGAGGGGAAGGGGCTTGTTTTACTTCCCCTCTCTAGCCGTTTAGTCCAGCTTTGAAATGGCATTCAATTTATCTTTCACAAGGACTAATTTCGAGCTAATTATGGCCAATTCGTAAGCATTCCAAGCCCATTTTCCGGGACCTTGCAAAAGTACACGACGAGTTTCGAATTGACTACTGAGTTGGCCGACTTCCAAGGTTCTAAAAACTTCCCTATATAGTTTTCCAAGAAAGGACCGGAAGTATGGTTTCTACGGTCTCTACATGTGGTCTCCGTGGTTCCACCTTGAGGACGGACAACTACCATGACAATCTGTTTCCATCAAGGTGAGACCACCACCGCGCCCCAGTTGCGTCACGACTTTCACGTAATCCCTTCCACCCAGCGGTGTCGTCGTTTCCACCCACGAATGTTGGGCTAAATTCCATAGAGTTCCATAGATTTCGCTCTTCTGGAGGGAAACGTGACAGACCTTTTCTGACAGACATTTTCTTTCATTTATTCCTGAACAACTCATTCCGTTCCTTCGTTCTTTTACTGATCGGCCTATTATGTGAGAGATGATTGTTCAAAGAAGTATTTCACATAGCCTACAACATGCCAGCCGTACCCCCTTGTCTATGATGTTTCGACAAATTTTATACCATCTGTGACAAACCGATTTGTTCTTCAAAAGGTGGTGAAGGCAGATTGAATAGGCTTAAAGATTCACCCCTATCACCTTGAATTCACAGTTCGCTATACGCGATAAAAATGGTTGCTGAGATTCCCCCGCAGGATGAATTTGAGGCCTTCATAGGCCTCCATGGGCACACTATATCTGGCACTATTTGGTCGAAAAACGGCCTAGTTAGGAAGTTATAAAGGCTCGAAGATTGGCCCGTTTGTATCCTCGGAGTTTCACCGGCATTGTAGAGGCTGCACCGATCACAAGGGAACCCATGTAGGAGTTTAATCAACTTGCCATGACCCATAGCGGCAGTGAAAGACAGTTCTGTACAGTTCTTGGTTGTTGTAGTCAGTTCTTTGCGCAATTATAATGACTGAAATCCCTTCCGAATGCCCCCTTCCATGTTATTTCCGTCATGGCAATCTCGTCCAACCTCTATTTTCCCTATTTTTGAGGAGCCATATTTTTCTCAAAAGCGGCGAATTTTCTCGCTTTCTTCACTACCAATGAACTATTCCCATTCTATACTTACCTTTTTCGAATAGAAACGGGTACCTCAAAAATATCGTGAACTGTGCCTTTAAATCGTATTAGACGGCAACGGCAAACAAAGGAGTAACTTACTCTGCGATGATTATGGCTGTCGTAGCTCGTACTCCAGCTCTCGAAGAATGCTGAAATTATCCCTCTCTAACCCACTGAAGCCTCTTCTCCTCGAAATGAAGTTACCTAACCTAGTTCCGGCTAATACATCGTTCCTTCAACTCATTTCCTAGACATGGGAGCCTTACAACTATGTCGACGTTTCAAAATACTGCTAAGTTCATGGCGCACTCTCAGTGCTGACTTTGTTCAACTAACTTCTTAGATTGTTCTGGAGGTAAAGGTAGTAGTATTCTTCGATTTCCCGCATCTGCACACATCCTCGCCATTGTGCACTGAAAAACGTGAATGAAAAAAGGTGCCCGTCTCGGCGTCCTATTCAGCCCAGCCCACTGCCGTATGCCGTAATGCAGTCGATGTGCTTTGATCGGAACGACCTCCCGCTGACCTTTTAGTGTTGTCGATTTGGCCGTCGTTTGGCTGCCGACCAGCGCCGTCGTCGTTGCTCTCTGCCTTTTTGCAAGTGTTTACTACAAGTGTCTTTTCTGAAAATGTTCGTGTTATTCCTATCTTTGTCATCTTGCTTATTGATTTCTTTTGGTACTAGTAAGTTTTAGTTGTTTTCTTCCAAAATCACTGCAAGGAGGAGGACGTTTTTGCTCTGGAGTGTTCGATGGGTCAATAACTACCCAAACCCATCGATCCATACCCACTTCAGGGGTTCCATACCTGTACTGGCTCTGAATTGTGGTCATAGTAGTGATGGGCAGACCAGTTCTAGTGATTCTTGTGGACTATTCATCATCCACTGCTACAGTGATGAGGTGGAACTGAGATGAGAACGCAGAAAAACTACCATAAAAAGTTGATTATACAACTCCCACAGCTGTCCATGGAGTTCTACAATCTGTGAAAAGTCGATTTCCTAGGCTTCTCAGGGATCACGATTACGGTATAGAGTGGGATTGGTTCAGTTATTCTAACTCTTACTGCTCCCGAAATATTAAGCTCTGGGAGGATTCTTGAGGGAAAAGGAATGAGTAACCCTGTCTGGCTAGTATGTCATGTCATTAAGCTATGTTAGTTAAGGACGAGATGGGTTTATTTACCATTCTCAGCGCTCCCCCCACCCTACCCACCCCCCCCCCCTCACTTCCCACTCATATGCCCTGCATATCGACTAGTTCTAGCATTTTCTACGGGCGGTTTAAAGAGGGTAATGTCCTTACTAGGATGCACCCAGACCGTCCTGCCTCCCTGATAAATAGATGAACACTATATAGATAAATTACTGTGGACTGGTTTAGACTACCTGTGAGTGCTGCCCATATGGTAGGCCTTTCGATGAAAGAATAAGCTTCCGTATTTCCATAGAAATGTCGCGTATATCTTACTTATTTGTTTTTATTTATCTCTATAATTTGGCCCAAACCTCTTCATGTGTCACTAGTGCGCAGGTTCTCTTCGTATTTTTTCATCTTGAAAATTTTCACAACGAGAGCTTTGAAAAATGTTGTCTACGCACAGTTTTCCTACAGTAACCTCTACAGTTTTTATTTTTTTTTCATATTTTATTTTTATTGAAATTCATCTTTGCTTATATTAGGAAGCATTTTGAACCTAAAACCTGAAGATTCTCGCACCTTTTCGACGATAATTTTGCGCCCCCACTTTCATACATCCACTTGTATAGTCTTTTGTTTTGCATATGATTTGTCGAAGCCGTGTTTATTTTAAAGCCAGCAAAAACTTGTATACTAATCTATTTTGTTGTAAGCTATTTATTATAAAGAAGCCAACCAACCGAGCATTACTGTAAACGAGATATTACTGTAGGTTACCGTGCTTGGCACAGTCCCATAGTGCTACGCGGTTGTCTCCTGGGGTTTGAAATGATCTGAAGAATCTGCCCTGACAACAATAACCGTAAGGGTTTCCAATAGAGATCGCGATTTCATGTAGGTGATGAAAGCGCGGCGCATTCCAAGAGGTTTCACACGCTTCGTTTACTCAGCAGTCGTTTTTTTTTCTCTAGCCCGTAATTTTGGCATTAAATGATTTTTCCGTTTCGTACTAGTAAGCTGTACTGTTTTTCATAGTACCGTAATTTATCTGAGGCCTGTGTACTTCCCCTGGAACAGATCTTGAGACCGGATCGAGCTCTGCGAGTGTCTTGTACTCTTTGTTTGTATCTGTGTGGGAGGTCCTTTCATCCGCAATATTGCTCTCCATTAATTCATCGATTTTCAATATTAAGCGAAATAGACCGGCATCAATTTTCCTTTCACATGCACTTTTCGCGGGGCTCTATTGCCATTCGGCTCAATTCACCGGTTTAGGGATATTCTGATATCCCTTTTAGCTTTATTACAACAAATACAAATCCAGAAATATGCCTGTAAAAAGCGTTCCTTGAACTTTTATTCCTATTTCTTTTTCTTTTCCTTGGTTAGAATTGCTCAAAATATTGCTCATTTGAGAGAGATTGACAATTCTTCTCAGGCTTACCGTACTGTAAATTTTTGTCTTGAATTCAATCGACCCAGCAAGTCTTGAATTCAATCAACCCAGCAAGTCACTGTCAGGACCGATCTAGCTCCTAAATATCTTACAAATTCCAAAAACAAGTCAGATCGTCCGACCTGGTAACTTTACTTTTCTTCAATTATTCTTCGATTCTTTCGTCTATTCAATAATAAAGTCATTCAAATACCCCGAGTACCCTGAATCGTCTACAAGACGGATTTCAGCGTCCCGTGAATGGGTTACACAGTAACTCGGACCCATGCTCAAGCACCTCCAAACAGCGCCTTGGTGGGTGGTGGCCCTTGGGGGTGACTGTACCACATATTCACGGGACGTTAAAATCCGACATTTGAATCGTCTCGAGCACTTTGGAGGAGGTTAAAACCCACGAAATCAAATTTGTTGTTTTCTGTGCCCATGACTTCTCAAAACATTGACAGCATTGAAGGCCATCTTTTGCCCTTTGCCTTTTTTTCGTTCAGTTCTCATAAGCTCCAAGATCTTTAAAGGGTACAACGACTCCCTTAACAGCAGCAAATTCGCATTCCCAATGTTATTGTCTTCTTTCGATTATATTCAGAGAGCTACCGAAGGCGAAACGCGGTTAGGGATCCTCGCTGAACCTCTGATTCCCATAGAGATGCTCAAATTTCACCCAGTCCCGTCAAAGTTCCCCAATTTTTCGGACTTATAATAGTCATTCAGACAATAGCCAGTCAAAGTCGGTTACTTGACTACTTGAACTTTCTCTGGGTCCCCAACAGCAAAAGGATAGAGCGCAGAGAAAAATGCCCTAGGCGAAGGACGCGGATGGTGGTGGGGGTCCCATTAGTCAGAATGGTTTGTTCCCAGCTACGTTACAGGTTGTCTATGCAAAACTGTTTCAGCGCATGTGACTGTTCATGGAACTTTGATCGGCTGACTCAATTTCCCTTAACCTGCAGCGTTTTCAGTGTTTGCTCCCATCCTACGCGTAGCTTTTTCGAATCTTCGCGAAATATCTGTTGATTTGGGTCACACGACTTGCATTCTTCAAAAGCAGCTGTCGGCCGGTGACTGTAAAATCGTCACCGTTAGTAGACCAATGATCACCATTGTTATGGCCTCTTCCTGCGGGGCAGTCATATGAATTTGAGTATTTGCTTAGGAGTTGTAATGATGTGCGGACGCCAGATTGTAATTCATGGATTTGCAAGGTAAAGAAGTTTTTTTGTCCCCACAACAGTTTGGGAACAATAATTGCTCATACTCACGCTTTGCTCCGGTCACGAAAAATGGATCCCATAAGGGAGATGGGCAGTAGGAACCGTTTTGTGTAATCGATCCGCCGCACGCGGCCGTCGCGAACCATTTGCCCCTTTTATAACAGCTCTAGCGTTCTTCATACAGCTCAATCGCTAGGCGATTATTACTTTAGGCATGATTCTGATAGTTTTTTTGTTCATGAATTTCTTACTTGCTGCCGCATTCTGCTACATTTCTTCGCGCGGCGTCTCCCTCGCCGCGACGCGACAATTACGTTCCTACTGCACCACAGTCATCCCATGACATGACTTCTGACACGTCAATGGTGGTCATAGCCTTTAAGGCTGTTTCTGGAAACGACGGATTTCTGTGCCCCCTTATTGAATTCCATTGTCTACCACATATCCATAGATGGTAATTAATATAAAAAGTGAGCAGCGAATTGGCTACCATTTCCCGAAGGTTCTTTTTGTGAGAAAAGTTTACGACAAATAAAGTTCTCGGGTGTAGTAGAAATGGACTGAGCTCTGATTTGAGTTAAACGGTTTTTAAGAGTTGTACGTGTTCTTGAAG